>CM046881.1:21464079-22664079 GCA_025667525.1 Glebionis coronaria | reverse complement strand
GAAGACCGGTGTGTTTTGAGCATCACCCCCTCACCTCCTTTTATAGGGTGAGGGGGTCGGTTCCCTAGTCTTAACCGACTAGGGATTGGGCTTGGATCCTCCCGGCTCAATCGCAACATACAAGGTAAGCAACTAATCTAGATCTTAACTATTATTGGTAATAAATCTAACAATTTCCACCTTAGTACCAATACTAGTTAGTCCCGACACCAAGTATCTCCATGCAATACTTGAACTTCGGACCTGGAACCACCTTTGTAAACGCGTCAGCTGCATTATCCTCCGTGCCTATCTTTGCCACTTCCATCTCTTTAGATTCCACGATCTCCCTGATGAAGTGATACCTCACGTTGATATGCTTCGTCCTCTCATGAAACATTGCATTTCTTGAGAGATGAATTGCACCTTGATTATCACAATTCACAACCACTGACCTTAGGTTTATTCCCAGCTCGATTAGTAGACCTTTAAGCCAAATGCTTTCCTTAACAGCTTCCGTAAGCGCCATATACTCCGCCTCTGTAGTAGACAATGCAACAACATGCTGCAGAGTTGCTTTCCAACTCACAACACAGCCATGTACCATAAACACGTACCCGGTTATCGACCTACCCTTGTCAGGGTCTTTAGCATAATCGCTATCCACGAAACCGTCAACATCCACGTGCTTCCCTTGATCTCTACCATACACTAGACCTACATCAGCAGTGCCCTTCAAGTACTTCAAAATCCACTTCACCGCTTCCCAGTGATTTTTACCTGGATTCGCCAAATACCTGCTCACAATGCTAACAGCGTATGCAATATCTGGTCTAGTGCAAACCATCAAGTACATTAAACTACCTACAGCATTCGCATATGGGACCTTACTCATTCTTTCCACATCCCAGTCACTCGACGGACAATCCTTCAAAGATACCTTGAAGTGTGCTCCCAATGGCACAGAGACCGACCTGCCATTATCCACTCTGTAGTTATTCAGAATTTACCGCACATATCCCGACTGAGACACCTTCAGGGTTCGGTTACCCCTATCCCTGACAATCTCCATACCAAGTATCTTCCTAGCTGGACCAAGTTCCTTCATATCAAACTCTTTCCGCAGTAGTCCCTTGGTATATTCGATCTCAGACTTGCTTTTACAAGCAATCAACATATCATCTACATACAGCAGTAGATATATGTACATACCTGGTGCAAACTCCTTGAAGTAAACACAACTATCATAGTTGCTACGGCTAAACCCATTGCTGACCATATACACATCAAACCGTTTGTACCACTGCCTTGGAGACTGCTTAAGACCATAAAGGGATTTCTTCAACAAACATACCTTGTTGCCCGTTCCTTCTTCAAAACCAAGCGGCTGCCTCATATAAATGGTTTCTTCAAGATTACCATGCAAAAACGCCGTCTTCACATCAAGTTGTTCCAACTCGTAATCTTCACAAGCAGTTAATGAGAGAATCACCCTAATAGATGTATGTCGAACCACGGGTGAGAATACCTCATTATAGTCAATCCCTGCTCGTTGTGTGAAACCCCGAGCTACCAGCCTTGATTTATACTTTGGTTTCTGAACGCCTTCAATCCCTTCCTTAATCTTATACAACCACTTGCAGCTTACCAGCTTCTGACCACGTGGTTGATCGACCAGCTCCCAAGTATGATTCTTCTTTAAAGAACTCATCTCTTCCTCCATAGCACGAACCCACTCATCCCTTTCAGATGAATTAATCGCCTCCTGGAATGTGATTGGTTCATGTGTATCTTCTTCCTCAGCAATAGCAAACGCATAAGCCGTAATATCATCTTCTTCCCTAGACCCTGATGATCTAGACAATGATACATTACCTTCATTCCTATACCTTGCAGGTTTAGTAGTTGTTCTCTTAGCTCTATCACGCACCAGAACATAGTTGTCCAGATTCTGTTGTTGAGGCATTGCATCTACTGCATCTTCAACTTGATCCTCATATTCATTCCCTGGATTTACCCCAGTATGAGGATCCACAGTTGGTTCGACCCGACTGCCTTGAAGTTCCACCTCAAACTCAATTTCCTTCCCAGAATCTGCAGCACCAGCACCCTTGAGAGTATCCTTATACATAAGGCTCTCATTAAAGACCACATCCCTGCTTATGATTATCTTCGGTTTAACATCATCCAACCTCCATAATCTGTATCCCTTCACACCTTCAGGATACCCCAGGAATATGCATTTTATAGCTCTAGGCTTGAGCTTCCCCTGATTCACGTGTGAATAAGCAACGCAACCAAATATCTTCAACATCTCGTAATTCGCCGGATGTCCTGACCATAAATCCATAGGTGTATTCTTCTCCAATGCTTTAGATGGAGACCTATTGATCAGATATGCTGCCGTCACCGTTGCTTCAGCCCAGAATGATTCTGGCAAACCAGACTGAATCAGTAAACACCTAACCTTGTCCAAGAGCGTCCTGTTCATTCGTTCAGCTAGACCATTCTGTTGCGGAGTTCCAGCAACCGTCAAATGTCTTGCTACCCCGCTCTCCTTGCACAAGTTATTAAACTCCTGATTACAAAACTCCAAACCATTATCCGTTCGAAGTTTCTTCAGTCTTTTACCTGTCTGGTTTTCTACCAACTGCTTCCACTCCTTGAACTTGCTGAATGCCTCACTCTTGTGTCTAAGAAAATAAACCCAAACCCTCCTCGAATAATCATCAACAATCGATAAGAAGTAACGACAACGACTCATCGATTCCACCCGAGAAGGACCCCAGAGATCCGCATGGACATAGTCTATAACTCCCTCTGTTGTGTGCTGACCTCGACCAAAACTCACCCTGGTCGATTTTCCAAGAACACAATTTTCACAGAATTCGAGCTTACCTAGACCTTCCTTCCCCAGCACCTCTCTTCTTTTGAGTTCATTCAAGCCTGCTTCACTAATGTGACCCAGGCGTTTATGCCACACCTGCGCAAGACTTTCCTTTTCTTCTATACCGACACTAGCTTCACTTGATTCAGCCCAACCATCCAAGGAGTACACACAATTTTCCTTCAAAGTTCCTGACAAAACCATCAAAGAACCCTTGATCACCTTTACTCTTCCATTCTGCAACTTCACGGTATAGCCCTCTCGATCCAGAGTGCCCAAAGATAACAAGTTTCTTTTCAACTCGGTAATGTAACGCACATTCTCAAGCACAAAACTTGAACCATCTTTCATTTGTACTCTCACCTTCCCTATCCCCTTGATGGCACATGCTCTATTATCACCGAGCAAAACCATACCTCCATCAAGCTCCTTAAAATCAAACAAGAAGTCCCTCCTAGGCGTCATGTGATAGGAACCACCAGAGTCCATGATCCACTCTAAGAACCTTTCCTCACTCACCGCCATCAACAAATCACCATTGTCATAACCCTTAGAATACGTCCCAGCGTCCTGTTTTGCATTCTTGTTGACAAAGCCAGTTGATTTCTTCTTGTTCCATTTTGGACAGTCTTTCTTAAGGTGATCCTCAGAATAGCATATGTAACACTTCTGTTTATAAGTTCCTTTACCTTTTGACTTTGATCGCGAACTACCACGTCCTTGATTACCCCGATGCTCTGGCCTTCCCCTTACAAATAACCCATCACCATCATCCTTTGCATCTGTCCTCTTCTTCAACTCCCGTGAATTGAGGGTAGACAAGACATCTTCCAAAGAGAGCGACTCCCTTCCATAAAGCAATGTCTCCACAAAGTTATCATACGAGGACGGTAATGATGTAAGTAACATGAGTGCCTGATCTTCGTCATCAATTTCAACGTCTATGTTCGCCAAGTCACCGATCAACTTATTAAACTCATCTATATGTTCAGATAATTTCTTACCTGAATGCATGTAGAAAGTGAACAGCTTCTTCTTCAAGTACAATTTATTGGCTAAAGACTTTGTCATATACAAAGTTTCTAACTTTAACCAAACCCCCGCAGCAGAATTTTCTTTGTTGACTTCCCTCAACACCTTGTTATCCAAGCACAAGAGTAAGGCACTGTGTGCTTTTTTATAGACATCCGTCTTCAACGCCGCAGTCTTTTCAGCGTCCGTCATGGTATCCAGGAATGGATCTAACGCAGCCTCCCAACCATGTTGAATTAATAGACACCGCATCTTCACACGCCACAACCCGAAGTCATTAGACCCGTCGAATTTTTCGACGTCAAACTTCGCTATCGACGACATATTCTTTCACCCTTGTTGCGTAAAAAACCCTTCTTGCAAATCGATTAAATTAGAGTAACCCTAAACCTCGATCACGTACAAGCCAACCCGATCGTAAAACCACGATCAAACTTGAACCACAAGAAACCCGCAACAAGAACCTTCGATTTTAATCGACTTTTAAAAACCTAAAAGTTGATACTCCGAAGTCGACTTATATATTAGTATAAGCCGAAGTTGATTTATAAATATAAATCAAAAACCTTTGCTTTACCAATTTGTGGAAAAAAAAACGCCTTTTTTTAAATGAATAAAGAAACCAAATTGGTATAAGAAACCAATTTACTAGTGCCTTATCCACACACGTGATATTAAATAAACAAAATTGGTATAAACTTGGTCTTCGTCTTCTCCGCCCGTCTCACCTGCAACTCGAAGGAAAACCAATCCGACCAAACCTCGAACCTTTTTCCTTCCACGAATACTTCTTGATCTAGCACCGATCTCCAAAGACCACAAAACCCGCGGCTCTGATACCACTTGTTAGATTCGATAACCCCAACAACCCTGAAGATCGATTCGCGGAACCCTAGAACCCAAGAAGATCGCAGAGTTGCAACACCAAACCCAGACGAATGACACACTACAAGGTAACCGAACGTTAACTTTATTGATTAAAGATCGATTACAAGAAAGAATAGAAGACCGGTGTGTTTTGAGCATCACCCCCTCACCTCCTTTTATAGGGTGAGGGGGTCGGTTCCCTAGTCTTAACCGACTAGGGATTGGGCTTGGATCCTCCCGGCTCAATCGCAACATACAAGGTAAGCAACTAATCTAGATCTTAACTATTATTGGTAATAAATCTAACAGTATTTTTAAAAGTTTTTAAATTTTGGTCTATTAGCTTTTTCTTAAATTTGATTTAGTTAAATTTTTAGAAAAGTGCTTATTTGGTATTTTCTTATTTGCTTATTGTTGCCATCGTATTGCTTAAGGGTTTTACCAGTACGATCAAGTAAGTGTGATCGCATAAACCCTAGGGTTTCTACTTGCGATCCATTACTGTGATACTTAGTACGATCGTTCACTACGATCACACTCTTTAATCCACACCACGATCACTTGTTGCGATCGTGGGTACGATCATAGAGTGCGATCCGTGTGGGTACGATCTGCTAGTACGATCCAGCATTACGATGGCATAAACATGCATGTTACGATACATAGTGCGATGTATAATAGTACGATGGATCCAAACATGCATAGTGCGATGCATGCATAAATAATAGTACGATGCATGGAAATGCTATATAATACACAAGTACGATGCATGCTCATGCATGCTTATGAATGGCGCCAATTTGAGCAGCTAGGCTGGCTGCTTCCAGCAGCTAGCCTGCCTGCTTGTTTATTTAATAGTATTATTTCGTAATTGTTTAGTTTTATCTGAAAGTTGTTCCGATTTTATTTTTGAAAGTTACGTATTTTTAGTTGAATTTTTCTTCCAATTTTAAAATTAATATTTTTTCGTAAAGTTCAAGTTTTATTTTTCATTTAGTACCCGCTTTAGGTTCTGCCTCGTTTAGCTTTAAAATACCATTTTAGTTTTGTTCTCTCATTTTTCATTTAGTAAACTTTATTTTCGAGTCGATAGTTAATTTCGTCTTTTAGATTTATTTTTATTAATTGTTTCGCTTTAAATTATGTTTTATTATTTGTTTTAATATTCATTTTAATATCGTTTTAACTTTTAGTTTTTAATATTCACCTTGTTTTACTTTTATTATTTGTACTTGTCTTTAGTTTGTTTTTAAATACCTTTCGCATTTACTTTTTAATTAGTTATAGATAATCAACTTCACTTTTTTTCTTAACCAAAAACAATTGAGTCGCACTTTGAACCGGAAATCAATTCGTTAAGACACCGAGAAAACGAACTTTTTCAACTAGTAAAATCTCTGTATTATAAATCCCTTAAATATCTAAAAATTGAAACTTATTTGTCAATTGAATTGTTCGACAAGTCGTTGTGTTGAGTATATTCATTATTAGCAGATCAACTGATGTAATGGATCTATGTCAATATAGTTCTAGAATTCAAGGAAAATAAATATGGTTTTTATACCGGGGCAACTTATTTTCTTGAAAGTATTTTGTTATAAAAAATACTAATATTTGAACTTATTTCTATAGAAATGGCTCAACCCACCAATAACATTATAAGTTATGCATTCAAAGCTTCCTTTGGACGACCTGAACTTATTGGCCCAAACTTGAATGATTCGTACCGCTCGCTAAGAATTGTCTTGAGAGCAGCATATCCGGAGGATCTTGCTGAAGGAGCATCTGATGCGCAAAGGCTTGAACATGCTGCTAATGTTAAGAAGCACTCTTAGGTGGCTTGCTTAATGCTAGGAAAAATGGCTCATGAACTTCAACAGAAGTATGAGCTACTTTCTCCAAAGCGAATGCTTGATGAGCTCAAGGCTATGTTCGAAAATCCGCAAGCTATGGAGATCTAAAACTTGGTAGATGTTTTGCATAGCTGCAAGCAAGCTCCGGGAAAGTCTGTAAGCGCCCATTATTTGGAGATGGTAGGTTATATGGAACAGCTCATTGCACTAGGACAACCCTATGATCATAATATGGCTATCAACTTGATCAATAGGTCCCTTAACAAGGACTTCAATGATTTCGTTAGAAACTATAATATGCATTGCACGGAGAAGACAGTTAATGATTTGCATGCAATGCTCATTGACTATGAAAAGGGGTTAAAAGACAAGGCATCTACCGCTATGCCTTCTGTACTAACCATACAAAAGGGTAGAGTGAGTAAGCCAAAACCGCAAGCGAACAAGAAGAATGGCAAAGGCAAGGGTAATAAGGGCAAACAAGTTGCGACTTATTCAAAACCTAAGCAGAACTTTGTTAAGAAGAGTCAATCTCAAAAGGATGCGACTTATCACCATTGCAAGGCAAGTGGTCACTGGAAGAGGAATTGACCTCTTTACCTCGAAGAATTACGAGAAATAAAGAAGAAGTCTGAGCAGAGCGTTGCAACTTCAGGTACTTTATTTATGATTGAATTGTTCAATTTAACATACAAATTAAATTCCTGGGTATATGATACGGGATGCGGTATTAACATTTGTAATACGCTGCAGGGATTTAATCTGGAATGGAAGCTTTCCTATGGGGAACAATACCTGCAAGTGTGCAATGGCGCACAAGCAGCGGTTGAAGCTATAAGAACTTTTGATCTAGCTTTACCTCCGGGTTTAGTACTGAGATTAAATGATTGTCATTATGCACTACAATTGTTTATTTCCTTTTCTTGTTTGTTAAATAATGGATTCGTTCACACGATTGATAATAATAGAATTTCTGTTTGGAAAAAAGGTATTTTCTATTTTAATGCAATTTCTGTGAATGGTGTATTTGAAATAGACATGCATGGTAATGAATCCAAGAACGATAAATCTGTATTTAGCATGAGTAAGAAGAGAAAGTTTGACAAGAACTCTTCTTATCTTTGGCATTGTAGACTTGCCCATATTGGGATGACTCATATACAAAAGCTTCAACGTGAAGGTCTTTTGGAAAATATCAATGATGAATCATTTGACAAATATGAGTCTTGTATCTCTGAAAAGATGACCAAGAATCCTTTTAATAGTAATATTGAAAGGGCTACTGATCTACTTCGACTTATACATACTGATGTGTGTGGACCACTTAGACATACGTCAAGGAAAGGTGCTAGCTACTTCATAACAATTACGGATGATTATAGCCGTTATGGTTATGTTTATTTACTTAAGCATAAACATGAGGTATTTGAAACATTCAAAGTGTTTAAAGCAGAAGTAGAACTGTAATTAGGGAAGAAGATTAAAGCTCTTCGTTCTGATAGAGGTGGTCAATATTTAAGTCAAGAGTTTATAGATTATCTAAGTGAGAACGGAATTGTTCAGCATCTTACTTCTCCCTATACTCCACAACAAAATGGTGTATCTAAAAGGAGAAATCGTACATTATTGGATATGGTGCGATCTATGTTTAATCTTAAAACTTTACCTTTATCCTTTTGGGATTATGCTCTAGAATCTGCTGTTCATATTTTGAATATGGTTCCCACAAAGAAGGTTGATAAGACACCATATGAACTATGGAATGTCAAGAAGCCATATTTGTCTTATTTAAAGGTCTGGGGTTGCGAGGCGTATGTGAAACGTGACTCGGGTGACAAACTCGAACAACGATCTGTAAAATGTATCTTTGTAGGATACCCTAAGGAAACTATGGGTTAATACTTTCATTATCCACCTGAGAACAAAGTAATTGTTGCTAGGTATGGAGACTTCCTTGAATCTGATCTTGTAAATCAAGAATTCAGTGGGAGAAACTATGATCTAGAGGAGAGTCATATAGATACATTACATTCTGAAAACACTAGCGATGCAATTCCTGTAGAACCAGAAAGTCTGGCGGTTCCACTGGAATTAGTTCCTCTGCGTAGATCCGCAAGGATTAAAAACACAAATAGCAATACGTGTCTTAACATAGAGGATGATGATGAGTTAGGGGATCTTGGTGAACCCGCTAATTATAAATCCATCATACTTGATCCTGAGAAGGATAAGTGGATGGTTGCTATGGATGAGGAAATGAAATCCATGAAAGTAAATGATGTTTGGATTCTTGTAGAACCACTACCGAATGCTAAAGTAGTGAGACATAAGTGGATATACAAGAAGAAAACCGACATGGACGGAAAAGTACAATCCTATAATGCTTGTTTAGTAGCTAAAGGTTTTACTCAAACTTTTGTCATAGACTACGAGGAGACATTTTATCCTGTAGCAGACTTAAGATATATTAGGATTCTCATAGCCATAGCAGCATACTATGACTATGAGATATGGCAAATGGATGTTAAAACTGCCTTCTTGAACGGTCTCTTAGATGAAGACATCTATATGCAGCAACCAGAAGGGTATGTTGATCCTGAGAATCCAGGACATGTGTGCAAACTTCAAAGGTTCATTTATGGTTTGAAGCAAGTATTACGTCAATGGAATAAAAGATTAGATGAAGAAATCAAAAAGTTTGGATTTGTTCATAATCGTGATGAGCCATGTGTATATCGCAAAGCTAGTGGGAGTGATGTATTATTCCTAGTCCTATATGTTGATGACATATTAATCATGGGAAGTAACATTCCAAGACTTAAAGCTGTTAAGGATTATCTTGGTAAATGTTTCTCGATGAAGGATTTAGGAGAAGTTGCATACATTCTGGGAATTAAGATCTATCAGGATAGGAAAAGACGGTTAATTGGTCTATGTCAAGATGCTTATATAGATAAGATTTTGAAGAAGTATAATATGCATAATTCCAAGAAAGGTTTTCAACCTATGGAAGCTAAGCATAATCTGAGTCAAGAGATGGATGCATCAACTCCTGAAGAGGAGGCATACATGCAGAAGGCGCCTTATGCTTCGGCTGTAAGATCTATATGTATGATGTTAGATGCACAAGGCCTGATGTGGCGTTTGCTCAGAACTTGGTCAGTCGATACCAACAGAATCTAGGAAAGCTCCACTGGACTGCTGTTAAACATATTCTAAGTATTTGAGGAGTACGAAAGATATGTTTTCGTATATGGAGGGAAACCAGACACATAACTGAATATTACAGGTTTTTGTGATGCGTCCTGGCAATGTGATAAAGACGATGCGAAGTCTCAGACGGGTTACGTTTTTGTTATCAATGGAGGAGCAGTTGACTGGAAGAGCAAGAAACAGACAACGATTGTAATGCATGCTACTCAATCTGAGTACATGGCTGCTTCAGAAGCTCTAATGGAAGCTGTTTGGATTAGGAAGTTTATTGAAGATCTTGGAGTGATGCCCTCAATTAAAGAACCTATTGATATGTATTGTGACAATTCTGCCGCAATAATATTGGCCAATGACCCTGGAGTCATGAAAGGCGCCTGACACTTTATGCGTAGACATCACTACGTCCGAGAACAAGTTGAAGCTCGGGAAATCAAATTGATAAAAGTTCACACAGATGATAACGTAGCAGATCCTTTGACTAAGGCTTTGCCTAGACCAAAGGTAGTTAACCATGCCAAAGCGATTAGGCTGCAACTAGCTAGCGAACTCATGCAATAAATCTGTGATTAGTATTTGGATAAAGGATGCTATGACATTATTATATAATGAAATAAAGATTGAGTTTCGTTTATTTCAATTATTTAATAAGTGTATCCTATTTTACATGTTTTAATTCATGAATAAAAGTTATGCTAAATGTCCGTTGTCAATTAATAATATAGGAATATTATTAAACTAAGACAAATCAAAATAGCGATAGAGTATACTTGAAAGTATATTGATCGATTTTGGATGATATTCGATGAATCGAATATAGGACTTATCCCAACTATATGTTCTTACTTTATGGATCTTTGTCATCAAGTAAAACATAAATATTTATCCTTAGACTTGAGATACCAGGAAACTGTTATGAATCTAGTGCATCTCTGTGGAATAATCTAACGCTAAACGTAACTGGTAGCTATAAGGATTATTTTCGGAAGTGTTGCAAAATTCATAAGTTTTGCTCGTAGTCAATATGGAATTTATTTCCTCCAATTTTGTTTTGGAGTTTAATACAGTCGGGCCCCTCGTAGGATTAATAAGATGTTTGTGTGGCCACACCCAAATTTATTTTGGTAATCTTGCTGAATCTGTGATCGAGAAACAGAATGGTTAATGAAAGGAATGATTGAGATCCATATCCTTATTAACGTTGTATTAGAAATAAAAGGATAATAATAACGATGCAGAATCGTTAAAAGGTTTTGCCCAGGAGACCTTACTCGAGTTGTACTAGAGACATTGCTATGTGTAACTAGACGCTAGTCAATGTAATTACGATATTCGAAATATGTCTAAGTGGGAGCTGTAAGTTTATGGACTTATATTTAATAGTCGTTTGATAGGATCGAACTCTACATTACGGGATTGCACACAATACGTAGAGAGTTAATTTAATTAATAAATATATTTATTGAATTTATTAATTTATTTAATAAATATATTTATGTATTTACCAGCAAGTAACTATATAATCTTAACGATCATTAATTAATTAATAGTTAAGTTATAACGAGCGTTAAATAAATATATATAGTATGTAAACAAAAAGAAAGAAGTTTGGAAGATTCCAGAACACCCCTAAAGGATGTTTGGTCGGTCGGTTATGGGCTCCAGGGGGGGGGCAAAAGTTGCCTTTTATTTATCTTGGGCTATAAGGGTTTAGGCCTATAAATAAACCTCCTAACTCCTCATAATACACACATCATAAATCTTTCTCCCCTTCTTTCTCCTTGGATCGATCGCAAGGTATCCCAACAAAGGGTTTCAGTTGGTTTTTCTTGGTTGATCGATTGTATACATAATCTAGTCCTAGCCCCTCTCTAGGGTTGTTGGGTAGATTATTTACAAGCGTTGTAGCTCGGTTTACACATGCTAGAATCACGGTTAGCTCGTTGTATTACGTGTGTACAAGAACGTAATATAGTCTTATTTTAGACTATATCTTAGTATAGACGGTATAAACCTGAATTGGTGATTCATTCTTCATCTTGTGGAATTGCTTTAGCTTAAAGGTATGTAACCCTAATTCGATTAATTATAATTGTGTTATTAATTATGATCTTGTTAAATCGCTTCCGCTATATGTGCTTTGATCTCGTTTAGGGTTTTATATAAATTTTATGATTTTAATAAACCTTCAGTTGATTCTTAATGAAGTGATGGAATGGTATTGGAGAAGGAAAGAAAGACTTATGACCATTAAAGTTGATTTTGAAAAAGCATATGATTCTCTTAGGTGGGAGTTCTTGGATTTAGTCATGGCAGAAATGGGGTTTGGTTTTAAGTTGCGAAGATGGATAGAGGGATGTCTTTTGAATGGTCGTGCCTCTATTCTTGTCAACGGAGCCCCTACTATTGAGTTTGAGATATGTAGAGGTCTTCGTCAAGGTGATCCAATGTCTCCTTTTCTGTTTATTTTGGTGATGGAAGGCTTGCATGCGGTTATTAGCAAGGCTATACAAATTGGGATATTTAAAGGCGCTCAGATTGGTGAAAGACGTCTCCTAATGTCTCATTTGATGTATGTTGATGATGTCATTTTAATAGGGGAATGGTCGCTCCAAAATTCTAGTAATCTGATGGCCATATTGCGATGTTTCTTTATTATCTCTGGTCTTAAATTAATGTCCAGAAAAGTAAGCTTTTGGGAGTTGGCGTTGATCACGAGGAATCTTCTGAGCTAGCGTCCGTATTGGGGTGCGGTGTTTCCATGTTGGCTTTTACCTATCAAGGTATTCCCGTTGGTTGTAGCATGTCACGTTTAGCTAACTGGAAGGTGTTGTGGACAAGTTTAAGCTTAAGCTCTCTACGTGGAATTCTCACACTCTTTCTGTTGGTGGGAGATCGCCTTTAATTAAAGTGGTGCTAGACAATTTACCGACATATTATATGTCGCTTTATAAATTTCTGGTAGCTATTGAAAGACATTTAGAATCCATGCGCAATAATTTTTTCATTGGTGGTGATCTCGAAGACAGGAAAATGACATGGGTTGCTTGGAAAAAATTCTTGGCTAGTAAAGATCTTGGCGGGTTGGGGATTAGTAGTATGTATGCTTTGAATAGAGCTTTGTTGTTCAAATGGATATGGAGATTCAAGGTAGCTTCTAAAGATCTGTGGGTTAAGGTTATCAAGAATATTCATGGAACTAGTGGTCTTATAGGAGAGGCGTCATTCCCGAAAAGTACCTCTAGCCCTTGGATTGCGATTTTAAAGGCCACCAAACATCTTGCGGAGAAAGGTATTTATCTTCTTACTTTGTGTAAACGTAAGGTTGGGGACGGTTCCTCCATTTCCTTTTGGGATGATGTTGGTTTGGAGGTAGGCCTTAAAACTTCAATACCCTAGGGTGTACGCTCTTGATGATGCCAAGTCATGTACCATTGCGGAGTGTTTGAGACTTTCGGATTGGTTCTCGACTTTCAGAAGACCTCCGAGAGGAGGTAATGAGCTCCTTCAGTACACGGCTTTGAGAGAGTGTACCGCTCAGGTTACGCTCTCTTCCCAAGAGGATGGTTAGATTTGGTCTCAAGGTGTGTCGGTCGGATTTACAGTTGCTTCAGATCGTTGTTATATTGATGATGTGATTTTGGATGTTGATGATGTGGCTACTAGATGGAATCGTTTAGTTCCTTCTAAAGTGAATGTATTCTTTTGGAGATTGAAGCTAAACAAGATTCCTACTAGAGTCAACCTAGATAAAAGAGGTATTGATATAGGCTCGATTTTATGTCCAGTTTGTGGTCTTGATGTTGAGACTGCTAATCATCTCTTTTTCTCTTATGAGATGGCGGTGGATCTATGGGCTTTTGTAGCTCGATGGTGGGAGTTAGATCTTCCGGTTATGTCTTCTACTTTAGAGTGGGTTGATTGGATTCACACTGCTAGTATGCCATGCAAAGTTAGAAATTGTCTGGACGCTGTAGCGCTTACATTGATGTGGTCGATTTGGTGCTTTCAGAATAAATTGTTGTTCAGTATCACAAAACCCGTCAAGGTGGCCCTCTGGGATTTTATCCAATCTCAGTCGTTTCTTTGGATTAGTGCTAGGAATTCTAAAAAAATTTCATGTTTTTTGGATTAAGTGGATGCAAAATCCTAAATCATATGTAAACTCTTTGTATTTTGTCTAGCGTTTAGCTAGTTTTCTTTTTAATATAATGCCGCCGTTTCTAAAAAAAAAAAAGGGAAGCAAGTCAAAAATCATCCCAAAATGTACTTAGCTTATTTTTATGAGTTACTGGGCAACTCACTACATCCTTGTATGAAGTCTTCAACTTTCTATCACTACCTCCTATGGTGTGCGTATTCACATCACAACTTCAGAAAAGCTTCTCATATTATGTTCTACTTCACTTTCCCCTCTTATCGGTCGTAATGAAATGTAAAGACATAATCTTTTATGTATATAACCGGTACTATAATTAATTAACTTATATATTCATATGCTGTTCTAATTAGCTTAGTTAATCTGCTTATGTTTTTTAAGCTTTTAGCTTATAAGCTCATCCACATTTGAGCTCTATCACGTCACAAGTAGTCTCACCGGTCCGCCTTTCAATTATCAATTGTATGATTAAAGATTAATGCACTCATACTTGCATCAACTATTTAGTACTAGAGTAGTCATGTCATGACATACTCCATGAATGCCCAACTTTAAGTTAGCTAACTAAATTACAACGGAGATGCATTTTAAATATAAATCAATCCAATCTTCATCTAAACAACTACACATCATTGATTTTATATTAGAATATAAGATAAAGACGATTATAGCTAAGTTTTTCAATGGTAATTCATAAAAATAACATTGAATGCTAGACAAATCCAGATGCGTAGAATTAGAAAACCAGACGTAGCAACTAGAATAAATATATCTGACATCTAAAAGATAGAAAACACTTACGACAATTATATTATCGAAGGGGAAATCAAACTCTCTTCGTACTCAATGGCATTTATTATGTGATTGCCATCTATTTGACTTGGACAGTCACTTAGAACTTTATATGAATTTTTTGATGTGTTGTAGATAATCAGTTTTTTTCTATCAGTAGTCTCAGCACCCATCATTCCCGGTTCCTCTCTTTCAATAACTTTACCCATCATTAGAATTCTTCCATCATCCATAAGATTTATAATTTGGACAGAATATATATTTTCTAAATCCAGTGTGAACGAACGTGACTTTGACCATGAATTCTTAACACCTTGTTCTGTCTTCTTTAGCCACATATTGAACTTCTTCGACTTGTTCTTTTCGGGGGTGATGATTGAAAGGCATCCATGTGATGCACCAAAATGCTCAACACTTTTACAAGGTAGATTTATCTCCGAAATTATCATATTGTTAACATCAAGAGCCACTATCTTGTTACGTGCAATTAGCCAATACAGAGATCCATTTAGAAATGTACCCACATCACTCACAAAATTAGCATCTTGAATGAGGATTTGTGACGTGCTCCATGTCATCTCCTTAAGATTGAAGACATCACAAGTGTTCCAATTCTTATCCGGTTTAGTAAACCCTCTAAACCTAACAATTTTCAACTCATCTTTGGTTGCACCATAGCCAAATCCATATATATATTCGTAGGTATGGAGAAAGGGAATTTGTTTTTCGTAGTTATATAGAGGGGAATATGGATCAGGAATTATCTGGGATGCACCTGTAAATGGATTGTATAGGATTATATGACTAGTGAATTTTGCAGGCTTATTCCTAATATCTTTATCTTCCTGGTCATTAACAATCAAAACGACAATACCATTGAATGTTCCTATAACTCTAATATTTCTAACACCACCGTCCGTTCTAAGTTCAAAAGGATAGTGAAGCTTGACCACATCATCACCGCTTGGTCCATGGTCCTCAATGGCATAAAAATCTGGGGCAACAAGAAGTATCTTTCGACGTAATATTGCCTTCATAAAATAAGGATCTGAAACTAAACGGTTCCAATGTGCTGAGACACATCTGGACAGTAGTAAACGCTTTGTTGGAAGCCTTGCTAGTATGTTTTGAATAATCTCATCCGGTATTTTCACGATCACACTCTCTATCTATACACAAGATAAACAAAAGATGTTAGCAGCAATTACAATTATGCATCATGTAGTTGGAAATTTTATATCCTCGTGATTTGCTTTTCCATATAAATAGTTTCTTTTGAGTCAAGTATATCCCGCTACATTCAAATTCCGTTCATCTTTTAAGTCAAGTAAAACTGTTGAAGTGGATGTAATTACGGATACCCTTAATAAACAGGCAATTTATTTTATATCAATGTCGTAGAAGAACAGTTACCCAAGGTTTTGATATATATGTAAGTGTATTACCTTAACCTTCTCAGCTAGTTGTTTGTTTGCTAGGGTTGATTCTTTTATCATCAACTTCTTCATGGATTGATATACGGACTCACATCCTTGCAAGATTGCTCCATTCCATTCGCCTGGAAACATCTCAAACCATGGTTGTTTGTAATAATCCAACGGTATTGCAAACTCCACCTCGTAGTTTTCGTTTTCAAATAAAGATACTGCACGTGATGGCTTAGTTTCCGTAATATGAATCAAATACTTGTTACCGTCGTGATTCACCACGATAGTGTCCTCCGTTGTTAAACAAGCGAAATTATCCCTAAATGCTTTTTTGAGAACCATTTTATGATCTGAAAGAGTAATGAATTTAGTGGTACGTGGTTGGACCTTGATGTAAGTCCCTTCATGGAGACTCGTTTCTTTTACGTTTACTAGGTCACCTTCTCTTATATTCAATTTTTTCATCACCCATGTGGGCAAGAAAACAAACCCCTCGTCAGCAGTGAACTCGGCAACACCGCAATGGTAGTGGAGATTACTTAAGTCGTTGGATTTTGCAATACGGAAGGTCATCCGACAATTTAGCCTTCGACGGTTGTTGCTGCTGAGGGCAGAAGCTGGCAGGATTATATTGTTTCCTGCTTCAAGATAGGTTTTGTCGATTTGGGACAGTGGAAAACACATGTAGGATTGGGTGTCATGAGTTTGATCATCGGATTCCATGGAAGAAGATTGTTAGGTTAAAAAAATAACGTTCGGCCGAGGACTCGAGGGTGTGATATCTTATGATCGAGCTTGGCGTAAGAAACTTAATCATGTCCGCAAACAATTACGATCTATATATATGGAGGACTCTTAGCAAAATATGGCAGGTTTCCTTTATTGATTGTAATTAAGAAATCAGTTGATACCCGTAATCTATCTATAATCTTTATCTTTACTATCTCTATCTCTATCTCTATCTCTACTACTTATAAAGTAAATACCCCAAAACCTTGAATGTTGAAAACATGGTTAATTATGGAATTGTTGAAAACTTAGTTAATTAGGCAATGTTGAAAACTCGGTCAAATATCATGCATCTCAGCAACTTACGTTTCAACTAATTCTGTGCTGGCCAGTCCATCTTTGTAATTTTGGAATGTCAGATTAGGTTTCAATCTTTCATTCTAATTTCCAGCCCATAATCCAGCCCATAATAACGTTTCAATTCAACACGGACTGTTTTCAATATTTTGAAGAAACCCTAATTCAATCCTTATATAAACCACTGATCTTTATTGCAATTCCACAAAATACACAGCCGCTACAATTGATCTGTTGAATCCGCCACCATCTCCCGGTGTTGGTTTAGGTGCCTGCGAACAACCGCCACAGATCATCACACGTACTGAATGTGATGAATTATGTGGTTCAAATCCCATACCCACATGCCATAACCCACCGTTCATGGTGTGCGTCGTTGATGGTCGGCAGGGGACGTCGACGAGGTTACAAGGATGTTATGGATAAGAAAAACGCCATATACTTTTGACCAACAAGATATTATAATCCAGGTACGCCTAACCAACAAGATCCTATAATTTTTTATATGATTTATGCGTTATTTTGTAATTGATTTGATTTGGTTATCTGGTCTTCATTAACTTTTGGTTTCTGTGATTCCAAGCTACTAAAAATCGAAGGTGCTGTTAGCATACTGTACATTTGTGTGAATATGATCTACTTTGAAAGTAATAACACCGAAGCTCAACTAAGATCTAACATAGATAAATCTCTTCTTTCTTGGAACTTGAGAAAATGTGACACGCCTAGCTCTTTTTAAACATTCTATTAAGAAAGATATTGCAGGTTATTACAAGTGCTCTTGTAAGTTATCATTTTCGAGCACATAATCTATATCATTTGCTCTAAATGTTGGGGATTTCGATGTAACGTATTCTTTTAGAGTAAAAGTTACATCCAATTATTATCCTTAATAAGGATATAGTAGTTAGAATTAAAGCACTCTCTATGAATTGGAGCTAGGTGTAACAGCAAAAAGTACGTTTGTCTTAGATAACGCAAATGATCACCTTTTTTTCAAATAATTTGCTATAAACAAACGTTCCACCTCAGAAAACAATCCCAAATAATATACAAGTAACTCTGTATATTATTTTGATTAGCAATGATCTGCACTTCTTCAGACAGGGTGTTTGGAATTGTGCGTTAAAAGGGATTATCTAATCAATGTGTTTAGGAATTAAAGATGGTTAATTTTGAGTGTTTTGTATGGACAATCTCATTATGATTAATGACAAATGTATATGATATCTCGATGTACACTGGAAAACACAACCATCTATGTAAACAAGATTGAAACTGAATCTATTGAGTTATAAATTGATCAAAATTTAGACATACTCGTAGGAGGATAACGACAGAGACAACATTATATCTTCATTTTGTTCACAAACTGGTCAGATAGCGGTTTTGAAGCTGTAACATTATATAGATTTAAATAAAAATAGAAAGATTATAGGGATTATCAACACGTTGTTGGTTTAAGGATATATCATAACGAGGTTAGTAAATGAACTACTCATTGTCTTTGATATGTACAAATTAGGGCAGGTCCATAATTGGTGCAGGTGAATTTTATCACCAACCTTAAGAACATCTTGTGTTAAAGTCAAAATTTCGTTAAATTGAACTAATTTGTATACACATAGATATTTCATGTTGAACGTGTATAAAAGTGTGTTTATAATATAAGGTATGTAAATTATCAGTTTATTTTTAGGTTATATAACAAATTGTTTTTGTGAATGCATGTTGAAGTATAAAAGTCTGTAATTTCTAAAATAGGATTAACATTGATTTTAGAATCATCAAGAGACATGAATTTATTGGAGAAACATGGATACCAATGGGTAATCCTTTATTTACCATTTTCTTGATTGAAATTCTTCTCATATATTTCTTTTTCTTCTGGAAAAATGGCTAAAGTTTTATGTTTTTTGACAAGGTGAAATGTTACTCAGCTTATAAATTGCAGTTCTCATTCATTTTAAATGCATGAGGTAATTATTTCCGATGATTAAAAGACGAGCTATGCTGTTATATATTTCGTTTTCAGTAAACAAAATGACTGCGTTTTGAATCAGTTTATAGAAATCATGAATGGGTGGACATTGTTATATTTGTAAATAGCATTGAACTTGGGTGGAATGAAATCAATGAAGCGGAGTCGATTCTCGAATCGGGTCAAAGAGATGGACAACATAAGCAATCTTCAACATGAACATTGAACCTTTATGTTACCCTTAACATTTAGTACTCACAAATGGCTGGTAACTTTAGATGCTACAATTATGAAATAGTGTCTTAGTTGTAGAACTGAAGACATGGTATTAGACTGTTGTGATGTTTGAAGATATAAATATAGTAAGCTTTAGTGATGCCTACACCACGATGATGGTTGCGTCACATATATTGGTTGCTAAAGAAGGACTAGGAATTTCATTGAGAGGTTCTTATTTCTAAGATGCGGATTATGGTATGAATTATGATGTATATCTCAATTGATTTGATACATACGTACATTTATTTGCAAATTATTTTTATCTCAATATACAGAATTGCAGACTAATGTCATTGACCCATATGCATGTCTTGAAACAACATTAAGAAGGCTATAAAGTGGGATTATTATATATGTTTCTTATAGAGGGTGTTTTGAAATAATTATTTTAAAGCAAATAAAAAATTATGTGTGCTTATATAAAATTGCCTGCCTATCTTAGATTATCTACATACCATTTATAACCGTGATAACCAGAGTATTTGCACATCATGTAATATTAAGTTCATGAGCTACGAGTTTACACTTCCTTTATTCCTCTGTTTTTATGTGCGCCCATTTATTAATTTCATGAGCTAATTACAAAAAACAAGTTAATGGTAATCATGAATCACTTCACTAGCATTTGTTTTGGTTGATATTATGCTTTCTTCAAGTCAATGTTAGGACTGATCACTTCACTACTGCCATCAGTTCATATTTCAAATATGTAACAGTTTAACCATGCATTAGGTAAACTAATTGTAACGATAAATGTAATAGTGACGTTGATGTAGTAATATGGGTCACATGCTCAAGGTACAATCACATTTTGTACATTTGCGTTCGACATGAAGGTTCACGTGTGACGACTTTGGGATATCCCAAAAGGGTTGTCACTTTGGGATTTATTGGCTCGCAACGTCGAATCGAAAACTCATGTAATAACAAAAAATTATAGCGTATAGTTAATTATCTGTCGCTAGAGGTGGCAAAACGGGCGGCCGGGCGGGCACGGGCGGCGGGCTAAACGGGCAATGGGCTAAACGGACGGCGGGCTAAACGGGCGCGGGCTAAACGGGAACGGACAAAATGAGCGGGCGAAACGGGCGGGCTAAACTGGCTCAAGCTAAAATGAGAAAAAAACATATAAAAAGCTAGAATTAAAAAATAAAAATACTTATTTAAAAGCCTGGGATAAAAACTAAATATAAAATATTCGCCTGAGTAGCCTAATTAGTGTTTTACATGTGTGCCCATTAAGCTCATAAGTTTCTTGCATATGGGCTCATTTAGCCCATTAATAATAAAGAATGGGCAAAAAGTGTCCCATCCTTTTTTAAAAATAGGCAAAAAATGCCCATATTTATCAAAATGGGCAAGATTTGTCATCTCTATCTGTCGCTATGCAATTTCCGCCGCTATGCGCGGATACTCGCCTAATCTTATAAAACATTTACCTCCTATTCTATATTTAGTAGTCTTAAAAATTCAGCATAAACATTTCTGTATTTGGAAAGATACAATCTCCTACTTTTTTTTTTGGAAACGGCAAATAATTCAACGGACGCCTACTCGTAATATTTCAACGAGCACCCCGAGTTCGAGCTCCGCATAGCGGGCAAACCCAGCCCCCATTTAATATCATTCATTGTCATCATTTCAAAAACTTATAACATCCCATTTTATAAGAAAGACTCTTTAACCACCAATTGAATGCTAAAACTTTGAAAATAAAACTATCAATCATTTATTTATAGGTTACACGGTTATGCGTATATAAACTCGCAAGTAACATATGCATATCTTGCAATATTTCAGTCTCTATCTTTTCTCTCTTATAGAAAACACTCGATCTATGTTTTTAAATTTCAAAAACACAAGCAGCACATCAAAGCGATAGTCTCACAAACCCTCTGCCACCGACAACAACCATCTATATGCCAAGATAACCCTCATATACAACTATCTTCTCAAAAAATAAAATAAAAACGGGCGACAACAACAAAACTACAACAACAACTATCTCTACACCGAGACACAATAAGACTCAAGTAAAA
Organism: Glebionis coronaria; assembly: GCA_025667525.1. NCBI lineage: Eukaryota > Viridiplantae > Streptophyta > Magnoliopsida > Asterales > Asteraceae > Glebionis > Glebionis coronaria. The sequence goes on along the minus strand of CM046881.1, from coordinate 22,642,488 downwards.
AAGAAATGATGATTTCTTTTTGTATTGGTTTTCAAACAGAAGATATCCAACAGAAAAAACCATCATTGATATAATACCTAAATGGTTACGAACAACTCGGAACAAGGAACCCTTTGGGTTGTGATTCCGAGTTTGGATAAATATGTAGAGTAATAAATCTTTCTCCCAAATATATATGACGACAACCACCTGGTTCGTTAAGATTAAAGAGGGTTTATGATTTATGTTTCGTGATTTTTAGATAAAACCTTTTAGGCTTCAAGAGATGAGGAGTGTGCTTATGGTTTCGAGAGATTTTTTTTTTAATTTGTAACTGCGGTGTAACTTATTGAAATGATAAGTGTGAGTTGTATTATGTGTAGGGTTAGGTTTAAACCAATTTAAGTTTGGGTTGAGTTATGGGCTTATTCAACCTTGAAGAATAAACAACCCCAGTAGTTGACATTTAAGTTTTTTTGTTCAAAGTTTGAGTTAGTATATGGTGTCTAATACAGAGTAAAATGTATTCACTTTACGTGTTTTATAATATCTATATATAAACTTTAGTTGAAAGTTAGGATATACATTATGTTTATTAGAATAAACAATGGTCGTGAACAGAGACGAATTCAGGACGAAATATAACCGGGTGCAAAATTTTTTTGAAACGTAATATAACAGATGTAAAACGTGAATAAAAACGAAGGGTAAAATTATGTTTCAATTGACTAGGTGCATTTAAGATGCATTTAGAAAAAATCGATGTTTTCTTCACAAATTAACACTATGTAGAAAAAATTCATAGCGGTTACGGGCACCAGCGGGAACCCCCAAACTCCTTCCCTGGTCGTGAATAAAAGAATGAGTAGTTAGTGCTACAAGCCTTTTTCAAAATGTGTTTCGTTTATTTGAATCATTATTCTTTTGTGTTGATATCTCAATAACTTCTTTAAATCAAATTTATTAAAAAGATGTTACACATTTATGGCATTAAAATATATTCTTTAACATACTTATTTAGAGCTTATCTTACATTTATGTTTCTAAGATATAAGATAGCTACCTATGTTACTCTATTCACTTCACACGGTTTAAAAAAAATGTATTAAAAAAATATTTACTTGTCTTTGTCAAGGCATTGCGAGAGTACCCTATTAATATATGTATACTATAAATGTTAGATGCATATGTATAGTAGTATAGCTTCAACAAGCATGGAATCAAGGTGCACGTACTGAATGTGACAAGTACTATTTACTGAAAAGAAATTATTCATCGTTAAATACGTATAAATGAAAAGCATATGCTCGTCGCAAAATTAGTCATCGAGCACCCGCCGTCGCATTGCGCGGGTACTCGGCTAGTACTTTATAAAGTATTTGGGACCTTCTTAAAATAGTAAGAATGAAAATTCAGACTTTTTTCCTATTAAATAAAAAAAGTTGTTGATATCTTCATTAACATTATATATTATAACACTTTCTAACAACATTTTGTAACAAACTTTTGTAACAACCTACTTAAATAACATTTTTTCTTTTAAATTTATTTATTATTTTTATAATCTAATTTCACCATATTTTCTAAAATTTTATGCTTTTTAATTCAATATCCATTTTACTATATTTTTATTAACCATTAATTTTTTTAAAATTTAGAGGTTTTTTATTTTATTTTTTACAACTTTAACAATACAATTTAATGGATAAGAGATCAATATTTGTTAGCCTCAAAAATGATTATGAGTACTCGCCGCCGTATTGCGCGGGTTCATGCTAGTTTTAGTAAAGTCAATGGACATATATAATATTTATTCATTTATACTATAACCTTTTAAAAGGGCAAATAGCTTATAAAAATGTATCAAACTTATTGTGTAAGTCATTTTCAGTTAAGGTATAAAAACGTATTTAATTTGTTTTTTTACCAATTTATGTATTTTTATTAAATATTTAACGATCATCCATTATGTTTTACATTTCAATTTCGCAGTCACCACCACCATCAATCATTGTCACCACGACCGAGTCTTCCCACCGCCATCAGTATCGAGCACCACCTCTATCTCCGGCCAAACCTATTATGAAGCACAATAAAACGCCACTTGTTGCCATTTTACAGAATCGCAGGTGATGTAAGCAGCTTCAACAAGGTTCGGTGTATAAATTTAATTACATAACACTGGTAACTAGATCCATGTATCAAGATAATCTAGGCGTCACCTGATTTCGAATCTTAACCAAACACATGATTAAATGTATTTGCACATACTAAAACTTCTAAATATTATTTCATATTTGTATTAATCTTTTCAGCCCACTTGAAACAGATGTTGGTAATTTGTATATTTGCAATTGCTTTATCGTGTTTAAAAACTTATATTTCCTCCGTCCCAATTTATTAGTCCCTTATTGACTTTTGAAATCTTTTCTACTAAACTTTCACTTTAAATTATTATTTTTGTGTTACGTAATATTTGATGAAAATTATACCAAATGAAAATACATGTAAAACTCCATCCATACATATATTTTGCATCAAGTATTATATAACACATTAATTTAAAGTCAAAGTCTTGCTTTTTCTAAATAATGAGGGAAATGAGTGGCGTAACATATTTGTTATTCCTTTCATATTAGGATGAGGGGAACCGGTTAAAAGTTACTCGTGACTTGAACAAAGTCACGCGCGCGACTTCAATCTTCTCGGCAACTCACTCACGCGTGATTTGGTCGTTTTGGTCAAATCTATGAGGCAAACTCACCAACGGGAGTTTGTAAATAAACCGGAACCACATGTTTTTTGATCGAAACTTAATTTTTATCCCAATTTTTTCTATTAAATCCCCTTTTTACTTCTCATTTCTTCACATCTTCTTCCTCAAACACCAAAACATCATATTCTTTAACATCTCGAATGGCGTCGCTACTATGGACACCCGAGGAAGAAATAGTGTTGTGTCACGCTTGAAACTTTGTTGTTGAAAACTCAGTGTCTAACACAAGAGATATTTCGTAATTTTTTAGTTGAGGCTTTGCACATGATGGAGGGTTGTTTAGATTATTTGAGGAAACAAACATACGATAACATGAACAGGAAATGGGAGTCCCTAATGATGGTCGTGCGTAAGTTTGTTAGATGTTACACCAACGCAAATCGTACACGAGTAATTGGAGCAACTGACGAGGATGTAATGAATAACGCCCTTCGTGACTATGAAGCTGAGCATATGTGTTGGTTTAAGTATCTTCATTGTTGGGAGATTTTAAAAACGTATCCGTGGTTTTTTACTTAAATTATTCGTGTATCGTTTTTATTTATCAATATGTTGTTATTATTAGAGATATTTAACAGGCCCAAGCCCGATTTGTGGGCAAGGGTCCATTAGGGTTTCATGTAGCTTGTCCTACAAATGTTTCATCAATAAACATAATACCTCACGGGGTTTTCAATTATTCTACATGGTATCATGAGCACGGGTGGATCTAGTCGGCCACCATGAGCCGCTTCCTCATTGTCTCTCTACCACACCGTCAAAACTCTTAATCTCCATCATCCTATTATCAGCCATCTTGTGCCGCTTCTCAAAGTTCATGTCGGCCATCATGAGCCGCTTCTCAAAACTAAATATATCTATCCCAACCATCAAACCCTAGTCAGCTATGATAAGCCGTCACCATCTCTATTCTAAAATCATTCAAACCCTTGTTATCCTTTTTTTTTCTTTGTTATTCCTTTTGAAAATTTCTAAAAGTCATTACGCATGTTCTTTTCCTACTTTTCAATTTTGTTGCCAAGGTCAAAGAAGAAAAGAAAAAAAGTTTCGTTGTGTTATGAAGACTTAGCTCCGCATGATATCGGGATTCTTCATCAGTTATCTTTTTCTTTAGCTTTATTATTAATGTTTATTTCTTCAGTCTCGAGCTTTAGCGATTTCATCGCTCGGACTCCGGGAGGGTATTAGAGATATTTAACAGGCCCAAGCCCGACTTGTGGCAAGGGTCCATTAGGGTTTTATGTAGCTTGTCCTATAAATGTTTCATCAATAAACATAATTCCTCACGGGGTTTTCAATTATTCTACAGTTTTAATATCCTTGTAATATTTTTATTTACCCCTGTATTGTTTTCATTTACCCGCATGTGTGCTTTGTCTTTTTTTTTGTTTTTTTAAATGTTTAAATACAAAATATTTAATAAAAAAGTGGGAGTAATGTGTAGTGAGTTACAGTGAGTGTTATTACCCTCAAAAAATAAGTGTGAGTGAGTTATAGTGAATTTATTAAAAAGTTGGTGTAACGCTGACGGGAGGTGAATGGGTTTTACACCACTCCCCCCGGTCTTAGTATCTATAACAGTATTGTGTTCCCCTCTGAAACTTCCCATTACGTATTGTATTTGTTTATAGTACCTGCGCTATTTTATCCCAAAATATATATGGTGTCATAAGCACTTTCACTAACTATATTTTAAACTTAGAACTGTTAGCCGTATATCATGCAAAGGATTGGTTGTCATCTCATATTGATTTCCAATCATCCATTGTATAATTGTGATTTGATTAGCATGCAGTTATTGTATATTAATTAGCTTAGCTGGCATCCTGGCATAGTTCTATCCCATGTATCTATTTAAGGCCATGTATCTCATTTGTAAGGATTGATTGTAGTGTTTTTGTACCCTTTAGGAAAAGGATGACAAATAGTGGTAAGCGTTAAGTGTCGGTTTAGGAAAACCGAGCACTAATGACCCAAAATGAAGTCCAAGTTCGTTTCCCAAGGAGGCAAGTGCGTTGTGTATTGAATTGATATTGATTTGTGATTATATGATTGAGAAAGAAATGGGATTAGAAGAGAAAGACGGTTACAAAGACGAATTAAACTACGACGAAAAAGACAAACACGTAAAGTCGTAAATAGTGCCAAAATTAAACTTTTAACCTAAAAATTCCTAAAAATTAATAAAAATCCCCAATAATATTCTAAGAGTTTGCAAAAAATCCAAACTTGCTAAAACCTTTTAATTAATTAGATAATGACTTTTTAATGCTAATTAAAGCCCTAAAAATCACTTTTAATTATTAAAAAGCCTTAAACAAGATCTAATAGTTTGTAAACCTCGAAAATATCTTAATTAAGCTAAAAACTATTTTTAAAAATTTTAAAACCAAATTAAACTATTTTTAAACACTTAAAAACTATTAAAATCTATTAAATCTTAAATTAATTATAGAAATTAATTGAAAAGTCTAAAAAATATTTGGAAAGTGACAAAACTCCTAATTAGGTGTCCTTAACCTAGGAAAAATGAGAAAACTAGAAAAAGCGAACTTTCTATTTTTAGCAATAAAATAATATTAAAATATTCAAAAAAATAAAAAGTTTGTAATAAATTCTAAAAAATTACCAAAAATCCTAAATAATGTAACTAAAACAAAAATGCAATCCAAATTTTCTGAAACCTATTTAATAATTTTATATTGAATTTTAAAGTTGCTTAAAAACCCTAAAATCCTATAAAATCAAAAATAAGTTAAATTGAAAACCTAAATAGCTGTAAACCTCAAAAATATGATTAAAAACCTAAAAACTATTTTTTCAGATTTTTAAATTACCTTTTTCTATTTTTTAATGACTTTCTAAAATAAAAACTTAAAATAATCCTAATAAATTAATTAATAATGGGAAAATTATACTTTTTGCTCAGAAAAGTCAAAAACCCTTATACAATCCTAGGACAATGCTAAACATGAAAAAGCTAAAAGAAATAAGCTACAAACTGCTTATTTAAAAGCTGTTAAGTAAATAAGCTATAAAACCAAAACTACTTAAATAAGTAATGAAATGAAACAATAACGTAAAAACCCATCAGGATCACTGGTTAACACGTTAGTCCTTGGAAAGCAAGGTCGCGTGTTCGAGCCCAGGCCAGGTGAGGTTTTTACAAACTTTTTCTTTTTTTTTTTACTTTTAAAAACACAATCCATTAGCCTTGTTACTCACTAAAACACAAACAAAATCCAAATTAAACAAAGATTAAGCCAGATTGAAACCAAAACGTGCCCAGGTTTGCACAACTTTCTGATGAACACAAGTGAAGTTTCTTCACTTGTGCAAATGTTTGTCAAGAGGTCTTGACTTGCTTGTTTGTGGATGTTTATGATGGACAAAGGCACCCTTATACTCTTTGGAGTATAAGGAGTCAAATCAATCTCAAAAACAGGCAAGTATAGGCACAATTTCAAGCACAAAAGATCAAAGAAAGTTTCTGATAAGGCTTAATGAACAAGTTGCTGGTTCAAATGACACACAAGTGAGATTCAACACTTCAAACAAAGCACACAATTATATTAAATGGCTTATAAGAGAACACAAACCCTTAAACAACCTATATCCTAGCAGACTATCAAACTTGATGGATCAAATTCAACAAAACAAGCAGAAAAGGCAGTTTTCTGATTAAGGCAATGTTTTCAAAATTTTAAGCATGCAAAATGTTTTAAACCCTTCCAAAATGAAAACCAATAGCATGTATCATCTTTTAACAACCAAAGGAGTATGTTTAACAGGTTTACCAGCAAGATTAATAACAAAAATCCTAGTATCCCCCTTATCCCAAACACCCCTTTCAAATTCAGAAACCAAATTTAACAAAGCAATATAACTCAAAACTCAACAAATCTGATTCCAATCAATCCTAACATGCATACTATACTCTAACAACTCAAATCAAACCATTTAAACAAACATTTAACACTTTTCATGAAAAATCACAATGAGCACATAACTTTTCAGAAAAATGAAAACAAGGGATTTTTACCTTGAGGGACTTACATCCAAGTCCCTCAGTGGTTGATTAACCACCTCCATATAGGCTGGGGCCTATGCAGAACCTTGGACAACAGGATTCAACAACCTGCTAAGAGAAAACTTAAAACACAAGCACAATATGCAATCTATTTTTTTTCTCTCTTTTAAAAACCTTTTCACAAAACTTCCTTATACTTCCTTTAAAACACTTACACAACAACTTTAAAAACCTGGAAAACCAAACCTTGAACAAGGTTTTGACCAAACCAGATCAAGATTTCAGAAACTTTCAAACAAACTGAATTTTTAAAAAGAACTTAAAAATAAAACTTGGAACACAATCTAAACAACAGAAATGTAAATGAGGATCCTGGAATCTTTTCATCAACAACACTCAACCAATTTCATTCATTAATCAAATGGGATTTACAAGCTTGTGATCTAGGAAAAAAAATTCAGGAACAAGAACTAAAATGCTAAGTCTTATGGCTTTATATAGCAGCCTACAGATCTTTCTAGATACTGGAATAAAATATTAAACAGCTAAAACCCTAATGCTGAAATGCCAAGTATGCCCTTGAAGTCTTCACGAATTTGAACTTGGTCAAATTGCTCCATGTGATCTTTGGAGTCATGTGAAAGATGCTAGCTGTTTTGAAGTGATCTAAACCCTTCAACAAACCTTTGGGGCCAAGGATATGATCTCCATCGTTCATTTTGTCCCCTCCTAGGGTTTTGTGGAAAGTGATGGGCAGGGGAAGGACGGTGTGAGGTCCACAGCCCATGTGAGGGTGTTTTGTGATGTGGGTTATGATGACAATTAGCTTAATCAATCATCTGGAAAAGTTGGATTAAAACCCCTTTGTTATGAAGTGGATTAATGCTGGGAAAATTAGGGTTCAAGGGTGGATTAGTGGTGAGTTTAATCTGAAAAAAAGGATTTAGTATTTAAATTGTGTGTTTGCCACCAAAACTAAAACCGGTTTTAAGTTAATTTAATAAAAGGTGAGTGGATTTGTGACGTGGAGAGGGGGAGGCGTCTGATTGGTGGAGGGTTTAAGGTAGGTGACGTGGAGAGTTGTGAGTGGTGGTTTGTCTTAGGTTGTCTGGGCAACATTGGCCCCCAAGGTTTCTTCATTCCTTCAAGTTGTAATAAATCAGCAAACTTCTTTTCCCTTTGTATTTATCTTTGGCAGATTTACATTTTTGGCACATATTGTTTATAAACTTGAAACAAGGACTAAACATGCAATTTCTTCATTCTTCAAGGACTGTTTTTGACATGTCTTCATATTTCAAGGTTTGACTTGTTTGTTGACTTCTTGGAGGACCATTATTGACAATTTAGTTTTGTTGAGGGACTAAATTTGCCAATTCTTCAAAGTTAAGGGTCCTTTTTGTAATTTTGACAAACTTTAGGGACCAAACTTGTAATTATGAAGATACAAGGGTATAAAGTGTCAATTCTTCAAACTTGGAGGACCAATCTTCATAATTCTTCAAGTCTTCAAGGGTTTTCTTTGGAAAATTCTTCATTAGGGCTTGGTTCATCGTGCGGCTTCGTTTCCCGTGTTCGTTTTTGCATGATTCTTGTGATCTTTTGTCATTTTCTCAATATCCGTACCTAAAATACACAAGTAACAAACACAAGCATATATTTGGGTATTTTGATGATATTTAATGCATTTTAAGCCCAATTTGGACGATGAGACTATGTATAAAAGCAGTCTCATCACTCCCCCATACTAAACCATTGCTGTGCCCTCACGCAATGCTAGAATTAAGTATCATAGCACCTCCAAAATTCATTTTTATTCACTTTATTGAATGATAAACTAGCTATACTACTACTATTACTACTACTTGCGTTTTAGACATAATGTATTATTTTCATCGCAAAATGGGACGTTTAGGTTCATAGAATAAGAACACGTGAATGCTTCGTTAGAAATAATTTCATCGTCCTCGATTTTCACTTCAATTCCATGCCAAGCGTGCAACGAGATCATTGTCATTATAAGTTAGTAATGCTAACACTACTCATATGCCCTAATCACGTACTTATCCTCCCATTATTCCTAAGTTGTATCTCTTATATTTTATGATGTCTTGAATGTTCACGAGGATACATTGTTTGACTTATGCGATAATAGAGATTTAGGTCTAAAAATAGAGTCCTAACGGTGTAACTAAGACCATCAAATCAATAACCCCTCCTAATAGACAACGATGTTAAAAAATTAAGTCAACAAGAAGGATCGATAAACACGGTTTTATAACGGTTTTGAACATGAGACTTATTACCAAGACTTTTATACGCCCCCTAACGGAAGGGCCTTATTATCTTTGGTTTACCTCCATCTTTTATTCAACTTCGCCATGAAGCTTTTATTATGACTTCGGTCTTGCCTTGCCTTTTATTATCCGCCTCATCGGTGGTTTTATTAGCCAAAGACGTATATCCTCACGCTAAAGCGAATTTTGGATCTTTAAAGCTTCGAAGATTAATGCTTGATTCACTTTCAATTTTTGCATAGATTTTTCGGCCTTGTGGGGCTTCAAATTGTTTGCTAGATTTAGGTGAGCACTTGAAATCTTATTATTGGGTGAAGCTTTCGATTATTCGGGTGCCAATACTTCAAAACCGTGACGCTGGCGATACCTTAATGTCTTCCCAATTTAATTACACGGAAGCTACTAGAAAAGACTAGAAACCTAAAAATCCTAACTAAACCGCTAAGTCAATATTTATTAAGCAAAAAATATTTACATGCGAAGGGAGAATAAGCAAACAACGAGAACACATGAGTTTTTGAAAGAATACGAGTATTCTACGTTTAGCATAGTAACTTATAATTAACTCTATCATTTCTCGTCCTCATTTAAGAGACTTAGCCTAATGTGTAGTTAAGGAATCAAAGCTAAGTGCTCAACACGCACGGTCGAGTCAAAAATTACTCTTATTCTCGCCATCGGAAAATCTACATTCGTGTCTTCAAACACTTATAAAACATGAGAAAAAATTTAAAATTTGGCCATTTTTAGCCTTATTTTGCAACAAAAATGATAAACAAAACATAAACTTTGGAAAGCGTGAAGGTTTGGCAAGGCAAGTATCTATTCACCCCCCATACTAAAGTTAAACATTGTCCTCAATGTTTCGAGTCTAGGGGTACAAACACCCCCATACTAGAGACGTAGTCGAATGCCTAATCTAGCATGGAAAGGGTGTAACCAATAAATTAATAGCCGTTTATGAAGTGTGCTAAAAACCTAAGGTTAGAACATCAAAAGGATATATCATTTGGATATTGAGAAACGTCTCCAAAGCAAACGATCGAGTGCTCCCATAAAACGAACACGAGAGGCTCCAATCGTGAAGATCATGATCTAAAAACCACATAACACAAACAACCACGGAACAAAGGTTGGAAGGGCACAAATCCCCACACGTAAGCTACATTAGAAAGCGATAATATGTACATAGGATAAGCATGGGACTCCCCCACGAGGCACCTCGTTTTTGATTACCGAGTCATGAGCTCGACTCGATCCCCTCAATACTAATTATCATTGGGGAAGGTGACTTGGTCGAGGTAGTTCAAGGATGGAACTTCCCCGCCAAAGTAGTGCTTCAACCTATGTCCATTCACCTTGAAGTTAGGACCATCATCTTGAGCTAGCTCGATGGTCCCATACGGAAACACTTGAGTCACGGTGAATGGACCGGACCAGCGGGATTTCAACTTACCGGAAAAGATTTTCAATCTTGAATTAAAAAGCAAAACTTGATCCCCAATGTTAAAAACCCGGTTTTTAATTTTAGAATCATGCAACTTTTTAGTTTTCTCTTTATAAATTAATGAATTTTCATAAGCAATGTCTCTCAATTCATCTAATTCATTCAATTGCATTTTCCGGTGTTTTCCCGCGGTCTCCATATCATCATTGCAATGCTTTAGGGCCCAATAAGCCTTGTGTTCTAACTCGATAGGCAAATGACAATTCTTTCCATACACAAGCTTATAGGGAGTGCACCCAATGGGTGTCTTATGAGCGGTCCTAAAGGCCCATAAAGCATCGTCTAACTTATCCGACCAAGTTTGTCGGTTTTCTCCCACGGATCTCTCCAAAATCCTCTTCAAAGCTCGGTTTGAAACCTCGACTTGCCCACTCGTTTGTGGGTGATAAGCCGTAGAAAGACGATGTGTAACCCCATATTTCCTTAGAACCCTTTCAAATTGGTCATTACAAAAATGGGTTCCACGATCGCTTATGATAGCACGAGGGGTTCCAAACCGAGAAAACAATTGCTTCAAAAACTTGACTACCACACGAGCATCATTGGTGGGCAAGGCCTTTGCCTCCACCCACTTAGAAAGGTAGTCAACCGCAACAAGGATGTACTTATTACCACGAGATGATGGGAACGGCCCCATAAAGTCTATTCCCCAAACGTCAAAGATCTCACATACTTGAATGATATTTTGTGGCATTTCATCTTTTTGTGAGGCTTTTCCTTGTCGTTGGCATGCATCACACGACTTCACAAGATCTTGTGCATCTCGGTAAATAGTAGGCCAAAAGAAGCCGGCATCAAACACCTTCTTAGCCGTGAGATTAGCACCGTGGTGACCACCCGTGGGTCCCTCATGGCAAGCTCTAAGGATGTTAGAAGCTTCGGTGCCAAATACACAACGTCGGATGATTTGATCCGCACAAGTTCAAAACAAGTAAGGGTCGTTCCAAAAGTAGAACTTGACGTCACGAAAGAATTTTCGTTTTTCTTGAGTCGTCATACCCTTAATGATGAAGTTACCCGCATGGTAATTTGCAAAATCCGCAAACCATGGGGTAAAAGAATCAAGCTTAGAATTCACTACACCAAGTGTCTCGAGCGGAAATGTTTCGGTGATTTCCTTGGGCTCGTAAACACTTTGGTGAGGATCTTCCAAACGAGAGAGATGATCGGCCGCTAGATTCTCGGCTCCTTTTTTGTCAACGATTTTGTGATCAAATTCTTGAAGGAGGAGAATCCAACGAAGTAATCTCGGCTTAGCATCTTGCTTTGCCATGAGATACTTAATAGCCGAATGGTCCGTATACACTATGCATTTCGTTAAGACGAGATAAGGTCGGAATTTCTCAAATGCATACACCACGGCAAGGAACTCATTTTCCATTGTAGTGTATTTAAGTTGAGCCTCGGTCATCGTCTTGCTAGCATAGTGAATAGGCAAGAAGTGCTTATCATGACGTTGCCCCAAAACGGCCCCAATAGCGTAATCACTAGCATCACACATTAGTTCGAACGGGAGGTTCCAATTGGGAGCAACAAGAATGGGAGCTTCGGTAAGTTTCCTCTTAAGGATCTCAAAGGCTCGTACACAATCTTCGTCAAAGACAAAACGTGCCTCTTTTTCAAGAAGATGTGTAATAGGTCGAGAAATCTTTGAAAAGTCCTTGATGAATCGACGATAAAAGCCCGCGTGGCCTAGGAAACTCCTAACTCCCTTGACGATTTTGGGATGAGGTAATTTGGCGATGACGTCTACCTTAGCTTGATCTACCTCAATCCCCGCTTTCGAGACCTTGTGCCCTAAGACGATCCCACTCTTAACCATAAAATGACATTTTTCCCAATTGAGCACAAGGTTGGTTTCCTCACAACGTTTTAACATTCTCTCTAGGTTCGACAAACACGAAGTGAAAGAATCACCAAACACGGAAAAGTCATCCATGAAGACTTCCATCGTCTTCTCGATCATATCATGAAAAATAGCCATCATGCATCGTTGAAAAGTTCCCGGTGCATTACAAAGTCCGAATGGCATTCTACGATAGGCAAACGTTCCATATGGACACGTAAACGTAGTTTTTTCTTGATCACGAGGATCGATGGGAATTTGGAAGTAACCGGAAAAACCATCTAAAAAGCAATAGAAATCGTTTCCCGCAAGACGCTCCAACATTTGGTCCATGAAGGGCAAGGGAAAATGGTCTTTTCGAGTGGCTTCATTCAACTTTCGATAGTCAATGCACACTCTCCATCCGGTCACGAGTCTAGTGGGAATCAACTCGTTGGCATCGTTTGGCACAACGGTCATCCCTCCCTTTTTAGGGACACAATGAATAGGACTCACCCAAGGGCTATCGGAAATAGGGTAAATCATTCCCGCGTCAAGGAGTTTAAGGACCTCCTTTTTGATGACATCGTGAATTTTGGGGTTCACCCTCCTTTGACTTTGGATTGTTGGCTTGAAATCCTCCTCCATTAAGATTTTGTGGGTATAAAACTTGGGATCGATTCCCTTAATGTCGGATAACTTCCACGTAATCGCCCCTTTGTGTTCCTTTAGAACATCGACAAGTGCGGTTTTTTCATCATTCGAAAGATCCTTCGCAATAATAACCGGCAACTTGTCGTCCTCCTCCAAATAGACATATTTGAGATGAGGAGGTAAATCTTTCAACTCAAGGATAGGTGGTTCCTCAAGTGAATATTTGGGCTCGATACTCATAACCTCCTCGGGTGGAGGAAATGGGAAATCGTTGAGAAAATCCTTGATAATCGAGAAGTCCTCATCGTTGTCGAGGTCTTCGTCACAAGTACGTGGAACATCGAATTCTCCCAACGTAAAACCACCACCTTCAAATGAAGTGAAGGTTGGTGTCGAATTATCAAGAATTGGATCTAACATAGTGGGATTGCCACTAGTTTCTTCATCACCAAACCCTAAAACTTCTTGTGAAAATTCCTCGCAAACCACGTCGATCATATCAACGAGGTTTATGGTAGCAACGGAATAAACATGAGAAAGTTGAGAATTTTGAGTTGCGTTTATAACAAGTTCCTCGTCGTTGAAACGTAAGGTGATCTTTCTAGCATGAACATCAATTAAAGCCATAGACGTATCTAAAAACGAACGACCTAAAATAAGAGGAACTTGAGGATCCGTGGGGATATCGACAACGATAAATTCTACGGGATAGTATAACTTCCCCACTTTCACAAAAACGTCTTCCGCCAAACCACATGCAAGAATCGTGGAATGGTCGGCCAACTCAATAGACATTCGTGAAGGAGTAAGATTAGGAAGATTGAGCGACTTGAAGATTGCAAGTGGCATCAAGTTAATTCTAGCACCAAGATCGGCCAAGGCATAGCATTCTTCCATATCTTGAATGGCACAAGGGATCAAAAATTTACCGGGATCACCGACTTTTTGAGGTATGCGATTAAGAATAAACCGACGAACAACTAGACATTTGGTGCAATTTCTCCTTGTTGTTCAACATACTCTTAAAGTTAGCGGCAAATCGAGGCATCATGACCAAAGCATCGGCGAAACTCACATTAAGGTGCAACTCACGAAACATTTTCATAAAAAGCTCAAATTGGTAGTTGTCGCGCTCTTGTCGTTTCTCCGTCCTAAGTCTCGACGGGTAAGGAAAGGGTGGTGTGGGTTGGGGCATAGGCATAGCCTTTGGAATCTCGGGTTCCAATGTTGGTAATGGGTCGACCGTAGGTGTGGCATGAGCGGTACTTTGTGGGCTTGAAATATGCTCCTTTTCGACCACCACCTCGGGTTCTTCCTCAATTTCCTTCACCATTGGAGTAATTGGTTGAGGAGTCGGTTCTTTAAGTGTCTTACCACTTCGTGTGGTAATCACTTTCATCTCTCCCTTCGGGTTTGAAACGGTGTTACTAGGTAGACCACTCAAAGTAGAGGCTTTGTTTCCCATGACGGCTTCTAAAATTGCATTAAGCTTAGCATCGTGACTATTAAACTTCAAATCTTGACTAGCGGCTTTTTGGTCAATTTTTTGTTCAAGCCTAGCATGACTTTGCTCTATCTTGTTGTTTTGACCTCTAATTTGATTAGCAAAATCATTTTTCAACTCATTTCTCATGTTAAGATTTTCTTTCACAAAGTTAGCCAACTCCTTGGTGTTTTTAGCCGTGTCCCTAGCTTGACTAGCCAATTGCTCTTGAATGTTTTCCAAAATCTTATCATTTGCCGTGGCGTAATTCAAAATGTCCATTGGAAGTTCTTTTGTGTAAACATTTTGAAGACCTTGACTTGTGTTTTGAAAATTACGGTTTTGGTTTTGATTTTGCAATTGGCTACTAGTTCCTTGATTCCCATAGTTGTTATTACCCTTAAAATTGTTCCTTTGATTGCTTTGTTAACCAACTTGATTGTTTCGATAATTGTTAACATTTTGATTTGGTGGAAAACCCGGTGGAGTCAATTGATTAGTGCGAGGAACTTGACCGTTTTGGTTATAAGTTCCCGCGGCCGCGTAGGCACTCGAAGTGTTACCACCGTTGGTAATGCACTCGGAATAATCGTGAGCTCCACCACAATACATACAAGAAACCTCAACCGCTTTAATCGTAGCGGGAACGGGTTGTTCACCAACTTTAAACTCAATTAACAATCCTTTCAACTTATCAAAAATCTTGTTCTCCAAATTAGCCTCGATTTGGCAAGCATCAACGGTGTGTGACAATGAAGGCGAAGACGAAGACGAAGTCTTACGAACACTCGACGTGCTACGAGGACTATACACCTTAGACCTATTTTCAATGATTAACAATGCTTCCTTGACCGTCTTACACAAAAAATTACCACCCGCGGCGGCATTAAGATAATCACGCTCATGATCGTTCAAGCCATTGTAAAACGTGTCAATTTGATGCAAGTCGAAAAAACCATGATGAGGACATTCGTGCAACATTTCCTTAAACCTATTCCAAGTCGTTGAAAAACTCTCATTATACTCTTGTGAAAACTTTGAAATCTCGTTTTTCAAGTGCGTAGTCTTAGAGGGCGGAAAAAATTGGTTCACGAATTTTGAAACGAGATCCTTCCACGTCAATATAGAATTGGGTGGCTCTTTCTCTAACCAAATTTTTGCGGGCCCCGCTAAGGAATACGGAAAAAGCATCATCTTAATCGAGTCGTTTGAGACGTTCTTAAACTTGCATGTGGCGGTGAGACGATTAAATTGGCGAATGTGGTTATGAGGGTTGTCCTTTTCGTCACCTCGAAACTTGTTGTTTTGAATCATGGACAATAAACCCGTCTTAACCTCAAAATTCTCCGCAAGGATAGCGGGAATCACAATCGCTTCTCCATAACCCTCGGTGGGTGCTTGAAGCAACTCCATCATAGTTCGATTAGCCATGGGTGCTTCTTTCACTATAATGGGTTCGTCAATAGGAGACTCCTCACTAGTAGGAGTGATGGATTTGTTTCTTCGTTTACGAGCACGTCTTGCTTTAGAGCGAGTTTGCATAAACGTCACGTACAACGAGAAGGCGAGCAAAGAAGATTCTTTTTGGTGTTTTTACTTTTTCAATTTTTTTTGTTGTTTTTGATTGTTTTTACTTTTTTGGATTTTTGGAATGTATTAGGTAGACCAAAATCTACAAATCTCCTCCTTAATCAAATCTCTCGATTAAAGAAGCCTCAAGGAATGAAAACGATCACGTGAAGTGAACGCCTTCGATGACTTTAGAACGATGGTGGAACACCAAATCGTTCAAGAGGGTTTAATCAATAGAAACCAAGAAAATATATATGATACTAAAGTAATACTTTGGGCGGCAAAACCCTCGATTAGCTTTCAAAATCAAAATACGCACAAGCAAGCGGAGGAAACGAGGCGGCGCGAAGCACTTAAGAGCCTTTTTCCTTTAGGTCGTGAAATACAACCGCCTTATACCCACCTTATAGTTTGTATTTCTCAAAATCGAGCTTCTCGAAAGTATTTATCTATTTTTGCCTTTTTCTTTGGTTTGAGATTCGAATACAATGATTGGGTAATGACCTCCCAAGTCAAGGTTGTGATTTCTCACGTATTTGGAGTACTTGTAAATTTATTGTTCTACGTATACAATATAGTAATAGTATTCACAAAAAACGAAAAACCGATAATACGTATTAGTAGAGTGCTACTAATACAATTACTTTTATGGCTATATATAAAAATAACAATGGTTCAACCAAAACACAACACGCCTCCCCGGCAGCGGCGCCAAAATGATTGTAGTGTTTCTGTACCCTTTAGGAAAAGGATGACAAATAGTGGTAAGCGTTAAGTGTCGGTTTAGGAAAACCGAGCACTAATGACCCAAAATGAAGTCCAAGTTCATTTCCCAAGGAGGCAAGTGCGTTGTGTATTGAATTGATATTGATTTGTGATTATATGATTGAGAAAGAAATGGGATTAGAAGAGAAAGACGGTTACAAAGACGAATTAAACTACGACAAAAAAGACAAACACGTAAAGTCGTAAATAGTGCCAAAATTAAACTTTTAACCTAAAAATTCCTAAAAATTACTAAAAATCCCCAATAATATTCTAAGAGTTTACAAAAAATCCAAACTTGCTAAAACCTTTTAATTAATTAGATAATGACTTTTTAATGCTAATTAAAGCCCTAAAAATCACTTTTAATTATTAAAAAGCCTTAAACAAGATCTAATAGTTTGTAAACCTCAAAGATATCTTAATTAAGCTAAAAACTATTTTTAAAAATTTTAAAACCAAATTAAACTATTTTTAAACACTTAAAAACTATTAAAATCTATTAAATCTTAAATTAATTCTAGAAATTAATTGAAAAGACAAAAAAATATTTGGAAAGTGACAAAACTCCTAATTAAGTGTCCTTAACCTAGGAAAAATGAGAAAACTAGAAAAAACCAACTTTCTATTTTTAGCAATAAAATAATATTAAAATATTCAAAAAAATAAAAAGTTTGTAAATAAATTCTAAAAAATTACCAAAAATCCTAAATAATGTAACTAAAACAAAAATGCAATCCAAATTTTCTGAAACCTATTTAATAATTTTATATTGAATTTTAAAGTTGCTTAAAAACCCTAAAATCCTATAAAATCAAAAATAAGTTAAATTGAAAACCTAAATAGCTGTAAACCTCAAAAATATGATTAAAAACCTAAAAACTATTTTTTCAGATTTTTAAATTACCTTTTTCTATTTTTTAATGACTTTCTAAAATAAAAACTTAAAATAATCCTAATAAATTAATTAATAATGGGAAAATTATACTTTTTGCTCAGAAAAGTAAAAAACCCTTATACAATCCTAGGAAAAATGCTAAACATGAAAAAGCTAAAAGAAATAAGCTAGAAACTGCTTATTTAAAAGCTGTTAAGTAAATAAGCTATAAAACCAAAACTACTTAAATAAGTAATGAAATGAAACAATAACGTAAAAACCCATCAGGATCACTGGTTAACACGTTAGTCCTTGGAAAGCAAGGTCGCGTGTTCGAGCCCAGGCCAGGTGAGGTTTTTACAAACTTTTTCTTTTTTTTTTTTACTTTTAAAAACACAATCCAGTAGCCTTGTTACTCACTAAAACACAAACAAAATCCAAATTAAACAAAGATTAAGCCAGATTGAAACCAAAACGTGCCCAGGTTTGCACAAGTTTCTGATGAACACAAGTGAAGTTTCTTCACTTGTGCAAATGTTTGTCAAGAGGTCTTGACGTGCTTGTTTGTGGATGCTTATGATGGACAAAGGCACCCTTATACTCTTTGGAGTATAAGGAGTCAAATCAATCTCAAAAACAGGCAAGTATAGGCACAATTTCAAGCACAAAAGATCATAGAAAGTTTCTGATAAGGCTTAATGAACAAGTTGCTGGTTCAAATGACACACAAGTGAGATTCAACACTTCAAACAAAGCACACAATGATATTAAATGGCTTATAAGAGAACACAAACCCTTAAACAACCTATATCCGATCAGACTATCAAACTTGATGGATCAAATTCAACAAAACAAGCAGAAAAGGCAGTTTTCTGATTAAGGCAATGTTTTCAAAATTTTAAGCATGCAAAATGTTTTAAACCCTTCCAAAATGAAAACCAATAGCATGTATCATCTTTTAACAACCAAAGGAGTATGTTTAACAGGTTTACCAGCAAGATTAATAACAAAAATCCTAGTATCCCCCTTATCCCAAACACCCCTTTCAAATTCAGAAACCAAATTTAACAAAGCAATATAACTCAACACTCAACAAATATGATTCCAATCAATCCTAACATGCATACTATACTCTAACAACTCAAATCAAACCATTTAAACAAACATTTAACACTTTTCATGAAAAATCACAATGAGCACATAACTTTTCAGAAAAATGAAAACAAGGGATTTTTACCTTGAGGGACTTACATCCAAGTCCCTCAGTGGTTTATTAACCACCTCCATATAGGCTGGGGCCTATGCAGAACCTTGGACAACAGGATTCAACAACCTGCTAAGAGAAAACTTGAAACACAAGCACAATATGCAATCTGTTTTTTTTCTTTCTCTTTTAAAAACCTTTTCACAAAACTTCCTTATACTTCCTTTAAAACACTTACACAACAACTTTAAAAACCTGGAAAACCAAACCTTGAACAAGGTTTTGACCAAACCAAATCAAGATTTCAGAAACTTTCAAACAAACTGAATTTTTAAAAATAACTTAAAAATAAAACTTGGAACACAATCTAAACAACAGAAATGTAAATGAGGATCCTGGAATCTTTTCATCAACAACACTCAACCAATTTCATTCATTAATCAAATGGGATTTACAAGCTTGTGATCTAGGAAAAAAAATTCAGGAACAAGAACTAAAATGCTAAGTCTTATGGCTTTATATAGCAGCCTACAGATCTTTCTAGATACCTGAATAAAATATTAAACAGCTAAAACCCTAATGCTGAAATGCCAAGTATGCCCTTGAAGTCTTCACGAATTTGAACTTGGTCAAATTGCTCCATGTGATCTTTGGAGTCATGTGAAAGATGCTAGCTGTTTTGAAGTGATCTAAACCATTCAACAAACCTTTGGGGCCAAGGATATGATCTCCATCGTTCATTTTGTCCCCTCCTAGGGTTTTGTGGAAAGTGATGGGCAGGGGAAGGACGGTGTGAGGTCCACAGCCCATGTGAGGGTGTTTTGTGATGTGGGTTATGATGACAA
The DNA here is from genome assembly GCA_025667525.1 of Glebionis coronaria. Lineage (NCBI taxonomy): Eukaryota > Viridiplantae > Streptophyta > Magnoliopsida > Asterales > Asteraceae > Glebionis > Glebionis coronaria. Next base: position 22,622,674 of record CM046881.1, on the reverse strand, counting down.
TTAGCTTAATCAATCATCTGAAAAGTTGGATTAAAACCCCTTTGTTATGAAGTGGATTAATGCTGGGAAAATTAGGGTTCAAGGGTGGATTAGTGGTGAGTTTAATCTGAAAAAAAGGATTTAGTATTTAAATTGTGTGTTTGCCACCAAAACTAAAACCGGTTTTAAGTTAATTTAATAAAAGGTGAGTGGATTTGTGACGTGGAGAGGGGGAGGTGTCTGATTGGTGGAGGGTTTAAGGTAGGTGACGTGGAGAGTTGTGAGTGGTGGTTTGTCTTAGGTTGTCTGGGCAACATTGGCCCCCAAGGTTTCTTCATTCCTTCAAGTTGTAATAAATCAGCAAACTTCTTTTCCCTTTGTATTTATCTTTGGCAGATTTACATTTTTGGCACATATTGTTTATAAACTTGAAACAAGGACTAAACATGCAATTTCTTCATTCTTCAAGGACTGTTTTTGACATGTCTTCATATTTCAAGGTTTGACTTGTTTGTTGACTTCTTGGAGGACCATTATTGACAGTTTAGTTTTGTTAAGGGACTAAATTTGCCAATTCTTCAAAGTTAAGGGTCCTTTTTGTAATTTTGACAAACTTTAGGGACCAAACTTGTAATTATGAAGATACAAGGGTATAAAGTGTCAATTCTTCAAACTTGGAGGACCAATCTTCATAATTCTTCAAATCTTCAAGGGTTTTCTTTGGAAAATTTTTCATTAGGGCTTGGTTCATCGTGCGGCTTCGTTTCCCGTGTTCGTTTTTGCATGATTCTTGTGATCTTTTGTCATTTTCTCAATATCCGTACCTAAAATACACAAGTAACAAACACAAGCATATATTTGGGTATTTTGATGATATTTAATGCATTTTAAGCCCAATTTGGACGATGAGACTATGTATAAAAGCAGTCTCATCAAGAATCATCAATGAAAACACGATTACCATTCTATATGGTAACAGACCATTCGATCCTTCACTCAGAATCATCCTTCCAATCTGCTGCTTATATTTAAAACCATAAAAACAAGTTTTTGTGTTGGTGATTCATGTAAAGGTCACTGAATCCACATGTTAATATTTTGTTTTCTACAGCTTATCTCTACCTATTCCACTATTCACGTTTCTCATCCATACAAAACCCTAATTCACTAGGCCTATTGAAGCACACTTTAAAACTTGCTAACATGACTGGATCAAATACAGTTCCCCTTCTCTCTGAAAAACTCTCATAGGTTACTCATCATCATCTTCTCACGCGGGTTCCCGTTAAACTCGATATCAAAAACTGGAACTATGCATCATGGAAGTTCTTCGTTGAACAACTTTGTTATGGATATGATGTTACTAAGTATATCCATGGTTTCTCTACCGATACTACAGCGAGTACTCCCACCCCTCTCACTCCGGAAAATTTTAAGGCGGACAAAATTGTACTCTCATGGATCTTTACAACACTTTCAAAGACTCTAAACGAGGTTAGTTGTGGAACGTCCGTGATCTGCTAAGGAGGCATGGGACTTCATTTCTGACATTGTCCAAGACAACAAAAGGTCACGTACCATCGCTTTGAAAGTGGAGTTACGTTCTATCAAACTTGGTGATATGAGCATGGATACCTACTTTTGGAAGATCGAGTCGATTGCTACCATTCTCACTAGTCTCGGATTTTCTGTTAGTAGTGAGGATGTTGTTAAATTTGCTCTCGAAGGCTTGCCCGAAAAGTATGAAAATGTTTGTGGTATTATCCATCATCGTGTTCCCTTTCCTGATCTTAAAACCGCTCGCTCGATGCTTACCACCGAGGAGATGCGGTTACGTCTAAGGCACAACAGTTTCCCGTTGATTCTTCGTCATCTTTTCCTGTTATTCTTATGGCCAAATCAGGTTCATCTCGTCGCCCCTCTAATCCTAATGTTAAGTCTTGGCGACCTTGTTATCACTTTGCCAAGGGTATGTGTCGGTTCGGTGAGGGATGCAAATATGTACATGATGCAAATGCTAAAACTACTAACCACAATGGAATTGAAACAAAGGGTAATGACACTGATGAATTGTTAATTAAACAATTAGAACATTTGAGATTATCTAATGCCTTGGAGTCACCTATTGGACAATCTAAGTATAATAAGAATGCACCCAAGTTGTCTACTGTTCCACATGTCAGTCCAGTTGCATATCATACATACGGTGGCTCACTTAACCATGTTGGTCCACCTCCTGGTTTCGGTTATCCAGCTCTAGCCCAATTTTATGGTGTGGCCCAACAAGTTTGTCCACCTTTGGCACAACAGGCCCAATCCGGGTCAACATCTTCTCCTTTCGGGTCAGTAGGTACCACAGTTTCCTTGGGACAGGAGACCATATTACCTCATGCTTTTACTGTCGGGATGCTTCAGGATCCCGCTACTAGCACATGGACTATGGAAACAGGTGCGAGCTCTCACCTAAATAATTCGGTTACTAGTCTTAGTGAAATTTTTTTAATATGTGTGTTTATCCGTCTGTCTCGGTTGGCGACGGTCATTCTATACCCGTCACCAATACGGGCCATAGCATTTTGCCAACTCCCTCTATATCTCTTCACTTAAATAATGTCCTTATTACCCCCACATTGTCAAAAATCTAATTTTTGTTCGTCAATTTGTTCGTGATAATAATTGCACTGTTGAATTTGATGCATTTGGTTTTTCTGTTAAAGACTTCATGACGCGTTGGGTTATACTCCAATGTGATTGTACGGGGGATCTTTACGCGGTCACGGCTCCATCTTCAATTCCTCATGCCTTTCTTTTCAACCAGCATATGTGGCATCAATGTCTTGGTCAACCAGGAAGCGAAGTGCTTCGTCGTCTTGTCTCTAATAATTTGATTTCGTGTAATAAAGAGAAACCTCCCGTTCTTTGTCATGTTTGTCAACTTGGCAAACACGTGAGGCTTCCGTTTGTTCGTTCTGATACTATTGTTACTTCTTGTTTTGACATCATTCACTCGGATGTGTGGACTTCCCCCATTTTGAGTCTTTCGGGTTTTAAATATTATGTACTGTTTTTGGATCATTATACATAGTTTGTTTGGGTTTATCCATTTCTTAATAAATCTGATATTTTGTCTATATTTTTGTTGTTTCGTAAATATGTTCACACTCAGTTTAAGTGTGAAATAAAGTCATTTCAGTGTGATCATGGTGGTGAATTTGACAACCGCAACTTACATGAACTTTTTGGCAACAACGGCATTCAGTTTCGTTTTTCATGCCCAAAAACCTCCCAACAAAATGGTAAATCTGAACGAATGGTTCGCACAATCAATAATCTCATTCGCACCTTACTTTTTCAAGCTAATCTTCCACCAACATTTTGGGTTGAGGCTCTTAATATGGCAACTCATCTACTAAATATATTGTCTTCAACGACCATTGCGAATGAAATACCTTATACCCGTTTGTTTGGAAAAACACCCAACTATAGCCTCTTACGTACATTTGGGTGTTTATGTTATCCTCACCTATATCCTAATCACAAACTTGAACCACGCACCACACCCTCAATACTTTTGGGATACGCTTCCAATCATCGTGGATATTGTTGTCTTTAATTAAGCAAAAATAAAATATTATCTCCCGCCATGTTACATTTGATGAGACCGTTTTTCCATATAGCTCAAATCCACCCACCTCAACACCTACTTATGCATTTCTGGACGATTCACCCGATATAAATCCTCTAACCATTCCCATTACTCCACCAACAATTGTTCAACATGATACACTACTTAATGAAAATCTCAACTCACCTGTTACTTCTACCCGCTCTAGAGCATCCCAAGATCAAGATCAGACACCACACAACACAACCCACCATCCCAACTTGACCCAACACCAATCACTAGCCTGCTCTCTACCTACGCCTACAAATACACCCATGGCTCAAAACCAAACTATTACTCACCCACATATTATTCCTGATCCACCTCAAAACCCAAACCTTGTCTCAGTTCATCCTATGGTCACACGTTTCCGTGTCAGGACTAATCATCCTAATCTAAAGTATAATTTTCATGTGTCCACTGTCTCACTGTTACCCAAGTCTTATCGAGATGCGTTTAATGATCCAAATTGGCAAAATGTTATGCGTGATGAATATAATGCACTTATTAAAAACACTAGTGCCTCCACCCGCATACACCCATATTGTTCGTTGTATGTGGCTTTTTCGGCATAAGTATTTGGCAGATGGCACACTTAGTCGCTACAAGGCTCGTCTTGTGGCGAATGTCAGTACACATTTAGAGGGTGTTGATGTTGACGAGACTTTTAGTCCAGTTGTTAAACCATGTACTATTATGATTGTTCTTAGTTTGGCTGCTTCTCGACATTGGCTGATTCATCAGCTCGATGTCAAGAATGATTTTTTACATTGAGATTTATCCGAGACGGTCTATATGAATCAGCCTCCAGGGTTTCGAGATTCTGTACATCCTTATAATGTATGCTTATTGTAGCGGTCTCTTTATGGGCTCAAGCAGGCCCCTCGAGCTTGGTTTCAAATATTTGCATCTTATATTAGTCGTGTTGGGTTTCATCATAGTCGATGTGACTCTTCTTTATTTATATACAGACATGGGATGGATACTGCTTATATATTATTGTATGTTGATGATATTGTGCTCACGGCTTCTTCTGAGACTCTATTACAACGCATTATTTCTTCTTTAAATCATGAGTTTGTTATGACTGGTCTAGGCGCTCTTAATTATTTTTTGGGTATCTCTGTTACACGAGATTCTTCAGGGATGTTCTTATCTCAAAATAAGTATGCCCTTGAGATTCTTGAAAAGGCACACATGGGTAATTGTAATCCTAGTCGGACTCATGTTGATACTGAGTCTAATTTAGGTGATTATGGTGATCCGATATCTGATCTGACTTTATAACGGAGTCTAGCAGGTTCACTCCAGTATCTTACTTTCACTAGACCAGATATTTCTTATGCAGTTTACAGGTTTTTCTTTATATGCATGATCCCCTGGAGCCTCATTTTGTAGCTCTTAAAAGGATCTTGAGGTATGTTTGAGGTATATTAGGCTATGGCTTACAGTTGTTCGCATCTTTCACTACTTCATTGGTTGCTTATTGTGATGCGGAATTGGCTGAGTGTCCCACTACTAGGAGATCAACTTCAGGATATTATGTCTTTCTTGGCAACAACCTACTCTCATGGTCCTCTAAGCGTCAACCGACGCTTTCTCGTTCTAGTGTAGAGGCAGAGTATCGCGATGTTGCCAATGTAGTTGCTGAGACTTATTGGTTATGGAATTTACTTCGTGAGTTACATACACCTTTATCTTCTGTTACGCTCGTCTACTGTGATAATGTTAGTGTTGTTTATCTATCTTGCAATCCGGTTCCGCATCAGCGTACAAAGCATATTGAGATCGACATATATTTTGTTCGAGATTTGATTGCTGCTGGTCAGGTTCGAGTTCTTCATGTTCCCTCACGTTATCAGTATGCAGACATTTTCACAAAAGGATTACCCTCGACATTATTTGAAGAGTTCCGTTTCAGTTTGAGCGTCCGACGTCCTCCCGCTCAAACTGCGGGAGAGTGTTAGCCGTATATCATGCAAAGGATTGGTTGTCATCTCATATTGATTTCCAATCATCCATTGTATAATTGTGATTTGATTAGCATGCATTTATTGTATATTAATTAGCTTAGTTGGCATCCTGACATAGTTCTATCCAATGTATCTATTTAAGGCCATGTATCTAATTTGTAAGGATCATCAATGAAAAGCGATTACCATTCTACAAGAACATCACGTATAAAATAATGTTTTTAAACTCGGGCCAATCTAGGCGGGTCAATCGATTGACCTAGTTCTCATAAAAAATGGGTCATTTTAACCTGGGGTTCACATTTTCGATATCCGGTTAGACCCGTCAGGTTTGCGGGACCCGGGTCAACCCGATTCTCGAGATCTAGCCGGGTTTTGATTTTTTCGGGAATTTTTTTAAAGAAATGTACATTTTACATATTTGCGATCGAATTTTATTTTTACATATTATATCGGTTAGTAAACAATTTATATATTCAGTATATGAAAGTTTTTATGGTTTATATATATATAATTTTTGCTAATTATTAAATATTATAAAAAAAATTACTAGAAACCGGGTTGACCCGGTTCGATCCGGTTTGACCCGGACCCGGTGATTCGACCGGATCGATTTAAAAACCGGGTTTTAAAACATTGGTATAAAGAACAATAGAAACCCGTATACCTCCTTGTATCTAAAGGCAAGTGGTATTATAAATTGAAAATGAGATTTGAAATTGAATCAGTGGTGGTGATGAATATTAATGACGGTGGTAACGATGGTGAATTTGAAATATAAAATTTAATGGATGACCAGTATTTAACAAAAATATCTAAACTGATTAAAAAATAAATTGAGTATCTTTTTATGAAAAAAAATACAACACTTTAATTAAAATTGACTTTTAAGTTTGGTACAGTTTTAAACCATTTACCTTTTGTGTTAATTATGCCCTCAAAAGTTTGTGGAATGTCATTTTTAACATTATAGAACAAAATATTATAGAGAACACATGTAATCATACTTGAAAACTATAGAAATTATCGCAGTTGAATTATATCTAACAATATCAACCAATATTAACCATGGATTTAGGAGGTGAATTTCCATATATATTACTCAGGAAGATTTTGTATCATCGTTATCGAATCGTACTATCACTATCATATTCATTATCATTGTTTGGTTACACATCAATATACAAATATCTGATATATGTATGATAGATCCATATCACCCTAAAAGGTAGTCTATGTAGCATTTTCATATTGTCCCCTCCACCACAATTTATTCATAATTTTCTTCTCCTTCCATCATTTATATTTTTCTTTCATTTTTTGAGCAACAGATCACACTTGCATATGCAACTTCGTTTTTCTATCTCATTACCATTCATCTCGTACAAAGTGGATGAGGGTGATTTTACAAAATGAGTTTTGATAATAAATTGAGGCGGTGATTTATCTATTCATAATTGGTTATGAAGATGATTTAATCTAATTTTTAAACATGTTTTTGTGATTTTATTAAAATGTTTAAAAGTAGAGATGATGCGATAATGAGGATGATTTAATTTAACATTTTACAACTTTTTGTGATCTTATTAAAATGTTTGGAGATGATATGTCTTGCTTTTGAAACGATGAAAATGATTTAAATGTCAAATAGGATAATCTTTTTTTCATGACACCCATTTATTTTTTTAATGGTATATTTTCTCCTTTGTAATTTTAAATGATAAAGATGCTGTTTTTTTCAAGATGAAAATGCAGTTGATAACCATATCTTATTGATCAATTCAAACAACAATTATAGAAACAATACAATCATTGAAATTCCAGTCCATACCTATACCTATTCTCATTGTGATTCACATTAACTAACCAAACGGCCCCTCAATTTTTGTTACTCAATTGTAGGATGATATTAAATACACTATGAGATAGAATTTAGATAAAGAAAGAGAGTATATAGGTGAAAACTTAGGAGATACATTAAGAGAAACAATGTAAAGCTTATTATGCTTAGTTTCGCTACCCCACATTAGAGGTGGCAAAATGGACGGGCGGGCGGGCTAAACGGGCAACGGGCTAAACGGGCGTGGGCTAAACAGGCACGGGCGAAACGGGCGGGCAAAACAGGCGGGCTAAACGGGCGGGCTAAACAGGCGCAAGCTAAAAAAGGAAAAAAAAAACATATAAAAACCTACAAATAAAAAATAAAATACTTGTTTGAAAGCCGGGATAAAAAATTTAATAAAAAATATTCGTCGAGTATACTAATTTGTATTTTACAAGTGCGCCCGTTAAGCCCATTTAGTTTCTTACATATGCGCCCGTTTAGCCCATTCATTATAAAGAATGGGCAAAAAGTGCCTATCCTTTTTGGAAAATGGGCAAAAAGTGCACATATATATCAAAATATGCAAGATTTGTCACCTCTACCCCACATCATCTCTTTAGTTATGAGTTTCTTTTTAAGTTTTTGAGAGTTGGTTTAAAAAAGAGTTTAAAATAGTTCCATTTGAAAACCACAATTTAAATATTTTAATTTAAACAAATGACTCTTAAATAAAAAGTTAATTCATGAGATTTTTTAAATTCTTTTTTAAAAATGTTTAAATTGTAAATTACTCATATATCCTTCAACTATATTATAATCGATTTTAAATATGTCCTTTTAATTCATTTTAAATTTTAATATTAGATTCAACAACTTATATACCAAACACATTCATAGAAAAAAATACATCGTATACCTCAAGTTAACAGCTTACAATTTATAGCTTACCGTTAGCAACATACAAAATACAACTAGTTTTACCGAACATACACTAGGAGTGTCTTATGATTGCCTTTGGAGGCGATGTCAAATGAATACAACGTTAAATTTGTACATGACAATATATAATGTAGACAAGACTAACGACATTCTATGCACGGTGTAACCTAATTGAACCCATAATTTATGACTAAAGTCTTGCATCCTACGGGTCCAACGTTTTTTCCAAATAGATCTTTCCTACGTGTAGTTTGTACCTAGGCATGAACTACCTTGTATTTCCCACTGTTTCTTTTTTTTTTAATCGTGCAGTAAACAGAACATACATTTTTCAAAGTTCAAACAAGTTGAGTGGGTTTTAGGATGATAGAATGTATTATTTCCCACCTCATCTACCACAGACAAATAGTTATCGGCTTTACCAGAAGAACTTATCTAAACAACTGGCAACTTTGTGTTATGCTAAGTAGAAAAAACTTTGGTTTACATGATTTGATTCAACTTTTAGCACACCTTCTTACCTTGACGGATGCGCCTTCCGCAACTCATCAACCCCTTTACCTTACATCATTAAACATGCATAGTTCCATAATCAAGTTTTACCAGTCTCGAGGCACATGTGCGATGTTTAAATGCTTCTCACCCACATACTCTAACTACTAGAAACAAATTGGCATCCTTTTGCCCAGTCAGTTGATGGCTAATAATTGTCACTCTCAAATAAAAAAAATACAAGTGAGTTAATTTGAAGAATTCAAATTTATCAAGATTTAAACAATCAAGAATCGATTTTTTCTATTATAGCAAGATCTTTCATACAGTTAATCAAGATTTGATGCAACGATCAAAGACTTCAAATCAAATCTTTCAAGTAACATCAAAACTTGTTGTAAAAACCCAATCTTTCATCAAGATCTTATAAAAACGCAAAGTCATTTTCTAATATTACCTCAACAATTTAATTTCCATCTTGTAATAGAATCTTTCAAGTATCGTAAAATTTTGTTTCATAATCAAGGAAAACAATTTGATCTGAAACATTCAAGACCCTCTTTTTAAATTTTGTTGACAATCCAACTATTCGTTCATGTAACAATATAAGAAGAGATTTACATTAATCACATCATTCCAAACAAGATTACTCCTTTTAGTGCGACAATTAATCAATATTACCACATTTTGATTAATCACTTTATAATTAACAATTGATCAATCAACACACATGAATCACATAAACGATTACACGTACATTTAATTCAATATTTAATCAAGTTACACACTTAAACCAACATTACACATAAGACTTACCTGCTTCTTAATTGGTGGTTGACGATCCTCCATCAAGTTTGACGAGAAATTGATATGAAATGAGAAAATGGAGGGAAAAGTTGTTAGCGATGCAAAGTTATCTTAAACAATAGAATTTGAGAAGACGAGTTTGTTAGCCAGTCGTTAACCATATTGTTTGCAGAAAACTGTTTCTTATAATGGATACATACGATACATATCTTATAGATTCGACTTAACTTGTGTAGCACGGCTATTTACCATTCAGAGTTTACACGACTCGGCTTATTTTTAAATTGTTTACAATTAGTAATAATATGAGTAATATCGTTATATAAAACATGTAGAATTAGAGTATTATTAGCTAGTTAATTAGTTATGAGAATTATGGTTATTTGTTATTGTGATTCAAATGATTTTGATAATGAAAATCTTTTATTTGGGGATTTTGAATATAGATGATTTAGTTTATGATTCGATGAGATTGATCTTTTGTTGAGTTTTAGGTTTGAATATTTAGTTTGTTGGTTAATGAGAGATTTATTTTGGTCCCCGGTGAAATCATTTGGTTATGTCATCTCGAAATTTTGGACCCGGATTGAGTTTTTTGGTTAGTCGAGACCTGCCTCATTGGTAGCTTCGTGAGACCTATTACAACAGGTTGCTTTGTTTCTTTTAGTTCTTTGGTTAGTTAAGACCTGCCTTGCCTTGACACATTGCTTCTTTTGTTGGCAATTTTGGTTAGTTGAGAGTTGAGAACATGTATGTTGTAGTTGCTTCGGATTGTGATTAGTTGAGACATATTGGTTGTTTCAGAGTTTTAATAGATCCCTAGTGTGATCTACTGACACCCTGCTTTCTTTAGATGGCTTTGTATTTGGTTTTGAAATTCTCATTAGACGAGATCTTCCGTTGCTCCATTCTTTAGTTCAATAGTGTTTGTTGAAGATTTGATTATTAATTGGTAGAAGACTTTTATCGTTTTTTAGGTTTTATATTTTTAACAAGCTGAGCATATACTCCAGCTTAAGGGTGATGTTAGAATTAATAAAGGCCTAGTCCATTAGTTAACCTATGTTAGCCTTCAAGCTTAGCAAGACTTATATATATACTCTTGTAATCTTACTCTTTTCTTATTAAGTCAATTCAGTGTAATCGTTTAGTCATTATCGTTACGCTTTTGATGTTTTGGTCCGTTGTATACGTCTGTGGAGGTTTTGTCCGTTTAAATACGTTTTTTACGTTCTTACATTTTCGCCCATTTTAAAATTTTTGACCATTTTGTACGTTTCCGTCCTTTCTTACGTTTTCATCCTTTTTTCGTTTCCGTATGTTTTTTTGTTTCCGATGGTATTCTTACTTTTTCGCCCTTTATTATTCTTTCGTTCTTTATTTAAGTCCTCGTCCGTTTTCATACGTTGGTGTCCATTTTTGGTCATTGTCGTACGTTTTTGTGTAATTTCTTACGTTATCTTTCGTTTTCGTTTGTTTATGTATATTTTTTACACGTTTTCGTATGTTTATATCAGTTCGCCTACGTTTTCAGCCTTTTTCTTACGTTTTCGTCCATTTATCCATTTTTGTATAAAAACGTTAAAAACATATAAAAACGAATGAAAGTGTGTGAAAAAGAATGAAAACGTGTGAAAACGTGTGAAAACGTGTGAAAATGTACAAACATGTATGAAACATAAAACGGATAAAAACATATGGAAAGAGATTAAAAAGACGTACAAAAGCGCATAAAACGTATGGAAATTGTATGAAAACGTAAAAAAACTAACTAATAGCACTATATGAATGAAAACATATACAAATGTATGAAATTGGACAAATGTACAAAACTGATAGAAAAAATAAGAAAACGTCTGAATATTTACAAATACGTTAAATACAGACGAAAACGTACAAAAACATAAGGAAATGGTCAAAACGTACGCAAAAAGATGAGAACGGATGAAAATGGACAAAAACATAAAAGCGGACAAAAAGTAAAGAAATGGAAGAAACATACGCAACGGACGAACAACGTAAGAAAACATAAAAATTGGACGAAAACGTAAAAATCGGGCGAAAATGTATGAGGGCTTAAAAAGTAAAGAAAAATGTTAAAAATGTAAAATAACGGACGAGAATGTAAAAAACCGGACCAAAACATTCGAAACTGATCAAATCGTAAAAGGCGGTTGAAAACGTAATATAACATACGAGATAGTAAAAAAACATATAACAACAAAAGAAAACGTACAGAAACGTATCAAACGTTGAAAAACTTATAAACCACTCAAAACATATGAAATCGCTATAATTTAGTGTGTCGACACAACTCAAACCGTTTGACCTATGACGCACGACCCATTAGACTCAGTTTTAAACCATAACATGTTGACGTATCACGCATTTAACCTTTGACCCAAACCCACTTAACCCAACTCGTTCGCCACTTTTAATATCTTGCAAGTTGCAAGTAACCCCGCACAACGTTTGAGACCTTAGATTTTGGGAGGAGGATCCTCTAAAGTTAGAGCTAACTTGATAGATAAAGTTAGCCAATCATAATGAAAATAAATACAAATGGGCTTAATTCTTACTGGCCAACATGACGTATCAAGTTGTTTTCAACTTAAGAGGATTTTAATCCTACATTTTAAGTATTTTTATTGTATTAAGTTTGAAATAGTAAGGATCAATTTCTTTTATAAATAAATAATGATAATGATATGGTTACATTGATAGGTGTTTTGGCGTTGTCTAATATTTTTTTTTGAAGGCGATACTAATTACAGTTTTTTTTTTTAAAACGGCACCTCAATCTCACTGAAATCCGACCCCCGAGTTATATCATCCATGACGGACAGGCTTCGGGACCCGAACCACTAGGGGAAACCCCTAGAACTTACGGCTTCGCACTAAGAAGGAAAATCATGGATTTTTGTCTCTTGCAAGACTTGAACCCATGACCAAACCCCCTCCCCGAGCTCCAGGAGGAATTCAGGTGGCCAACTGCTCTAGAGCAGTTGGTTACTAATTACAGTATTAGAGATCGCAAATTTTACCTTTTTTAATTATTAGCAATTTTTGACATTTTTTTTAAAAATAGGAGTATTTTTTGTCCATCAAATTGATAACTCGAAATTTTTTTTATATTAAATGTTATTTTTTGACTTTTAAGAAGGTGTATTGGTTTTTTTATTTTTGCGTTTTTATATATCTTTTTTTTTCTGTTTTAGCCTTCCCTCGTTTAGGCCGCACCTGTTTAGCCCCGCCCGCGCTTGTTTGACCCGCTCATTTCGCCACCTCTACCAAATTATAATTATAGCAATCTTATTCAAATATGTTAATTTAATATCCTCAACGGTAACATGAAAAGTGAGTAGACATTATTTATCTCATTCAAGTATGCTAATTTTTCTTTTAGTCTACTACGAGGAGTTCTCACCGTCTTTAGGACGAGTGGACTAATCTCCCGCGGGAGTTTGCTTGGTACCTCGATGGGTAGTATCCCTCTCAAATGAGATTTTTTCCATTCCGAAGGCTTGAACCCAAGACCTTTGGTTAAGGAGCCCAGTGTCTTGACCAACTGTGTCAACCTCAATTGATTTCAAGTATGCTAATTTAAGATTCTTAAAATTAAGATGAAAGGTGTGTTTGTAAAAATGAGTGATAGCAGTGAACAATAGCATTAGTTGAAGTGGGCAGTAGCAATGAATAGTAGTTGTCACAACTTACCGTTCGTTTGTTACAACTTCACAAAGAAACATTATAAAAAGTAATATTCCTAAACACTAGCACGACTCACCGTTCTTTTGCCAAATAATCAATAATAATCAAAACGTCTGCCACTCCTTTGGCCAAACACGTACTAAAAACTAACATACTCTTATTCACCCATTAGTGCATCAAATGTTTTTTGTCAAAAAAACATTAAAATATTTATGCTAAATGATTAACGCGAATATTTTTAGGTGCCATTTGGTTCGAGGATATTCAAGGATATATAATTTTTAAATTAATATATATATATATATATATATATATATATATATATATATATATATATATATATATATATATATATATATATATATATATATATATATATATATATATATATATATATATATATATATATATATATATATATATATATTATAAATTTATTGAAATTTCTTATTAAATTTAAATGATTTTTTATAAAATTTAATAATTTTTTTATAAAATTTAATGATTTATTATAAAACTTTAATGAATTTTTTTATAAAACTTATATAAAATTTATATAAATTTTTTATAATATTTTTAAATATTTTAATAATATATATATAAATTTTTTATAAATTTTTATAAAAATTTATATTAAATTTTTATAATTTTTTAATGAATTTGGTTATAATATTTATATAAATTTTTTATAAAATTTATGATTTTTTTATAATATATAAACTTTTTATAAGGTTTATATAAATATTCTTATAAAATTTATAAACTTTTTATAAAATTTATATGAATTTATATAAAAATTTATAAAATTTATAGAATGCTTTTATAAAATTTATAGAATACTTTTATAAAATTTATATAATTTTTTAATAAAATATATATATATTTTTTATAAAATATAAATACATTTTTATATATTTTTTATAAAATTTAAATAAATTCTTTATAAAATTTATATATTTTTTTATAAAAATTTATAATTTTTTTATAAAATTTATATAACTTTTTTATAAAGTTCATATAAAATGTGAAAATTCGTTTTTTACCTTTTTAAATAGAAAATATATATATAATATATTTATTCGTTAATTGGTTCAACCTAAAATCAAGATTTCAAAAAGTTATAAATTTCTGCCAACTAAACAGGCGTAGGCATTTTAAATTCTAGGATTTTAAATTCTAAGGAATTTTAATATACTAGAATTTAAAATTCCAGAATTTTAATATCTTGAAACAAACGACCCCTTAAATGTTTTAAAAATCTCTTACCAAACACACATTAAAGTAACTAGACGATTACCCGCGCATAGAAACGAAACTACCTAAAGACATATAATTAATGATATGCTAATTGATTCGATGGTCGAACTCGTGACCCAATAATTGCCTAGCGATAGATAGTTAATGATTTATTAATTGACCCGATGGCCGAGTCGGTAACCCGGTGACTCGTCCGGGTTGAACCGGTAGGCGAGCCCGTTCCCATTGACTCGGTCTGGTTGATCGGTGTTCGAACCCGTATCCCGGTGGTTGAACCCGTGACCCGGTGACTCGATAGGATTGACCCGGTGGTCGAAGTCAGTGACCCGGTGGCTCGACAGGATTAAACCGGTTGTCGAACCCGTTACCCGGTGACTCGATCGGGTTAACCCGATGGTCGAACCCGTGACTCGAAAAGATTGGCCCGATAGCCAAACCCGTTACCCGGTGACTCAATCGGGTTGGTCCGATGGTCGATCCGTGAGCCGATGGCTCGACCGGGTTGACCTATTGGTGGAACCCTTGACCAAGTTACTCGACCGAATTAATCCGGTTGTGGAACCCGTGACCCGGTAACTTATGAAATTGTTTATGGTTTAATTTTTCAATATTTCCTATTTTATCTAACTTATGTGCATTTAATTTTTCAACAATTTCATAATTATTATACAATTTCTATGCATTTAATTTTTCAATAATTTTATAATTAAATTATTTTTCAACGTTCAATGTTTTGGGGTTTTTCCTTTATAACTAATAGAGATTAACAATGTAAAATTTTTTTAATTTTTTTTTAATATATTAGTAGTTATGAGCTTCTTATAATGCTTAGAGATACGTAATCTAGCTTCTTAAAATAAAAGAGAAATGTGTCTTAAACTTTTAGTTAGGGGTGTAAACGAGTCGAGTTGTTCGTGAAAAGCTCGGGATCAGATTGGTAAAAAGCTCAAACGAGCCGAGCCCAAACGAGTTCGATCCTAAGTTCTAGCTCGTTTATTAAACGAGCTCGAGCCCGAGCTTTACGTACAAAGCTCGTTTAGGCTCGCGAGCCTAAACGAGCCTAATGTTTTATACACGAGCTTTTTAACGAGCTTAATAACAAGCTTATTAACGAGCCTAATTTAGATATATCATGAGCCGAGCTCGAGCCAAATTTTATGTTTACATTGCAAAATTGTACAAACAAGCCGAGCTCGAATCGAGCCTGAGTTTGTCTACCATACCACGAGCTGTGCTCGCGCCTAAATAATAAGGTTCGAAATGAGCCAAGCTTGAGTTTTGTAAAATTTAAATGAGCCGAGCTCGAGCTCGGCTCGGCTCGTTTCCAGGCTAGTTTTAATATGACTTGTGTAATGTTGCACAACTGAGTCAAATGGTTTGACCTTTTCATCAAAGATCTGATTTTTTAATTTCACTTTTAAGTTTGACTCATGTTTGGGTCAAATAGTTTGACTTTTATGTTTGACTCAGTTTCGGTAAAATGCTGTGTGCAATCGCAAATAAGCAAAATATTTAAAGCAAATAAAATAATAAAAGATTGACAATCTCAAAACATCATTAACAAAAATATTAATTCAACTACACATGAACTAAGATTCTTCACAAATTCAAAACCTCAAATTCAAAACCTAATTACTTACTGTCACTTCATACAGTTAATTGTTTCTTCTTTGGCTCTTGCTCGAAAATGAATGTGATACAGGAATCCTTTGTTGGGATAGTGGTCGAACTCCTTCACAAATTCATATTTCCATTAGAATGAATATCCTTGCGTTTTCTGTTGTTATGTACAGTTTCCATCTATCCTGGAACAGAAATCTTCTCCTACCCAGCTGCCACTCTTCCATAAGATGTTCTAGTCTAGCGAATGTCTTGGTCCTAATATCGAATTTGACCATATAATTCTCATACCTAACATCCCAAAACACCATCTTTGAATCTACAGTTACATAATCACACAAAAAGCATCCTAACCTTTTAAATTCAACCGACACCAGTATCCTCCTCCAATCTGACTCATTAATGTCGTTAAAAGCATTACGTACCGTCAAAATCCCAATTTCATTTCTAGTATTATGATCTCCTACGCCCCAAACATGTTGGAACTTTATACGTTTTGGTCATCCCATGGTACAACATGCACAATGCGTCGCACTTGATATGATCATAGAACTCACCACTTGACAAC
The DNA here is from genome assembly GCA_025667525.1 of Glebionis coronaria. NCBI lineage: Eukaryota > Viridiplantae > Streptophyta > Magnoliopsida > Asterales > Asteraceae > Glebionis > Glebionis coronaria. The sequence goes on along the minus strand of CM046881.1, from coordinate 22,605,839 downwards.
TTCGGAAGTCCAGTTTCTGCCCCCCTAGCCTTCTAATTTATCACACACGATCGGTCTTTTGGCTGTCTAAATAGCAAAAACTCATCTAAGCAACTTCCCATTAGAAATAATGGTGGGGAGAGTGGTGAGTAAACCTCAACATCTTCCTCTTCAACTTCAAGTTGTCATTTACTCTCGAAAGGTAGACTATACCAATCAACGCATACACATCGTCCTCCCCAGTCAGATCACACACATGCATAATTTTCCTCAAACAACCTCCACTTCTTAGAGACATATGGGACCTTATTGCGTCTTTCAAAAGGGTGAATCCTGCCCATATATCTGAACACCGATCATGACAAGTTGGCTTTCCATCTAATATCAACCCCTCTTGACGACTCACCAATGTATCATCTTTTACATCATTAGGATTCCCCACTTTACGTCTCTTTATCTACATAGTAACAAAGGTGTTAATTAATGTTCCAAAATATACAACAATACTGCTAATTTTAACATGAAACTTCATCCCATCATATAGACAGTTAGAAAACCAATTAAGAAACGAAATAGGAATAATGAGTGACTACTTTTAGCTTTGTTGGTTAAGAAAACGATTTACTAATGTTATGAAGACTACTATAATTATCTTTGATCTTGAACCATCAATTAGAACTGAAATTAATTTCCAAATGAGATATCCTTGACCACACGTATAGCATTGTCACGAAAAACCTATAGAGTGCTACAGAATATGATCATGTGAATGACAACCACTGACATTTTTTAACGTTAATACTTAATAGCACAAGTGTAACGTGCAGAAAGGAAAATTAGTATGCATTGAAGGTTCTCAGCCTCCTTGGACCCAGACTCTCACCACACAAACGCCAATCAAAACGGCAGACTTGCTTTTCAATGCTTGTGTTTTATTAGGAAACTAATACACTTACATACTGTGAAACCTAGTGCCCTATTTGTAGACTAAAATGCACATAACTTGCATAGAAGGAACGTGGGTATACACACTCCCATGTTCTCCTTAATAATAGGTCAGCCATGAACTATTAAAACCATGTAAAATATCCTAAAGACTAGGTAACTATCAAGATTATCCAACAATCACCCCCATAATCTTGATGATCTCCACCTGCGCCTCTTTCACGGTTCTCTTTCTCAGTGACTTCAAAACCATCTCAGTTTAAGCTTCCAACACAACAATGCTCACTGCTCACTAGCTTGTTCTCCAGCACCCCTTTGAGACAAAACTCGATTTGTGTGTTTTCTTGCTCCTGCTACTCGTCTTTAATCTACATGGTGTCTTTCTCGTTCTTGCTACATGCTAATCGATTCTTTCTAGTCGACCCTTGCTAGTCGACCCTTGCTTGTCGACCCTTGCTTGTCGACCCTTGCTTGTCGAATCTTGCTTGTCGACCATTTCTTGTCGACTCTTGCTTATCGACCCTTGCTTGTCGATCCTTGTTGGTGGAACCTTGCTTGTCTACCCTTGCTTGTCGACTTTCTTGTTTGCTACTTGCTACAAACATGAAACATTCAACTTGCTTCGATTGCCTCGCCTGCTACTTGCTACAGACAATGTGGCAACCTTCTTGCTTTCTACTTGCTACAGTTTTGTTGCCTGCTACTTGCTACATGCTACTTGCTTTTTATATGGTCATTAACACCAAAACTAAGGCAGATACATTCCTTTTACACTACAATATTCGAACTCTTCCCTGGCCAAATTCGCGACGTTTCCCTGGCGACATGTCGCCAGGGAAGATGAATCCCTGGCGACATGTCGCCAGGGAAACCTAGCCAAGAAAGGCTGGTGCGGGATAGTTTCCCTGGCGACATAATAGGATTTCCCTGGCGACAAGTGGGCCCCGCAAACTCTTTGGTTCAAAAATTGGTGCCACGTTGGAGTTGGTGCGGGATAGTATCCCTGGCGACATATGTCGCCAGGGAAAATATGGCTGATTAAGGAACTTAAGTTAAACAGGTTTTTAAACCTCACTTTTCCCTGGCGACATGTCGCCAGGGAAACTAGACGTTACGTTGACAAGTCGCCAGGGATAATCTTGACATGTAATTAGCAAATATTCATTTTGTTAAATACGATGGACGAGTTTTCCCTGGCGACATGTCGCCAGGGATAAGTTGGTCAAAGTTTGACTAGGTTTTTCCTGGCGACAAGTCGCCAGGGAAACCTTGGAGGGAAAATTTCGCGCTCTTTCACTTGGTATCTGTTTTTGGACCGATTATCCCTGGCGACATGTCGCCAGGGAAACTCTAGTCAAACTTTGACCAAAAAGTAAACCTACTTTTCCGCCACGTCAGTGTTGTCGCCAGGGAAAAGGGGTTATCCCTGGCGACATTGTGTCGCCAGGGAAACCCCCGTCATCTGTTCTCAACTTTCTTGTAGTGTTAATATAAGTACTACCATCCTTTTAAAAAAAATATAATTAAGTACTCCCATCTCATCTAAAGACGTATACGGTCGCCATGGTAATTTAACTATGATTAAAGTGGGTTTTCCATATTAACCATTACTCTCTAGTTTATTTTATCGTTTAAAACTGAATTTTTAGCAAATGAAATGACCAGACATTAGTAACTTACAGAACTGTCTGGGAGTATCAGAGACTCGATTTTCCTGAGAAACTTTTATTCCTATAGAAGTAAGTAAAAAGAAGAATCTCAGTACTAAGAAATAGATGCGACTATTAAATTTTTATCATACATGGATTTCATAAAACAACCACCTTCATCAATATCCTCCTTGTCCCGGAGGACAGCCAAGTATCGCAGAGCCTAAGAGCACTTATGTAACTTTGTTTCTGCATAAGGTAACAGATCACAAGAATTTTAGTGAAAAGTTAAGAAAATAAAAATCATAAAATTATCTTCATGGCAAACTAAACAAACCTTCTACCTTAATTTACAAAGTACGCATCAAAATAATTACCTAACCTCATCATATCCTACCACTTATTACTCACGATTGCAAACTCGCCTTCATATCTAAAACACTTTTCGCTAAAAAAACGTAACATATACTATACCTTACACTCCATAAATACATACTATCTTTGAAGAAACAACAACAGCATAACAAGCAACTTAACAAAAATTACACCTACTACTTCTAAACTAAAGACATGCTATATCTAAACAAACTACGGCAAAAAAAAAGTAAAATACTCCATAGCCATTAAATCACAATCTGTCACACTAAGCACAAAATCAAACAATCACAACAACTAATAACACAATAAACTAGTTTAACCGCACCTTAACAAAAATAAGACTGTTATCCTCCATAAAGACATAACAGTACACAAACACACACTATGTTCAAACAAAACAACAATAGCATATAGGGGGTGTTTGTTTCGGTTTATATGCGGTCTTACAAGCTAAGATTTCGGCTTATATTTCATAAACCCCAATTTTTCTGGCTTATTTTGAGACCTATGGGTTTGTATACGTTTAACATATCGTAATGTTATATAGACCCACAAGTCACCATATGGGTTTGTATAAGCCAAGACCAGTCACGCTAATCACCATATGGCACAAAGTAAACACCAAACAACACAATAAGTCAGAGACTCAACCTCCAAAACAACAATAACATATAACCCGTTCACTACAACAATTTTCTACCCTAGGGACGACTTATTCGTCCCTAGGGACGCCACTAATCGACCCTAAACTCCTAGGGACGACTAAGTCGACCCTAGGAGGTAGTGCCTAAAAAATCTTCTCTAGGATCCTAGGGACGAACTCCTCTTTGTATCCTAGGGACGACTTAGTGGGTCCCGCAACCCACTACGTTGAAAAAATTGACTAACCTAGGGACGACCTTCTTTGTAACCTAGGGTCGACAAAGTCGTCCCTAGGTTATAAATAAAAATAATCTTTTTCAAAATTTTTCTTAAAAATTCTTTTTTTTTATTATTTTTAATAAAATCTTTTTTATAAATATTAAGAAAAACATTTTTAGAAAATAAAAAAAAAATATTTATCACCCTAGGGACGACTTAGTCGTCCCTAGGTTTCAAAATGCCCAGGTTTTCAATACCTAGGGACGACTAAGTCGTCCCCAGGTATTGACACCTGGGCATTTTGAAACCTAGGGACGACTAAGTCGTCCCTAGGGTGATAACCTGGATGATATTTAATAACCTAGGGACGACTAAGTCGTCCCTAGGTGTACCTGGGGGCTAAAAAAAACTGGGCTATTTTGCAGTTTCCAGATTTTTTCCGGAACTTTTTCCGGACAAAATCCACAATTCAAAATGGCAGAATTCGACAAATACAGAATAATAACAAATCAATAAACGTTACAATACCATATTACGATAAATTATCCAACGTCACGATACAATATTCATCAAATACACTTATTCAATCCTAAATCAAATGTTTCAAACGCTACAAGTCTCAAACTTTATTAAACATGCATAATAAGAAAAATACTACCACAACCTCTACTCCGCATCCTCGTTAGGTGAAAAGTCACCTTCCCCATCGTCACCCTCCTCGTCACCCCCCTCGTCACTCCCCTCGTCATTCCCCTCGTCATCGCCTGATAAGTCGTCACCACTGTTTTGTACATTCCTATCTCGACCCAACTCGTCAACGGACCGGTAATCGTGCTCATGGGGATTTGTGATTACATGAGAACCTCCGGGTATGGATTGTGAAGTAGAGCCGATCTCATAAGCCGAGTGTGTGGTGGGACGATAACAATAGTTAAATGTGTTATTGTTGGTGACGGGAGCAATAGGATAAGTGCCGGTATAGGGAGGTTGGAGTGGTTGGAGATTGTCGGGCAAAGATGGTCGGTATGGGTCGATGGAAGGAGGTTGCACTGGTAGTGCCCAAGGATAGGGGGTTGGACTAAATGAGCCCAATCAGGAGCTAGGGTGGGCATAACAAAGGGTCGGGGCGGGGGTACAAAAGTAGGAGGTCTAATTGGGTGATCAGTATTTGAGTTGTAGTTCTGGAAAAACTCACCCAATTGACTCTGATATTGCGCCATATGCTGGTACGACGTCTGACTATATTGTTGCGCCGCATCTGCCTTTAACGCTGCCAAGTAAGCCCGTTGCTGCGCCTCCTGATTCTCTTTCCTCAGCAGCTCCATCTGTCGCTCATTTCGTTCTATCAATTCTTGAAATTCACTACGAGAGGGAACATCTGGTCGACGTGGAGCACCCCGCCTGCGATAAGTTACAACAACAATGTTTCATTATATACAACAAGACATAAATATGAACAATTGATTTACATTTTGTTTTATTGAGGATATATAACCTGCGAGTTGTGTTATTGGCACCACCCGGTAACTTTCTGCCTTGTCCCGACACATTTTGCTTATTTTGACTTGGCATGATTTGAGCCACTATTTCTTTATCAGACATGTGCGGGACTATACCGGCTCTCACTTGGTCACTGAGGGCTTTCATCTTTTGCTGGGAAAAAAAAACGATTTAAAACAAATGAAATTAGTTACTAAGGCATGTAAAGAGTTATATATTACTTACATATCTTTCCTCGTTTTCTTTACTTTTAAACGTGCCACCACTTGAGTGCCCCTTCCTCCATGTTTCAACCAGGTCCTCGTAAACCCCTTCCTTGACTTTCTGTAAAATCTCAAATAAATTAGTAACGAGCTATAATAAATAAACAATATAAACGCTTTTAAATAAATCACAAAAATTATAAAGAGTCTTACGTATTCATTCCCTCCTCGGGCGAATGGTTTTTTGCCTTGAGTGGTCGGTACCGTGTTTTTGGAACGATTAACAGTATTAACCTGACTTCTTGCCACCCTCTTTGGGTCTGACCACCACTGAACCAATTCAGCCCAATCACCTTCGGTTCTACTGTCCCACACACTCGACGGCGGTACATGTTCTTGTGCCAGTGCGGGCATCTCATATTTCGAATAAAAATGTTTCTTGATCCTGTTCTTGTATTTTCTATACAGCAACCTCAGTTGGAGTTCCAACGCAAGCCTAACCCGAGTACACACCTCATACACACCACTGCCACACACCACCTCAGTACGATCATTGTACCATGGCTCGAGGTCGAAATATGTCTGCATAAAAACATATGAATTTAAATAAACAAACAAATTAAACATAACACACATATCTAAATTTCGATAACAATAACAATATAAGTAAAATAAACAATTTTCACCTCAATTGTAGGATAAATATGAGCTTTATCAGACTCTGGAATTTCGTCCCATTCGCAGTTCAGGGGAAGTGACCGGATTAATTCCCCCATAAGATGAGACAACAATGATGCATAATTGCCCAGAAAATGGAAGGTTTTCAGATCTTTAAATTCAAAGCCAATTGTCAAAGGTTTTTCGTTATTATTTCTGTACGCCGTCCTTAATTTTCCTAGGTTGGTCACAAAGCGTTGATTTGCAGCTACAAAAGATATGTTATTTACTCGTAAAAATTCAAGTGACATAAATTATAAATATCAGTGTTATAAAAAAATATAACGATTTCTTACGCTGGTAGTGGGCCGATACAGGACGTGTGGGCCGTCTGGGTGGACTACCACCAGCATCCCCACCGTGTGACCTAGGAGCTACACATGCCATCTGTAAAATAACAAGTTCATATCAGTATACACATTTTATCAATATACACATTTTAACATATAAAAACATTTTCATTAAAAAACAAAATTACACAATTTAATTAACCAATTAATACTAATACAAAAATTCATATCAATATACACATTTTAACATATAAAAACGTTTTCATTAAAATACAAAATTACACATTTAAACAAATAAAAACAACTCATCATCATTTAAACGTATAACAATTGTTTCATTCAAACAACAACTTAAGCATATAACAATCGTTTACAAATAAAAAATTACACATTAAAGCATATAGCAACTGTTTCATTCAAAATACAACTTAATATCAATTGTCATCATCTTCAGAATCATCGCTAGATAAAACTTCTTGAACATCATTATTAGGGTTCACTTCATCATCATCCGACACTAAATCATCATCATCAACATCACCAATGACGTGTGCAACTACTTCATCATCTTCAATATTAATAATATCATCATCAACCGGTGGGGCGTCCACTTCCGTTGGTTGAGTATTTACACTCAAATCCGTAATACCCAAATTAGGCAAAGCAACAGACAGTGTAACATCTGATGAACTGCTACCATGTATAACATCTTCATCGGACTCTACCACATCTCAATGATAAACCTGTTCGACGACCTTCCAATGAAGCGGTCGTCTAGCAAGGTAGTCAAGGTAGAATACTTGTGTTGCTTGTGTCGGGAAAATGTATGGGTTATTTTGGTGAAATAGCCTATCGGTCAAAATATGATGTATGCCTTGCTCAGTGTAAGAACGTCTGTTGCGTTTGGTGCAATTGGTAGGGTTAATTGTGTCAAACCATTTACATCGAAACAACAAAACCTTGCGGTTGCCGATATAAGTGAGTCCAGAATTTCTTCGAGTTGACCATAATACATCTCTCCATCAACCCCGGGTGTTGAAACTCCGCTGCATTGAGTGGTACGAAGTATATCGCGTTCACGTACCACAAACTTCACACCGTTCACTATGCAAGAGGGGTATGTACATGAACTAATAGGTCCACATGCCAAAGAGAATAACTCGTCACTACAGCCCACACTCACTTTTTTTTCACGAGTCTACAAAAATGAGATACAAAAAGGTTTATTAGATGAGGAATAACTCCAAGGTAATATATCTAATGTATTTACCATGTTATTAAACCACGCAGGAAAACTCGTTTCCACATTATCAGGCACCTCTCTGCAAAGGTTCATGATATTAGCAGAAGTCATCGAGAAAGAAGAATTTTCAAAATTATAAAAAATAGGAAGAAACATACTCGCTGTAAGCTGAGATGTCGGCTTCGACTTCAGGACTGTTGTTAAGTATAAACCACGTAACTGCCTGCATGTCGTCATTAGTCATACGAGTTGGTTTGATTCCACCCGTCGGTGTGCATACGGTCCGGAACACCTCAAATTTATCTGGTTGTCCAGGCAAATCGTCTTCATTTCTGCCAAGGCGGTTAAATCTCGTCTCGACATCCTTAAGGTAACGTGAACAAAAAGTTAATGCCTCTTCTGCAACATAACCCTCAGCAATAGAACCTTCAGGCTTTGCTTTATTTCGTACATAATTCTTTAGCTTTTTCATGTATCTTTCAAATCGATACATCCACCTGCCGCGAGTAACGGAACCTAGAATAGCCTCATCGGGTAGATGTATAACCAAATGAGTCATTATGTCGAAAAAGCAGGAGGAAAGATTTGCTCTAAATTAACCATCATAATGATCAATTTGTTTTTAGCTTCTTTCATGTCCTGCACAGTCAAACTTCGAGCACAAAGCTGCTTAAAGAATAAGCAAATGTCGATTATAGGTTTTGCAACGTCTTTGGGCAAGTATTGTTGCACTCCATAAGGAAGTAACCGATGCATCATTATATGACAGTCATGAGATTTCAAGTTCGTTATATTGTCATCATCAGCGGTCACTTTTTTCTTGAAGTTGGATCCAAAGCCATCAGGTAGTCTGACTCCTTTAATGAATTTACAAAAAAGTTTTCTTTTTTCTGGAGTGAAAGAGAACTTTGGATGAGGCTTATCGAACTTCCCGTTATCTTTTTTAACTAACCACAACTCCTTTCGAACTCCCATTTTTTCTAAGTCTAGCCTTGCCTTTGGCGTGTCTTTGGATTTGTCGTTCTGTAACAGGGTATTCAGTAAAGCCTCAAGGAAATTCTTTTCGATGTGCATGACATCGTAACAGTGTTTTAGTAGAAGAAAGGGCCAATACTCAAGATCCCAAAAGATAGAACGCTTACTCCAGTTCAATTCAACATCTCGATTTTTGGGGCGGTTCTCTTTGAGAATTAGTTTATGTTTCCCCGGTTTACGTTTAAAGACTTTACTAATCTGCAATTGAATATCAAGTTCTGAAAACTTTCTTAGTTTAGGCTTATTTTCGGGAAAACCGTAGAATTCCTTGGATTTTTTCCGATCTGGATGATTTGTTCTTAACCATCTTCTGTAACCAACATAAATGATTTTGCTGTTGATACGCATCGATGGAGTGTCAACATTACAAGTAGGGCATGCGAGGTACCCTTGCCCAGTCCACCCAGACAAACTACCTCGAGCTGGAAAATCATTGATGGTCCATAAAACCGCCGCTTTCATTTTGAAATGAGTACCCGCAGCAGCGTCTTTCGTCCAGACTCCCTCCCATAAATCTTTGAGTTCTTTAATTAGAGGCTGCAAGTAAACATCAATGTCCTTTGCAGCTGATTTAGGGCCGGGAATTAACATCGTCAACATTAAAGAAGTTTCTTTCAAACACATCCACGGTGGTGTGTTGTATGTTGTCAATATAACCGGCCACATGCTGTAAGTTTGGCTCATCATGCCATAAGGATTAAAACCATCAGCAGCCAACCCTAATCGAACGTTTCTAGGGTCACAAGAGAACTCAGGTTTCATCATGTCAAAATATTTCCATGCTTTGCCGTCACAGGGGTGATTCATTTTACCGTCTTCCTTAGACTGTCCGGTCGCATGCCAAGTCATCCACTTTGCTATGTCTTTTGTGTTGAACATACGTTGTAGTCTAGGTGTTATCGGAAAGTAACGCACCACCTTGTTGGCAACTAATTGCGTCCCCTTTTTCTTCTTTGGGTTTTTCCATCTGCTCGCGTTACAGATTGGACAAGTTTGCCTCTCCTTGTTTTCCGGTGATCCCCAAAATAAAAAACAATCATTTATACAAGCATGGATCGATTCGTATCCTAACCCGATCTTTTTGTATGTCTTTTTTATTTCATAGTATGAAGACGGGAAATTGTATCCTTTAGTAGGGGAACATGCCTTTTAGAGAAGAGCTAGAATTTTGTTAAACCCGACATCAGTTATTTTGTGTAAAACCTTGATGTGCGAAATCTCTGATGTAAATTCCAATGTGGTCATATCACAACCCGGGTACAACTTTTGGGCAGACCTAGCGAGTAACTCTTCAAACTCGTTACTAGGACCCGATGTTTGGGTTGGTTGAGGACCAGTTGTTTGAGTTGGTGGAGTTTGAGAGGGTGGAGTTTCAGATGGTGGATTTGGAATATTATTTGCAGAAATATCTTCGAAGAACGCATCCATGTGAATTCGATCAGGTGAATGTGGTAATAGTGGAGGTAACGGAAGAATTGGTTCACCGTGATATATCCAAGTGGTGTAATGTTTGTCAAACCCGAATTTGGATATGTGTGCCTCAAGTTGGCCGAGGGTAACCAACGTTTCACGGTTACAACAATGACTACATGGGCAACGGAGCTTTTGTGAGATGGGGTGCAAAAATTTCTCACAATCCTGGATGAATCCAAAAAGACCATCTAAAAACTCATTGGAATTACGATTGTTTACAGTGGTCCAACTCTTATCAATTGTCATAACTGCGTTGCAAATAAACATACTCAGATAAATTATTTTTTTTATACGTAAAATGTCATACTAACAAAATGAATATGAACTCTTTTTTTTCTTCCTAGTGCAACTATGGAAGGCAATCCTAACCCACCTTTTTAATGTTTCGTCCCATATATGAATGCGTATAACCGGTTTACTATTTGAGTAAATTTCGGCAGCATTTCCCCTCTACTCCCCAAATATGTGTTTAAAGACATATTCGTAGGAGTAAAGGAGAAACACTGTCGAAATCATCTCAAATAATAAACCAGTTATACACATTCATATCCTAAATGAGACGAAACATCAAAAAGCAGTCCCAAACAGGGGACTTTCCGAAATTAATTCCTAATAAATTAATTTCGGACGGGTTTTCTATAGGTTGATTAACTTCGGACGGGAATTTTCCGAAATTAATCGATAAAATCCTAAAATATTCCTAAAATTATTTACTACAAAGACTAACAATCATATATCATATATATATATTATATAATAAACATATGCATAATATTAATTACACACCTCGTCACGACTGGAATAAGCAAAGATAGAAAGATAGAAAAAGAGATCCGGATGAGGAAGTTGTCCCGACTGTCCTGGTGCTAACCAAACACAAACATAAAATAAAGAAAACCTAAATTAGTTGGTTTCCAAAAAAATTTCTAATTTTAAACAAACAACACCACAACAATTTAAAAAAAAAACATTACCTTTTTTCGGCTGTGACACGGGTCTCAGTTCTTGGCTGTGACTCGGTTCCCTTCGACTGTGACTCGGGTCTCGGCTACGAGAAACATATAAAAAAAATTAAACTCATGCCTATTTCATATTAAGCCTAAATATTAACCCGAAATCCCTATATAAATATTAAGCCATATATAACCCGAATTCTATTAAGCCTAAACCAATTAAGCCGAAATCATCTATATATATATTAAGCACTATATACAACGGAAATCAACTAATGCTAAATCAATTAAGCCGAAATCAATTATATATATATATTAAGCCGAAATCAACTAAGCCTAAATCAATTAAGCTTAAATATAAGCCGAAATCATAAGCCAAAATAACCTTTGGTGGTGGTGGTGGCTACTGCTGCCGGTGGTGGTGGCTACGGCTGTCGGTGTTGGTGGCTACTGCTGCCGCGACGGCAGTGGTGGTGGTGGTGACGGCAGTGCTAGGAAATAAAACATAAACATTAATAATAATTAAACATAAACAAATTTAAACAAAATTAATAGATTAAAAAAAATCATTTACCTTTATATTTATTTAAAAAACAAAATTAAACAAAATGTGGTGGTGGGTGGTTGATGCTGCCGTGACTGGTGGTGGTCCGGTGGTTGACTGGTGGTGGTCCGGTGGTTAAACTAGAAAAAATAAACACCTTTTAACAATTAAACTAAAAATTAATCAATTAATCTACAAAAATTAAACTAAAAAAATTAATCAAAATTAAAAATATATATAATTCAAAATCAAATACCTTAACTGGGAAATATATATAAATTCATGAATGGTGGCGGTGGAGGTGAAGCGGATAGAGGTGAAGTGGTGGCGGTGGAGGTGAAGCGGTGGCGGTGGAGGTGAAGTGGTGCGGTGGATGTTTGGATGGTTGGATGGAGGTGAAGTGGTGGTGGTGGAGATGAAGATGAAGTGGTGCTCGGATGGAGTGGTGGTGTAGATGAAGATGGTGCTCGGATGGAGTGGTGGTGTAGATGAATTGAAGATGGTGCCCGGTTTTTTTTTGTGTGTAGAGATAATGAGAGATGAAGGAAAGAAAGATAAGATAAGTTACTGGAAATGATGCCTAGGGACGACCCTCTCTATGTAACCTAGGGACGACTTAGTCGTCCCTAGGTTAATTATAAATAATTTTTTTTTCGTTTATTACAGAAACTTAGGGACGACTTTTGTACCCTAGGGACGACTAAGTCGTCCCTAGGTGTAAACCGGGAACCCTCAAACCCAAAGCGGGTGATAGGTGTGTAAACACCCATCCTTTTACCACTTAATTCTGGCTAAAACAAGACCAAAACACGTAATTAATATCATTTGTTTGGAATTATGCGTGGTTTTTGTGTTTATTGTGATTTCAGAGCTAACCGGATGAATATTAAAGAAAACGTGGGATTGCACGGGTTTTATCAAGGAAAAAGACTCAAGATAAAGTCTATTGTCCAAGAGATGCAAAAGATTTGAAGTCACTAGGCCTATTCGAAGATTTAGCGAAGAAAAGGACTAAAGACGGAAGATTTTCACAAGTCGAAGAAACTCAAGTCTATTTAACGAAGAAATTAAAAGACGAGTTGGATTTAATCGACAACAAATCCCGAATCAGAATCGAAAACGTCAACTTTTCTGAAAAGACGAGAAGACAAGAAGAAAGGGAGAAAGCCCACTCACCAACCAACCACTAGGAGTATAAATAGAAACTCCCTTCACACATTAGGGAGTTAGTTTTTTCATTCTTTCTTTCCCAGTTCTTTGTAGTTCGTCTCATCACCAACTCCATTAGGGAGTTTGGTGATTTTCTTTTTTTTCTTTTCATCTTGTAAGTTTGATTCAATACTCTTGTTATTTTTCCGTTAATCAATCCATTCCATCTTTTCATTAATCTTGTTCTTCATCATCTCTTCTTGCAAGTTCTTAAGTTTTTTATTTGATTTTAGTTTGATCTTAAAAAGTTATTGATTTAGTGTTTTTATTGGTGGGATTTGTTTCTTATGATGTTTAAATGATTTGTGTTTAATTTGGTAAAACCCTTTTTAAGTATTCGATTTGATTTTAGATTTTTAATTGAGTTCCCAGTCGTGTCTGCTGCTACTGTACTCCAACCCCAGATATTCCGAATTGCCTTGACTTTCCGAATAGACCATTTCCTTGTTTGTCCTATTCGGAATTTTGGATATTCCGAATAGGGTTGTTTATGTTTCATTACTCGGAACTTTTAAATTATTCCGAATAGCAGTTTTTCATTTCTCCTTATTCGGAACATTTTCCGAATAGGCCTTATATTCCGAATAGCCTCAATTTTCCGAATAGCATTGTTTTTCCGAATAACCTCTTTATTCCGAATAGGGATTTCCATTTTTCCCCTATTCGGAACATTTTACATTTTCCGAATAGCTTCATTTTTGTTTCCTTACTCGGAATATTTTCCGAAAAGACTTTATTTTCCGAATAGCCCTTATTTTCCGCATAGACAAATTATTCCGAATAGCTTATTTTTCTACATTCCGAATAGGGTATTTTCTCAATAGAGTATTTTTCCAGTTTTGCCTATTATTTGTTACTTGTTTTAAGTTTACTTCATTACCATTTTATTCACTTATCTATTTAGTAGTTTAGAAAACCAAATCCACTTTTTGTCACCAAGAACAAATCATTCCACTTTTAACTGAGATCAATTCGAGAGGATTCCGAGAAATCTGAACCGAGCTAAAAAACATGTATCAAATGGCGCCGCTGCCGGCTCTTCTCGTTAAGATCAAAAGTTTTTTGTGAGAACTTGGCTTTTGGGATCCGTTCCCCGTGAACGTTACTTTTTCAAGAAATTTTTCAAAAACAACAAAAAATATAAAATTTTCAAAAATCCTAAAAATTAAAAAACAATAAAAACCAAAAATATTTTTGCTTTGTTTTTCTTTGTTCGTTCTTTTGCAGGTGTATGCGCACTCGATCCACGTCTTATCAAGAGCCCGAGCCTCTCGATAACTTAGACATGGCTGGTGTTCAAAACAACAATAACATACCACCTCCGAACAACAATAATAACAACAACAACCCGCCTTTCAACAATATGAATAACAACAACAATGAGCCACTTCCGGATAACCGCCCAATGATTGAATTGCTGCAAGCTCATGTTGATGGCAACACGGATCCAATTGTCATTCCTCCAATTGCTGCCAACAATTTCGAGCTCAAATCAGGCTTTATCCAGATGGTCTCCGCTCAGCCGTTCTTGGGACGCACCATTGATGACCCACACGACCATATCAAGAGATTTCTACAACTCACCAACACGGTCAAGTTCAATGGAGTTTCACAAGAAGTGATAAGGTTACAACTTTTTCCCTTTTCTTTAGAGGGACAAGCCCGGCATTGGCTTGCTAAGGAACCGCCACAGAGTATTCTCTCGTGGACGGATTTGGAAACAAAGTTTATTAATTACTTTTTTCCACCCTCTCGTACTACCGCTTTGCGGAATGAGATTATAAACTTTGAACAAAAGTACGATGAGTCATTCAGTGAATCTTGGGATCGTTTCAAAGATCTTTTAAGAAAATGCCCACAACATGGTTTTACCAAAGTACATCAAATAAATACTTTTTACAATGGTTTAAGCATGAGTGACCAAGATTCACTGAATAGTGCCTCAGGGGGTAATTTATTGGCTAAGACTTCCAATGCTGCTTGGGATATCATTGAGAACAAGTCTCGTGTGCAAACCAAGAGTGTTAGGACCAATGTTGCTAGTGCTAGCACTAATGACAGCGACAAGCGATTAGACAAAATCACCACGCTTCTTGAATCGCTTGTCACACATACCGTCAGCAACAACAACAGCAACAACGCCAAGAACGCACAAGTCAACGCTGTCAGCCAACCTTGTGAGATATGCGGTGGTCCCCATTCTTATACAACTTGTACCGCCACCCAAGATTACCCTGCTGAGAATGTGAATGCGGCATATGGCACCTACCAACAACCCGCTTATCCAGCAAAACCCCAAGGTGACCGTAACTTGCTTAGCTATCGCAGCAACAACTATCTTTCACCACCTGGCTTTCCTCCTTCCAACCCAAACCAACAACAACACCTTAATCGCCCTCCTCAACAACAACAACAACCTCGACAACCATACATCCCACCTCACAAGCAGCAACAACCACCTCAAAGAAACAATCAAGTCTACCAACAACCTGCTTACCAACCACCTGCATACAATGCTCCTCCCAACCAACCCACCGCTCTTCACCAAGAAGTGGAAACTTATATGAGGACTAACGATGCGATAGTGGGAAATCTTCAGAGAGAAGTGCTCAACCTGAAAGCCGATTTGGTAAAGCAAGGAAATGATTTGAGAGCCGATATGCGAAACACGCTGGATAGTCAGACGAATGACTTGAGGAACATGATGGCTAGTTTCTTCCAAAGTAGTCAACCCTCTTCTTCGGGTACTCTTCCGAGTAACACCGTTGCGAACCCAAGAGGGGAGATGAAAGCAATCACTACTAGAAGTGGTAAAGGTACCAAGGAACCCGAGCTTCCTATACCTCCACCGGTGATTGTGACTAAGGAGAACGAGTCGCCTGCTCCTATTCCTCCTCCTTCTCCTTCCCCAATTTCTCCACCTCTTCATGCTACCCCTCCTCCACCCGTGGTTGTGAGTGATCCTATTCCTCTAAAGCCTTCATCTTCTTCCAATATACCTTATCCTTCTAGGTTGAGGAAAGAGAAGCAAAAGAGCAAGGATGATATTCAGGTTTCTAACTTTCTGAAAATGTTTAAACAACTGAATTTTAATATCTCCTTCGCTGAGGCTCTCGCTCACATGCCCAAATACGCCAAAATGTTTAAAGACCTTCTGAGCGACAAGGAAAAGCTCCTCGACATTGCCAACACCCAACTTAATGAGAACTGCTCTGCAGTGCTCTTAAGGAAATTTCCAACCAAGCTTGGTGATCCGGGTCGTTTTCTTATCCCTTGCAATTTCCCGGGAGTAGAGAATTGCATGGCCCTAGCCGATCTAGGTGCCAGTATTAATCTCATGCCTCTAAGTGTTTGGAAGCAATTATCTCTCCCAGAGCTAGTCCCCACTAAAATGACTTTGGAATTGGCCAACCGTACGGTTGCTTATCCAGTGGGGATAGCCGAAGACGTTATTGTAGGAGTCAACAAATTCACCTTCCCTGCTGATTTTGTTGTCGTCGACTACGAAATGGACCCCCGTGTGCCACTTATTGTTGGTCGTCCATTCTTGAGAACCGGTCGCACTCTTATTGATGTTGAAGCCGGAGAGCTTATCATGAGAGTGGGTGACGACCAAGTAGTCTTCAACATGGGAAAGTTGTCCAAACAACCTTATTCATATGAGAGCGTTAATTGTATTGACGTTCTTGATGAGGCTTGTGAAGAACACTTTAATGATGCTTGCAAAAGTATTCCTACCTCTCTTCCCACTGTTGAGACCGTGTCCTCTATTGATTCATCGTTGTCTCTATTTGGAGATAGTGATTTATTCTGGAACAATCTTGAAGCTACCATGGGAGATGCGAATTTAGCCACTAATGATTCTCCCACCGAGGGGGATGAAGACATGAGTTTCTTTGACAATCTTCTCACTGAAGACAATCCTTCGCCTCCATCTCCCACGGTCATTGCTATCGATACTCCGACTTTGAAAACGCCTCCCGTCGAAAATCCTCCGGATTTGGAACTTAAGGAGTTGCCGCCTCATCTCGAGTACGTGTTCCTTGACGACAACAAGAAGTCGCCCGTCATTATTGCAAAGGATTTGAACGATGAAGAAAAGACTCGCCTCGTTGCTGTGTTGAAGGATCATAAGAAGGCTATCGCTTGGAAGATTTCCGATATTCGTGGAATTGATCCTCACTTCTGCACACACAAAATTCTCATGGAGGACGACTTCAAGCCCACTATTCAAAGCCAACGAAGGGTGAATCCAAAAATCCATGAAGTCATCAAAACAGAGGTTATCAAACTTCTTGATGCGGGTATGATTTACCCTATTTCGGATTCACCATGGGTTAGTCCAATCCATTGTGTGCCCAAGAAGGGCGGAATAACCGTTGTTCCCAATGAACACAACGAGTTGATTCCCACTCGTCTCGTTACTGGGTGGAGAGTTTGTATAGACTACCGCAAACTCAATGATGCCACGAGAAAGGATCATTTCCCTCTACCTTTCATGGACCAAATGCTTGAACGATTAGCCGGTAATGAATATTACTGCTTTTTGGATGGTTTCTCGGGTTATTTTCAAATACCCATCGATCCCCAAGATCAAGAGAAGACTACATTCACTTGTCCCTATGGCACTTTCGCTTACAAAAGAATGCCTTTTGGCTTATGTAATGCGCCAGGGACTTTCCAAAGATGTATGTTAGCTATCTTCCATGACATGGTTGAACAAACCATGGAAGTCTTCATGGATGATTTCTCGGTCTTCGGGGATTCCTTCTCTGCTTGCCTTGCCAATTTAGAACGTATGCTAAAGCGGTGTGAAGACACTCGCCTAGTTCTAAACTGGGAAAAATGCCATTTCATGGTAAAAGAAGGCGTCGTGCTTGGACATAAGATCTCGAAAGCCGGTCTTGAAGTTGACCGTGCTAAAGTTGATGTTATAGCAAAGTTGCCTCCACCTTCCACTGTGAAGGGTGTGAGAAGTTTCTTGGGTCATGCGGGCTTCTATCGTCGATTCATCAAAGATTTTTCTCAAATCGCTCGCCCGATGACCCACCTCTTGGAAAAAGATACTCCTTTTATCTTTTCCAAAGAGTGTCTTGAAGCCTTCAACTCGCTTAAGGATAAGCTAACTAAGGCACCCGTCTTGGTTACCCCTAATTGGGAGCTGCCCTTTGAGTTGATGTGCGATGCTAGCGATTTTGCTATTGGAGCGGTTCTTGGACAAAGAGTGAACAAACACTTCCAACCGATCCATTACGCTAGCAAGACAATGACTGGGGCACAATTGCATTATACGACAACCGAAAAGGAGCTTTTAGCTGTTGTCTATGCTTTTGAAAAATTCCGCCCCTATCTTGTCCTTTCCACCACCATTGTGTACACCGATCATTCCGCGTTGAAGTACTTGTTGACAAAGCAAGATTCCAAACCAAGACTTCTTCGCTGGGTTTTGCTGCTCCAGGAATTTAAAATCGACATCCGCGATAAAAAAGGAGCAGAAAACCTAGCCGCGGACCATCTTAGTAGACTTGAGGATCCATACCAAGGGGATCATCCGACCAAAGAAATCAATGATTCTTTTCCCTTGGAGACCTTAATGTCTATAAACTCGAAGCCGACTGAAACCCCGTGGTTTGCGGACTTTGCAAACTACTTGGCGGGTGGAATTCTCAAGGAAGGGTTGACGTCCCAGCAAAAGAAGAAGTTCTTTACCGACATCAAGACTTACTTTTGGGACGACCCTTACCTATTCAAACAATGTGCCGACCTGATTATCCGTCGATGTGTTGATGGACCGGCAGCGTCTGACATCCTTGATGCTTGCCACAAAGGACCCACCGGTGGTCACTTTGGTCCCAACTACACCGCTAAGAAAGTGTTTGATTCGGGATTTTATTGGCCCTCCATATATCGTGATGCTCACAATATGGTTAAGCGATGTGATGTTTGCCAAAAGCAAGGCAAAATCACACATAAAGACGAGATGCCTCAGAATTTCATTCAAGAGTGTGAAATTTTTGATGTTTGGGGTATCGACTTTATGGGGCCATTCCCTTCATCTAAAGGAAACAAATACATCCTTGTAGCCGTTGACTACGTTTCTAAGTGGGTTGAAGCCAAAGCTTTGCCTACTAATGACGCAAGGGTGGTTTGTAACTTTTTGAAAGCTTTATTCGCTAGATTCGATGTGCCTCGCGCCATTATTAGTGATCGTGGGACTCATTTCTGCAATGACCAATTTGCTAGAGTCATGGCTAAGTACGGTGTCAATCATCGTCTTTCCACAGCCTACCACCCACAAACTAATGGCCAGGCTGAAATATCAAACCGAGGACTGAAGCGAATTTTGGAAAGAACCGTGGGAGAGCATCGTGCCGCATGGGCTGATAAACTCGATGATGCTTTGTGGGCTTTCCGTACTGCTTACAAGACCCCGATCGGCTGTACGCCTTATCGTCTTGTGTACGGGAAAGCGTGCCACCTCCCCATTGAGTTGGAGCACAAGGCTTATTGGGCCTTGAAGTGGGCTAATTTTGATATAAACACAGCCGGTGACCTACGCAAGATCCAACTCAATGAGCTGAATGAACTCCGGAATGAGGCTTATGAAAACTCTTTGATCTATAAGGAAAGGACTAAGCTCATTCACGACTCCAAGATCAAAAACCGAGAGTTCCATGTTGGAGACAAAGTCTTACTTTTTAACTCTCGGTTGAAAATCTTTTCGGGCAAGCTTAAATCTCGTTGGTCCGGCCCATTCACCATCGCCCAAATTTTTCCATATGGTACTCTCGAGCTCGCTCAACCTAATGGACCAAATTTTAAGGTGAATGGCCAACGAGTGAAGTTGTACTTTGGTGAGGACACCTCTCAGGAGGTGATTCCATCCCTCACCACGTTCCCCATGAACTGAATTTGGGTCGAGTCAGGCTCGTGACTCGGTTATCAAAAACAAGCGCTCCTCGGGAGGCAGCCCGAGTATCTATCCCTTTAACCCCCTAAGTGTAGGGGAGGACCTTTTGTGGTCGTTTGTGTTTGTGTGGTGATGTGCTTACAGGGATTACTGCAATCTTGGAAACTTTGAAGAACCGTGCTCCCGTGTTATCCGAAATTCGGTTCTATCTCTCAACTATCGTGATTCAATTTTCTTCATACTCACATTTGAAATTGATCACTTTAGTCGTCTCTTCCTTAACTCGAGTTAACCAACGTGCACAATGTCATAAGTGTAGGGGAGACTTTTCCCACATGCTTAAATATTGAGGACAATGTTTATCTTAAGTGTAGGGGAGACTTCTATCAAAGTTTTAAGTGGACTTTTCCATGAAAATGCCTTCAATTAACCGGAAAATCATCTTTTTCAACATTTTTCAAATTTTTAATTAACTTTGGCCATTTAGTCGTAATTTTTAAAATTTTTATCGTTGCTTTCATATGTATATATTCCGCAATAAAGTCAAAAATATTAATAAAGTGGTGTAGCTAGTTTAGATATCTTTGACATATTAGGCCCGTTGCGTTTATTTTGACTCAACCCGAATAGACTTATCCAAGTTTATTCTAGCTAGTATCCTTAACCATGTAGACCTTAATTGGTTTATTAGGCTAAGTGTCCACGAGTCTCATTATTTGAGATTTTAAATTGTGGAGGACGAGAAATGATAGAGTCAATTATAAGTCGGTATTCTTGCGCAAGCTCACTTGGTGTAATTATTTGCCTATTCTCCCATCACTTGCTAAAAATTTATCTGCAATAAGTAAGGTCTTACGATTTGAAAAGTTACTTAGCTTCTAGCCCAAGATCGTTTAAAAGTTGCTCGGTAATGACGAGAGTTCATAGCCAAGGCATAACTTATGAAGCGGGGCGCGAAGATTGGCGAGTCCGAAAAGGCCCTAACAAGGCATGAGGATTCAATTTTATTGCTGAAGATCCAAAGTGATGTGAAAAGCATTATTCCTAAAGTCAATATGAAGGATCAAGACTCACGACGAAAAGCAATCAACTCCCGTAAAGATCATGGAGAAGTCTATCCGAAAAGACCCTAACAAGGTATGAGGATAAATAGATCCAAGTCCGAAAAGGAGGCGGATCGTTGTATCTCAAAATCCCAAATAGAGATTGAAGAAATAATCATGAAGTCGTGGTCAACAAAGTTGGAGTACCCCTCAAAAGTCTCCAAGTGAAGAAACTCGATTATGATGAGAAGACCATTATCTCAAGAACGTCTCTCGAAGATATGAAGTATGAAGTACATGCCAAATATCGGCCCGAGAAAGGTCTCAAATCGTGAACCAAGTTATGCCAAGATATGAACTTTTTGATATCCCGAGAAGCAGTTTTAAGAGATTTTGTCCTTCAGCTAACTATTGATCAAATCGTCCTACTTTGCTTTCAGCCTTAATAAATTATCGAAATAAGTCCAAAAATGCATCTTCATGATCATTCTAAGACAAAAATAAAATATAAGAGATACACCTAGGAATAAGGGAGTTTAAGCATTTAATTAAGCTATGTGTGTAAGTGTTTGATTTACTAACTTATAATAACAATGATCTCGTTTTTAAGCTTAGTTTGGGGAACATGAAACTTGAGGATGATAAATCTTCGCAACACCAAAGCCCTAATGTAAGTCCTTGATCTCTTTACAAGTTATTTCATTTCTTTTTGGTTATTTTAAAGTTTTTACTTCTCCTAGTTATTTGATTCTTAATTAGTAGTATTTGAATAAGGCCGAGGTTGATTAATTATGAGAAAAATGTAAAATTGCTTTATCACTAAGCATTGCATGAGGGCATGGCAATGGTTAAGTGTAGGGGATTTGATAGGTGTGTAAACACCCATCCTTTTACCACTTAATTCTGGCTAAAACAAGACCAAAACACGTAATTAATATCATTTGTTTGGAATTATGCGTGGTTTTTCTGTTTATTGTGATTTCAGAGCTAACCGGATGAATATTAAAGAAAACGTGGGATTGCACGGGTTTTATCAAGGAAAAAGACTCAAGATAAAGTCTATTGTCCAAGAGATGCAAAAGATTTGAAGTCACTAGGCCTATTCGAAGATTTAGCGAAGAAAAGGACTAAAGACGGAAGATTTTCACAAGTCGAAGAAACTCAAGTCTATTTAACGAAGAAATTAAAAGACGAGTTGGATTTAATCGACAACAAATCCCGAATCAGAATCGAAAACGTCAACTTTTCTGAAAAGACGAGAAGACAAGAAGAAAGGGAGAAAGCCCACTCACCAACCAACCACTAGGAGTATAAATAGAAACTCCCTTCACACATTAGGGAGTTAGTTTTTTCATTCTTTCTTTCCCAGTTCTTTGTAGTTCGTCTCATCACCAACTCCATTAGGGAGTTTGGTGATTTTCTTTTTTTTCTTTTCATCTTGTAAGTTTGATTCAATACTCTTGTTATTTTACCGTTAATCAATCCATTCCATCTTTTCATTAATCTTGTTCTTCATCATCTCTTCTTGCAAGTTCTTAAGTTTTTTATTTGATTTTAGTTTGATCTTAAAAAGTTATTGATTTAGTGTTTTTATTGGTGGGATTTGTTTCTTATGATGTTTAAATGATTTGTGTTTAATTTGGTAAAACCCTTTTTAAGTATTCGATTTGATTTTAGATTGTTAATTGAGTTCCCAGTCGTGTCTGCTGCTACTGTACTCCAACCCCAGATATTCCGAATTGCCTTGACTTTCCGAATAGACCATTTCCTTGTTTGTCCTATTCGGAATTTTGGATATTCCGAATAGGGTTGTTTATGTTTCATTACTCGGAACTTTTAAATTATTCCGAATAGCAGTTTTTCATTTCTCCTTATTCGGAACATTTTCCGAATAGGCCTTATATTCCGAATAGCCTCAATTTTCCGAATAGCATTGTTTTTCCGAATAACCTCTTTATTCCGAATAGGGATTTCCATTTTTCCCCTATTCGGAACATTTTACATTTTCCGAATAGCTTCATTTTTGTTTCCTTACTCGGAATATTTTCCGAAAAGACTTTATTTTCCGAATAGCCCTTATTTTCCGCATAGACAAATTATTCCGAATAGCTTATTTTTCTACATTCCGAATAGGGTATTTTCTCAATAGAGTATTTTTCCAGTTTTGCCTATTATTTGTTACTTGTTTTAAGTTTACTTCATTACCATTTTATTCACTTATCTATTTAGTAGTTTAGAAAACCAAATCCACTTTTTGTCACCAAGAACAATCATTCCACTTTTAACTGAGATCAATTCGAGAGGATTCCGAGAAATCTGAACCGAGCTAAAAACATGTATCAAATGGCGCCGCTGCCGGCTCTTCTCGTTAAGATCAAAAGTTTTTTGTGAGAACTTGGCTTTTGGGATCCGTTCCCCGTGAACGTTACTTTTTCAAGAAATTTTTCAAAAACAACAAAAAATATAAAATTTTCAAAAATCCTAAAAATTAAAAAACAATAAAAACCAAAAATATTTTTGCTTTGTTTTTCTTTGTTTTTCTTTGTTCGTTCAACCGATGAGTCCATATGTTACGGTTATACGTTATAGGTTCAACCAACGAGTCCATATGTTAGGGTTATACGTTATAGGTTCAACCGACGAGTCCATATGTTACGGTTATACGTTATAGGTTCAACCGACGAGTCCATATGTTACGGTTATACGTTATAGGTTCAACCGATGAGTCCATATGTTACGGTTAGACGTTATAGGTTCAACCGATGAGTCCATATGTTACGGTTATACGTTATAGGTTCAACCGACGAGTCCATATGTTACGGTTATACGTTATAGGTTCAACCGATGAGTCCATAGGTTACGGTTATACGTTATAGGTTCAACCGACGAGTCCATATGTTACGGTTATACGTTATAGGTTCAACCGACGAGTCCATATGTTACGGTTATACGTTATAGGTTCAACCTACGATTCCATATGTTACGATTATACGTTATAGGTTCAACCGATGAGTCCATATGTTACGGTTATACGTTATAGGTTCAACCAATGAGTCCATATGTTAGGGTTATACGTTATAGGTTCAACCGACGAGTCCATATGTTAGGGTTATACGTTATAGGTTCAACCGACGAGTCCATATGTTAGGGTTATACGTTATAGGTTCAACCGACGAGTCCATATGTTACGGTTATACGTTATAGGTTCAACCGATGAGTCCATATGTTACGGTTATACGTTATAGGTTCAACCGATGAGTCCATATGTTACGGTTATACGTTATAGGTTCAACCGATGAGTCCATATGTTACGGTTATACGTTATAGGTTCAACCAATGAGTCCATATGTTAGGGTTATACGTTATAGGTTCAACCGATGAGTCCATATGTTAGGGTTATACGTTATAGGTTCAACCGACGAGTCCATATGTTACGGTTATACGTTATAGGTTCAACCGATGAGTCCATATGTTACGGTTATACGTTATAGGTTCAACCGATGAGTCCATATGTTACGGTTATACGTTATAGGTTCAACCGATGAGTCCATATGTTACGGTTATACGTTATAGGTTCAACCGACGAGTCCATATGTTACGGTTATACGTTATAGGTTCAACCGACGAGTCCATATGTTACGGTTATACGTTATAGGTTCAACCGACGAGTCCATATGTTACGGTTATACGTTATAGGTTCAACCGATGAGTCCATATGTTACGGTTATACGTTATAGGTTCAACCAATGAGTCCATATGTTAGGGTTATACGTTATAGGTTCAACCGATGAGTCCATATGTTAGGGTTATACGTTATAGGTTCAACCGACGAGTCCATATGTTAGGGTTATACGTTATAGGTTCAACCGACGAGTCCATATGTTAGGGTTATACGTTATAGGTTCAACCGACGAGTCCATATGTTACGGTTATACGTTATAGGTTCAACCGATGAGTCCATATGTTACGGTTATACGTTATAGGTTCAACCGATGAGTCCATATGTTACGGTTATACGTTATAGGTTCAACCGATGAGTCCATATGTTACGGTTATACGTTATAAGTTCAACCGACGAGTCCATATGTTACGGTTATACGTTATAGGTTCAACCGATGAGTCCATATGTTACGGTTATACGTTATAGGTTCAACCGACGAGTCCATATGTTACGGTTATACGTTATAGGTTCAACCGACGAGTCCATATGTTACGGTTATACGTTATAGGTTCAACCGACGAGTCCATATGTTACGGTTATACGTTATAGGTTCAACCGATGAGTCCATATGTTACGGTTATACGTTATAGGTTCAACCAATGAGTCCATATGTTAGGGTTATACGTTATAGGTTCAACCGACGAGTCCATATGTTAGGGTTATACGTTATAGGTTCAACCGACGAGTCCATATGTTACGGTTATACGTTATAGGTTCAACCGACGAGTCCATATGTTACGGTTATACGTTATAGGTTCAACCGATGAGTCCATATGTTACGGTTATACGTTATAGGTTCAACCGATGAGTCCATATGTTACGGTTATACGTTATAGGTTCAACCGATGAGTCCATATGTTACGGTTATACGTTATAGGTTCAACCAATGAGTCCATATGTTAGGGTTATACGTTATATGTTCAACCGATGAGTCCATATGTTAGGGTTATACGTTATAGGTTCAACCGACGAGTCCATATGTTACGGTTATACGTTATAGGTTCAACCGATGAGTCCATATGTTACGGTTATACGTTATAGGTTCGACCGATGAGTCCATATGTTACGGTTATACGTTATAGGTTCAACCAATGAGTCCATATGTTAGGGTTATACGTTATAGGTTCAACCGACGAGTCCATATGTTAGGGTTATACGTTATAGGTTCAACCGACGAGTCCATATGTTAGGGTTATACGTTATAGGTTCAACCGACGAGTCCATATGTTAGGGTTATACGTTATAGGTTCAACTGACGAGTCCATATGTTACGGTTATACGTTATAGGTTCAACCGATGAGTCCATATGTTACGGTTATACGTTATAGTAAGAGTGTAAGACAATATGTTATTATTGCTCTGAGGTGACCATTAAGCTAAAAATACTGAGCTTAAGCATGTTTAAGTGATCAAATATTGGCGGGAAATGTTGGCGGGAAATGCTGGCGGGAAAATGTTGGCGGGAAAGCTAGGGTCGACTAAGTCGTCCCTAAATGTGTCGACCCTAAATTTTTATCTTTATTTATGGTAGCTCTTATCCTCACAAACTCTTATCCTCTCATACCAAACTCACCACCACCACCACCCGATTTTGCATAATATGGATCCGCTTGAAGCTTATAAGTGTACATGTAGAAAGGGATATATTGTGTTGAGACAGTCACATTAACCTCATAGCTTTGGTAAACTTTACTATGCATGTCCTCTTTCGAAGGTAAACAATCAAATGTTTTAGTTATGTAATACGTGTGATTATTAAAATGACATGTCATGTTATTTGTTTACTTTACCACGCATGTCAATCGGCTGCAATACTTCATGAGTTTTTAAATGATATGGAAAATCTTAACTTTGAGTAGTAATCTATTTGTTATTTTAATGTGTTAATTTGTATTTTATTATTATGTGTTAATCTGTACGTTTCGTTTTAACTAGTTTGTAATGTGTTTTTTTTCTTATTTATGAATCTATTTGTTATTTTAATGTGTTAATTTGTATTTTAACTAGTTTGTAATGTGTTTTTTTTCTTATTTATGAATCTATTATCGTTGTAACTAGTTTGTAAGTGTTAAATATATATCTAAAGTTTTTTTTAAATACATATAAGTTTTTTTTAAATAAATATAAAGTTTTTTTTAAATATATATAAAGTTATTTTTAAATATGTATAATTTTTTTTTCTAAATATGTATAAATTTTTTTTAAATATGTATAAAGTTTTTTTAATATGTATAAAGTTATTTTTAAATATGTATAATTTTTTTCTAAATATATAAATTTTTTTTAAATATATATAAAGTTTTTTTTAAATATGTATAAAGTTATTTTTAACTAAATATATATATTTTTTTAAATATGTATAAAGTTTAAATAATTTTAAATAAATAAGATAACCTAGGGACGACTAAGTCGTCCCTAGGAATTGTGGTCCCCACTTTCATTTTAAACTTTTTAAATAAAAAAAATTTATATTAATTTTAAATATATAAAAAAGATTTAAAAATCGGAATAATAAGTTTATTTAACCTAGGGACGACTAAGTCGTCCCTAGGGTTTGTGGTCCCCTCTTTCATTTTAAACTTTTTAAATAAAAAAAATTTATATTAATTTTAAATATATAAAAAAGATTTAAAAACGGAATAATAAGTTTATTTAACCTAGGGACGACTTAGTCGTCCCTAGGTTTGTTGGGCCCCACTTTGTCCCCTCAGACCTTTTGACCAAGATGTTGTTGTGAAAGTGGTGGGTCCCCCCTTAATCTAGGGACGACTAAGTCGACCCTAGAAAAGGGGCGACCCTAAACTCATTTTTGTTGTAGTGGTTACACAAAACACGAAACACGGAATCGAATAAACTAAAGGTCTAACAACACATATAAACAACCTTAAGATATAAGGGAACACCAGTATACCTTAAGATATAATGGAACACCAGTGTTGATACAAAGTGCCTTAAAACTCTCAACAATAATCAGAACTTTAGCTCTAAAAAGCTCAATAACTAGTCTATACCTTCAAGCTCGCCTCCTATGCTTATATCCAGATACACACAGGGCGGATCTACAGTCAAATGATGTACAAGATGATACATTGGTGAGTCGTCGAGAGGGGCTGATATTAGATGGTTTGCAGGCTTGTCATGATCAATGTTTAGATATAATGGGTAGCATTCGCCCATTTGAAAGACACAATAAGTTTCCACATGTCTGTAAGAATTGGAGGTTGAGGTTGTTCGTGAGGAAAAATTATGCTTGTGTATATCTGACTAGGACGATGAGTATGGGTAGATTGGTAGAGTTTATCTTTCGAGAGTAAATGACAAACTCAAAGTTGAAGAGTAAGATGTCGAGGTTTACTACCCACTCTCCCCAACCACTATCTCTAACGACAAATTGCCTGGACGAGTTTTTGCTATTTAGACAGCCAAAAGAGCAATCATGTGTGATAGATCAGAAGGGGAGGGGCCAGAAACTAGACTTCCCAAGTAGTTAACTAGTGAGCTGTATGATCATATCAGGTCATGTTGTACCATGGGAGGACCAAAACGTATAAAATTCAACATGTTTGGGGCGAAGGAGATCACAATACTAGAAAATGAAATAGGGATTTTGATGGTACGTAATGATTTTAACGACATTATCGAGTCAAATTGGAGGATTATACCAGTTTTGGATGAATTTAAAAGGTTAGGATACTTTTTATGGGATTATATAACTGTAGATTCAAAGATGGTGTTTTGGAATGTTAGATCTGAGAATAATATGGTCAAATTTGATATTAGGATATGGAAGATTGGCAGCTAGGTAGGAGAAGATTTCTATTCCAGAGGGAAACTGTTGATGTTTTACATAACCACAGAAAATAATGTAGTATAAAAACAGATCTTGTGTTTTTTAAGAAGTATAGAAGCAAATGTGTTTGATGTTTTAACCAAAAGGCAATGTGTTTGATGTTTTGATCTTGTCTTCTCCTATAACCCTAGCAGGCTGCTACTCAAACCCAAACACAACATCTGTTTCTATACTACAGTACTACATAAGTACTGTGATGTGCATGATCTGATCTGACGGTCGTGGATTGTTTGATGTTTGAAAAAGAGATTTCTTATCTTCGTTTTTACAGGATTTCTGGGATTTCTTATCTTCTTGCTTTACCATCATTTACCATCATTGGCTTTACCAATTTTTTACATAATAAATTGTTTATAATAATTTACAATTGTTTACATAATAATTTTTTACATAATAAATTGTTTATAATAATTTACAATTGTTTACATAATAATTTTTTACATAATAAATTGTTTACAATTGAATTAATCAAATAATTTGATTTTGACATATAAGCAAAATCGAGTGATTTGATTAATCGAAAAAAATCAAAATTAAATTCAGTTTAATCAAAATTAAAAAAATTGGTGAGATAATTTGATGAAAACACATAGAAATATATGTGTCAAATTTGGAAATATAAAAACTTAATAAAAAACAAGATATAAATAAATTTTAGTAGTTGAATTTTAAATAAATTAGATGGACTTAATTGTAAACTTATATTTTTTCATATTTTTTAGTAACTTTAGAAAATATTCATTTATACTTTAAATTTAAAAATAAAACGTATATGTTATATTAGAAAAATCAACAAATTACATAATTATAAATATACAAATAAAAACACAAATTATTATCTATTTTTATTTTAACACTTAAAAAGTCAAGCAATACAATCTACTACATAAATTATTATTAGCATGAATATAATTGTCAAAACAAATGCAGGACCTAAAACATCAGCGTGAGATCAAAATAAATAGACGGGATTCTACACATTACAACAACATATATTTTTTCAAAACCTTGTTATACTCGCAATTTCTAGAAAATGATAGCTAACATTTCAGTTAAACAAAGTCAAATCCTTTATGCAACAAATATATATACAAAATATCGATTAATATTATCATATAATGAAAAATCATGTACAACTCGTGGGTCCATGAGCATCTAAACTTTTTAAATATTAAAAATTTAATATTATTTTTTAAATAACATTGTTAGGCCAATTTAGAGCCTAAATTGTCCATGTACTGATTCGAATGAAATATACACTAAGTAGTATATAGGTCGGTAAACTTAAGTAAGTTTACTGAGTCATCCTCAATATGTTCTTAGAAGTCTATAGAGACTCCTTCACCCCTGAGGCGGATGTCAGTCTGTGAAGAAAAGAATCAAGATCAGGATGATGGAGTTAGTGAGTGATGACAATAACTCACTAACTTCCCGAAGACCATCTCTGAATTAGAATACCTAAAGTATTGTTACTAAAGTAATTAGTGGGAATTTCCTTTGGGTGTAAAAGGAAGAATAAAAAGTGCACGGTGATTACTTGACTTTATGAAGCTTCCAAATGAAGCTTCACATCCCATTATATATGTGGAAAAAATTTCATGTTTGGTCCCTATCGTTTACACCAAACATCAAGTATAGTCCATATCTCAAACTAAGTCAGCAGATCGTCCCTATCGTTTACACTTTGGATCAAAAATGGTCCTTATTTTGGATGGGAGTTAGTTTTGGCTGTTAACTTTTAAAAATAGAGGGGTATTTTTGTCTTTTCATTTTCATTAAATACAAACTTAATACAAATCATATTATTTCTTTTTTTAATGTTTTTCTTTTCTTTCTTCTCTCTCTCTCTATCTCAAATCCATCAAAACCCATCTCTCTCTCTCTCCCAAATCAAAACCCAGATCCAACAATAGTGACTCCAATCCAACCACAGTCGACGAAGAAGGAAACACATCTTTAACAACCGAAGCAGCAGACAAATAATTCAAAGTATTCTTCAACGTCTCTTTCTCTCTTTTCAACCTAACCATAGTATCTTCCAGCTCCAACAACGCTTGTTGCTCCCTCGGTGCCCCTTCAAACGTACTCCCAACAAAGAATGAAAACGAGGTAGGGAACAAATTCCTCCTCAAATCCCGTATCTCCTTCTCCGGTTTCCCATTCAACCTATTCGAACCACCACCATTAACTCATTAAACACCCACCATTCTTGTGTTTTAATCCCAGCAGCTTCTACGAACCACCACCAATTGTGGTTGCCCCCAACTAATTTCCACGAACCACCACCAACTGTGGTTCCCTCCAACCACGCCATCACACCACCCCTCGCCCGAACGCCACCACACCACCAACTGCACCACCCCTCCACCACAAACTTTAATCTTTTATCACTGAAGCATATTGTTGGTCCTATCGGCTGGGTTTTCGGCTAGGGTTCTCAACTATTTTAGCTCAGACTTGCACAACCCTTGTACTTAAACAGAAACACCTCAGCTGATCAATCCGTGATGATGACCAGTTAAAACAACCTTATCCTGATTCTCCACCCAAAGCCCTTGATTCGCAATGAATCCAAGCAGTAACAACCTCGTCTT
Organism: Glebionis coronaria; assembly: GCA_025667525.1. Lineage (NCBI taxonomy): Eukaryota > Viridiplantae > Streptophyta > Magnoliopsida > Asterales > Asteraceae > Glebionis > Glebionis coronaria. The sequence goes on along the minus strand of CM046881.1, from coordinate 22,574,742 downwards.
CTTTTCATTCATTCCCAAAAGCAATCTCTACACCACATCCTCACCGATTCACACATATTCATCACCAATCGAAATCCAGAATCATCGATTTGTTGGTTTTCGATGGACCTGTTTTTGGTTTTGTTTATTGGTGGTTTTTGTTTGCTTTATGGTGATAGCAGATCGACTTGAGCAGGTGTCTTGGGTTTCACCTGGAATTATTCATGCCCCATAGCATATTGACCCGCCCCGATGGTTGAATGAAAGTTTGTCGGACATTTATTGTTAAGAGATGATTGTAGGGGCTGATGAGGGTAAGGGGTTTTGGATCTGGTATAGGATGAGGTAAATGGAATATTGGATCTGGTGGAGGATGAGGTAAATGGGTTTTTGGATTTGGTAGGGGTGGCGGAGGTTTCATGGTTTAATAATGCACAAAGAAAGGATGTGGTTTAATAATTAAAGAAGTAATGCATAAAGAAAGGACGTGGTTTGATAATTAAATAACCCATAAGTAAAAGACCAAATTACCCCTCCCCTCATACCACTTAACAGCCAAAACTAACTTCCATCCAAAATAGGGACCCTTTTTGATCCAAAGTGTAAACGATAGGGACGATCTGCGGACTTAGTTTGAGATAGGGACTATACTTGATGTTTGGTGTAAACGATAGGGACCAAACATGAAATTTTTTCATATATGTGTGGTCTCATTGCTTAGAGAGGTCAAGATTTCCATTCCCAAATACACAAAGTGTAGTGTTAGGATTTCTCCTTCCGTTCGTTCTTTCCTTCTTGTAACAATGGGAGTTTAGTTTGTCATTCATCGCCCGGTTGTTATTCCGCAAACAATCGGGCAACACTTGTAAATCTATTGATTCATTATTAATAAGATATACAAACGATGAAAAAGTACAAGCTTTGTTGTTAGTTAGTCAATTGGTTAATTGTGCAAATGTTCTTCATAGATCATTATAGATCCGATGTTTGCACAAGATTAGTGGACCAAAAAATATTAAGCATTACAAAATCATGAATTAATAAATCGTATACGTGTAAGGTTGATGTTGATGCAAATGGTTTGTTGATTAATAATTCAGATATAATTATCTATAATAGTTATAGTAAAAGTAAAAAAAGTATGAAATTTGAAAAATAAAAGTTGGGGTGAGTTTAGATTAATTTCTACGGTGCACAGTAAAACAACAACATAATCAAACACATAAACATATAAATATTATATGTTCTTAAAAGACATATATAATATATATAATCGCAATAACGACATTATTACTTAATTTATCGTTTATGTTCAAGTCACGTACGCGCACAGACATTAAAACTAGTTAAATATGTGACTTTTTTTATATAGGAAAAGGATGTTGTTGATCCCTTTGGATGGATCTATATTCTGTTAAGAATTTGTACAATAGCTTGTAATCAAACTAGAGCACTTGAGAACTCTTACTCAACTAAATAAGTTATGCGGAATCTAACGTATAAAGCAAAGAAGAACAGAATTACTCTAACTGTTCGATCTTCTATTAATCGACTTTTCAATGAGGTACAATAAACTCATCGTACCTATGTTCCTTTTATTGTGTAAGGAACCATAGAATATTCTATTATGATAAGTATATCACACACGATATATTATCAATATTCTAAACTATTAAGTATATCACATAAGATATACTCTAACTATAACTATGACATATCTTTACTAAAGATATACTCGTCCTAATACACTTACCAATACTTACATTAACACTAACGGTACTTGCCATATACCGCGTTAACACTAACGATACTTGCTAACACTAACGGTACTTGGTACTTTACAATAATTCCGAACAATCGTCCCCTAAACAAGAATGATAACTAGTTGTCTTCTTGTTTCTCTGTGTGTTGAATGTATAAGAATACATGTCTTCAAACTTCACTTCAATTCTGGATTGAACTTGGTAATCTTGTACTTGTATACCAACTGAATGTATCCAAACACTTTATGCAGATCTTTTTCTGATATGATAATCTTCAAATCTTCATGAATATCATCTTTGTCTTCAAAATATGATCTTCTGTGTCTCTTGAACATTCTTTGCAGCAACTATGTTATCTTCATATATAGAACTCTGTCATCTTTAAGTTTTTGGACCAACAATCTTCCCCTATTTTATGATGACAAAACTTCCTTGTAATCTTCTTGATCTTGAACATACATGAATCTCCTTGAACATGTGTGTTTATGAATCAACATTCCTGCTTATGTCTTCTCACCTGAAATAAAACAGTTAACAACAAACCAATCTGTATTGGCATCATGATTTTTAGCAAATCAGCTATCAACGGATTTGATTTATTCTTTACCAGTTAGCCGTACACTCTGGAATAGCCAATACTATTCATAAAGAATAAGGTGTACTGATAACCCTGCAATTTTTGGTAAACTGTCAACCATCAATGGATTTGATAAAGTCTTTACCTAGAACCGTTTGCCCTAGGACTAGCCAACTCTTTGTCTCGAAACATGGTGAGTTAGAACCTGTAGAAACTAGAATAGGGGTTGAATATTTTCTTAAATTTACTTATTAAAAGATGGTTTTTAAAAAATCCCTTTCAAAAACTTAGGCTTGAGTATTTATGTGAAATCTTCTTATACACAATATGGACAAGGATAGTGCAACTAGACTAATAATCACAAGTATGTATATGTAAAGAATAATGAATGTAAAGAGATAAGAAAAAGAAAGATCAAACCAAACACTAAGGATTTATAGTGGTTCGGCAACGAAGCTCACTCCTCGTTCCTACTCCACCCCTCGAGTACACCTTACTCAAGAGTTCACTAATCAACAAGCTCCTTAAGGTGGAAAAAACGTACACAACATCGTTGAACCAATTTCCGACTCTAATCTAAAAGTCGAGCCCTAATCTTAGCTAGGACCAATCTACACCAATATACTTTAAGGAACAAGTATTAACCTTAATACATACACAACTTCCAAATAGACACAACTACTTGGATATTCACAACAATGACACAAGAATGAATAAATAAGTGGATCTTCAATGGATCTTTGAGGTAGACACAACACTTCATGGATGAAGTGTTCTTCTCTTTGCACTTTGAGAGGAAGAGATGGGAGGAGAAAGATTCACTTCTAAACAAGTAGTAATCAACCAAATGACCAAGGATTTGAGTGATTTAAGAAGTATGAAAGAATCTGGAAATGTATGTGCAAAAGAGGTGAAGAGAAAATCTGAGAATGGTCCACTATTTATAAGACAAACTTCCAACGGCTTTATCTGCCCGTGGTTCCTTATTGCAGCCCGCGGTTCCTTATCGATAAGGAACCGCCATAGCCACTTAAGGAACCGCCGGAGTAGACTCCACTCTTTTTTGTCTTTTAGTGGTATGGTTCGAATATGGAGATTAAAATATCCTGAAAGGATATTCCAAACCTAGATAGTATATGTCATTTTCAAATTTTCAAATAATTAATTTAATAAAATACTTTCTTAAAAAGAAAGTTTAATAAAAGCTTGTCACAGTTAATAAAAAGTGAGTTTTAAGAAAATATTAAATCCTTGATCACTTAATTACGATGAGTACTTGTTTGTACATACCTTAAGTGATAATGGTTGAAATAAAAAATACTTAAACTCAAGAATTCATTTTTCGTTGTTTTCGTAAATGCTTGTTTTTACATATTGTCGTAATCAAAACAAAGCGAGACCGAAAAATGCAAGTAACGTTTTTAGGCATCATTGCATTAACAATCTCCCCCTTTTTGATTCCGACAATACATAAGCTCAATCACCTAATAAAAACAAGATTTTCGAAGACGAGTTTATTTCATTTATCCCCCTTTGTTGAAGCAAAAAGGTTGCAAAAGTCTTTGAAGAAGAAAACAACCGGACTTTGCAAATGCTCCCCCTTGTTGCTTACTCCCCCTTGCTTGGGGCACCAAGGAATTGAGATATGGTGACAAGCTACATAGAAGGGTTAGTAGTAGAAAAGAGACACCCAACAAGATATAACAAAGGTCACATAAAAAAAAATAAGAGAAGAGACAAAGATCCAAGTTAATTCATGTTAAAAGGAAACATGATAAAAGATACAAGGAAACAAACCATACAAAGATGTATGAGAAATAAAACAAACCAAAAGAGAAGCATAAATCTAATCCTAGTTAAACTAGAACACTAAGATTTGCTTGAACTAGATGTCTTGAAGATAAGCAACCAATGCTTAGATAAAAGACAAGGTAGTGGCGGAAGTAGGTGGTGGTGGCTTGGTAGAAATCTCATAGTCATAGTGAAGAGGAGGTTTGACTAAGAGACTCTTGATGTAATTCAGCTCCTCATAGATATGAGACATAACAAGATGTTGATATTGACAACAATGACAATATATTCCATGATGCATGACATTATCATGTGAAGGAGGAAGAACACTAAAGGCTAGTGGTGGAAGATAAGAAATTCCATAATCAATATTCTTAGAAAGAGAAGAGATGTGATTTTGAGTGTTCTTAGGTGAATTGGGATTGAAAGAAATTCGAGAAAATGGAGGAGAATCAAGGCTTTCATTTGGAGGATAAGACATTTTGATTTGAGAAATGATGCAAAATGCTTAGGGTTAAATAGAGAAAGCCCAAGATATTTTGGGTGTGAAGCCCGCATGCTTTTACCATGAACAGTACATTTAATAAACATACGTACATATTAAAACTTTCCTTTTATAGCATGAACACGTATCACGAATATTAATTACAAGAATTACGTACGTGTTATTACACGATAAGTATTATATACGTGTTAGTACACGATAATTATTAACAATAATAATTATAGTTACGAACATGAAATCATGAACGTATAATCACGAACATATAACTACGTACTTAATTAATATTATACGATTAATATCGTTATATACAAGTATTTAAATATAACACGAACATTTAATTATAACACGAAAACACGAGAACACGAGCACGTATTTTAAAGCACGGGAAAACTCCGGGTTTTCCTTTGTGGGCCATATTAGCCGCGGCACCAAGAGAGAAACGGGCCAAGCCCATTTGATTTTTAAGAAATAAACAAAAAGGGATAAACCTTTTCATTCACAGAGAATTTTCAAGAAATTAAAAACCCTAATCTTTCTTTTGCTCTCTCTTGGTCGGCGGAAACATCACCACCAAAGGGGTGATTGGTTTGATTTTTAGCTAATTGAATCCAAGATCGTGTTCGTGTTATTGTCCTCTAATCTTTACATGCATTCGGTAATCCGTAAACCCTTTTGTTTTTTTATTTAATTAATCAGCACATGAACATGAATTAAATAAAAACAAGCATTAAAAACATGTCACATGTTCAAGGGGGGGGGGGGGGGGTAAAATTAAGGGTTTGTTTTTGGGTTATTTTGCTCGGCTGGCACACAAACCGAGAGCCTCGTGGCTCTCGGCGTGTTCTTGATCACGCCACCAACCGAGATCTATGATCTCGGTGGTGTTTGGTTCGGTCGACAGCAGGACAAGGCACCCCGATGCGAGTCGGGGGTGTCCTTGTGGTTTTGGTTGGGTCTCGTCAGCAAGCAACCCACCACCGGCATACAACCGGTGGCACTTTGGGCTCAAGCATGGGGAACGCAGCAAGCAGCAGGGGTAACCACTGGCACACACCCGGTGGGAACACCACTGCTGGCAGCGGCTAGCCGAGAGAGACAAGACCACCGACATTAGCCGGTGGCAGCCTAAACAAAGGCAGTGGCAACCGGCCATGCCGGTTTGTCACTGTTAAAGGGTATTTGGTTCTGACCGGTTCAAGGGGTTCCGGGTCCGGTTCACGACATGTTTAAATTAAATACACGGGTTCGGTTCACGACTAAAATTGTACAAGTTTATTTATTTTACAAGCTTAATTAATTTTTACAAGTTATTATTTTTACAAGATAATTAAATTAATTAATAAACATGACATATAATTAATTTAGTTAATCATGGACTTTAGGTTTAATTATTATTTATAAATAATACATGTTTTAACCTAAGTATTTATTTATTTAATTTAGACTATAGTAATAATTAATTATTAAACATGAAATATAATTAATTAATAATCATGACTTAGGTTAATTAATATAAATATTAATACATGTTTAACCTAAGTATTTTTATACACTTTAATTTAATTAAGTTATGCTTATATTTAATTAATTCATATAACATATAGGTTATTCAATTTACATGTATTATTAATAAACTATACTATTAATCACATGACTTATTATATTTAATCAGTAAACCTTAAGCTTACTAGCTTATTAATCCAACTTATTTCTAAATATGGAAACTTTCTATTCTAGGAAACTTACTATTTTCGGAAACTTTCTATTTTTAGAAACTTATCTGTTTTAGGAAGTTAATCTATTTTTGGAAACTTTCTATTTTGGAAATTTTCTATTTTATGAAACCTGCTATTTTTAGAAAGTTACTTATTATTACACCACAAGTATAATAATACAAGAATACTAGTTAATTCTTAATCAGCGTACTTAAAACACATGATAAACACATTACAACATTAAAATCAGTAAGACAAGACTAAAACATATAAAACAAGCCAACACATACTATAATCAGCTACGTACTCAGTAAGCGGAATACTTATACATGTCCCCTATTTATGTAGCATTAGTAAGATCGGAGTAGGATTTCGTGTTGTTCTTATTTTCCGTTCACTGGACACAAGGTACGGATTCTCCGTCCTTTAGTATGGACATTCTTTCCTTATTAGGATTCCCCGTATGCAGCCAACTGTTTTCCCAAGTATATGTTTTATATGTTTTGATTTGCTTATGTTTAGTTTTAAATGCCTAATTCATATACATGCATGACCAATTCCACCTAGTTATGGAGGTACCATGACCATAACACTGGAGGCACCAGTGTTATGACTTCACTACGGCGGAGTGATAGCTCGTGGCGTCCCTTTCAACTTTTGGCCATATTATTATATTATCATGTGAGGCGTATGGGTGCATCCTAGGTTACATGTTTTAGCAGATAATCAGGTGAATGTGGTGTGTGCCTTGCATCCTTCACAAGGATTTGATCCCTCCTACCCAGACTTAATTAATTAGAGGCAATGTAAAACCAGTATTTAAATCGGGAATGTAAATACGCGGTCTATTTACTTAAATCATTTACGTGGAAATTATTAGCTAAAACAACGCGAGAGAAATTATATTCAAGTTAAAAAAAAAGCCTAAGGGCCGGTTTGTTAAAAAAAGAAGTGGGCCAAGCCCATTTTGGGTTGCACAAAATATACATACGGGACTTTAACCCCTTTTCCATAACAGACGTAAAATAAATAAATAAATAAATAGGGTTTGCTTGGTTTGTGGTGCCGCCGTGAAAAAGAAAGAAGAAAGGGAGATCGAGAGTTTTGATCTTGGATCCGGGAATCATTTGTTGTTAACCCTCAAACACGAATAGACGGTAATCATCTTCCCTTTTATCTTTTAAAAACTCACGGATTTATGGGCTTTAAAAATCAAGAACACATGAATTTTATAATAATCATGAATTATAAACATTTGTTAATCGGATCTTTTTGGATTAGGAAACAAAAACCGAGAGTTGAAACTCTCGGCCGAGACCACCATGTCTCGGTGGTGTTTTCTGTTGTGACCAGTCGCGAACCAAACATAAGTCGGGGGTGGTTGTTTGTTTTAGTGACAACCGAGAAGTCTTAGACTCTCGGTTGGTCTTTGGGTTATGACTTGGGTGCGTTTGGATTATAAGCAGTGGGTAAATCATGGAACCGAGGGAAACCCGAGAGCCCTAAGGCTCTCGGTAGGAATAATAATCAAACAGGGGTTCGGTTGGGTTCTATTTTATGGAAATAGCGACTATTTAGCGACAGAAGATGCTGTCGCTGTTTACATTTTCAGTTCTGGGTCACAGATTCGCGACAGTTTAACAACAGCAGTTTCTGTCGCAGTTTTTATAGATGCAGTTTTGGTTCCAATTAGCGACGGTTTAGCGACAGAAAATTCTGTCGCTAATCCGGTTGTGAATTGAATTAGTATAGTTGAATTGTTTTCGTGCGACCGAGGCTTTAGAAGTCTCGGTAGGCTTTTGTTTGACTCGGGTTTTCGGGGCACGGAATATAATAAAAACGAGGTTATATTAAATTGGTTAAATAATTTTTATAAATAAGTTGTATTGTTTATTTAATTTAACTTGTAAATTACATTTTATGATGGCTAGTTATTTTCTTAATTGTTTAAAAATATGTGATTATTTAATGATTTAATCTTTCTAGGAAACTAATTTATAAACTTTCTAATTATATCATATCACTATTTATAGTAATAATACTTATATCGGAATTACACATTTCACAGTAATCATGTATACAGAAAATACGTTAATCAGAAATATTAGGACAATCAGATTTATCAGATTATACACAAACAGTAATACAAGAATGAAATAAATTAAACTAAGAACAATTAAGATCAGTAAAACTAAACGAATATCAGTTAACTTATTTGCATCCTTTATTCATGTAGCACGCGTGAAGCCCGAGTAGTATTCGTTCAGTCTTCCATTCAGTCAGTTACTGGACTAGAGGTACGGATTTCCGTCCTTTTAGTAAGGACTTTCTTTCTATGCATGATTAGGATTCCCCGTCTTCAGCCAAATGTTTTCCCCAGTATGTGTTTAAGTTTATCAGTAATCACGTTAACAACTAAATAAATTGTCTGAGCATTATATACAAGCACGACCAGTTTATGTACTAGTTACGGAGGTACCGTAACCACGGCACTAGAGGCACCGGTGTCGTGACTCACATGTAGGAGAGTGATATCCTGCATCGTCCCACTCAGCTCAGCTTGGCCATTTTATCAGTATTATTAGTGGGGCGTATGGATGCATCCTAGGCTTATATGTGTTACAAGTTATCAAGGTAAATGTGGTGTGTGCTCTACATCCTTCATATTGGAGTTGATCCCTCCACCCAGCACAGTATTTAGAGGTCACCCCTCTACAGCATGACGAGGTCACCCCTCCAGTTATTCATGCACGGTTGTTACAGCACGTGACCTATATAAGCTCTGGCAAATAAAATACAGTAAATGCATGTTTTTAGAATTTATAGTTATATTTCAGTATCAGTATATATGAACCAGGTTGTAACACCCCCAAATTTATACAACTCAATACAGCGGAAGACTCGTTGGTGTTACGGGATAGCACATTACTCACATCATAGACAACGCATAAAAATCGCGTCGTTTAATAATAAATCATTTCCATTCATAAATATCAAAGTTACATCGGTCCCAAGTCATTATATTTCATACAAAGTTTTACAAAGTATTTAAATGGAAAAATATTGTTTAAGTGCGGGCCATGAATTCTTGTCGTCTTCCCGAGAATTACCTTCAAGTACCTGAGATAAAACATGTTAAAAGAAAAGGTCAGCGATAACGCCGAGTGAATTCATAGAGTTTAATAAATTCCATCAATATAATATCAGTATAAAATTATTACTGAAAATCATTTTGTACAAATCATTTTAATAGGCCATAAAATAGCCAAAGTTATTTTATACGAATCTTTATCGAAAATCATAATATAGGCATTTGCTTTAAAAACCGTTATATGAATCATTATCGTTAAAAACACCATACAATACGTTTTTGCAACGTTGTATAGATTAAATAAAACCATTATATGAATATGGTTATAAAAAGCCTTAAAAATCATTATACGAGCCAATGTCGTAAAAACGTCATACAGTACGTCTTATGACGTTGTATAAAATCAAATAAAAACCGTTATATGAGTATGGTTATGAAAACCAAAATACAATCATAATATCAATAGTATGACCCTGTATTGCTAGTCAGGCAATACATCGTAATTCGGAGCGTCTATTATTATTTTGTTAACTTGGATTATTATAAGCCGCATGACATTGTTACCTTACTAAACCAAAACGGGTAGCTAACCCGATACCAATTTTGCCCATCTAAAGTAGCGTGTCGTCACAAAGGTCACGCTATGGAAATCTTCTCATGCATAAATTCGCTTATCAATCAATGTGGCACGACGGGGATCAACCGTCAAGGCGCGAACTGGGGTGATCGTCCCCAAATAGTACTATTAAATGCATAAGCGTCTACCAACTCCCGGTAGTTCACAATTCATGCTAATGGGACTTTTAGTGACATAACCTAACTTTAATAATCCATTTAATTTCATCTATCGGGTCCATTAATCATTTATCGGGTCATACAATCGGGTCATTCAATCATTCGGGTCCAAAATCAATAAACAAACAATCGGGACAAATGGTGTCCAAACTTTTATAAAAACTAACATGTTATCTCCCTCGCGGGTTTAATAAGCATTTATAAAACATTTAAAAGAGCGCGAGGCTATGAACTCATGTTGATGTGGGAAGGCGATTATCGGCGATTTGGATGTACGGTACGTGCTTCAATCACGGAAACCTAGACAAATAATACTCGTCTTAGACTCATGTCCAATGACTTTATAAAAATAACAAATATGTATACATATGATGATTATATATATATGATGATCAAGTGGGTTTACATATTCTCATTTACTCATTTTTGTGTTATGTGTCGATAACTTTTATACTAGTTTTCTCGTTTTACCTATTTACGTGTTTTAGGTTCAACAAGCCTATTATAAGTCCTTAACTTGTTTTAATCCTTGTTATACTTATTTTATCAGTATGTATACTTTCCATGTTGGGCCCAAATGGGTTAAGCCCAATAAGTTCTTTTTAGGATTGTTTATCTCATTTAGTCCAATTATTAGCTTAAGTATTAGTCCACTATGTTTACTTAGCTCGTTAATGTCCGTATGCCCTATAGTTCGGGTTTTATCGGTTTTTACTTGTTATACATGTTTATATATCAGTATATAAGTTTTATAAAGTTTACATTAGACGGGTCCAACCATCTAAGTTTTATTTAACAAAAACGTTAATTTTACGGCGATAGCCGAAAAAGTCGTAAAAATCCAGTTTATAGTTTTATAACTTATAAGTGTTATTCCACTACCATTTTTATAATTTATATACTTATTCCACCTTTTACATATTTATATAAATAGAATCCAAGAGTTAGTGGGTTTTAACTTTACATTTTATACAATATAATTTTGAGTGATTATATAATAGTATTATACTTTATTTTCCAAAAATCTGATTTTTATCTTCACTTTCACCAAAACTGCCATATCTTGAGTTCTATATGGAGATAGAAGCTCAAATTTTTATCACATGAACTACATGATATGTGCTACATTTAACTCTACTATAGCTACTGTTGAATCATCTTCTAAGTATTTTCTAAAAATCGTCCAAAACAGTGAACTCAGATTTATACCTTAAACTTGTTTTGATCATATCTCACTCATTATTTTGATTCTATTGCATGGCCAACTCTCACATGTGTACACGACCCATAGCTTACTGTAAATCCATTCTACTTCATCATTTTATCAGTTCATAACATGTTTCTTTACTGTTTTATACAGCCATGTAAATTAATCAAGATTTTAACCTTGTTTCTTATAGTTTTTCACCTTTTTGATCATGTTTATCAACACCAAATCCCCACATAACATTTTTTATCATCATATAATCATCATATACATATACAATAGGAAATAAAATACATGTTTACATAATCAAAATAACAAGAAGATGAGGAGGACAATCTTTATACCACCATGATGATGTAGGTTGATCAAAACATGGATTTTTGATGGAGAAACTTGTGCATAGCCAAGACCATCTTCAAGACCACCAATCTTCATGAACACCTTGTGGAAAATCAGCCCTAATACTCCATGAAAACTCCTTGAGAAATCAACCCCAAGACACCAACAAAACTTCTCCTTGGATGTTAAAACATGCACCAATCTTCATCTCTTTGAATGGAGATTAACATATGTTAATTATAACAAATGTTTGTGGTTAAAATTGATCAAATGAGGGTGTTCTTGGTGGAGATGGGACGAATTTCTAGTGAGAGAAAGGGAGGATGAGTGGTTTTGCATGTAAGATGAATGAGAAAATGGTTTAAGCAAAAGTGGTTTCAAGGTGTTATACATGTGTCTTAGCTTATTAGCTAAGCTTGACACATAATGGGGTGAGGTGTAGTCCTCTTGGCCATCCCATATTAGTGGGGTGGGATAAACTTGTTTTGTCCCATCACGCTATTTTATGGGTATTCCTCGATTCTAGTTTCCTCGATTTGCGTGCTCTCGGGTCGTTTTACGAAAAACGTTTTTTATAAATTATGAATTGACGTCACAAAACGAATCCAATAAAAATTGTTTCATCAAAAACGGAGTTCGAAAACGTAAATACGTAATCCTAAGGTTTCCGGTTTAGTCGTAAAAGATGTTAAAATAAAATCGTAAGTCCTAATCTCTTCTCGTAAATTTGTGAGTTTATGAACCAACACAAATTTAAAACTCCAAAATAATATTCATGGACAAATTTATTTTCTAAAATGTCGGACTGTCACCAAAGACGGTGTACGTAAACGTAAGCACGTAACGTTGAATCCTCCGGTTTAAACGTAGTCGATGCTACTTCAAGACGTAAATCCAAATTTCTTCCCAAAAATATGTGAGTTCATATTGTAAATTGTTTTCAAATAATATTGAGAATAAAATATCAACCATTAATTGACGGATTGTCATAGCATTTACCCCTAAACAGGATCTTTGTCCTCAAAGATCATCTTACTACTCGCTTCTTATAGAGTTAAAGCCATGTGGGTATTTCCTCCACATTCGGTCTTTTCTCACAACTTCAATTCATTATAATACGCGAGTTTCATCAAACATAACTACGGGAATAAGATCAGGCTTAATGTTGACTTACTTTCTCTATCCATGATGTTCACGGGTTTCTGATGAATGCAACTTTTCGCCGATCTAAGCTTTATTAAGAATAATCAGAATTTCACTTGATAGATATTCCATCAAGTTCGATTTACGAAACATAATTTACGCAGTCTTTGAAGTCCTAGGGTAGATCTAGCTTATATGCCTTTCAATCCCAACTTTTACATCATCTCAATGGTCCCAAACAACGGGGACTTATATCCCATGATTTGTCAGATCATGAATTCATTTTTCCAAGGTTAAAAATTGTGGCATAACTTCGCTACCCATTTGGCACTTCGAGATCTACATTTCATATTCATATAACCTCCTGCCCGCTATCGGCAGTCAATAATCAGATCCTAATTTCAACAATCATTTCAGATTTCGCGGGTCGTGTATTTTGCAAGAATAGGTTCGCCATCATAGGAAACCTTAAACCTAAGAGACACGTCCAACTCACAATGGGTGTATGTCGGATGTCTTTATCTCAACTCCTGCTTACAAATGCTCTAAGATTTAGATCTTAACAAGATTCGATCTCGATCCTAATACGATGATTATCAATGATAATTCTTCCAAAGGGAAACGATTATACGGTCTATTACCAAAGGTCAATCATTCAAACATAAAACAGCACTTAGATTACTTTGTATCGTTACTTTACCTCGTCCCTTCGATTTGGGGTGGTACATAGTACTCTCATCAAGGTTCGTTCTCAATGATTTCTGAGCAAATCTCAGAAATTCGATGCGAAGCGAGGATCTTGATATAGATGATCGATACAGGCACGCTATGTTTACACAACTCTTTTGCATTTATCATTAACGAGAATGATATTAGCAGATTTGGTCAGTCTGTCGATGATGACCCAAATCGAATCCAATTCAGATGATGACCTTTGCAATAGCTAGATGTTTACTAATATATGAGGCGATGTCTGCCTTCAAAATTTGTCATCAGTACAACTTCTTTAGACAAAGATACTTTTAGTCATAAATGACATAAATAGAATACTTATACTTACAAATTCCAACATAACTATATCTCACAATCCTCTATACTTAGGCAATCACAAGTGGTCTTTTAAATATTTAACGCTATCGGCTTCTCAATTCTAATGGTTCACATTAGCCGCGAACCACTTTTTATTATCTATATTATCCTTTTTACAAACATCGTTTATTTTTATATCGTTCGGCAATTTATTTTGCACCTTCATTATTAAGGAACATGTCCTAACTGGTTCTTTATCTTTTCTACATAATGCGTCAGTATCTATATTCACTTCTCATGATGATATCATGTCCATAATTCACTCAGATATTCTTTCTATATTATGCGTCAATAATTACGTTCACCTTTCTGATGAAATAAATATCATAACCGTATTTATTCAAAAATTATTTCTTCACATTTTCTGAGTTTTAGTTTCTTCTCAACTATCATTTTTATCCGTTTTTCTCAATCCGACGTCTAAAGCGTCGATAATTATTATAATTAATTAAATAATTATTAGTTAATTTTTATGAAGCGTAAACGTTAAAAGTTTAAATTTCTTAGTTCGACCAATTATATAAAATGTTCAAAATAAATCTGAATTTAATTAACACGATTTTTGTTGATTTATCGAAAATAATTAATAGGATTCGTAAATGTTCGAAAAACCTTTGTTTATACTGTGGTAAAAATTTTCTTAGTTTGAAAAGCGTAAATTATCGTTTCAAATTTCAAGTCATGGTTTCAATGGTTTCCTCAATCCCTTTTAGGTTATCTTGAGGTATACACAAACATTTACCCCTAAACAGAAGTTTAGTTAAATGGTTTGTGTATAAGGGAATAATCCCTTTAAAATCTTTGTTAAAACCTTTGTCAAAACATATTTCCATTTCTTTTTGGTAAAATCCAAAGTCTTAAAAGGGCTCTTAATTTTTGAAGAGTCTATATGCATACATCTTAGCATTATTAATCTAACGGTCATTTATGTAAAGGATTAAGTCCTTAATCACATGTTAAATATTTAAGGTATAGGTTTTTATCGTTCGGTCAATTCAGGGTAATCTATCAATAATTATTAACTCATTCTTATTCTGATAAACAAACATATAGTCCTTAATGATCACGAGCATGAATTTATCAAATTACAGCCTACACACGTGATTCATCATAATTATGAATACTACATGTGCATTGTCAATCCAAACGACATCACGTGAAACTCATAACGTTCATCACAAGTTCGAGATGTGATGATTGGAATAGATAATCTTCTTCGCAGATGCGAAGTTGATAATAACCATGCCGTGGATCAAATCTTTAAAACATACGCTAGAACCTTGTAAATGCTCGAACAAATCTTCCATTTTGAGTTATGGATATTGTTTTCGATTGTCAATTTACTCAGTCACAGTAATCTATAAATATAAGGAATGATAACACCATAGCTCTTCAGGATGACAGGCTTGGTATAATAAAAATCTTTCTCCGACAACTCTCTCAGTTGTATGGTAATTCCTTTAATTTAGATGGTGCTGACGTACAGTGCACAAGCCACAGGTGCAACACCGGGAATATAATCAATACCAATTTCAACTTGCCTTAATGGCCAAAGTCTAGGTAATTCACCAACAAATACCTCCTAAAGTTTCAGATAACATAAACATCTTTTAATAATTCATATTAGGTTCTTTCTAGATTCTAATATCTATGACTAATTCACAACCATTCACGGTATAGTTTCAAGTCTAAATGCAGGATATCGTCATCCATCAAGAATTATTTAGTTCACTTTTGATAATCAACATCTAATCATTTAGGGGAATTCTACTCGAGTTCCCATCAATTAAGACAATGTCGTCATGTCATAATCAATCAATCCATTCTACTGGCACTATAAACTTTCTAGTTGCATTGCCGTCGATAAGATGTGAACTTCTCAAAAGACTAATAATAATTCATAATCCTTCACAATTTCAGGGATATTAGGATACACAACTACTATTAGAAGAGTAAGGTCAACGCATAATCCGCGCGAGAGAATTTTCAAATCAGATACAAACGAAAACATTTAATGAATATGAATATATCCCATGTTTTCATAATTTGAGTACGCATTCGAATGCTCCTCGGATCGTTACCCGGGTCATTCAAATGAAATCAAATAAAAAGAAACGATAGGAATGTCGATACATCCAGTCGGGTATCAACACTCGGTAATCAAATACTTTTCCTAAGAATCTCACTACGGGAGGATTGGACAAGAAAGAGTTGTCAATTGTCAAATAAGACAATTTCCACAGATGAGTAAATTCGACTCAGAAGAATAGATGCTACAGGCACATGAGTAGGTGTCCCTAACACTATGTCCTTATCTTTCACTTCTTGCAGATCTCATAAATTTTAATCTTTCACAATCTTCAAAGAAAATTTAGTGTTTATTCATTAGTTTTATGGTGACTACTAATCAGTCTTGCATGGTCCATTCTAAATTGTATGTAGGCGCGCAACTATATACAATTTCAAGACTAACGATGCAATACTCAGTTCGTCAAAATTTTATCATCATGTTTATAATAAAAACATTTTCATGCTCAATTCTTAAATAAGAATAAAAATAATTTACAAGATTTTCTTTGTTATGAAAACAATTAAGTTTCCAAGGTGTTTTATAAACAACTTCATTTCAATAACAATCACTCATAAATCTCACTTTGAATAATCCTTATAGTGATGAAAATTAATTTTTCTCAAAGGATACCGTTTTAACTTTATAAAAACAATGTGTGATCTGCAAAAGAGTGACGAAGAGTTGTTCACCAAGAACTAACTACAATATGATAGGAAATGAGCTTAGCCAAATAATCATGAGGTTCATGATCTCGATGGCACTCAAAAATACAAAGAGAATAATTCACAACGTAACCCGGTTCAGGATGAGTACTTGTTCAATGGTTGCATCACTAATGCGAACATTAGGGTGAAGCAATAAATGATAGATAACATCGATACATGTAGGATTTAGCAATCAAAGGTAGTCTTTTTCATTAATCACAAACAAGTCTAATTGTACCGTAACACATTACGTGTCACTATGTCATACAATTCTCAGAACTCATCCTACCAACTGATATCTCAGTTAAGTTAGGGATTTTTAAAAGATACCACAATGAATACTAATCTACGAGAGTCATTAGGTGTTCCACATGTCCCAGAAGATCCATCGGTCTCAATTCAGAAGAAGATTTCTTCAATTTATTTGTTGGACACTGGGCATCCTCGTCAGTGGACAATGGCCTAGGAACAACCCTTAACACGAATCAACAATCAATTAAAACCTTATAATTCAATCACAAAATTTAACGACTTCCTCTTATCAATCTCATATTCCATATGGGTTAAGTTTCACTTTATTCAAGTTTCAAACATCTTACACTCAATTCGATATCCTACTTCATTCTCTAATACTTTCAATCTTATTCTTCGGCCTTGTAAAGGCAATGAAAGCT
The DNA here is from genome assembly GCA_025667525.1 of Glebionis coronaria. NCBI lineage: Eukaryota > Viridiplantae > Streptophyta > Magnoliopsida > Asterales > Asteraceae > Glebionis > Glebionis coronaria. The sequence continues at coordinate 22,557,299 of CM046881.1, read as the reverse complement.
CAATATGATCAACACTTAATTCCAATCCTATAGCTCTTACAACAACAATTATCAAATGAGTCTCTAGTATGAAATGACTCACACATTCAATTAGAATTCTCGGAAAGGTATTAGTGGCATGAGGCTTTTGGGTAATGGTTCCAATGACAGCCTCAAGTGCAACATTCACCCTTTCGATTTCAATTTAGGAATTGGATGACAACGAATCATATGACATCTTTCCAGGTGATAACGTTTTATCAAACTCCACTCTATAAGGAAAGATCGTCATGACATCGATATCAGATTTAATCTCGCCAATTCTTTTTCAATATCACAATCAACTAATATCTACATTTCTACGAATATCAATCATTTGTTGGGATCATGAATATCCACAACTTGGTTTTAGATCTAGGATAGCTAGAATTCCTACGAGAATGGCTTCGATTAATTTACTAGGGGATTTAGGGTTACTTGTGACTATCGACGTCGTATAAATACCTCGTATAAAAATCAAAATAATCATCAAACAATCATGTAATAAAATTACATCATATATATATATATAATCCAAGTTATATATATATATATTAAAATAACACTTCTCAGTCTGGCCTTGTCGGTAACTCGGGAATTCTTCGGCACCGTTATAGTCAAAAGATTTTTAGACATTTTAGAAAAATGTTTATAGTTAAAAGATTTTGCAATGTTTTATTCAAAACCTTGGTTTTAAAATTCTTTCGTTCTCTATAACGAGAGCTCTGGTACCAAACTGTAACACCCCCAAATTTATACAACTCAATACAGCGGAAGACTCGTTGGTGTTACGGGATAGCACATTACTCACATCATAGACAACGCATAAAAATCGCGTCGTTTAATAATAAATCATTTCCATTCATAAATATCAAAGTTACATCGGTCCCAAGTCATTATATTTCATACAAAGTTTTACAAAGTATTTAAATGGAAAAATATTGTTTAAGTGCGGGCCATGAATTCTTGTCGTCTTCCCGAGAATTACCTTCAAGTACCTGAGATAAAACATGTTAAAAGAAAAGGTCAGCGATAACGCCGAGTGAATTCATAGAGTTTAATAAATTCCATCAATATAATATCAGTATAAAATTATTACTGAAAATCATTTTGTACAAATCATTTTAATAGGCCATAAAATAGCCAAAGTTATTTTATACGAATCTTTATCGAAAATCATAATATAGGCATTTTCTTTAAAAACCGTTATACGAATCATTATCGTTAAAAACACCATACAATACGTTTTTGCAACGTTGTATAGATTAAATAAAACCATTATATGAATATGGTTATAAAAAGCCTTAAAAATCATTATACGAGCCAATGTCGTAAAAACGTCATACAGTACGTCTTATGACGTTGTATAAAATCAAATAAAAACCGTTATATGAGTATGGTTATGAAAACCAAAATACAATCATAATATCAATAGTATGACCCTGTATTGCTAGTCAGGCAATACATCGTAATTCGGAGCGTCTATTATTATTTTGTTAACTTGGATTATTATAAGCCGCATGACATTGTTACCTTACTAAACCAAAACGGGTAGCTAACCCGATACCAATTTTGCCCATCTAAAGTAGCGTGTCGTCACAAAGGTCACGCTATGGAAATCTTCTCATACATAAATTCGCTTACCAATCAATGTGGCACGACGGGGATCAACCGTCAAGGCGCGAACTGGGGTGATCGTCCCCAAATAGTACTATTAAATGCATAAGCGTCTACCAACTCCCGGTAGTTCACAATTCATGCTAATGGGACTTTTAGTGACATAACCTAACTTTAATAATCCATTTAATTTCATCTATCGGGTCCATTAATCATTTATCGGGTCATACAATCGGGTCATTCAATCATTCGGGTCCAAAATCAATAAACAAACAATCGGGACAAATGGTGTCCAAACTTTTATAAAAACTAACATGTTATCTCCCTCGCGGGTTTAATAAGCATTTATAAAACATTTAAAAGAGTGCGAGGCTATGAACTCACGTTGATGTGGGAAGGCGATTATCGGCGATTTGGATGTACGGTACGTGCTTCAATCACGGAAACCTAGACAAATAATACTCGTCTTAGACTCATGTCCAATGACTTTATAAAATAACAAATATGTATACATATGATGATTATATATATATGATGATCAAGTGGGTTTACATATTCTCATTTACTCATTTTTGTGTTATGTGTCGATAACTTTTATACTAGTTTTCTCGTTTTACCTATTTACGTGTTTTAGGTTCAACAAGCCTATTATAAGTCCTTAACTTGTTTTAATCCTTGTTATACTTATTTTATCAGTATGTATACTTTCCATGTTGGGCCCAAATGGGTTAAGCCCAATAAGTTCTTTTTAGGATTGTTTATCTCATTTAGTCCAATTATTAGCTTAAGTATTAGTCCACTATGTTTACTTAGCTCGTTAATGTCCGTATGCCCTATAGTTCGGGTTTTATCGGGTTTTACTTGTTATACATGTTTATATATCAGTATATAAGTTTTATAAAGTTTACATTAGACGGGTCCAACCATCTAAGTTTTATTTAACAAAAACGTTAATTTTACGGCGATAGCCGAAAAAGTCGTAAAAATCCAGTTTATAGCTTTATAACTTATAAGTGTTATTCCACTACCATTTTTATAATTTATATACTTATTCCACCTTTTAAATATTTATATAAATAGAATCCAAGAGTTAGTGGGGTTTAACTTTACATTTTATACAATATAATTTTGAGTGCTTATATAATAGTATTATACTTTATTTTCCAAAAATCTGATTTTTATCTTCACTTTCACCAAAACTGCCATATCTTGAGTTCTATATGGAGATAGAAGCTCAAATTTTTATCACATGAACTACATGATATGTGCTACATTTAACTCTTCTATAGCTACTGTTGAATCATCTTCTAAGTATTTTCTAAAAATCGTCCAAAACAGTGAACTCAGATTTATACCTTAAACTTGTTTTGATCATATCTCACTCATTATTTTGATTCTATTTCATGGCCAACTCTCACATGTGTACAAGACCCATAGCTTACTGTAAATCCATTCTACTTCATCATTTTATCAGTTCATAACATGTTTCTTTACTGTTTTATACAGCCATGTAAATTAATCAAGATTTTAACCTTGTTTCTTATAGTTTTTCACCTTTTTGATCATGTTTATCAACACCAAATCCCCACATAACATTTTTTTATCATCATATAATCATCATATACATATACAATAGGAAATAAAATACATGTTTACATAATCAAAATAACAGGAAGATGAGGAGGACAATCTTTATACCACAATGATGATGTAGGTTGATCAAAACATGGATTTTTGATGGAGAAACTTGTGCATAGCCAAGACCATCTTCAAGACCACCAATCTTCATGAACACCTTGTGGAAAATCAGCCCTAATACTCCATGAAAAATCCTTGAGAAATCAACCCCAAGACACCAACAAAACTTCTCCTTGGATGTTAAAACTTGCACCAATCTTCATCTCTTTGAATGGAGATTAACATATGTTAATTATAAAAAATGTTTATGGTTAAAATTGATCAAATGAGGGTGTTCTTGGTGGAGATGGGACGAATTTCTAGTGAGAGAAAGGGAGGATGAGTGGTTTTGCATGTAAGATGAATGAGAAAACGTTTTAAGCAAAAGTGGTTTCAAGGTGTTATACATGTGTCTTAGCTTATTAGCTAAGCTTGACACATAATGGGGTGAGGTGTAGTCCTCTTGGCCATCCCATATTAGTGGGGTGGGATAAACTTGTTTTGTCCTATCCCGCTAATTTACGGGTATTCCTCGATTCTAGTTTCCTCGATTTGCGTGCTCTCGGGTCGTTTTACGAAAAACGTTTTTTATAAATTATGAATTGACGTCACAAAACGAATCCAATAAAAATTGTTTCATCAAAAACGGAGTTCGAAAACGTAAATACGTAATCCTAAGGTTTTCGGTTTAGTCGTAAAGGATGTTAAAATAAAATCGTAAGTCCTAATCTCTTCTCGTAAATTTGTGAGTTTATGAACCAACACAAATTTAAAACTCCAAAATAATATTCATGGACAAATTTATTTTCTAAAATGTCGGACTGTCACCAAAGATGGTGTACGTAAACGTAAGCACGTAACGTTGAATCCTCCGGTTTAAACGTAGTCGATGCTACTTCAAGACGTAAATCCAAATTTCTTCCCAAAAATATGTGAGTTCATATTGTAAATTGTTTTCAAATAATATTGAGAATAAAATATCAACCATAAATTGACGGATTGTCACACAGGTTTTTCAGATTTTATGCAAAGTTCTACCACATGTTACATATCAGTCTTATAGCTTATTGTTGTCTTCTATTTCATTACTTTCAGTACATTCTTATCATGCTATATTCGTCCACTGAGCGTTATGCTCAGCCGTAGTTTCCTTTCATGTTTCCAAACGGCAGGTACACAGGGACGATCTTAGGACTTCTAAGAGAGTACGTGCATTTGGATGGGAGCTATCCAGACTCCTTTATTTTTATGCACACATGACGTTATTTTACTTTGGTTGTTTGGACACTGTTTCGTCCTTTTTCTTTCAGTACTTAATCTTTATATTTTTGAGCTTATGTTGGACTACCGATGTTTGATTCTGGTACTTCCGTTTGGTCAGTTAATGTTTAATACGTTGCCTTGCATGCTTTGATGACATGCCATAAATACACGTAACGGTCCATTTATCCAAATGGGGTGTTACAAGCAACCCCTCTAATTACATGATGAGGTCACCCCTCTAAGTATTCATGCACGTTGGTACTTCATGACCTATATTGGCTTAATGGTTAACATGTAATACAATTTTCATAAGATAATCATAAGGCTTTTTAAACTATAAAACCAGTTTTACTAAGTTATACCAGGTTTTCCAGGACTTATTTCATTTCCGCTGCTATATGTCTTATATGCTTATGTTATTCATTCTATGCTTGTATATCCGTGCACTGAGCATTATGCTCAGCCGTTTTCCTTCATGTTCCCAAACGGCAGGTACTTAGGGACGATCGTAGGCTTTGACCGTGTGTGCATACGGATGGATGCTATCTGGCTTTCAATTACTTATGCATTTCCATACTTTACATTCAGTACTCAATTTCATTTCTTTGGACATTGTTTAGTCCTTTTCCATTTCAGTACTTATATTCATGTATGATGAGCTTATGTTGAGACTGCCGATGTTTGATTCCGGCATTGTCTTTATGGTCAATAAGTGTTTTAAAACATTTACCTTGCATGCTTTGATGACACGCCATAATTACGCGTGACATGCCATTTATCAAAATGGGGTGTTACATTGGGGCTGGTCAAAGGGTTGAAACAAAGATTCCAAAAAGTGTTGGAAGAAATTTAGAGTTTCAGAAATACCCGAAAAAGAAGGCTCTGGGTGCGGTTCCTTTTCTCCACCGGCGGTTCCTTATCGATAAGGAGCCGTGGTCTCAATAAAGAACCGCCCACAGTGGGTTGAATTTGGTGATGAGTGAGGATTTTCCAGTTCAGCAAATCCTATTTTTCTAGTCTAATAATAATGGAGACATGCTAATAAGCAAAGATAGACAAAAAAACACACAAGAACTCACCAAACAAGGTTTTGACCAAAATACATGGATTTTGAAGAAAATCAATGTTGGAGGTGTGTAGAACTAGACAAAAAGTCATGACACAATGATCTGTCATAGCTCACTTTTGTTCTTGCTATATTTGAGAGACACATACATTATGAATAGAAAGAAGCTATGAAAAACGTTTTTAGATTGAATTAACAATGCAAAAACATTTCTCGACCATTTTCGAAAGAACTTTGAGAATTTTGAAAAAGAAAGGAGAAGCTTTTCAAAAAGAGTCTGCAATACTCAATAACTCAAAGAAAGAAAAGACTCAAAAGAGAAAAAGACTCGATTAATAAATGTGCAATTAAGGAATATGTTTCATTAAACCTAGACCTAGACGCAAGTAATTAAAAGGTTCCCTCTTAAGTGGCTTAGTGAAGATGTCGGCTAAGTTTTCTACCGAGGGTACCTTCTCAATCGAAATGTTCCCCTTTTGAACATTATCCCTAAGGAAATGGTGGCGAATCTCTATGTGCTGAGTTCGCGAATGTTTCACGGGATTCTTGCTAAGGTCTATTGCACCTTATTGTCGCACATGATGGGAACATCATCAAGAGAAATCCCGTAATCAACAAGCGCTTGCTTCTTCCATAGAGCTTGTTGACAAGCTTTATCGGCACTCACATACTCGGCTTCTGTGGTGGATATTGCGAGAGCGGTTTGTTTCTTGGAGAACCAAGAGGTTAAACAACAACCCATGAAGGTACAAACTCCACTATTGCTTTTCCGGTCCACATAGTCTCCCGCATGATCCGAGTCCGCGTAGATAATGGTTTCTACGCCGGTCCCTTTAGGATACCATAATCCTAAATGTAAAGTGCCCTTAATGTATCGGAAGATACGCTTAACCGCTTCAAGGTGAGAGGTTTTGGGAGCCTCTTGGAAACGAGCACAAAGGCAAACAGTAAACATGATATCCGGTCGACTTGTCGTTAGGTACAACAAACTACCAATCATACCTCTATATTTGATGTTATCTACCGACTCACAATCATCATCTACGGTGAGTTTAGTATCTGATGCCATAGGGGTCTTCATCGTTCTAGAGTCTTCTAATCCAAATTTCTTTAGCATTTCTTTAACATATTTCAATTGATTAAAGAAAATACCATCGTCTATTTGTTTAATTTGGAGTCCCAAAAAGAAGTTAAGTTCTCACATCATACTCATTTCAAACTCGTCATGCATGATTTTGGCAAAGTCATCACACAATGATTGACAAGTTGAGCCAAATATAATGTGATCAACATATATTTATACGATAATGAGGTGAGAACCTTTCTTCTTTGTAAAGAGCGTATTGTCTACCATTCCCATGGTATACTCATGTTTAACAAGAAACGCTTTAAGTCTATCATACCAAGCTTTGGGTGCTTGTTTAAGACCATAAAGAGTTTTCTTAAGCTTGTAAACATGATCCGGTTTCTCAAAATCAATGAAGCTGGGAGGTTGAGCCACATATACCTCCTCATTGATCAAACCATTAAGAAATGCACTCTTTACATACATAGAACTTGTCCAAAATATACATTTTCCTTTATTAAAAGTAGAAATGACATGTTTTGAAAAATATTTACAACTTTCATTCGAACTTTATGTACACACCCGTGTCGTTATTGAGCGAGATTTCTAGGCACGCCCATATTATCGATACTGAAAGACATGTCGAGAATAATATTTTTAGATTTTTAAAGATTTTTTAATTTTGTGTTTTGTTTTTATATGTTTTATATTTTTGTATTTTGCTTTTTCAAAGATATTTACAGGTTGATGTTTGATAGATAAATCAAGCAGGCACCTTTGCCAGAATCTCCAGGTCTGCTGGAGTCAAACATCTCATACCAATTTGCCTAACGAGGTACTCAAACCTATCTTTCGACAGAGCTTTCGTAAACAAGTCGGCTAATTGGTAATCCGTTCCAACAAAGTATAGTTCAACGATACCTCGTTCAACTTGTTCCTTTATGAAGTGATATCTGACATCAATGTGCTTCGTGCGGGAATTCTGTACTGGATTACAGGAGATGGCTATGGCCGACTTTGAGTCACAGTACATAGGTACTTTATCAAAGTGGAAGCCATAATTCGTGAGTTGTGTTCTCATCCATAGAACTTGAGCACAACACGCAGATAGAGACACATACTCTGCTTCGGCTGATGAAAGTGACGTGCAATCCTACTTCTTAGAAGACCATCCCACAACTTGACCTAGAAATTGTGCACCACCAGAAGTACTTTTTCGTGTATCAAGACACCCTGCATGATCAGAATCTGAATAGGTCATTAGAAAGAAACCGGTTTCCCTTGGATACCAGATTCCCAAATGAATGGTATTCTTAAGGTACCGAAAGATCCGTTTAACCTCCTTGAGGTGCTTTTCAGTGGGTCGTGCTTGATAACATGCACAATAACACGTAGCATGTGATATATCGGGTCTGCTTGCTGTCAAGTACACGAGGGAGCCGATCGTTGAATGATATCTCGTTTGATCAATGGCATTTCCCTCCAAGTCAGCATCAAGCGATGTGGTTGATAATGGTGTCCCAACGGGGTCACAAGAAGTCATACCAAGATTTTTGATTATCTCTTGACAATACTTAGCTTGGTTTATAAAGATACCACTTGGGGATTGGTGAACTTGAATTCCTAGAAAGAATTTTAGTTCGACCTTCATAGACATTTCAAATTTGTTGTGCATGACTTTTTCAAACTATTTTGAAAGTTTTGGGTTTGTAGACCCGAAAATAATGTCATCAACATAAATCTGCACAAGCAAAGTTTCATCCCCATATTTATAAGTGAACAAAGTTAGATCAATGGAACCGTTTGAGAAACCTTTGGATACCAGAAATTTCGAGAGCTCATCGTACCACGCCCTTGGAGCTTGCTTGAGTCCATAAAGTGCTTTGTGGAGACGATACACCTTGTCAGGATAATGAGGATTAACGATTCCTTCCGGCTGCGTGACATAGACTTCTTCCTTCAAATGACCTTTAAGAAATGCTATATTCACGTCCATTTGATAAACAGTGAATCCCTTATGTGCAGCATAAGCAAGGAAAATCCTGACCGCTTCTATGCGAGCAACTGGTGAAAATGATTCGTCCAAATCAATTTCCTCTTTATATCCATACCCCTTAGCCACTAGCCTAGCTTTGTTCTTGATGATCTTGTTTTCTTCATCCATCTTGTTTTTCCAGATCCATCGAAGATTTAATGGAATCACGTCGTATGGTCTGTCAACAAGTTCCCAGACTTTAAGTCTTTCAAATTGTTGAAGTTAATCCGTCATTGACTCAATCCAAGCATGATCAGCCATGGCTTCTTTGATGTTTTTCAGTTCAGCTGTACTCACGGCGAGTGCGAACATACAAACATCGCCATCAGTGGCTAGTTATCGTCTTGTACGAACAGGCTGTGAAGGGTTTCCAATTATTTGAACCAAAGGATGTTCTCGGGTCCAATGATGTGTTGAAGGATTTTGTTGGTAGAACGTGTGCATATTTGACGGATCAAAATGGCGAGTAGAAGACTCTCCAGTTTCGTGCACGGGTGTACCGAATGGGTTGTGAAAGTCGTCATCGTCAGATAATGCATCGACTGCTTGATTTGTGTTCTCTGGAGCAACGACAGTAGTTGTGGATATTGTAGGATCAATTGTTGAAGTGATATTCGGAGGAGGTAAATCTGCAGCAACCCGTGTTAAAGTAGATGAGGTTGTATCCTTTTGTTGACGATGATCGGTATCATCACTCTTATCATGAGTGACAGCGGAAGACTGTGATACAACATGTTTCTCCCCCGTGAAATCTTCATCAAACATTGGTCCATATAACATTTCAAACTCTTCAACTGTCGTGTCCACTGTCATATCTGCCCTATGAACATGTTCAGGAGCCAGCTTTGAACTTGATGGTTCATTGTTGTGGTCTTGAGTTCCGAATTCTGTGCGGTTGTGCACAGAAGTCTTTTGTCGTTGTGGATCGGGACCTAAACTGTTTTGTTCAAGTGCCATTTCTTGCAATTCATCAAATCTGATATGAATAGTCTCGACTATCAGTTTTGTTCTCTTGTTGTACACTCTGTATCCCTTAGACTGAGTTGCATATCCCACTAGAATGCATGCATCACCTTTCTCTTTCATCTTGTCCAGATTTTCACCATCTCGAATAATGTCGCACGTACATCCAAAAACATGAAGGTGTTTGAGGGAAGATTTGCGATCATTAATTATGTGATATGGTGTCTTTTCCTCTCTAGGGATAATTAAGGATCAGTCCTGTGTATAGCATGCGGTTGATACGGCTTCGGCCCAAAAGAATAATGGTAGTTTTGAAGCAGATAATAATGTTCGAGCAGCCTCAACTAAAGTACGGTTTCGTCTTTCAACAACACCATTTTGTTCAGGTGTTCTAGCAATAGATGTTTTGTGTTCAATCCCTTCGGCTTCAAAATACTTCTTCAGAGTTGAATTCAAGAACTTTGTGCCTCTGTCAGTACGTACCACTTTTACTTGAGCTTGAAGACCACGTTGTATCATCTTAAGGAAGTTAATGAGAATCTTAGGTGTTTCATCCTTGGACCTTAAGAAGAGGGTCCACGTGTACCTTGAGTAATCATCGACAATTACCATAACGTATTTCTTCCCATTGATGCTTTGAACACGCATGGGGCCACACAAATCTATATGAAGAAGATCTAACTGTCCTTTAGAGCTTGGTGTATTCTTTGTCTTGAAACTACTTTGTTTAGCTTTACAAAGTTCACAAGAAGAACAAAGATGATCTTTGATGAATTTCAAATTTGGAAGGCCTCTCACAATATCTTTCTTGGAAAGCAAGTTGATGGTATCAAAGTTAAGATGAGATAATCGTTGATTCCATAACCAAGCTTGAGTCGTTGAAGCTTTAGCCATGAAACAGATTGGAGTTGAAGATGTGGAGTCTTGTAGTGAAATAGTGTAGAGATCAGTACCCCGTGAACCGGTAAGTAAGTCATTCCCATCATAATCACGAGCAAAACATGTCTTCTTTCTAAAAGCAACCTCCAAATCCGCATCACAGAGTTGACCAACCGAGAAAAGATTATGATTGAGCCCTTCAATGTAGTAAACCCTTTTGATAGTGATATTTCCCTGAACCAAGTCTCCATATCCTAGGATCGGTGCAAATTGATCATTTCCGAATCGGACCGTACCCAGGAACTTCTCCACGAAGATAATTATAAGCTTGAGACTCCCCGTCATGTGCTTCGTGCATCCAGAGTCCAGTATGAAGAGAATTATCTCGATCACCTGTAGAAGAATTAGAGCACGATGGAGCATTTGCTAAATTGGATTCCATGTTCGTTGTGATATCTGAATCATTAGTTTCACGTAAAGACACACTAACGCTCGTAGTCACATTTCCAGTCCTAACCTTAGGCATCCATTTATATCCTGGAGGACATTGATTAGCAAACCACCATTTCCAAGACTTGCTTGCAGATTTATATAATTCCCTAATTCTGCTTCTAGGGTTCTTAGTGGTTGATTCTGATGTAATACTGTTCTCAGGGGGGGGGGGGTTGCACCAGAATGGTTCACTTTTCGTTTGGGTTTTCTAGCACTAATAGGCATCGCAGTTTGCTTCTTAGTTCTAGTAGTTACGCTTTTGACATTATTCGAAACACACATAGCACGATTGGCATTAGAACACTTTTCACATTTCACACAAATAAACTTAACATTCAAAGAATTCAAAGTCGAATCATTCAAATCGTCATTACACGCGATTTCAAACGTTTTATTCTTAGAAATATTGAAAATCCTAGGGTGGTCTTCTACTGTCTTCATCTTCCCTTGAATTTTGTGTTGCCAAACCTTTTCATTCATGCGAGTGCTCTTAAGCTGGGGCCGGCTAACACTACCAGTGGGGACTACTCTTGTAGTAAAAGACACACGTCTATTAGTGTTTCTAGAAGTCTGAAGTGATTGACTTTCTTTGTTGTGTGTAGGCGTAGTGGCCAATCTATACATCCCTGGTGTAACCACATTTGTGTTCTTAATGCTTTGTGATCTGTTGGGAATTATTTGTTAAGTGTCAAATACCGTCAGTGTAATTGAAGTACTGTTAGTGTTATGTAAGTACCGTTAGTGTTAACGTGGTACATAGTAAGTACTGCTACTTATAAAGTAAGTACTGCTATACTGATTAGGATGAATATATCTTTGTATAAGATATGTCATAGTTGTAGTTAGAGTATATCTTATGTGATATACTTAAATAGCTAGAATATTGATAATATATCGTCTGTGATATAGTTATCTTTATAGAATATTCTAAGGTTTCTAGGGTTCCTTACTCTATAAAAGGAACATAGGTACAATGTCTTTCATGTACCTCATTCAAGTCGATTAATAAGAAGAATCGAATAGTTAAAAGTAATTCTGTTCTTCTGTGCTTTATAAGTTAGATTCCGCATAACTTATTTAGTGTTAGTAAGAGTGCTCAAAGTGTTTTAGTTTGATTACAAACTACTATACTAATTCTTAACAGAATATAGATCCAATCAAAAGGATCAACAAGGGGTATAAGAGCTTGTTGAGAAACTCTGAAAAAGAAGAACACAACCCCAAACACTTCACACACACCAAAACTCAATGTCTCAACCAGAAGGTGATGATGCTCACTTGGATGATGTTCAGAACCCTGATCCTATACCATATGGACAACCACAAGTTGTGCATCTTGCACCAGTACAAGGTGCTCAAGCCGTGAATGTTGTATCTACCTCTACAACAACACCTTCTCATACTCTATCTGCTGTTAAACTCCCAGTTCTCAAAGGTACAATTATGAGACATGGGCTATGCAGATGGAACATTACTTGAATCATACAGATCACACTGTATGGCAAGTTATCAAGAATGGGAACATACCAAAGAAGCTACACTGGTTGCCAGACGGTACATGCTATGCTCTACCTGCTGTGACTGCTGAGGAGGTACAAGCAGAGATCAGAGAAAGAAAAGCCAGAACTGCTTTGGCTGCGGCTCTTTCTGAAGACATCTTACCAAGCTTTCATCATTGTAAGGATGCTAAAGCTATGTGAGATGCTATAAAACTTAGATTTGGGGGTAATGACAAATCTAAGAAGATAAAAAAGATTGTTCTTAAGCAAGAATTTGATAACTTCTCAATTACCCGTATAGAGGGGATACATGGTGGCTATGGAAGGTTCAGTAAGATGCTTATTCAATTGGCAGTTTATGGACAAGTAATTCCTAATGAAGAAGTTAATCTAAAATTCTTAAGAAGTGTTCCACTAGAGTGGAAAGCAATGGCTATGCACTTCATCACAAGAGATGATCTGGAAACAATTCCTTTTGATCATCTCCACAACAATCTTAGAGCATACGGGATGGATGTGAAAGGCACTGAAGTAAAGGCAGCGACTACTTCAAAGTCTAACTTGGCTTTTGTGTCAGATGGAAACAGCGGTACTTATTTTCATAATACCGCTAGTGGATCTAGCAGCGGTACATACTTCACAAATACCACTGGAGGACTTACAAGCAGTACTTACCCACAAAGTATTGAAGGCAGCCCTATAGTCTCTCAAAATCCACATGGAAGGTCTTCACCATTGTTTAGTGACAATGATGCGTTCTCATTCTTCGCTGGACAAGACAACAGGGCAAGATTAACACTCAATGACTTGTTCCAAATGGATGATGCTGATGTTGAAGAGATGGATCTTAAATGGCAAGCTGCTATGGTGTCAGTAAGATCTAATAGGTTCTTCAAGAAGACTGGAAGAAAGATGGCTGTAGATCCTAATGAGCCATTAGGATATGACAAGTCCAAAGTTGAATGCTATAACTGTGGAAGGAATGGACACTTTACAAGAGAATGCTCTAGAGACAAAGCTGAGAGTAGCAGTCAGAAGTCCAAGCACAGCTATAGAACCAGTCCAAGAATAACTGAAAGCTTTCCAAAAGGAAACAGTAGAAGTCCTAAAGGAACCAAATCATTGGTAACTGTAGATGGAGTGGTGAACTGGGCTGAAGATGAAGAAGAAGAAGAGCTTGGTTTAATGGCTCTCTCACATGAAGATACTGAGGGGCATCTAATTGATGAACTGAAAGATAAAGGTATAGTAGATAGTGGTTGCTCAAGACACATGACAGGAAACAAAGATTTTCTTGCTGAATTGGAAGAATTCAGAGGAGGACCAGTAGCCTTTGGAGGTAGCAAAGGTAGAATCACTGGCAAAGGGAAAATCAACACAGGGAAGTTAGAATTTGAAGATGTGTTCTTTGTAATATAATTGAATGAGTTCAATCTCTTTTCTGTATCACAAATGTGTGATAAGAAGAACAAGGTGCTGTTCACAGACAAAGACTGCTTGGTACTGTCTAAAGACTTTGAGATGCCTAAAGAATCTCAAATACTGCTTAAAGTACCTAGGCAAGAAAATATGTACACCTTTAATCTTCATACTATTACTCTAACAGGTGGTATTACATGTTTGCTAGCTAAGGCTTCTTTTGATGAGTCTAATTTATGGCATAGAAGGTCAGGTCATGTGAATTTCAAGAATCTTAATAGATTAGTGAATATGAATTTGGTTAGAGGTTTACCTAACAAATCCTTTCAAAATGATTTCACATGTGCTGCTTGTCAAAAAGGTAAACAACATAGAGCCTCTTGTAAGACCAAGATTGTTAAGACCGTGACAAAACCTTTGTAGCTTTTGCATATGGATTTGTTTGGTCCAGTTTCTATAAGCATTAGTCATAAGACCTTTTGTCTAGTAATAACTGATGATTATAGTAGATTCAGTTGGGTTTTCTTTTTAGCTCTTAAAAGTGAAACAAATGAATTATTTAAGGATTTTATCACTTTAGTTGAAAAGCAGTTAACTAAACAGGTTTTAATCATTAGGACTAATAATAGGACAGAATTCAAGAATGTTGAATTTGATGAATTCTGTAGGTCTAAAGGAATTAAGAGACAATTTAGTAATCCTAGGACTCCAAAACAAAATGGAGTAGCTGAAAGGAAGAATAGGACACCAATTGAGGTTGCTAGAACTATGCTGGCTGATTCTCTCTTGCCAAATACCTTTTGGGTAGAAGCAATCAATACTACATGTTATGTGTTAAATAGAGTCTTAGTGACCAAGCCTCAAAACAAAACACCTTATGAACTTTTGATTGGTGTGAAGCCTACCATAAGTCATTTAAGACCTTTTGGGTGTCATGTGTCTATACTAAATATTCTTGATTATTTGGGAAAGTTTGATGAAAAATTTGATCCAGGATATCTTGTAGGATATTCAGTGCAAAGTAAAGCATATAGGGTTTATAATTTGGCATCTAAAAAGGTTGAAGAAAATGCTCATGTTAATTTCTTAGAAAATAAACCCAATGTCCCAAGAATAGGTTATGCTTAGATGTTTGATTTAGACTATCTAACTAACTCCATGGATTACTATTCTTTGATAAAGGCTTGTCAAACTAACAATACAGGTGAGGAGTCAAGTGCAACTAATGCGGGTACTCAAGAAGATGCTTCTTCATCAGATGATGATGTTCATGTCTATGTGCCCAATATGCCTACTGTTACTCCCATGTCTGCTACTCCCAAGAAGCAAACCATGCCATCAAAAGATGATTAAGCCTCCCAAGAGCTTTAGAGGCTTCAAGATCAAGAAAAGAATGCTACATCTGCTAATGAGCATTCAGGAGAAGAATCTATTGAGTCACAACACTCAGCAGTACATACTACACCTAGCGGTACTTCATCTGCAAGTACTGCTGAGTCAAAATCTGCTAACTCTGTTGACTCACTAGAAGAGATTTTACAAGCTATGGACGATGAAGACGTATATGCTAGTCCGGCTGAAGGAATCTTCTCCAAAGCTTCCTATGATGAGCATGGTGCAGTAACTGATTTCAACAATTTGGAAACCGAGATTCCAGTCAGTTCTATTCCCACTCATAAAGTCAACAACAATCATCCTACTACACAAATCATTGGAGATCCCAAATCTGCTGTACAAACCAGAAGACAACTTCAAACCAATATTGAAACTCATGCACTTGTGAGTTATGTCAAACAACAGCAGATAACAAATCATAAAGATACTCAACATTGTTTGTTTGCCTGTTTCTTATCACAAGTAGAGCCCAAAAACATTTCTCAGGCTCTTGATGAAGAAAGCTGGGTAGATGCCATGCAAGAATAATTAACACAGTTTGAGCTACAAAAAGTTTGGATTCTTGTGAATCTTCCCTCAAGTAAGAGAGTAATTGGTACTAGATGGGTCTTTAGGAACAAGAAGGATGAAAGAGGAGTTGTTGTAAGGAACAAGGCAAGACTTGCTGCTCAAGGCTATAGACAGGAAGAAGGGATAGACTATTTTGAGGTTTTTGCACCAGTGGCAAGGATAGAAGCCATTAGGTTATTTTTGGCCTTTGCATCATATATGGGTTTTATAGTCTATCAAATGGATGTGAAAAGTGCCTTTCTATATGGTACTATTTTAGAGGAGGTATATGTCTCACAACCTCCAGGTTTTGTAGATCCTAAATTCCCCAATATAGTCTACAAGGTTATCAAAGCACTTTCTGGTCTGCATCAAGCTCCAAGAGCCTGGTATGCAACTTTATCCAATTTTCTTCTAGAACATGGATATAGGAGAGGAACCATTGACAAAACTCTGTTCATCAAGAAGAATGCTAAGGATATCATTCTAGTTCAATTTTATGTTGATGACATCATTTTGGTTCTACCAAGAAGACATGGTGTGAAGAGTTTGAAGTTTTGATGAAAGGAAGATTTCAAATGAGTTCTATGGGAGAACTAACTTTCTTTTTGGGACTGCAAGTCAAACAAAGGAAATATGGAATATTTATCAGCCAAGATAAATATGTTGCTGAAATCTTGAAGAAATTTTCATGTATGGATACAAGGAGTACAAGCACACCTTTTGAAGCTAAGAAGTCTTTATCAAAAGATGAACATGGAGAAAATGTTGATATTCATCTATACAGATCAATGATTGGTTCATTGATGTATCTTACTGCTTCAAGGCCAGATATTATGTTTGTTGTGTGTGCCTGTTCAAGGTTCCAAGTTCATCCAAAGGTGTCACATCTACATGCTGTGAAGAAGATTTTTAAGTATCTTAAAAGTTAACCAAATTTAGGATTATGGTATCCTAGAGATTCCACCTTTGAATTGGAAGCTTACTCAGACAGTGATTATGCTGGAGCTAATCATGATAGGAAATCCACAATGGGAGGTTGTCAATTCCTAGGCAGAAGACTCATATCATGGCAGTGTAAGAAGCAAACCATGGTTGCTACTTCTACAACCGAAGCTGAGTATGTAGCTGCTGCTCATTGCTGTGGACAAGTACTTTGGATTCAAAATCAATTGTTAGATTATGGATTTAACTTCATGAATACCAAGATTTACATTGATAATGAAAGTACTATATGCATTGTCAAAAATCCAGTATTTCACTCCAAGACCAAGCATATTGAAATAAGACATCACTTTATCAGAGATGCTTATGACAAGAAGCTTATTCAAGTCTTAAAGATTCATACAAACAACAATGTAGCTGATTTGTTGACCAAGGCATTTGATGCAAAGAGATTTGAATTCTTGGTGACACATATTGGCATGCTCAACCAATAGCCTGCTGCATATATTGAGGGGAGGTAATAGCTGTACAAATTTTTATAATTTTTATTGTATGGTCTATGTTTTGTGTTTTTGATGTAATTGCAGGTTAATAGAAAAAGATAAAAGAGGTTACAATGATAGTGGAAAGCATGAACTGGTCAAAATTGTGAGGTACCGTTATCACTCCAAGTACCGCTAGCACAAATTCAAGTACCGCTTATGTTCCATGTACCGCTACATGTCCGTTGTACCGTTAAGGGTCTGTTTTGTAAAATTGGCGGTTTCTTCGCGCTTGGGTTTGTTATTTAGTTAAATACTTACTCCAATTATACAATTGATTCACCTAATCTTTTATTTTTATCTCTTGATTCTATAACCCTCTCTCTAATTTTTTGATCATCAAAAATACTAATGGCTGCTTTACAAGTAATCTCTAAGCATAATCTGGTTGTGAATCTTGCTACGAATGATGACTCTCTTGGTTTCCATGAGATTCTTGGATTCTTATCTCGAATTCCTGTTCGTTTTGCACTCACTGTAGTCCAGTTGTCTCTATTTCCATTGTTGAACAATTTTGGAATACTGCTGTGTTAGGTACTCGGTTTAATCAACCTTGCATTAAGGCTAGGATGAATCATAGAAATATATATGTAAATGAGGTACTGCTAAGGGCAAGTTTGAGATTAAATGATGAAAATCGACTTAGTATGCTTAATAATACAAAGATTCATGATGGCCTTGCAGCCATGGGCTATGGAGGTGGTAGGGAAAATCTTACTTTCTTTAAAGCTTTATTTTCACCTCAATGGAAAATTCTTTTTCATGCTATTATTCACTGTTTAAGCTCTAAAAATACTTCTTTTGATCAAATTCCTGCTACATTGGCATCAGCTGGTATTTGTCTAGCAAATAACAGAGTTTTCAATTTTTCAAAATTAATTTTTGAAGGCATGACTAGGAATTTGGAAGGGACTAAAAACTTTTTGATGTATCCTAGATTCATTCAGACTTTAGTTAGTGACCATTGTTTGCTCATATGTTAGCCCAACCTGCCAATCAAGAAGGTGAGGAACCTAGCAATGCTAGTGCTTCTCAGCAAACTCCTTCTCACCAGAGTTCCCATTCCATTGAAGATTCACAATCTTCTTCTCACAATGTTGGTGCTTCACCAATCAGTGACGAGATGACCCATTCACCTGCTGCTTCTATTGCTGCTAGTGGTTCACCACAAGCACAAGCACCAGAGGTGATGGATGTTGCAAATTTAACAACTTTGTGTACTAGTTTGTCCCAAAAGGTACAGGTGTTGTAGAAAGAAAAGCTTGTTCAAGACAAGAAAATAGCTGAATTGGAAGCTAGCCTAGTCAAGTTGAGGAACAAAGTATCACCTTGGATGAGGCGACATTACTCTATTCAGAAGGCTTCACTCAAGAAGCGAAGAAACCATAAGAAAAGGCAACTGAATACAACCAAACAGGGGAGGAATTACGAAGAACAACCACCTTCTTCTGATAATCAGACAAGGATCTCTAGAAATGACATCAATTTTGATCTGGATGAAGATGTCATGGGGACTTATGAAGATGGAACTGGTTTAGAGACTGGTGTAGATGGACCTTCAAACATAGAGATTCAACAGGAAGAACCACATCCTACTCATGAGGAGCCACAATTTGAAGAAATGATGGTAACTCAGCCAGCACCACTACCTCAATCACCACTTCAAGTGAATTGGAGTGCTTTTTATGAGAAGTTGGAGGAAATTAACATTCAATTTCCTATATCTTCAATTTCACCACCACAAAGACAAGTATGGTTTCAAAGGAAACAGACTTTGCAAGTACTGTCTAGATCAAGAATGAGCAATGGATAAGAAAAAACTGAAGAGGTGCAAGTTGAAATGATGACTTCTAAGGAAGAAATAGTATCTGGGGATACACAAGTGATTGAAGAAACAAGTGTGTCCAATACTGGTGAAATCAACATTGTTGAAGATCCAAGTACTGCTAAGCCAACTAAGCCGACTACAAGTACTGCTGACATTGTTGAAGACCCAAGTACTGCTACGCCAACTAAGCCGATTGCAAGTACCGTTGGTGATCATCCTTCACTAGAAAGTCAAACTCCTTTTGGAGAGGATGAGACTTTAGCCCAATTACTGCTTGACTTATGAAAGAAGAATTCAGTTGAGAAGACTAAACAAGCAGAAGCAGAGAAAAAGACACAACAAGAAGTTCTTGCCAAAAAGGATCAAATTCAAGGTAAGAAAGTTCAAGCTTCACACCCCACTAAAGGTATTGTTATTCAACAGCAAGCTGATGAGGAAAGACCTTCCAAGCTAAAGAAGAAACTACCTAAGATTAATTCAAAAGATAAGGGGAAGAAGCAAATATTGTCAGAATCTGAGAATGAAAGTGATTCAGATGATGACATAAGCAAAGTCATGTACAAATTTAATCAATTGGACCATGATGAGGAATATGCTTTCAGAGTACAAGCACAACTTCATGAAGAAGAATTACAAGAAGAACTTGAAGCAAAGAAGCATTTGCTAGAAGCCAAGAGAATACAACAAGAATTGAATATACAAGAGTATGATAGGATTCAAGTTGAACTACATGAAAGTGAGCTTCTTGCAGACTTATTAATAGCTGAAGAGAGAGATGCTTATGATGAAGAAGAAAAATCAAAGTTGGTTGATGATCTGGTAAGGGAGCAACAAAGATTCTTTGCTGAAAAGAGAAGAAGAGAAAAGATTAAGCCTCCAACTACTATGCAGATTAGGAATCAAATGATGAATTTCCTTAAGAGAGTTAAGGGTTTTACTCATATTCAGCTGGTCAAGAAATTTTTTGAAGTAATCAAGACTTTGTATGAGCAAAATAAGAGAACTGAATAAAATTTTGTTGAGATTGGATCTGAAGCAGATAGAAAAGTTGTTGAAGAGCTTAAAATACATCTGCAACAACAAAGGCAATTTGGAGGTACTCCTAGAATTGAGCCAAGTACTGCTGAACCTACAAATACATCTCCAACTATCAAGACCACTTATGTGAGGAAGAATAGAAAGGAGAAGGTAAGTTCAAGGGAGGAAGAGACTGCTCAAAGAATGAATAAAGGAGTTGAAGCTCAAGATGTTGCTCAGACTAAAAATGTACAAGCAGTACATACACAGTCAACAGTACATACTGAAGAGACGGTACATAAAAACTTGGAAGAAGGTTCAACAGAACTTGAGGGAACCTCCAAGGGTGTTAAAATGAAAAGGTCAACAAAGACAAAGAAGAAAGCCAAAACGGCTAAATCAACAGCAGAAGATAGTGATGATGATGAGAGCTTAAAGAAGTACTTGAAAATTGTAAAATTTGAAGATCAATGTATTGATACAGAGATTTTTGGAAAGAGATCATCTATTGCTAGATGGATTTACTCTATGGATCAGGGACTTGAAGCTTATGGAATTCAAAGAACTAATGGCACAACAAGGATATTCAGACTTTTGGAGGATATTCTTCACATTCTTGACAGACAAGATATTCAGGATCTTTTCAGGTTAGTTCAAGAAGCTAGTGCAGGTAAAACTGAAGTATCACTATTATATAGGGAATTTCTCTTTATGTATGAGCCACACTACTGTGATCAAGAAATGTTGAAGGAATTAGAGAATCAGGTTCCTAGTTACTGGAGATATTATAGGTCATGTGGATTGCATATTTTGGATATAGATGATGTTACATACTATATGCTTCAAGAAAAGACTTACCCTCTCAAAAGAAGATTGTTGGAAAGGATGTTGGAACAACAATTGGAAGTTACAGAAGAATCTGTTGATGCTTTTGAGTTGATCAGAATGGTTAAACAACAAATCAAGGATTTGAAAGATGAGGAAGAAGCTGAGAAAGAGCCTTAAGTGTTTGACTTTCAGTCACACTTCACAAATGATTCTCAGTTCACCATGTCTAACACACATAAGAACTGGCTAGTCCTTAAGCAAACGATTTGTGGTAAAGACTTCTCAAATCCGTTGAAAGCTGGTAGTTTGCAAAAAACTATATGGTTCTAACTCACCTTGTTTTGAGACAAAGAGTTGGCTAGTCCTAGACAAACGGTACTAGGTAAATACTTCATCAAATCCGTTGATGGTTGACATTTTTTTCCAAAAACTGTAAGGTTACCAGTACACCTTATTCTTTATGAATAAAGTATTGGCTATTCTAGAGTGTATGGCTAACTGGTAAATAATTTATCAAATCCGTTGATAGCTGGTGATTTGCTAAAGATCATGAAGCCAATACAGATTGGTTTTTATTGTTAACTGTTTTATTTCAGGTATGAAGATTGCAAGCAAAGAAGTATTTAAAGAAGAAAATACTTAGAAGGTTTTGTCTCATCAAATCAAGATTGAAGTTCATGATTCAGAGTTCAAAGGTTTAACTCAAGAAGACAATTACTGTTGCTTCAAAGATAAATGAATGTTTAGAAGACACAAAGTTGATCATAGTTTGAAGACAAAGATGATACTCATGATGTTTGAAGATTATCTTATCAAAAGAAGATCTATATTGAAGTGTTTGGCTACATTCAGTTGGATACAAATACAAATTACCAAGTTCAATCCATGGATGAAGGGAAGACCGAAGACATGTATTTTAAATACATCCAGTATAAGAGAAACAAGAAGACAACAAGTTATCATTATTGTTTAGGGGAGGATTGTTGGGAATTATTTGTTAAGTGTCAAGTACCGTCAGTGTAATTGAAGTACTGTTAGTGTTATGTAAGTACCGTTAGTATTAACGCGGTACATAGTAAGTACTAATACTTATAAAGTAAGTACTGCTATACTGATTAGGACGAATATATCTTTCTATAAGATATGTCATAGTTATAGTTAGAGTATATCTTATGTGATATACTTAAATAGTTAGAATATTGATAATATATCGTCTGTGATATAGTTATCTTTATAGAATATTCTAAGGTTTCTAGGGTTCCTTACTCTATAAAAGGAACATAGGTACAATGTCTTTCATGTACCTCATTCAAGTCGATTAATAAGAGAATCGAATAGTTAAAAGTAATTATGTTCTTCTGTGCTTTATAAGTTAGATTCCACATAACTTATTTAGTGTTAGTAAGAGTGCTCAAAGTGTTTTAGTTTGATTACAAACTACTATACTAATTCTTAACAGAATATAGATCCAATCAAAGGGATCAACATGATCGAATATGTGTTTTGGGAGTGTTTTGTGGTAACCTATTGTAACACTCTCATTTTTCGTATCGGTACAGCGGAAGGGTCTTTCAGAGTGTTACGGGATAGCACAATAACTCCAATCATAGACAACACATAAAAATGGTTGTACAAGGTTTAACAAACATTCATTCGATAAAAAGGTTTAAAAGTGTACAACAGGTCCCAAATTATACAGGTCATTAAGTTTACAAAACACAGATCGAATGAACATTTTTAATATTAAGTGTGGGCCATCAGAGTCGATCTCCATCCGGATTACCTTCAAGCACCTGAGATAGAAAACATGCAAAAAATCATATCAGCGAATGCCGAGTGAATTCATAGAGTTTAATGAAAACCGTTATATAAAACAATCATTTACAATCATTTAAAATCAGAACACAAGTATAATAACGGAAGTAAGTCCACATATTGCTAGTCAGGCAATATATAAATCAAGCATACATCTGAAACCGTCCA
Source organism: Glebionis coronaria (assembly GCA_025667525.1). Lineage (NCBI taxonomy): Eukaryota > Viridiplantae > Streptophyta > Magnoliopsida > Asterales > Asteraceae > Glebionis > Glebionis coronaria. Next base: position 22,534,218 of record CM046881.1, on the reverse strand, counting down.
TGAGACCGTAGTCTCTATATTACCATAATAGGTAATATATTCATCGTAATAGCGTCGTTATCGTTTATTATTTATGTCTTATATTGTATTATAGGATACATGGTATCTGAATTAGGATACGTTTTAGGATTATTATTAGCCGCATGACATTGTTACCTTACTGTGAAACAGCGGGCCGCGAACCCGACAAACAATGCCCATCTAAGTTAGCGTGTCGTCACAAAAATCACGCTATGGAATCTTCTCATACATAAATTCGCTTACCAATCAATGTGGTACGACGGGGATCAACCGTCAAGGCGCGAACTGGGGTGATCGTCCCCAAATAGTACTATCAAATGCATAAGCGTCTACCAAATCCCGGTAGTTCACAATTCATGCTAATGGAACTTTAAGTGACATAACCTAACTACTAATAATCCTTTTAGTCTCGAATATAGGGTCATAGCATCATTCGGGTCCATCTTATTAAGCATACAATCAGGACTACTTGTGTTCTATTTTTATAAAAATCTGGCATGTTATCTCCCTCGCGTGTTTACAAATCATTTTATAAAACATTTAAAAGAGTGCGAGGCTATGAACTCACGTTGTTAATGAAAGGCGGATTATCGGCTACGGGCGTGCTTCGGTCATGGAAACCTATATAAATAATAATCGGTCTTAGACTCGGTCCAATGACTTTTATCAAAATAACAATATACATATATATGATTATTGTACATATGATGATGATCAAGTGGGTTTATAAATCCTCATTTACTCATTTTAGTGTTTACGTTTTAGTATCGTCTTACTAGTTCACTAGTTTTACCGATTTTACCTATTTTAAGTTCATTAAGTCTTTTATAAGTTCTTTTACTTGTTTTTACCCATTATATACTTATATTATCAGTATATATACTTTTCATGTTGGGCCCTATTGGGTTAATCCCAAATAATTCTTTTTACAAGTATTTATCTTGTTAAGTCCAATTATTAGTCTAATAGGTTTAGTTAGCTCGTAAATGTCCGTAATTCTTATAGTTCGGGTTTTATCGGTTTTTACTTGTCTTAGTTACTTATACATCAGTATATAACTTTTATAAACTTTACATTAGACGGGTTTGGTCGTCTAAGTTTTATTTGATGAAAAACGTTAATTTCACGGCGATAGCCGAAAAAGTCGTAAAAATCAAGTTTATAGTTTTTATTACTTATAAATATTACTTTTACCACCATTTATATATTTTACCCATTTAATTAACCTTTTATACATTTATATAATTAAGTTTTATAAGTTAGTGGGTTTATACTTTACATTTTATAAATTATAAAGTGAGTGCTTATATAATAATAATAAACATTATTTCCAAAATCTGATTTTTAACTTCACATTCACCATTTTTATCATATCTAGAGTTCTACAATGACTTAGAAGCTCATTTTTGGATGACAACTTCTTCATAATATGTGCTAAATATAACTTAGTTATAGCTACTGCCCATTTTGAGTCTAAGTTGCCTTAACAGTCCCTACAAAACTGCTTATTCAGATTGTACCACCTAACTTGTTTTTATCATATCTCACTCATTATTTTGATTCCATCGCATGGCCAACTCTCTCATGTGTATAACATCATCTACTTTACTGTAAATAGATCAAACCATGCATTTTTATCAGTTCATCATTTAGTTATCTACTGTTTTTAAACAGCCAACTAATTAGTCATGATTTTAGCTTCATTTCTTATGGTTATCATCATTTTTAAGCATGTTTATCAACACTTGATCCCCACACAACATTTTTATCATCATATATACATCATATAAATATACAAAATGAAAGAAAATACATTTGTTCTTTACAAAATAATAAGAGAAAAATGTAGAGGATGATCTTCTTTACCAATCCAAGTGGATTTCTTATTTTAGGAAGGCAAGAACTTGATGAACACAACAAGTATCTCCAAGACCATCAAATATCAAGATCATATGTTGGAAAATCAGCCCTAGGACACAAGCAAATCACCTCCAAAGTTGGTTATATGGCCACCAAATGATCAAGGCTTCAAGGAAACACCTTAATAGGACTAGTAAACATGTGGTTTGTAGTTAGAAAAGATCAATGAGGGTGTTTGTGGCTTGATTTGGGACGGCACAAGGGTGGAGTAGAGAGAGTTTTGAGAGTGAATTGCATGTAGGAAATGGTTAAATGAAAACCATTAGCTAGTTTTGTGTAGTGGTGGAAGGTTTAGCTTAAAGTGTAAGCATAAGCTTACACTTGTATAAGCTTAGCTAGAATGTGTGCCACCTAAGTGTGGTGTGTCACATATGCCGTCCCATATAAGCTAGTGGGATGGGGCAAAGTGTTTTGTCCCATCTCACTAGTTTACGGGTATTTCTCGATTCTAGTTTTCTCGATTTGCGTGCCCTCGGGTCGTTTTACGAAAAACGTTTTTATAAATTATGAATCACCTTCACAAAACGAATCCAATAAAAATTGTCTCATCAAAAATGGAGTTCAAAAACGTAAATACGTAATCCTAAGGTTTCCGGTTTAGTCGTAAAAGACGCCAAATTATGCACGTAAGCCCAAATTTAAATCCGTAAATTGTGAGTTCGTCAACCAACATAAAAATAAGTTTCAAAATATTATACGAGAAAATATTTAACTACCTGAAAATGTTAGATTTGTCACAGCTTTTCCTCCTAAAAGGGATCAACGTCCTCGTGATCCATTTCATTTGGATGTCCGTTTCTTATTGAAATCGAAGAGGTGCGGATATTTCTTCCACATTTCATCCTCTCGTTCCCAAGTATACTCCGGTCCATGCTTTGAATTCCATCGGATCTTAACAATAGGTATCCGACTTTGTTTCAGTTGCTTTACCTCACGGTCCATAACTTCTACGGGCTCTTCGATAAAATGCAACTTCCCATCTATTCGAACCTTACCTAACAGAATTTTCTCATCACTCACTGCTAGACATTTCTTCAGATTAGATACATGGAATGTGTTGTGAACACCATGAAGTTATGGGGGTAACTCTAGTTTGTAAGCCACCGGACCTACTCTAGATAAAATCTTAAAGGGTCCAATATAACGGGGATTCAATTTTCCTCGTTTTCCAAATCTTATAACGCCTTTCCATGGCGATACTTTCAACATTACTCGGTCACCCACTTCAAACTCCATTGGCTTCCGCCGCACATCCGCGTAACTTTTCTGTCTACTACGGGCAGTCAACAACCTCTTCTTAATCTGAACTATCATCTCCGTAGTCTCCCGGATCAATTCCGGTCCCGTGAGCTGGGTATCCCCAACTTCACTCCAACATACAGGAGATCTACACTTCCTACCATACAAAGCTTCAAACGGTGCAGCCTTAATACTAGAATGGTAACTATTGTTATACGAAAACTCTGCTAACGACAAATGTTTATCCCAATTCTTACCAAAGTCTAACACACAAGCTCTCAACATATCTTCAAGTGTTTGTATCGTCCTTTCACTCTGCCCATCAGTCTGGGGGTGATAAGCAGTGCTCATATCGAGATTCGTTCCCAAAGATCTTTGGAGAGATTTCCAAAAATTCGATGCGAATCTAGGATCTCGATCTGAAATGATCGATACAGGCACTCCATGCTTGCATACGACATTATCCAGGTATATTCGAGTCAGCTTCTCCAGTGAGAACTGCTCCTTAACCGGAATGAAGTGTGCTGATTTGGTCAGTCTATCGACAATAACCCAAATCGAATTGTTTCCAGATGATGTTCTAGGAAGCTTGGTGATAAAGTCCATTGTAATTCGCTCCCACTTCCATTCAGGAATCTTTGGTTGTTGAAGTAGTCCTGATGGTTTTTGATGTTTGGCTTTAACTCTAGCACAAGTCAAGCATTGAAGAACATACATAGCTATGTCAGCTTTCATATTCGGCCACCAGTACAACTTCTTCAAATCATGGTACATCTTATCAGATCCCGGATGAATGGAATACTTAGATTTATGGGATTCTAACATAATCAAATCTCTTAATCCTCCAAACTTAGGTATCCACATACGACCTCTTAAGCATTTCACTCCATCAGCTCTAACCTCTAAAGGATCTCCTTCTCCTCGGAACCCTTCATTAACAAAATTCTCCTTCTTACAAGCTTCTATTTGCGCATTTCTAATTTGCTCAGGCAAATTATTGTGCACGGTCAAGACTAGAGAACGCACCCTGATAGGCTCTCTATCTTTCCTACTCAACGCATCAGCAACAACATTGGCTTTTCCTGGGTGATATTTTATATCACAGTCATAATCACTTAACAACTCTATCCATCTTCGTTGCCTCATGTTCAATTCCTTCTGGTCGAGAATATACTGTAGGCTTTTGTGATCGGTGAATACCGTACACTTGGTGCCATACAGATAATGTCTCCACAACCTAAGAGCAAAGACCACAGCTCCTAACTCAAGATCATGAGTAGTATAATTCTCCTCATTCTTCCTTAATTGCCTAGAAGCATAAGCTATCACTTTCTCTCTCTGCATCAAAACAGCTCCATAACCTCTAAGAGATGCATCACAATACACTACAAAATCTTCACTCCCTTCGGGTAATGATAAGATTGGCGCACTACATAATTTTTGCTTCAATGTCTGAAATGCTCCATCTTCATCACTTCCCCAAAAGAAAGGTTTATTCTTCTGAGTAAGCTTAGTCAAGGGTTTAGCTATCAAAGAAAATTCTTTAATGAATCGCCTATAATAGCCAGCCAATCCTAAGAACTGTCGCACTTCCGTTGGCGTTGTCGGTGCAGACCAATTCTTAATAGCTTCAACCTTTGCAGGATCAACATGAATTCCATCTCTGTTAATCACATGACCAAGAAATTGCACATAATCTAACCAGAAATCACACTTCGAAAACTTAGCATACAGCTTTTCATCCTTCAACAACTTCAAAACAATCCTCAAATGTTCTCTATGCTCATCTTCATTCTTAGAATAGATTAGAATATCGTCAATAAACACAATCACAAATTTATCCAAGTAGGGCTTGCACACTCGATTCATTAAATCCATGAAAACCGCAGGTGCGTTAGTTAACCCAAATGGCATTACTTGAAATTCATAGTGTCCATAACGAGTTCTAAATGCAGTTATAGGAATATCTTCTTCACGGACGTGAAGTTGGTGATATCCTGACCGCAAATCTATCTTAGAATACACACTAGATCCTTGCAGTTGATCAAACAAATCATCAATCCTAGGTAAAGGATATCGATTCTTAATTGTCAACTTATTTAGTTCCCTATAATTAATGCACATACGAAAAGATCCATCCTTCTTCTTAACGAACAAGACTGGAGCTCCCCAAGGCGACGAGCTCGGTCGAATAAAACCTTTATCAGACAACTCCTTAAGTTGCTCAGATAACTCCTTTAATTCAGAAGGGGCTAATCGGTAAGGCGCACGTGCCACCGGTGCAGCACCAGGAATTAAATCGATTCGAAACTCTACTTGCCTTATCCGTGGAAGTCCTGGTAAATCTTTAGGAAATACCTCAGGAAATTCACAAATAATAGGTACATCTTCCAATCGTTTCTCCCTAGACTCATTCCCGGTCACTTGAGCTAAGAATAACTCACAACCGTTCCTGATGTACTTTTGGACTTTAATACATGAAACGATCTTCAAACGGGATTCACCTCGACTACCATCAATTACTAACGTCCTATTCCTAAGAGGAATCTTAACCTTCTTCTCTCCACATAAAATAGTAGCATTATTCAACGACAACCAATCCATACCAATAATAATATCAAAACTACCTAATTCTATCAACATCAAATCAATCGGAAAGGAATGGTTCAAGAGATTTAGAGAGCATCCTTCTAATAGCTTATTAGTTTTCACTAATTTACCATCAGCCAATTCCACCTCGTAACTGGTACTTATCTCAACAGGTTCAATATCAATAAGGGCACTAAATTTAGTGGATACAAAGCTCCTATCGGCACCCGAATCGAATAAAGCAACATCATAATGATTGTTGAGTAAAAACGTACCGGTAACGACATTCGGATCCTCTTTCTTCACCTCAATTGTTCCAAGTTTGTAGATACCACCCTGGGGGTTTCTTCCAGGTACAATCGCTTTCAACTTGGGGCATTCCGATTTCCTATGACCTTCTTCATTACAGTTGAAGAAAATGGTTCCCTTCTTACACCTTTCAACCTTGTGTCCAAGCTTTCCGCAATTTCGGCACTTCCAGCAGTCGCCAGGATGCCTCTTGTTGCCACACTTAGGACATCTATCATCGTTGCGCGGTGCATTGTTGGTAATAGCATTTGCATTCCCCTTTCTCTGGTTCTGACGGCGATTGAAATTCTTCCTATTATCACCTCTATCTACACGCTCACCGTCTCCCTTTCTTTTCTCACCTACACGGGCTTCATCTTCCTTATCCTGAATTATCTGTCCAATGAGTTGGTAAGCCATTCGAACAACATCATCAATGGTCAGTGGTTTAGATGATGTCACGTCCCCCCGGATATTCCTGGTCAACCCTTTCACATATTGCTCAATTCGGATTTCTTCGGGTTCAACCAGTCGAGGACATAGCAAGGCCAACTCATGGAATCGGTTCGTGTAACTATCAATGTCCACACCTTTCATTCTCAAATGAATCAACTCCTGTTCTAACCTAATGATCACACTACGAGGACAAAACTCCAAAGTCATCCACTTCTTGATTTCAGCCCAAGGAGTAGCATTAGCAGCATCAAGACCCATGAAAGCAATTCTCCCGTTCCACCAAGTCAACGCACGACCTTTAAGAGTAGCCATAGCAAAAGTCACCTTATCTTCCTCTTCACACTTACTAATCCTAAACACCGATTCAATCTTCTCGATCCACTGGCTTAATCCTACAGCACCTTTAGTTCCATTAAAAGGTAGAGGTTCACACTTCATGAACGTCACATAAGTACAGCCACCAACTTCAGGTGCATTCGTTCCAAGTCCTCCTATATTTCCTCCAGCATTAGCATTCACATTATTATCATTCACATTCACATTAGTTCCGCCAATTCCACTACCGCCAGCTCCACTACCGCCAGCTCCACTACCGCCAGCTCCACTACCGCCAGCTCCACTACCGCCAGCTTCATTTCTAGCATTTGCCATAAATTCAGTCATAGATGCGGTAACTTGCTCCGTAATAATCCTACGTACATCATCCTCAGTCACAGCCTTCTTGGGCGGCATAGTTCTATAATTCCACAATTTCAAAGTATTAAGCATCCATCCAACAAAGGATTCATATAATATGGATCGAATTCATAATCAAGATACAAATAAGGCACAATATGGAATTCAAGACAAGATACATATTTCATTTGATCTGAAACAAAAGTATTGTCTTAGTACATCCATATCAAAGTTCTAACACTATATACACTCAAAATTCGTGCCAAGTCTACTACTAACAAGTCGGTTCAGTCAAAGCTACAAGCACAAAAGATATAAAGGTCACTACTAAATACAGACTGGTCTACTGAGAACCGCCAGATGGTCCATCATCCATCGTCTTCTGGATCTTCGCCGGACGATCACTAGACACATCTTCAGCTGGGCGCTTACGGATTACTCCTCTTTCAACCATGTCGGCATAAAATCTACTATTCCAACCCACGGATATATTTAACTCCTTCTCAGCTTTCTCTCGCATCGCACGAGCTACACTCAACTGAATCTCCATAGTATTCACCTTTCTCTTCATAGCAGCATACTCACCACTTTCCAACACAGATAACCTCCTAAAAGCCTCATTCAAACCACGTTCTACATCACTCAAATCCAAACTAAGCAATTCCCGCTCTTTCTCACCAACCTTAGTCTTCGACTCCAAATAAGCAACCTGAGTCTGAACAACACCTAATCCAACCTCTGTCACACAACTCTTAACACGGGAAGCATCTAGATCACGTCTCAAGGCCCATGGTGCAAGACCATCAATATGAGTAGCCTCTCGAGTACTAGACGACTCTTCTATCTCACATCTACGAGTAGCAATACCATCGGTACCGTCAGGTGCATCGTCATCCTCATCCTCCTCTGATTCAGAATCAGATTCAGACGATTCAGACATTTCGTCCCTATGTAACTCATCCTCAGAATCAGACAAACAAACTGGTGGGGGCAAAGGCTCGCCCTCTAGAACATCATACGGATAAATAAGCTCAGCTTCCTCATCGTCATCAACCTCAACATCTATACCTACGTCCTCCTCGACATCCTCGTCGTCAATCTCGTCATCTAAATCATCTAACCCAATCTCATCCTCATTCTCAATATCAGCATTCTCAATATCCACGTCCTTATTATCCACATTCTCAATATCCACATTCTCATTACCCACATTCTCAATATCCACATTCTCAATCTCATTCTCTATTAAGTCAACCTGAGGGGCAATCTGATCTCCTAGTCCTAACTCGGGCTCGGGATCCTCAAATGGTTCCTCCTCATCATCAATATCAAAATCTACTAAGTCTAAATAAGGATCATCTTCTATATTAGGTTCGGGAATAGCATGGTTTTCTACAGGAATATTAGGGTCAGCCATGACAATCTGCATTTATATGTATTTATCTCGTATTAGGATAACATACTAGTTAAACAATTACATAATGAAATCACGATATATATACATATATATGAATTAAATTATATATATCAAAATATATATCTTCTCAATAGGGCTTGTTGGTAACGTCGGAGATCTCTGGCACCGTTATAGTCAAAAGATTTTTCAAATATTTTCTTAAATGTTCATTGTCAAAAGATTTTGAAAAGTTTTTGTTCAAAACCTTGGTTTTTTAAATCTTTTGTTCTCTACAACGAGAGCTCTGGTACCAAACTGTAACACTCTCATTTTTCGTATCGGTACAGCGGGAGGGTCTTTCAGAGTGTTACGGGATAGCACAATAACTCCAATCATAGACAACACATAAAAATGGTTGTACAAGGTTTAACAAACATTCATTCGATAAAAAGGTTTAGAAGTGTACAACAGGTCCCAAATTATACAGGTCATTAAGTTTACAAAACACAGATCGAATGAACATTTTTAATATTAAGTGTGGGCCATCAGAGTCGATCTCCATCCGGATTACCTTCAAGCACCTGAGATAGAAAACATGCAAAAAATCATATCAGCGAATGCCGAGTGAATTCATAGAGTTTAATGAAAACCGTTATATAAAACAATCATTTACAATCATTTAAAATCAGAACACAAGTATAATATCAGAAGTAAGTCCACATATTGCTAGTCAGGCAATATATAAATCAAGCATACATCTGAAACCGTCCATGAGACCGTAGTCTCTATATTACCATAATAGGTAATATATTCATCGTAATAGCGTCGTTATCGTTTATTATTTATGTCTTATATTGTATTATAGGATACATGGTATCTGAATTAGGATACGTTTTAGGATTATTATTAGCCGCATGACATTGTTACCTTACTGTGAAACAGCGGGCCGCGAACCCGACAAACAATTTGCCCATCTAAGTTAGCGTGTCGTCATAAAAATCACGCTATGGAATCTTCTCATACATAAATTCGCTTACCAATCAATGTGGTACGACGGGGATCAACCGTCAAGGCGCGAACTGGGGTGATCGTCCCCAAACAGTACTATCAAATGCATAAGCGTCTACCAAATCCCGGTAGTTCACAATTCATGCTAATGGGACTTTAAGTGACATAACCTAACTACTAATAATCCTTTTAGTCTCGAATATAGGGTCATAGCATCATTCGGGTCCATCTTATTAAGCATACAATCGGGACTACTTGTGTTCTATTTTTATAAAAATCTAGCATGTTATCTCCCTCGCGGGTTTACAAATCATTTTATAAAACATTTAAAAGAGTGCGAGGCTATGAACTCACGTTGTTAATGAAAGGCGGATTATCGGCTACGGGCGTGCTTCGGTCACGGAAACCTATATAAATAATAATCGGTCTTAGACTCGGTCCAATGACTTTTATCAAAATAACAATATACATATATATGATTATTGTACATATGATGATGATCAAGTGGGTTTATAAATCCTCATTTACTCATTTTAGTGTTTACGTTTTAGTATCGTCTTACTAGTTCACTAGTTTTACCAATTTTACCTATTTTAAGTTCATTAAGTCTTTTATAAGTTCTTTTACTTGTTTTTACCCATTATATACTTATATGATCAGTATATATACTTTTCATGTTGGGCCCTATTGGGTTAAGCCCAAATAATTCTTTTTACAAGTATTTATCTTGTTAAGTCCAATTATTAGTCTAATAGGTTTAGTTAGCTCGTAAATGTCCGTAATTCTTATAGTTCGGGTTTTATCGGTTTTTACTTGTCTTAGTTACTTATACATCAGTATATAACTTTTATAAACTTTACATTAGACGGGTTTGGTCGTCTAAGTTTTATTTGATGAAAAACGTTAATTTCACGGCGATAGCCGAAAAAGTCGTAAAAATCAAGTTTATAGTTTTTATTACTTATAAATATTACTTTTACCACCATTTATATATTTTACCCATTTAATTAACCTTTTATACATTTATATAATTAAGTTTTATAAGTTAGTGGGTTTATACTTTACATTTTATAAATTATAAAGTGAGTGCTTATATAATAATAATAAACATTATTTCCAAAATCTGATTTTTAACTTCACATTCACCATTTTTATCATATCTAGAGTTCTACATTGACTTAGAAGCTCATTTTTGGATGACAACTTCTTAATAATATGTGCTAAATATAACTTAGATATAGCTACTGCCCATTTTGAGTCTAAGTTGCCTTAACAGTCCCTACAAAACTGCTTATTCAGATTGTACCACCTAACTTGTTTTTATCATATCTCACTCATTATTTTGATTCCATTGCATGGCCAACTCTCTCATGTGTATAACATCATCTACTTTACTGTAAATAGATCAAACCATGCATTTTTATCAGTTCATCATTTAGTTATCTACTGTTTTTATACAGCTAACTAATTAGTCATGATTTTAGCTTCATTTCTTATGGTTATCATCATTTTTAAGCATGTTTATCAACACTTGATCCCCACACAACATTTTTATCATCATATATACATCATATACATATACAAAATGAAAGAAAATACATTTGTTCTTTACAAAATAATAAGAGAAAAATGTAGAGGATGATCTTCTTTACCAATCCAAGTGGATTTCTTGTTTTAGGAAGGCAAGAACTTGATGAACACAAAAAGTATCTCCAAGACCATCAAATATCAAGATCATATGTTGGAAAATCAGCCCTAGGACACAAGCAAATCACCTCCAAAGTTGGTTATATGGCCACCAAATGATCAAGGCTTCAAGGAAACACCTTAATAGGACTAGTAAACATGTGGTTTGTAGTTAGAAAAGATCAATGAGGGTGTTTGTGGCTTGATTTGGGACGGCACAAGGGTGGAGTAGAGAGAGTTTTGAGAGTGAATTGCATGTAGGAAATGGTTAAATGAAAACCATTAGCTAGTTTTGTGTAGTGTTGGAAGGTTTAGCTTAAAGTGTAAGCATAAGCTTACACTTGTATAAGCTTAGCTAGAATGTGTGCCACCTAAGTGTGGTGTGTCACATATGCCGTCCCATATAAGCTAGTGGGATGGGGCAAAGTGTTTTGTCCCATCTCACTAGTTTACGGGTATTTCTCGATTCTAGTTTTCTCGATTTGCGTACCCTCGGGTCGTTTTACGAAAAACGTTTTTATAAATTATGAATCACCGTCACAAAACGAATCCAATAAAAATTGTCTCATCAAAAACGGAGTTCAAAAACGTAAATACGTAATCCTAAGGTTTCCGGTTTAGTCGTAAAAGACGCCAAATTATGCACGTAAGCCCAAATTTAAATCCGTAAATTGTGAGTTCGTCAACCAACATAAAAATAAGTTTCAAAATATTATACGAGAAAATATTTAACTACCTGAAAATGTTAGATTTGTCACACCTATCCTTCCCATCCGTCTTGGGGGCAAACGCAGGTTTTGCAAATGTATAATTAGAGAAAACAAATGGTTTTCCCAAGACAGAGGGTCTAGTCACTTTTTGCGCATTGGGTTGTCTTACAACAGGTTTCTTAACACTAGGTTCCACAATTTTCCCACCCATCTTAGAAACGAGTTTCTTAAACTCTGCTATCGCTATTTCACTGTCTTGTAACTGAGCTTTCAACCCTTTAATTTCCAAACTCTTTTCATTCATTTCTCGAAACGTTTTGGAAAGTTTTTCTTGCAAGTTATTATCATGTGGAAAACTACCAACGTCTTTTTTCAAAGCAAGTTTAAGAGAATGACAATGTTTTTGAAGGAAATCAGTTTTGTGTTGAAGTAACTCAAAAGCCTTTTTATCAACATTTTCTTTGCGTTTCTAAAGCTCAAGTTCAAGACGCTCACATTCTTTGATTTTATCAAGATATTTGCATGCAACATTAGAATATTCATCGATATCAGCACAAGATTGAAGATTAACACACAAAATATCTTTGGAGAGACATTCTTTCAAGAGTAGATCATATTCGTTTGAAAAATCTGATTTTTTATTTTGAAGTTCATCAATTTCTTTTTCAAGAGACTCAACATATTACAAATCATCAAACATTTCAGTCCGAATCAAATTTTCAAACTCAAGAGCATGTTCTTTTATTATCTTCGTATTTGGTATTAAAAGTTCTTTCACAAGCACAGTTATGTCGTGAGGAATCTCAGTTTGCCACTTATCCTTTTGACGTTTTTCCCAATCGCTTTAACAATTGATTGAACATTATCAATGTGATGTTTAAGAAAACCAAGTGTTTTTCTACTTTTGCTTTTAGAAGCATCAAGAGGCAAATAGTTAATATATTTAAAAACATTAGTTTTCCTCTTCGTGGCAAAATCTTTTTTCCATTGAATTCTTTTTTGTTTGCATTCTAAAAACAATTCCTCACGAGACTTCTGTTTTTGTGGAGTGAAAAGACCATAAAGACTGTTTTCATAAGCATAGTTATATGGTTTCACAAAATCTTTATTGACCGGTGATCTACTCTCCTCATCCCAAAGGGACGTCTCTTCACTATCGAGGTTAGCTACAAAGCAATCATGATCGGTCCATTCGGACTCGTCAAGATATAAATGGGGGTTCGCAGCTTGAGCTTGTTCGAGGTAATTTGGACTTGCAAAACTAGGCTGACCCTTGAAAAACGACCGAGGTGCTATCATTCTGACGGTTTGAATAGAGTCATGTGTTTTATAAACAACTTTTTTCAAAAAATCAACTTGTTCTTTGAGATCCTTTACTATTTATGTATCTTTGCTTTGTCTATTTTTGAAATCTTGTTTTAATGTTTCAACCTCTTGTTTCTTTTCGTCAAGAATTTTAGCAGAATCGGTGGTATTCATAGAAAGCCTTTGTTCAAGTTCATTAAATTTTGTTGTGGCAAGGTACGTTTTTTGACGTTCATCACTTAATAAGACATTAAATTCACGTTTTTCTTTAGTTAATAAAGCTAGAGCTTCATTGTATTTATTTTCAAAATCGTCCTTTTTAACGTTGATGACACGACTTTTGTACGCCTCAAGCTCTTTGGTCTTTTGAAGCAGCTCAGCCCTGTAACTATCAATTGTCTCACTAGATTTTATAAGAGCGGCTTTGCTTTCTTCAAAGTTTTGAGTGAGCGCTGCGTTTTCCTTCTTTAATTGCTTTTGACTCTTTCTATTTTCATTGACATCTTTTTGTAAACTAGCAATTAAATTAGCAAGCGCGACACGCTCCTCGTCATCATACTCATTTGCATGTTGATCATCCTCAAACTCATTATTGCACATGTCTGATGAATCGGGTGTGGTATTGCTATCAACCGTTTCCATCATACACGTGTCAGTAATTGTTGTTGGTAGATCACTATGCTCATGTGTATCACCAAACACATTATATTCATCATCATGTTGTACCTTATCAATTGGCTCGGTCTCAAAGATAGGACCATTGTCATCTTCAGTGACGTCAAGGAACTCATGAATCTTTGCTATGTATGAATAATGTGCCTCGAGTTCTTGGTCGGAGAGTTCATCATCTGTGTCGTCAAGCATTTCTCCTTCCTCAGCTGATAACTTGATTCCAGCTTCCATTTTCTTGCACAACATCATCTTTTCCTTATGATAACCATAACCTTTAACCCTCTTTGGCTTCCTGCATTCCCTAGCCAAATGCCCAAAACCTCTGCAGTTAAAACACTGAATCCCACTTTGTTGCACAACTTGAGTACAAACAGTTTCCCTATTTCCAACAATAGTAGCCACCCTTTGATTATCATACTTAGGTTGTCGATCATACTTTGGAGGACTCTCAACACATCTTCGTGTGTCATACCTTAGAGGAATCTGTGCATAGGTGTTCCTCGGGTTTGAAGATGTTCGAAGGTTGTTGTTGGTGGGTTTGTATATTTTCCAGTATTGCTTCATAATGAAAGCCATTTGTTGCTTGAATTCCCCATCCTTTTGAGCTAGTTCTTCATTATTGTCTTCTTCGGATGATTGCTCAGGTGTGGGTGATGGTGCTCTTGCAACTACTTTGCCTCGGGATCTTGTTGGAGCATGTGACTTAGAGACATTGGATGATCGTGGTGATGATGATTGAGTAGAGTAGGTCTTTGAAGTACGTGAGTAATAATCTGGGTGATGTTGAGTGGTAGACACCAAAGCAAGTGGATTGGAAACCTTTGCAACTCGTTCAGCTCGAAATTCATTTGCCTCATTTTGAAATTGTTTCAAAATGTCAAAGAGCTTGTGATATGAAACTTCGTCTAACTTTTGTTGTTGTTTCACCAAGGTGACAAACCGTGTCCACTCTGGTTGAAGTTGTTGTAGAAATTGGACATTGACTTGCATGGTGGAAACTTGCAAGTTGTTTCGGGTCATATCATTCATCATTTTGTAGAATCGGAAGTAATAAGAATCAATTGATTCCCCATCCTTTGATGTAAACTTGCCAAAGTTCCAAAACATCTTATTTTTCACATCTTGTTTGTTAAGTGATTCACTTTGTTGCAATCTTTCAATAGTCGTCCACATTTCTTGAGCAGTAGGGCATGCATCAACCGTGGAATAAATATCATCTCTAATTCCACTGAGAATTAAGTATATTGCTTCCTTCTCAGCATCAAACAAAGCACGCTTCTCTGGGGTGAGGTCGTTCCTTTTTTCATCACGTTCATAAGCTGGTTGTTCTTCAGTAGTGTCTGTGGCTGGTACTCTAAGAACTTGAATCCTTTAGAGTTTATAGGGTCCTTCCAAAATACATTGCCTTAAAGCATCACCGTTAGGGTTTTGTGTCAAGATAACGTAGAAAACGAGATTGCCATTGATCATATCGACCCGACACAAGCATTCGTGGTTTCTCTTTGTTACCCGCCACCATTATGTTGTTGTTCGTCACACGATATTCGGCAGTAGAATCCATCTCAATATTCTCTGAAATGATGAAGTTAATATGGATCTTAAGTGGATGTGTTGTGATTGAGTTGTTGTTGAAATTCCGAAAATTGCTATTTTTCTCAGTCCGACAATAAATTCCTCAGTCCGAAAAAATGGTAGACCGAAAAATTTTGTATCGCCAATTTTTGAAATTGAGCTAGAAATGTCCTAAAACTAGTATGGAAAAAATTTGAATTTACTTGACGGGAAAATTTTAACTCTTTTTTTTAATCTTCGTGGAAACGATATTCCGAAACTAGTCTAGATGATGGCTAAGTCTAAAAAATACTCGAACAAAATTTAGCTAAACATGGCATCAGAATGTCCATCGGAATGTGCTGTCGGAATGTCCATCGGAATACTCTATCGGAATGTCTGTCGGAATAGCTGTCGGAATACTCTGTCAGAATACTCGGTCGGAATGTAGTATCAGAATGCTATCGGAATATGAGCTATCAGAATCACTGTCGGAATCACCTATTGGAATAGACAATCGGAATAATGGTCGGAATATTAAAACCCTTTTCCGATGGAATTCTATCGGAATAACCGTCGGAATATCAAACCCTTTTCCGATGGAATTCTGCCGGAATGCTTGTACTTTTCCGAAACTTTTGGTAAAAAAATTGAGATTTTTGACAAGAATCCGTGATTTTAACCAACCAAAAGCAATCAAATCCCTACCACAACTATGTAGGAGATGCAAAATAAAAATGTAGAGCTCGAAAAACACAAAAAGATTTGAATTCGAGATGATGTATGGATTAAATCATACGAATCAAATGATATAACAACAATCAATCACAAAACTACGCCATGGTGATTGTTAGGACTCATGGATTTAGAAGTTAGTCCTGGTAATATGCAGTTCCTACTGGAGTACTCCGTTACTCCTGGTGAGTTACTCCTGGTCATATTATAAAGTTGATAGATGATTGTAGAAGATAAGATCAAGGAAGATTGTAGAAGATATGATCAAATATTTAGTCTTCCTATTCATATGGAAAGTATTAAAGATATTGATTATGATGAGGAGGTTACAATATTATTTAGGAAATAATTAAATGGTATTAATGTATAATACTTTGGAAAGTATTAATTATGTTGTAACCACCTAGGACCTCTTGCACTATAAAAGGAGGTCCTAGGGTGTAGAGATGAACACACTTCTACACACACACATTCTCTACACATTTATCTCATTGTTTGTTATAGCTTCAAGGTTGTAAAACCCTATCACTATTAAGAGTGATCGTATTAATATATTGAGGCTTGGATGTTTGGTTATTTCTATTGTTCTTCTTATATATAAAGATTGGTTTCCGCACACTCTTGTACTGTGATCAAGGCTTCAAAGATCCTTCAAGTAGTAGACTCAATAAGTGGTATCAGAGCCTCGTTGAGAAGCTTTGATTGAGAAGAACAAGATCTCTACATCCGTATTGCTGTGAAGTGAAGCTTCTGGTCAGAATTCGTGACAGTTTAGCAACAGATTAGCGACGGTTTGCCAGTTTTGTGATAGAAGATATGGCGTGCAGAACTTCAATTCCAGACAATGAGGTAATTCTTATGACTGAATCTGAAGTTAGAGAATATAATGCTAAATTAAAGAATAAAATGCATGTTTTTAATAACTCTAACTTAGCAATTAGTTGCGTAGAAACATATGAACAAAAACTTCTAGAACTTCAAAAACAATGTGCTGATCTGAATGCTGAAAATGATAAATATTATATAGAAGTTCAGTCATACAAAAGTTCTCTAAAAACATTAGAAGAACAGAAAAAGTGGTTTCAAAATACCCAATTAGAGTATGAAGATAAGATTAGGATATTAAGTATTGACTTAGAAAATACAACTAATCTATTGACATATTCTGAAAAGCTTAATACTGAGGTAAATAAAGAGAAGCAGGAGCTACAAACTAAATTAGATAATGCTTTGGCTAGGTTTGATAAATGGAAAAATTCATCTAAAAACTTAGTCAAATTAGTAGATAGCTCTATGTCTGGTAGAACCAAAATTGGCTTAGGATTTAAAAACTATATTGGGCCAGATGATGTTTTTGACTCCTCTTTGTCTAGTGTGTTTGATACTACCCCTGAAGATGTGGAAGGTAGGCCTGTTTTCAATAGGTATAAACCAACTGCAGAGATGCATGCTGTTCCTCCACCTATCACTGGGGTATTCATGCCTATCTCGAACCACTATGACTTTGATGAATCTCAAATCACATATGATACAAGGTCCACTGGCTCAATTGAAACTATTTCTGTGTCTAATGACTTTGTCTCTTGTAACTCTAGTGACAAGTCTTTAGAACCTAACACCAATGACCTTGACTCTTGTGAGTCTGACTCTAGTGTTGGTACACTTGAGTCTGTGCCTGATGCTGTTATAACTGAACCCATCACTAGTAAAAATGCCTCATGCAATTCTACCTTAAGTGCTAAATCACCTAAGTTCTACCCTCAATCTGTTTGTGCTAAGAATGACAGTAAAAGGAAAGCAGATAACCCTAGGAAAAACAATAAGAGTCCTAGAGGTAACCAAAGAGGTTGGAATGGCATGAAGACTCAAAAATTAGGTGATAACTTTGAGTTCAAAAGTAAGGCTTGCTATGTGTGTGGTAGTTTTGATCACTTGCAATATACTTGTAAACACAAGAGAAAGATTAATGATTAACAACAAGTTAAACCGGTATGGAATAACTCAAGACGGGTGAATCACAAGAACTTTGGTAGAGTTTTTCACCCCAATCCTAAAAATAACATTATTCCACAACAAAGATGTTTTAACAATGTTAAGGGTACACGGGTTGAGTCTGTACGGTCAAAAACAAAGGTTAATATTGTTAAGGCTTTAGCTAGGTGGGTTTGGAAACCTAAACAAGATGGTTTACAACATGTCTCTAAATCAAATAGTGCATCAAAAACCTTAACAAGATATGACTATGCTGATGTTTTTGGAAGATTCAAGTCTGTCTTAGCTTGGGACTTCCATAAACACTAATCTTTGTTTGGTTTGTGTTTATTTCAGCAAGTGTGATTATAAATTACTATGTTTTGTATTTTATATATTTGTGTGAACTAACTTTTTGCAGGACAAGAGAAGTTTAAAAAAAAAAAAAAAAAAAAAATCTTTGATGGTGAATACTTTGCTCTGTTTGAGGGGAGGTTTTAGCTTAAGGGGAGGCTTGTTGTATGTATAACTGTGTATATTCTTGTGTTTTTCTGTCTAATCAATTTTACAGGTTGACATTGGTGCTGGTGGATATGGTTCCTCCTAGTAGAACTAAGTTGCTCCTAGTCGACCAATGGTTCCTCCTGGTTGCACTCATCCTGCTTCTGGTGGACCATTGTTCTTCCTGATGCTATCTACGTTCCTTCTGGTTGACTCATAGTCTTTGAGTGGTTATAAAAAAAATTATTAAAAAAAAAAAATTAAAAAAAAAAAGAAAAAGAAAATAGACACTTTCGAATCGAAATACCTTTGTATATATTTCACTTTTTGGGCTGTTTTTGTTTGGTACTTAGGTGTTGGCTGCCCCCCACACAACAAATGGTCCTCAACTCACCATGTCTCACCGACAAGAAAGAGTTGATTCACCTTGAGGGCACGGCTCCTGGTGCGATTCTCAAATCCGTTGATGGTTGCCAGGTTACCCAAAACTGGATGGTTTTCACTTGCCATGGTCCTAGACTGAAAAGTGGCTAATCCAAGGGGGTACGGCTCTTGGTAAAGATTTTATCAAATCCGTTGATAGCTATAATAGCTTGCTCAAAGCTATAGGGTTTTCAACTCACCGATGCTTCATTGCTAAGAGTTGGCGAGTCCAAAAGGGTACGGCTTCTGGTAAAGACATATCAAATCCGTTGATGGCTGTGATGGTTTGCCAAAAATCATCAGGGTACTCCAACTCACCAATGATTCACGTTCCAAGAGTTGGACTGGGTACTAGTCTCCCAGGGTGATGTCATGATTCCACCAAAAGACTGGCTAGCCCAAGAGTGAGCAGCTACTTGGTAAAGGCTTATCAAATCTGCTCCTGTTGCTGTCAAGAATCAACATGTGCAGATGTTTTCAAGCTTTAAAGAAGCTTAGCCGTTCGTGTATCAACAGCTACTTTTGTGTTTCTTCTAGTTTTATCAAGTGAGCTTGTTGCTGCTGTGGTTCATATTCCAATCCTCATGCTTATTGGTGACACATCTACTTGGAAACTTGAACTCAACAAAGTTAAATTCAAGTTTAGGGGAGGATTGTTAGGACTCATGGATTTAGAAGTTAGTCCTGGTAATATGCAGTTCCTACTGGAGTACTCCGTTACTCCTGGTGAGTTACTCCTGGTCATATTATAAAGTTGATAAAAGATTGTAGAAGATAAGATCAAGGAAGATTGTAGAAGATATGATAAAATATTTAGTCTTCCTATTCATATGGAAAGTATTAAAGATATTGATTATGATGAGGAGGTTACAATATTATTTAGGAAATAATTAAATGGTATTAATGTATAATACTTTGGAAAGTATTAATTATGTTGTAACCACCTAGGACCCCTTGCACTATAAAAGGAGGTCCTAGGGTGTAGAGATGAACACACTTCTACGCACACACATTCTCTACACATTTATCTCATTGTTTGTTATAGCTTCAAGGTTGTAAAACCCTATCACTATTAAGAGTGATCGTATTAATATATTGAGGCTTGGATGTTTGGTTATTTCTATTGTTCTTCTTATATATAAAGATTGGTTTCCGCACACTCTTTGTACTGTGATCAAGGCTTCAAAGATCCTTCAAGTAGCAGACTCAACAGTGATTGATACCAATTGTTGTCCCATAGATTAGGTGATGATTAAACAAGAAAGAAAGGTAGAAGATAGATGAATTCTAGAGAGAGAAATTAGTGAGAGAAAGTAGAGAGAATGGTTGGACCTTTTGGAGGATTAGATTAGATAGATAAATAACAAAATGACCAACACCCTTCCTAACATGCTAGGAAGGGTATATATAGTCCACCCACATGCGGGCTTGGTTATGGACTATATTCTAATGGGTCGGGCTTTCCTTTTGGGCTTTGGTTACTTATGAATGAACCTTAGCTTAAAGTTAAGCCCGTAATACACGACTAACGTACTACCTATTACAACGTTCTAATATACGATACATAATAAACATATGACCGAGCATTCTTGTTTGACTCAATATTTTGAGGCTAACAATATGGGCTTGGTTTTGGAGGGAAAGCAAAGTCTGGAAAAGGTAATTCTATACCTAATTTGGGTTAATTTTGTCTTACATTATCACAATATCACATATGCGTTAGTGTTTTTTTGCGCGTTTGTAAATGCTTATACAATGCGGCCGTGTTTTTTCATTTTTTCAGGTGTTCGCGTATGACTCCGGCAGCTACCTCCGGTCATCACGTTGTATCCGGTAAGAACCGGAGATGAGCCATGTAAAAAATAAAAAAACGACAGTATCGCGCATATCGTGGGCTAAGCGTTTTACCCAAAGATCAGTGTATTATCCAGAGGTTCGAACCAAGGACCGCCGCCACTTTAACAAAGTCCCAGATTTCGCGCTCTCGGGTAGAACGCTTAGAGTCTATTGATGTGATAAGGCCTCCAGGTTTGCTTTATCTTGAGGTATAAATACCCTTTCACATTTATTACATTTTCAACTAAGATAGTACAATCGCATTTACTCTGACATTCCAAGTTCAGATTACCACTCCGGATTCATATTAATTCTCACGTCAGAGCTTGTTCTCAGGGTCAAACTTGGGACGAGGCTAACGTGTGTTGTTTATCCTTTTCAGGTATCATACAAGCTCACAAGCATCATCCTCTAGTAACCGAGGCATCTCCGGAGATATCTTAGCTACTAGCAGAATTTTTCTTCAATATTTGACGCCATCTGTGGGACCATATAATCGAACTACCTAAGACCAAAATGGCAGGACCATCACAGGAATCCCTTGTTCATGATGATGTCATAGGGTGGATGAGGCGATGGTTCCCCTTCGTTACGAACAGATTCTAGAAAGTATGAGTGTCCTCCGGTCTTTGGTGAAGTGGCACAATGAGGTAAGGGGTAATCGCTAACGCCGTTGAAACTGTTCTTCGACGAGGAAGGGGCGGGGACTGAAGCCCGTAGAGGAGATTGTAGACGAATTACAGAAATCGTTTAAAGAGGTTCTGACATCCCTTTTTACAAGAATGATTATCGAGTTTTCCTCACCCAAATACTTCTCCCAACTACCATCAAGTTATACAATGGATCCACTGATCCCAACGACCACATCACATGGTTCGTAGGTGCAGTCAACTCGGGGGATTGGCCAATGTTGGTGTGGTGTAGGTTATTCCAGCAAAACTTAGATGGTCCAACGGGAGAATGGTTCGAGAGGCTCACTCCAGGAAGTATCGACAGCTGGTATGATTTGAGAGAGAAAATTTTAGAGAGATTCTCTCTCTGAAGGAAAAGTCTCAAAGATCCGATGGAAATCACTACCATTGTGAGAAAGGCTCGCGATTCATTGTCAGCTTTCAAAGAAACATGGATCGACGAGGCCAGTAACATCAAGGTGTGTTGGAGGTTATGAAGATATCGAATTTCATCAACGGAGCCAAATGCCCAAAGCTGCCTAGACGTTTCTCAAACAAGGTACCTAAGACAGTTTCCAAAATGATGAGAAGATTCGATGAATTTATTAAATCTGAGGAGGTATTCAAGAATAACGAACTCCCAATGGGAAAGGTGGGGAGAATGTAGGCAAGGTAGCAAATAGAGACAAATATTTTTCATCTGGGGCCAGGTATCCACACAGGAATGAGAGAAAAAATGATTATAGAATGAAAACAACTTATGCTCCCTATGTACCACCTACAAGTCCGAACACTGGACGAAAGGTTCCTTACCAGCGTCCCAGATTGGAATCGTTGGCAAGTTCCCAACAGAGATTTTGGCCACGGAACTTCAGTTGTAGTTACCTCATCCTACGCCGACCGAGGGCATAGTTAGGCCAGAGAACCTTGACAAGTACTGTGACTATCACGGGGAGAAAGGTTACCTCACAAACGATTATCATCGTTTGAAGAAGCAATTGGAGGTCGCATTGTAATATGGTAAGTTAAATCATTTTTTAAAAGATGTTCGGAGTCATGTCAACAAGGGGAGGGGTCAAAGAAGAGGATGTGGAAGTGGGGATTACAAAGGGAAAACAATAAACATGATTGGGAGTAACTACAAAGGAGTGCAACATAAAAAAATATGTCACGTGGAAGTAGATTGGATGAATGTTCCCATCTCCTTCCCTCCGTTAAATGACGTCGAGGCCTCAGACGAACCCCTGATCATAAAAGAAGAAGTTGAGGGATATTGGGTAAGAAGAGTATTTGTTGATGAAGAAACTGCCATCCAAGTTATGTTTGAGCATTGTTTTAGAAACCTGGACGCCACAATACAAGCTAGATCGACTCCGTCCTAAGGAAAGGTACTGGGGTTCTCGGGAGAAGAAGTCACCCCAATGGGAAAGATGGAGCTTGAGGCAGCGTTCAAAATGCATCATCTAAGAATGAGAACAATCATGAGGTTTATCTTGACCAGAGTAGCATCCCCATGCAACATCGTACTTGACCGAAAAGGGGTCCGGGAACTTAGAGCCGTTCCCTCTACCATTCATGCAATGATGAAGTTCCTCACACCAGATGGTGTAGCAACGCTAATAACTCGTCTATGGCTATAGCTGAGTGCATGATCATCAAGGATGATCAAAGAAGGAAAAAGGAAAAGGAAGATGACGTTCACCCAAGGGGAAGACATGAGCATGATTATTGAGTTTAAAATAATAATAAAGGAGCAAGGAAATGAGAATGGGCCGACTAAGGAGATTATTTTCACCCCGGATACCCTGAGCAGCTAGTTACAGTAGGAAGGCTGTTCACAAAAAAGTGTAGGTTATAGCTCATTAACCTCTTGATAAGCAACACCGATATATTTGCCTAGGAACCTTCAGATATGACTGGAGTCCCCAAGCAAAATATAGGCACTTGTTGAATGTTGATATGGCAGCAACACCAATTGCCCAAAAGAGGAGGACGCTTGGTGAGGAGAAAAGTCGATCCTTGACCAGAGATGTGGTAGCGTTAGTCAAAGTCGGGATAGTAAGGCCTATCTGATATCCGGCATGGATCTCAAACCCAATATTGGTGAAGAAACCCGACGTGACTAGCGCATGTGCATAGACTTTAAAAAACATAACTTGGCATGTCCCAAAGATTATTATCCGCTTCCGGACATCGATGTCAAAATTGGCTTTGTCATGGGTTTCAAGATCAAATGCTTCTTGGATGCGTACAAGGGTTATCACGAGGTACTGATAGATAAGGAAGACGAAGAGAAGACCGTGTTCTATATGGATGAGGGCGTCTATTGTTATACAAAGATGCCATTTGATTGAAGAATGCAAGAGCCACTTATTAATGGTTAGTTTATTCGGCCTTCCAAAATCAAATCGACAACAATTTGGAAGCTTATTTGGACGATCTGATGATTAAGAGTAAGGCAGAGGAAGAAATGATAGCAGACATCAATGAAACATTTAACCCGAGAAGAATCAATATGAATCTTAACCCCAAGAAATGCTCTTTCGGTGTAGAAGAAGGTGAGTTTTTAGGATACGTGGTAACCTCATAAGGCATAAGGGTCAATCCTAATCAAACAAAGGCAATTGCAGACATGAGATATCCGACAACATTAAAAGAGATGCAATCCCTCAGTGAAAAGTTGGCCGCTCTCGACAGGTTCTTGTCTCTGTCGGCCGAGAGGCCACTTCCTTTCTTTGAGCCACCTCAGAACATAACCAAAGACAACAAAGAAGAATACTAGTGTACGGGAGAAACAGAGAATGCTTTTTCAATAAATGAGAAAGTCATCTTAGATCTCCCGTCATTACTTACTCCGGTAAAGAAGGAAATGCAATATGTATACCTAGGAGCATCCAAGGAGGCCGTTAGTGGGATTTTTATTAGTCAAGAGGAACATACTGCAAAAGCATGTCCGATATGTAAGTCGAACACCATAGGATGCAGAAAAGAGATACGACTCATTAGAAAAGCTAGCTCTTGGGTGGTATAATTATCGAGGAGACTATGAAGGTACTTTGAGGCTCATGACGTCAAAGTCATAACAAATCAACAGCTCAAACAAGTGTTAAGCAAATCAGAAGCCTCTGAAAGGCTTGCCAAATACGCAACTGAGTTGGGCACATATGAAATCACATATGTACCTCACAATTTAGTCTGAGGTCAAGTACTCTCCGATTTCTTAAAGAAGCGCCACTAGGAAGCTAGGGACATGCAGAGATCTATGAGGTCACAATGTAAGAAGAACCAATAGAAAAGTGGACTCTCTATACGGACGGGGCTTCTAGTCCCAAAAGTGCAGATGTTGGGCTCAAACTGATAAACTCGGATGGGGTTGAATTCACTTACGCCCTCTGTTTCAACTTTCATTTCTCAAACAACGAGGTAGAGTACGAATCCCTATTGGTCGGGTTACGATTGGCGGAAAGAATGAAAGTAAAAATAATATAGGCTAAGGTAGACTCTAAGCTGGTAGCCTGTCAAATCAACGATGAGTTTAATGTGACGAAAGGATGGTGAAGTACTTGGCAAAAGCAAAGGAGGTAACCACATGGTTCACAGAGTTCGAAACCTAAAACATCCCAAGAAATCAGAACCAAAAGGTAGATGGTCTCAGCAAGTTGGCCTCTGTTGGTTTTAACCATCTCACAAAAAGGTATTGGTTGAAGCGTTAGAAGCTCGGTCTATCGATGTACAAGAAGTCAATGACATCGTATTAGAGGAAAGCGAATGCTGGATGACACCCATCGGGAAGTGCTTGGAAGAAGGGATATTGCCAGAATCCCCTAACGAAGCTAGGTCCATGCGGATGAAAATCAACCAATTTGTAATCGAAAATAGGGTATTATTTAAGAAATCCTACTTTTCACCAATGCTAAGGTGTGTCGGACCATTGCAGGCAAACTATATCATCCGAGAAGTTCATTGAAGCTTTTTGTATGCACTCCGGATGCAGAGTGGTGGTCGCAACGATTAAGTGTTAAGGATATTTTTGGCCCACCATGCATCAAGATGCATGGTATGAAATCTACAAAAGTGACTCCTGGCAAGTACATGACCCCGTTCCAAAGTTGTTGAAGACAATGTTGACAACCATCACATCCCCTTAGTCGTTTTACTAGTGGGGATGGCCATCCTCAGACCACTAAAAGATGTAAATGGAAAAGTTAAATTCGTGATAGTAGCAATAGACTACTTCACTAAATGGATGGAAGCAAAACCGCTAGCCATGGTGACGGGAAAAGACGTTAAGAGGTTCGCATGGGAGAACATTGTGTGCAGGTTCGGCCTTCTCGCGGTAATAGTAACAGATAATGGAACTCATCTTGTTAATGACCCGTTCAAAAGCTGGTGTACCAAGTGGAACATTAAACAAATGAATATCGTTGTCGCACATCCACAGGCCAACGATTCGGTAGAGAGAGCCAATAAATCTCTTATGCATGGATTCAAGGCTTTATTGGGAAGGAAGTTGACCGGATGGGTGGATGAGTTACCGCATGTGCTATGGGCACATCAGAAAATTTTGAAAACAAGCAACGGTGAGACCCCGCTCAGTTTGATTTATGGTAACGAAGCTGTGATCCCGGTCGGATTGAGATGTCGTCGGCTAGAACCCTCTTGTTCAATGAAAATAACAATGAATAAGAACTTTGACTTAATCTCGATCTTTTATAAGAACGAAGAGAAACGACTAACATCCAAGAAGCCAAGTACAAGAAAATGGTAGGGCAATAATACAACAAACAGGTAAAGCCCATGTCCTTCAAAACAGGAGATTTCATATACCGACGTAAGGAAACCAGCATAGTTGAGTAAATCGGGAAATTAGGCCCAAACTGGGAGGGACCCTACTATATCAAGGAAGCATATCAAGGTAGGTCGTACAAGTTAGAAACAATGGACGAAATGGAAGTTTTGAGGACATATCATGCAATAAATCTCCAAAAATGTTTTATGTAATACCATATGTACTTATTTCCAAAATCAATAAAAACGGAGAACTTTTGTGAAACAATTGATAGCATCGAACCCCCAGTCTAGCTAACCGAGATGGTCATGAGCAGTGTGCATGCGGGAAACTCCGAGGGTAACTTAAAAGCATCCTGGTGCCGATATCCTCCTAGAAATAGCAC
Organism: Glebionis coronaria; assembly: GCA_025667525.1. Classification (NCBI taxonomy): domain Eukaryota; kingdom Viridiplantae; phylum Streptophyta; class Magnoliopsida; order Asterales; family Asteraceae; genus Glebionis; species Glebionis coronaria. The sequence continues at coordinate 22,507,391 of CM046881.1, read as the reverse complement.
GCAATCGTGTTAGACGCACCTTAAGGACAGTCTGAAGATAAATTGAAAGCGAACCGGTGCCGATATCTCCCCCATAAATAGCACGTAATTGTGTTGGACGTGCCGTATGGACATTCTGGAGATGAATTAAAAGCCGCCCAGTGCCGATATATCCCTTAGAAATAGCACGTAATTGTGTTGGACGCGCCTTAAGTGTAGTTCGGAGATAAATTAAAAGTGGTCGGTGCCGATATCTCCCCACGAGTCTGATCAACTCAACACTAGTACAAAATGCACAAGTGTGGGTGCGCCGGAATGGCAGCCCCAAGACAAATGAAAAGCAGTCATATATCGATGTATTCCATAAGCAGTCCTCCAAGGGACAGGATGCGCCTGAGCAGCAGTCCGAAGACAAACAAAAATTGGTCGCGTGCTGGGGTCTTCCTATTTTTGTTATATTTATTTATATAAAGTATAATACAACTAATCAAAATCACAGGAAAATATAGCGTCTCCTAGCACTCCAAGAAACAGTTGGTATATGTCAACAAGGTCAAATTTACATCAAGGGCAATGCCACACTGATACAATAAAAAATTCAAGAGTTATAACAAGCAAGTGTTCAAAATGAAGTTATTATTACAGACTGAAGTTTTCAAAAAGAGTAACATGTTACAAACCCACACCGGTATATCATCATCAAGTGATCAATCAAGCAGGGGCGTTCTTTTCAGATGAACTGCTCCCTTTGAAGTAGGACGAAGGCTAACAACCGAAGATACGCCGCAAGCAGAAGGCTTCAACGAAGCTCCATCTGGTGCAAGCTTCAAAACATTAGCCACCGAAATCTTGAAAGTTGCAGCTATCTTTTGAATATAGGGATATTAAGCCGAAAACATGGTGGCACAAGTATCATTCCAAGTATGTTGGGCTTCAAGTTTATGTTCTTAGCATCCTTCAAAGCAGCAACAATTTCTTTTAGGGTGTGTTTATACAATACAACATCCATGTAACTTTTGGAGTATGCAAAACCTACAGCATGACCTAAGGCACTTTTGAACTTATAGCTCGAGAAAAGTCTACCAACCAAGACCGGAATACCCTTCTTCACAAGCGTTTATTTATCAATTTCAGCCTGAGCCATTAAGGTAGTCAAAGTATTTTTTGTTTGCTTCAGTTTTCGCCAGCTTGCCAGAACACTTGACCAGTTCTTTAGACTTAGGCCTAGAGACCTCTCGAGATTAGCAATTGTATCATTATGCTTGGACACTGTTGCCTTCCAATCTTCCTTGTCCTTTTCCAAGTCCTTGATGCGACTACTTAGACCCTCTTGCTCACCTTCGCATCCAGCAAGAGCTTCTTCTAGCTTTCGATGAACATCTGACAGCTTCTCTAGTATAGCCTTGCCTTTGGCAAATGAGTCCTTTTCACTCTGACACATGTTGGTCATGTTCATATAGCTGCTACTCAGACTCTCATATCTCTTCATAAATTCAGCCAAAGCCAATGTACTATGGGCTATGTATTGGTAGTTGTGCCTTGAGATACCATAGTTGTTGAGGGAAGATAACATGCTATCTTCGGCTGGTGTGGCAAGGTGAGACAAAAAGTCCTTAGCAACGTAGTAGCAATCCATACGAACATTCTCCTCAAGTCTCCAAGCCGGAACAAAAGGTCGAACGACCGTGCCCCATCATCTTCAAAACCTACAAACATGAAACGAACGAGAGTCAACATCAGAAAAGATACATAATACGATAGAGACAAGAATAGAAGAGGAAACGCACCTCCAGATTTGGCAGCATTAAGAGTGTCTTCCCCACCAGCGTGAGGAGAATAATGATCGTTGAGATCCACAATTGATGGAGCTTTACCTCTATCCAAAGCAACTTATTACTTGGCAACCGTATGAGTAACAGGGTTTACTTGGTTGATTGGAGCATCAGAGTGAGTCCGGGTCGACTCCGAGTCCAAGTCGGTTTGAATTTGATGTCTTAACCTCTTCTTTGTCTGGGTTCAAGAATGATCCTTGTTGGGAATAATTTTAGTGTTGTTTATATTTTGCACTACAAGTATTAATTGTATTAATGTTGTTAGTTATATTTTAATGCTTGTACTGTCTGGTCAAATATGGTCATGTTGGTTATGGTCAAAGTTTAGTGTTGTCAAAGATATTAATGCTACTGAGAGTAGGGGTAAGCATATGGGCTGAGAAACGAACCGAAACCGACCCATACCGAACCGCATTTTAGAACCGCGGTTCGGTTCTCGGTTCCTAAATATATCAAATTTTAGTTTTCGGTTCGATTCAGTTCGGTTCCACGGTTCTCGGTTTGGTACCCGAAGAACCGTTCGAATTTCAAATATATAAGAATTTTATGTTTTCTTTACGTGATACTTCACAAATCGACAATCTTAATATATAGGTTCATCTTTATTGCAACATAATGTTTATATTTATACATAATAAGTTCTATGATACTTTGTAATCTATGAAAAACAATAAAAAGTCGTTGAATGCAAACGATTTGAATGAGAATTGAATTTTTTTGAAGTAGTTTTATATTAAAACTATTTTTTTTTATCTTCTTATAATATAGTTGCTAAATGTTTTTCGGCTTAGAAGTAAATATGCGTAAACACATAAAGAATATTGAATGTTTGGGTGCTTTTTAGAATTTTTCGGTTCTAATCGGGTAGGACCCGAAATACCCGAAACGGACCCGAGAACCGAGCGAAACCGAAATATGGTATTCGGTTCGGTTCCCGGTTCCTAAATTTTTCGTTTTTTGGTTCTCGATTCCGGTTCGGTTCCGTGCGGTTCCGAAACCGAGCTTGTAACACCCCATTTTGATAAATGGAATGTCACGCGTAATTATGGCGTGTCATCAAAGCATGCAAGGTAATATGTACTAAAACATACATGACCATAGGGAAAACCGAAATCAAACATCGGTTCCCAAACATAAGCCCAAAACATAAATAAAGTAATTGAAAGAAACAAAGACTACACAAGCATAAATATATGAAGGCAAAAGGAGAAGAAGTCTATGGCAGCTCCCATCCTATGCATGTCCACCAAATGCTCGAGTCTATCCTTGGGTACCTGCCGTTTTGGGACATGGAAAGGAAAGTAACGGTTGAGCATAACGCTCAGTACACGGATATACAAGTAAATCATGAATAACATAAGCATATAAGCATGAAACAGCGAAAGAAACTAAGTCCGGATAACCTGGTTATATCTTAGTAAAACTGGTTTTATAGTTTGAAAAGCCTTATGTTTATCTTATAAAAATTGTTTAACATATTTTACCATTAGCCAATATAGGTCATGAAAATCAACGTGCATGAATACTTGGAGGGGTGACCTCATCATGCAAATTAGAGGGGCTGCCTCTAATTTAATATATTGGTTTTGGGTAGGAGGGATCAGCTCCTTGTGAAGGATGCAAGGCACACACCTCATTCACACGGAGTAATCTGCTGAAAAACATGTAACTAGGATGCACCCATACGCCCCACATGATAGATATAATAATATGGCCAAAAGCTGAAGGGACGCCACGAGCAATCACTCCGCCGTGGGGAAGTTATAACACCAGTTCCTCTAGTGTTATGGTTATGGTACCTCCATAACTAGGTGAAACTGGTCATGCATGTATATGAATTTAGGTATTCTAATTAAACATAAGCAATCAAACATACAAACTTACACTATGGGAAAACAGTTGGCTGCATACGGGAAATCCTAATAAGGAAAGAATGTCTATACTAAAAGGACGAGAATCCGTACCTTATGTCCAGTGAACGAAGAAGACAAACGAAAGAGAGTCCTACTTCGGTATCACTGATGCTACATAAATACATACGTGTATAAGTACCTGATTACTAAATACGTAACGCGTTTTATATCATGTCTTAGCTTGTTTTATACGTTCCTGTCATGTTTTACTGTTTTAAGCTTTATACTGTGTTTATCTTATATTTTGTCTATTCTGATTAAGTATTACTTGTATTTCATGTATTATTATACTTGTTGTGTAATAATAAGTAACTTACTAAAAATAGCAGGTTTCCTAAAATAGAAAGTTACCAAAAATAGAAAGTTTCCAAATAGAAAGTTTCTAAAAATAGACAGTTTCCAAAAATAGAAAGTTTCCAAAAATAGAATTACTGTTTAAAATAGATAAGTTTCTAAAAATAAAAAGTTTCCATAAATAGATTAACTGTCTTAATTAAATAAGTTTCTAAAAATAGAAAGTTTCCATAAATAGATATAAGCTGGTTAAATAATCTAATTATATAAGCTTAAGTGTTTTCTGATTATTATTCTAAGTCATGTAGTTATAAAGCATAGTTTATTAATTATTACATGTAAATTAAATAAACTATAGGTTAAAAGTATTTAATTAAATATATCATGTTTTTAATTAAATAAAGGTAAAATACTTAGGTTAAAACATGCATTATTAATTATTAATAATATAACCTAAGTCATGTTAATTAATTAATTATAGTCATGGTTTTAAATAATTAATTAATTATAATGTCTAATTAAATATAAATACTTAGTATCATGAATTACTAATTAAATTTATAACCTAAGTCATGTACATTAAATTAATCCTGTCATATTTTTATTAATTTAATTTAAGTCTAAAACATAACTAGTGAAAATCATAAACCTTGAAAATATTGATTCATGAACCGGACCCGACTAAAACCCATGAACCGGACCCGTACCCCGACCAAGATCGGGGTTCACCCTTTTCTTGCTGCTGCCGTGGGATCACCACCACCATACCGAGACCATATGGTCTCGGTGGTGTGTAATAAGCCAAGCCGAGACCCCTTAAGGGCTCGGTTAGGCGTCGGCTACAACACAACACCCCTAAAACCCTTGTTTGATTTACCCCATGATCATTAACATGTTTACTATAATTGTTTTTAATTAGTTTATTAAAACATCATGATTTTATGTGATTATCAAAATCAAAACATAAAAAGAAAAGGGTTAAAAAGTTATACCGAATACGTGGATCAAATAAGGACGAACACACAACGATCCTTGTAATAATTCCAAGATTAAAATCAAACCGAAACACCCTTGTGGTGTTCTTGAAAGTGGCGGCCAAAAGGAGAGGAAGAAGGAGGATTAGGGTTTTCTTTGTTTTCTAATTTTTGTAAAAATGAAACATGTTTTCCTCCTTTTTTTATGTTTAGTAAAAATAATGGGCTAGGCCCTTTTTATCTTCCTAATTTCGTGGTATATGGGGCCCACATGGGGTAACCCGAACATTTTCCGTGTCTAATTAATAAGTGTTTTCTCGTGTTCGTGTTTTACGTGTTTTAATTAGTTATCCATCGTGACTTAATATATTTATTCGCGTTCGTAATAAATATATATACGTAAATAATATTAGTTCGTGATTAGATTACGTTCATGATTTCATGATCGCATGTTCGTGATTATAATTATTATTGGAATAATTATCGTGTGTTCATACGTAATAAATACTTATCGTGTTCTAACACGTACGTAATACTTAAAATTCTTATACGTGAAACGTAACGTGCTATAAAAGGAAAGTTCTAATCTTGTACGTACGATCTTAAGGGCACTATTCATGGTAAAAGCATGCGGATTTTACAACTCTTCCTCCCTAAAAAGAATAATTCGTCCCCGAATTATAGATAACGTAAACTTAAAGAGAAACATGCCCGAATCAAACTGAGAGGGTATGTAAAATAAATGAACGCGCAGGTGACATGGTAGAAGGAACGTGGAACGTGACATGTCTTGAAAGGACATGGAACGTGACGTGACTGAAAGGACATATATAATTGATAAGAGAAAAACGGATAAGAAGTCCAGATGAACTTGTCCGTTTCCAAGTGCCTTCCCTCTTGGAACGGTTCCTTTACAGATCTTGACACAAATGATAAATCTTGGCCCTCCTGACCTTGACTTGAAATACGAAGAAGTTCTTGGTTATTAGCGTAAGGTAGATCCCCTAAATTTGATCGAGGGAACAAGAATTAACGTGTAAGGGCAACTAAAACGTTATCGTGCCAAACACTCTAATTTAACTGATAATTAGCAACGATGCGCGGGACATAAAGAAACGTAGTACGTGAAAAAATTTTAACGTGATACGTGAAAAATTTTGAACGTGATGCGTGGAGATAATGGTGAGTGTAATTTGAGCAATCATATCGTGATCCATGATACATGTAACATATCTTGATCGTGATATGAGGAACGTGGAATGAACATGACATGTGAAACATATCGTGAACATGGAATACAATGGCGGTAACGCCAAACGCTACAAGGTGAGACGTGGAATATGACGTGAAACGTCTATCTGAGGATAGAGAGTTATACTAAACTTGGGTCTGGTCTCTCAAGTTCTTGCAAAACTTCCCAGAATGAAAATGAACGTAAAATCGTAAGCCAAGATACGATCATGAACGTGAACAGTGTCATGAACGTGAGTGTGAAAGCAAGTCATGAAATTAGAATGAAGACGTGAACGTAAATAAGGAGCATATAAGCGAACCTTTGTCTGGCCCGTTAGCTGACGGATTACCAAGTGATCGGATGAGCCTTGGCTGGAACATGTCTGATCAGTCTGTTGGTCTTGAAATCCTTGCGGATGTAAGGATTCCAAAGACTTGATCAATTTGTTGGTAATAACCCAGATAGCATCATGCTTCTTCTGAGTTTGCGTTAATCTGGTAACCAAAATCCATAGAGATCTTGTCCCATTTCTGTTCACCATTTCTGATGATGGAAAGACATCCTGGTCTGGTGGTGTTCTATCATAACCTGTTGGTATGTCAGGTACCAAGATCTGAACATAACTGTATCTTGCTTTGTAGAAACTTGATACATAGAAGTTTGTGAAATTCCGAGTCTCTGAATCTAGACTTCTCCTAGCGTAGGATTTTATAGAACACCTAATGTAGTGTAGGGTTCTCTCCTTTACGCATAAGCTGAGTCATGGTAAGATTAACCGTAGAAACCCATGTGATTCAACGTGTCACTGTAATCAAACAGAATTGATATTGAAAAAAAAATTCCAGGGTAAAATTTCTCTTGTCATAGAATTTGCAACATAATGCAGATATGGTCTTCCTGTTCTTCTCTAGACTTAGAGGAAATCAGGTTATCCTCAATGAAAACATTGATGAATTTGCTTATGAGTTCATGGAAACTCAGTTTATTAAGTCCATAATGCTGTTGGAGCATTTATGAGACTAATACAGAATCATGAATTTAGCATGACCAAGTCGTGTACGAATAGCAGTCATGGACATGTCCTGCTCTTTCACTCGTCATTGTTGGCATCATGATCATGAATCCGATCTTGTAAAGTGCTTAACACCATACGGTTGATTGGACATGTCGTCAATACGTGGAGGAGAATAACGGTTATGAATGGTGATTTGTTTAAATCGACGGTAGTCGACACATAATCTCATGGTACCATCCTTCTCCTTGTAGGTTCTTCTGGAAAGTATGGGAAGATTTTGGAATAATCGTCTAGTTATGCATAAAAGGAACTTCAGTGGTCATGTCTTAACTGACAGCTAGAAAATTTTAGCAGTCATAGCTAACAACGCACGTGCTTGTAAAGCATAAATAATTTGTATTGATTTTCCTGATGGAAAATCAAGTTGAATGTATTCAGGAGCCTGAACATTACTGTACATAATCATAATCGTAGCATGGTGTGCTTTATGTAGTCCATAATTAGGGTAAATCCAACTCGCGTCTGTCCGAGGTAATGCGTTAGCAGCTTGGATCTTATCATTAGGCTGAAGTAAAACCTTCGTATACATAGGAATACGAATGGCGCCCTTCATGGTCATGAATCTATGAGATATGGGTACAAGAAATGAAAGTGTCATCGGGTAACGTGACAGTTCTCACTGATGCACCAGTAATGGTACTAAAATTCTTGTGGCCTGATTAATGCATGGCACAACAAAATGGATATACCCTTGGAGGGTACTCTGAATTTCCTAGAAATGTTCCATAATTGGACGTGAGTCATGTGTCTTGACTCGTGTCTTGGGAAATGTAAGCATGACATGTGTCTTGACTGGTGTCTTGACATGTGTCTTCAGAAAGTATACGTGAGAGATATGTCTTGACTGATGTCTTGACATGTGTCTTTAGAAAGTATACGTGAGACATGTGTCTTGACTGATGTCTTGACATGTGTCTCGAGATGTGAAAACAAATAGATCTACATTAATAGGTTATTATGCCAGAACTGGCGGATCGGTTAGACTACTGATCATTTGTATGTCTGATCACGTCCGCGGCCGGAGCCTCGGTTGCGATTTCTAGGATAGTTGTTGTCATAGTAGTGGTTACTATCGTCCTGTCTGTCAGTTCCATGACGGTCATTCTCATGACTGTGATTCATGTAACTATTCAGCTGAGTGGCCGGCTGGTACCGGTTTGCACTCATATGGCTGAAACGACAACTGAATGACGTGTGACATGTAACTAAGAATCAGGGACAATGATTGATGAAAATCGTCTGATGGTGAAGCATCTTCTCGTCCAATTGCTTTTCTCTGACGCCTTTGTCTTCGTCTTGTAGGATCTCCAGGTTGTGAACAGCATCCGCATCTCGTAGCGTCTCCGAACGTCAGCAGCATCAACCATTAGTAACATCTCCAAGTTATGAGCGTCATCAGCAATTTTGTAGAGTATCAGCAAGTGGACATATGCCTGAGATGATTCAGACTCGACTAGCGAATACTCGTGAACTATTGCGAGTGAAATACACATGGATTTAGGTACGTGTAATACACATGGAATACGGTACATGGAGTACACATGGAATGCACATGAAATGATCGGTATGGAGTCAATCATTTGTCATGATTTAAGGAAAATATATCGGTTAAACGGTTAGAAAAAACATCATGATAACCTGGCAATATTAGCATAGACATCATTCTAGTTGTATCGAGAAACGTTAAAGTGTGGTTACACAAAATTCGACGATGATTTGCCTGAAAGCATGATTAATGAAAACCAACCATAACTATCATGAAAGCAGAATTTACATGAATTCAAACAGTGTCTTGTATGAAAGCAAAAACAACTAAAGAGAAGTAGGACATAGTCACGTGAAGACGAAGTCATCGTGAAGAAACATGGAACAACCCAACATGAAGTAGTGTATAATATAATCAGCATGAAACTGAAGTTAACCATGACAGTATGAAAACATACTTGACATAAAAACATAGTAACTTATGAGGGGACATAAAAATATTTTATTCCAATAAATCATGAGAAAAGTTTTATGCATGAAAAACAGTGCATGAATGCATGTTGTAGTTTATAAAAACCTTTATATGTGCGAGGGGACGCCTATGGTTCGGTCCCAAAACAAAAGACATGGCGAGGGGACGCCTATGGGTCGGTCCCAAAGTTAAAAGTTTCGATAAAAGCACATGCGACTAAATAGGGCTAGTCCTGTACCAACCATTACTTAGTCATAATCCCTGCAACAATGATACATGAAACATAAATAATGAAACTCATCTGTCAAAACTTATCAGAAAAAAATTTATGTGACTAATTATGAACTACTGAGGTTCAGTCCACATAGTCACAGTTCACGAGGAACTTCATGCATGAAACCATGACACATAACTAAATATGAATGACGGTTGTCCATCCATATTAGTAAAACAATATCGATGAAAAACATCAAGGTTAAAACCTCAAGGTGCTGAAAACATCATGGTTAAAACAACAATGCGCTAAAAACATCAATACGTGGAATAACAAACGTTGGCTTAGGAAGCTCCTAGTGACTACCCACTAGTCACAGGTCGAGTTTTAGAGCCTACAGGTCGAAGCCTTGGCACTGATACCATAATTGTAACACCCCATTTTGATAAATGGAATGTCACGCGTAATTATGGCGTGTCATGAAAGCATGCAAGGTAATATGTACTAAAACATACATGACCATAGGGAAAACCGAAATCAAACATCGGTTCCCAAACATAAGCCCAAAACATAAATAAAGTAATTGAAAGGAACAAAGACTACACAAGCATAAATATATGAAGGCAAAAGGAGAAGAAGTCTATGGCAGCTCCCATCCTATGCATGTCCTCCAAATACTCGAGTCTATCCTTGGGTACCTGCTGTTTTGGGACATGGAAAGGAAAGTAACGGCTGAGCATAACGCTCAGTGCACGGATATACAAGTAAAGCATGAATAACATAAGCATATAAGCATGAAACAGCGGAAGAAACTAATTCCGGATAACCCGGTTATATCTTAGTAAAACTGGTTTTATAGTTTGAAAAGCCTTATGTTTATCTTATAAAAATTGTTTAACATATTTTACCATTAGCCAATATAGGTCATGAAAATCAACGTGAATGAATACTTGGAGGGGTGACCTCATCATGCAAATTAGAGGGGCTGCCTCTAACTTAATATACTGGTTTTGGGTAGGAGGGATCAGCTCCTTGTGAAGGATGCAAGGCACACACCTCATTCACACTGAGTAATCTGCTGAAAAACATGTAACTAGGATGCACCCATACGCCCCACATGATAGATATAATAATATGGCCAAAAGCTGAAGGGACGCCACGAGCAATCACTCCGCCGTGGGGAAGTCATAACACCAGTGCCTCTAGAGTTATGGTTATGGTACCTCCATAACTAGGTGAAACTGGTCATGCATGTATATGGCTTTAGGTATTCTAATTAAACATAAGCAATCAAACATACTAACTTATACTATGGGAAAACAGTTGGCTGCATACGGGAAATCCTAATAAGGAAAGAATGTCCATACTGAAAGGACGGGAGTCCGTACCTTATGTCCAGTGAACGAAGAAGACGAACGGAAGAGAGTCCTACCTCGGTATCACTAATGCTACATAAATACATACGTGTATAAGTACCTGATTACTAAATACGTAACTGGTTTTATATCATGTCTTAGCTTGTTTTATACGTTCCTGTCATGTTTTACTGTTTTAAGTTTTATACTTTGTTTATCTTATATTTTGTCTATTCTGATTAAGTATTACTTGTATTTCATGTATTATTATACTTGTTGTGTAATAATAAGTAACTTCCTAAAAATAGCAGGTTTCCTAAAATAGAAAGTTTCCAAAAATAGAAAGTTTCCAAAAATAGAATTACTGCTTAAAATAGATAAGTTTCTAAAAATAGAATGTTTCCATAAATAGATTAACTGCCTTAATTAAATAAGTTTCTAAAAATAGAAAGTTTCCATAAATAGATATAAGCTGGTTAAATAAGCTAATTATATAAGCTTAAGTATTTTCTTATTATTATTCTAAGTCATGTAGTTATAAAGTATAGTTTATTAATTATTACATGTAAATTAAATAAACTATAGGTTAAAAGTATTTAATTAAATATATCATGTTTTTAATTAAATAAATGTAAAATACTTAGGTTAAAACATGCATTATTAATTATTAATAATATAACCTAATTTATGTTAATTAATTAATTATAGTCATGGTTTTAAATAATTAATTAATTATAATGTCTAATTAAATATAAATACTTAGGTTAAAATTCATGAATTACTAATTAAATTTATAACTTAAGTCATGGACATTAAATTAATCCTGTCATGTTTTTATTAATTTAATTTAAGTCTAAAACATAACTAGTGAAAATCATAAACCTTGAAAATAATGATTCATGAACCGGACCCGACTAAAACCCATGAACCGGACCCGTAACCATCACATACCCCGACCAAGGTCGGGGTTCACCCTTGTCTTGCTGCTACCGTGGGATCACCACCACCATACCGAGACCATATGGTCTCGGTGGTGTGTAATAAGCCAAGCCGAGACCCCTTAAGGTTCGGTTAGGCGTCGGCTACAACACAACTCCCCTAAAACCCTTGTTTGATTTACCCCATGATCATTAACATGTTTACTGTAATTGTTTTTGATTAGTTTATTAAAACATCATGATTTTATGTGATTATCAAAATCAAAACATAAAAAGAAAAGGGTTAAAAAATTATACCGAATACGTGGATCAAATAAGGACGAACACACAATGATCCTTGTAATAATTCCAAGATTAAAATCAAACCGAAACACCCTTGTGGTGTTCTTGAAAGTGGCGACCAAAAGGAGAGGAAGGAGGATTAGGGTTTTCTTTGTTTTCTAATTTTTGTAAAAATGAAACATGTTTTCCTCCTTTTCCCATGTTTAGTAAAAATAATGGGATAGGCCCTTTTTCTCTTCCTAATTTCGTGGTATATGGGGCCCACATGGGGTAACCCGAATATTTTCCGTGTCTAATTAATAAGTGTGTTCTCGTGTTCGTATTTTACGTGTTTTAATTAGTTATCCATCGTGACTTAATGTATTTATTCTTGTTCGTAATAAATATATATACGTAAATAATATTAGTTCGTGATTAAATTACGTTCATGATTTCATGATCGCATGTTCGTGATTATAATTATTATTGGAATAATTATCGTGTGTTCATACGTAATAAATACTTATCGTGTTCTAACACGTATGTAATACTTAAAATTCTTATACGTGAAACGTAACGTGCTATAAAAGGAAAGTTCTAATCTTGTACGTACGATCTTAAGGGCACTATTCATGGTAAAAGCATGCGAGTTTTATAGAGCTCACCCCTAGCTGAGAGGATAGAAACTAAAGACGTGTAGGTTATTTGTAGAAGATATTGTGTGTATATCTTCTAAGTTTAAATTAGTTATTTTGATATTTATCTTGTAAAGGATCCCTTGTATTATAAAAGGAGGTCCTAGGGTTAGATGTTGATAACACATTTTTTACGTTTCTAAGCTTCAAGGTTATGTAACCCTAATAATCTTCTCTAGAGAATTTGTTTTATATTATAAAAATTGAAGTGTCTGGTTTACATAATTTGTTCAGTTTCCTTTGCATTATACATACAATCTTCATAGTATCAAATATAGATTCCACATATTATTTGATATTAACTCAAAGTTTATACTAAGGCTGGATATAACTTGTTCTGTTTAGTCTAAGTCTACAGGCTAGATTTAAATGGTCAAAGAGATCAATAAGTGGTATCAGAGCTTGTTGAGAAGCTTTGATCTTGAATATTACCGAAGAACTCTTTTTTACAAAAGAGATGTATTCAGAAGCTGCACAACCAAACACCATGAACAAGGTTCAAGTCTTCAAACAAGGTGAGTTTGAAGAATGGAAGTTTAGGTTTACTTAGTTTGTGAAGATGTACAACTAGGATCTGTGGGAAGTCATTGCCCATAGAGATACTCATACCAAGTCTAAGACTACTACATCAGGTGGCAAACCAAATGAGATAACTTCTGATAAAAAAAAAAAAGAACCAATGACATGAAGGCTAGAAGTATAATTATGTTAGTTATACCAAATGAACATAATCTTGCTTTTCAACATGAAGATGCAACGTCTATGTTGATGCTTTTGTTATGAGGTTTTGTGGTAATGACTTGATGGTTGATTAGTATAGGGATAAGATAAATTAGAACACGTAAAAATGTTGTAAAATAAAAAACGTGTTCATTTTAAAACCCTAGGTATAGTTACTTAGAGAAATTGTGAATTGAGATTCTGAAGGCAATTATGGTCTAATAAACTTAAACTATTGACGGAAATGAAAATCACACAAATTGAGAAAATTTAATAAAATCGAAATAAAATATTATAGTATTCAAAAAATTTCAAAATTCCAAAAATGATTTAAAATACCTTAACTTCACTAAAGATGAAAATAAAAACCAATTTTAAAAGTCCAACGGGCCAAAAAGCCAAATTGTACAAAATTGGCAAAAAAACGTAAATGGGCTAAAAAGCCCAATAAAAATGGAAAAAATGGAAAAACAAAAGTTGAATAGACTAAAAAGATGATTTTGAACAACTTTAAAACTTGGACTTTTACTAAAAGTGCCTCAATAAGCTCCTAATAAGAAATAAGCTCTTTTAATGTGCTAAAAAGCCCAATAAGCAAATTTACAGCTTATTGAAAGTCTTAGTGAACCAAACCTCAGTGAAATGGTAATATAAGCAACTTTAATATAGGACTTTTTGGCCAGTAAGCACTTAATAAGTTAGAACAAGCCAATAATCACCTATAGAAATTCGAAAAACTTATTTAAATCACTAAATAAGCTCAATTTTGACAAGGACTACTACTTTAAGATAAGAAAACAAAATGAAAAAAGAAATTTGAAATAAGCTAAATAAATAAGCCATAAATAAGCAACGTAAAATAGCACAAAAGAAAAAAATAGTTGACTTGGCTTATTTCTCAACCAAAGAACTTAAAGTTGACACAACTTAATGAAATGGGATTATAAAGACATTGGTGAAAGAAATTTTGCAATAAGCACACTCAAAAAGCTGGAAAATCAAAATAAGCACGTTAGGAAAAGGAAAAAATAGTCGTTTTCTAATAAAACCTTAACCCTGTGATATGAAACTTTAGGAACTTGTTAATAAGATGAAAAAACTAATTTTGAGTATGAAAACCAAGTTGTTGCACGTCGAATAAGCTAAGAACAAGTAGATGAGATGAGGAAGTGTATATGAGGCTAAAGTGGCTTGTTAAGTGAATTAATGGTGCAAAGATGGACAGAACAGTCCCTTAGTGGCACAGTGGTTACAGTTTGATTTGTTATGTATACTTGGTGTTGTGGTGGTGGTGGGTTCGAGTCCCAAAAAGTCTTTTTAATCCTTTATATTTTTTTACACAACTTATCAAATAAGCCTGGTATTCAGTTCAGTCTCAGGATCAAATAAGCACATACAAGCAATTATAAACACAAATCAAACACTCATAGCGCACAAAATCAAGATTAATCTAAGTAAATTCACAAGTGGCCAATTATGAACACTAGTATGCACTTAGTCTAGATTTTTGCCAATTTCAAATAAGCACAGTTTATTGTAATAAGCTTTAAACCTAAAACTCTTTGCAAATAGATTAATTTCACCTAAATGTCTAGTAAGCCTCCTAATTTTAGTTTTTAAGATACAAGAATGAATCCTCAAATCAATCTGCAAGAATTTGACCTAGTTATGCACACTCAATGAAATTTTTCAAACTCAAAATGCTTCTAAAATATTTGTAACCTATGAGCATCAACAGATATCTATAAAAACACCTTAGGAACTATAACTTTCCTTAAATCAAGTCCTACAAATAACTAATAAGGCTCAATGAAGAAAACTTTGAAATATACCTCAAAGGCTTGAGGCTTATGAATTTTTTTTAATGACCTACTGATTTAGCAACTAATAAGAATATAAGACTATCCTAACAAGATTCAAATAATGGCTGACACTTATACTTCCAAAATTAAACCATCCAAACACCACTTAAAAACTGTAAAAAAGTGTCCTACACACCTCACTTTTTCAAAGCACGTGCTTTGTAAACTTAAATCGAGATAAGCTCTATAGCACAGAATCCTTTAGAAACATATATAAGCACTAAATAAGCAATAAAAATACAACACTACTTGGAAAATAAAAGAATCTATACACCCTTTTAGTCTTTGTAAGAGATAATGAGAAGAGATTTGATATATAGGCCAAATTAAAAGACCTAAAAAGATACCTAACTTTTCTATTGGACCACATTTCTTCATTTAACCATTCAAATTAGCATTTTTATAAAATTCCTTATTTACCCTCGTCAATGTATTGAGAGATCTCCATGTTATATGTTATCAATCATGAATCAGCATCATTTGTTTCTCGCTTTTCCCATATATTAGTTCTTTTATAACATACATACGTATTGTTTTGCAAGTATAGTCAATGAAAATTTTACAACAAACATACGTATGTTATCAATCTTGAATCAACATCATTTTTTTCATATATTAAGAGATCTTCGTGGATATGATCACATGAGTTATTGTGTTGTTTTGAAAATATAGTGAATAAAAATTTTAATGCTTACAACCATTACGAGTATATGACGGTACACATAGGCCAATCCCGAGGGTGATAGGTACACAAATCGAACATAATTAGAGGGTGTTTGTTTTAGCTTATATAGTGGGCTTATAAGCTTATTAGCTTATATAAGCTTATAAGTCGAAACCAAGTGTTTGGTTAAGCTTATATAAGTAGGCTTATAATCTTATATAAGGGGATTTTGGTAAGCCAAACATTTGAGGCTTTTATAACAAAAGGTAGGCTTATATAACTATTACATATAAAAAGACCTTTATACCCCTATTTAATAACTACATAATTTAAAATTCATATGTTTTTTTGTCATTTTACTTTATTAATTTTAATAAGCCTAACCAAACACTTAACATAGGCTTATATGCTTATAATATATAAGCCATAAATGACTTATATAATATAAGCCTAAGCCCCACTCATAAGCTTAACCAAACACCTCCTTAGTCAACACCAACACATCGATCGCATAAATTTAAATCATGATTGAATAAAAACCTATGAGTTACTTGAATTCATAGATACATTAGAGTAGATGAGATTGGTATTTTAAGAATGGTTGGTTAACTTAACACGTGGCATCTCAAGGTTCTTAGGCCCAATATTAGGTCTATTTATTTAGGTCCATATATCATTTTTGTGATTAAAATCCTAGTTGTTTTGTTTTTATGTTGTTTTAATGAAATATAAATGATGATTAAGCTATAACTAAGCTAGGTGAATAACTTTGAACAATAAATAAGCATTGAAAATAAGCTATAAGCACTATGCTACTATTTTTTTTAGCCTTTTTAGGTTTTTAAGACAAAAAATAAGCACAAGTGTGTAAAATATGAAACAAGAATGAAAAATGAAAAAAAATCAACTAAATAAGATAATAAGCAGGAACAAGCAACAAATAAGCATTTTCAATAAGTTGGACTAAAATAAGGAAAAAAGTTAACTTTTTAGAGGAATTTCAAAAGATAACTTACTTTAAGCATTTTCTCACCATAGAGGTTAATTGTACAAGCTTTGGCTTAAGTCAATAAGCCCAAACCATGATAAGCTCTTGCCCATGAGCTCAACCTTCCCAAACTTGGTTTGCAAATTTTCAAGGTATGGGGACTTTTCAAGGATAACATACTTTTTTAAGTTATAAAGGCTACAAGGGACTTCTGAAAGAAGCTACTAGGGACTTATGATTAGAACTTAGTGCTCTTATCTTAGAGAATAAGCTTAGAGAAGGTATAAGTTCTCAAAAATGAGAGTCTTAGTCTATTTTTCTCTTTTTAAGTTTTTATGAAACAAACAATAAATAACTTAAGGAAATATTGAATAAGCTTATAATGATTGTAAAAAGCAGAAAGCTTGAGGTTATAATCTATGAGAGAGCTTATAGCTTATTCAAGTTTTCATAGGATTTTGGAAAAAACTTAGCATACGTTTTTTATATCAAAGAACAATCAAAGAAACTTAAACAAGATGCAATAATAAGTAAATGAACACAGGATTGAACTCAACTTCATTTTTATTAAATTAAAATCAAAGGTACAAAGCTGTAATTTAAAGGAAATACAATAAAAATAAAAACAAGACTAAGAACTACTAGCCTAAAACTATGTCTGAGGGTCTCCTTATATAGATAAACCCTAGCTAACACAATTTCGACATCTTCTTTGTTGTTTCAAAGAATATCTCATTTGATGTTGTCTCTATTATCTTCTCTTTGATGAAATGTTGACATATTCAATTTTGAACCTTCTTTAGAACCATTGATCTTCAGTGGTGAGCAAGGGGAGTGATTCGAGTCCTTATATGAAATCCCCTTTTGTGTCGTCTTCGTTTCCAGCTAGGGCACCTTTGTATTTTTGTTTGACATGGACACAACCATGTGGGATTGTCTTACCCATGGTTCAATTAAAAGGTTCAAGGTTCAATTGTAAAAAACCCTTTGATTTGACGTGTTATGAGATGGTAAATAATACACGATAAAGATGGAGTAGCAGCAGTAAGATTTCAAATTCCATGGATTATATAGTGGCTGACTTTTTTGGGCGGGTCAAACTCAAAAGTTGGTAGAAATGACCCTTGAACTTTGGAAGGTTTGTTATGAAGGTTAATAAACTTTGTAAGAATGTTAACAACTTTCCAATTTGGCAATATTAGTCCTTATACTTTTAGGAAACAATAAGTAAGGTACTAAATGTGACTTTTGTGTAATCTTTAAGGTTCTTTTGGATTATTTAGGATATTTGAGGGACCTTTTGGGAATTTTAGATATTAGGGAGGGTAGTTTGGTAATTTTGTCGGATTAAGGTTTGATTTTTTCGTAAAATGCAATCCCATATTCGTTCTTGTGCAATTCTTCGTATCTCGTGTTCATTTTGTCGTTTCTTGATCCTTGTCTTGTGTTTTCTTAATATATGTACATACACACATTCAGACGAAAAAAACACACATATATATGCTCAATTTTGATGATATTTGACCATTTAAAGACCAAAAAAGAAATAAAAGGGCCATATTTTTCTCGAAGATGTGTCATCGGTCGAGCAATCTATGAAAAATATTGAATGAATCGATGATAAAAGCACGCATGGCCTAATAATCTCCGAACTCCATGCGGAAGTTTTGTAATGACATAGATCTTAGCTTTATCAACCTCAATCTCGACTTTAGAAACCTTGTGACCTAACTGATACCTTCATGACACATAAAATGACATTTTTTCCAATTAAGCACGAGGTTAGTTTCTTCACACTGCTTTAACATTATTTCAAAATTATGAAGACAAGAGGTGAACGATTCAACCATAACCGAAATATCATCCATAAAAAATCCATGGTCTTCTCGATCATGTCATGAAAAATAACCATCATACATCCCTGAAAGGTTCCCGGTGCATTACAAAGTCCGAATGGCATTCTAAAATAGGCCAACATTCCATATGGACATGTAAACATATTTTTTTCTTGATCACGAGGGTCGATAGGGATTTGGAAGTAACCGGAAAAACCATCAAGAATGTAATAGTTCTCATTCCCCGCTAGTCTCTTTAGCATTTGGTCCATTAATGGCAAGAGGAAGTGGTCTTTTCAAGTGGCATCATTGAGATTTCGATAGTCAATGCACACTCTCTATCTGGTTACGAGATGAGTGGGAATTAACTCGTTGTCTTCATTGGCACAACAATTATTCCTTCTTTTTAGGGACACAATGGATTGGGCTCACCCACGAGCTATTGGAAACTGGATAAATCATTCTGGAGTCAAGAAGTTTAATAAATTCCTTTTTGATGACTTCGTGAATTTTTGGATTCACCCTTCTTTGCATTTGAATTGCGGGTTTGTAGTCTTCATTCATTAAGATCTTGTGAGTACAAGATCTTAGGTCGATGCCTTTAATGTCGGATAATTTCCCAAGCAATGGCCTGTTTATGAACTTTAAGGACCTTGATAACTGCGGTTTTCTCATTCTATAAGATTCTTTGAAATGATAATGATAACTTATCGGTTCCCTATAAAAAATCATATTTGAGATGAGAGGGAAGATCCTTAAGTCCTGGGATGGGAGGTTCTTCAATTGACGATTTTGGGGTGATAACATTAACTTCGATTTTCTTGATCTCCATCGGTGGAGAGGAAGGGTCTTCATTCAAATAGTTCTTGATGATCTCGACATCTCCTTCGTTATCAAATCTTCGACATAAATTTCGAAAATTTTACGAGAAATGTCGTTCTCTTCGAGTGTGAAATCACTTCCTTCAAAAAGAGTGATTTGGGGTATATTCGGCCGATTAAGGGACAAGGAAAAAGAAGGAAGAGATTTTTATTCTAGAAGGCTTATTACTTGGAGGTTAAGTTGTAATCTTTCTCGTAAATAAACCTAAGGCTCAACTATATAAACAAGGGATTTGATTCATTGTTACATAACATTAAACTGAACAAATCTCTCACTCTCTCTCTTGGAAGTTGACGGCCAAACACCCCTTGGTGTTTCTATGGTTTGATTTTTATTAAGTATTATACTTAATCACGATCTTGCAATCGAAGGTATTGATTGAGGTGTTGTGTGGACTTACCTTGGAGAAGATCTAACTTGATCTTTGGTTTATTGGTAATTGGTTTTAGTGTATTGGAATTAGGGTTTGGTTGATTGATTGGGTTTTGTTACTTGATCATCCGTTCTTAGACTTAAGGTATGCATTATTTATCTTTATGTTAATTACATTATGTGCATACTTAATCGATCCTATCAGTTGCATTTTACTCTTGTTGTGTGAATACTTGATTCGTATGGTTGTTAAATTCCAATAGAAAATTGATGGAAAAGAGAAAGTAGTTTACATACAGAAAGTAGAGAGAATGGTTGGAAAATTGGAAATATTAGATCGAGAGAGAATGAGAAAACAATAAACCAACCAACCCTCCCAACATGCTAGGAGGGAAGTATTTTTAGCCTAGGCTACATGTGGCGTACTGGATTTAGTTAGATGAGGCGGACTCGACTTGTTGGGATTTTGGTCCTAAAACGTGGAATTCATAGCTTAAAGTCAAGCCTGTGATTCCCGACTATCCTATCACTTATTACAACGTTCCTATGACCGATACGTAATAACCTATGACTGAACATTCTTGTTTAACTAAATACTTTAAGGCTAACAATCTCCCCAAATGAAAGGTCATCCCTCTATGACGTTTGAGGTTAATGAGATTACTAATCCCATAACAATTGAGCCTTGAAAGTGTAATAGTAGATGTGTTCCTTCATGCTGTGATCTTTGATCCTTTGTCGTTGTCTTTCGACTTGGTATTTTATCTTGAGATCTTCAAATATTATGATCGACTCATTCTTGTTGGTCATACTCCTTGATTCGTTCTTTCCACCTTGCGATCTTGTTTCTTCACCCACATGCTCACACTTTGCATCATCTTAAAGCTTGTTAACAATCTCATTTGACGAGAGGTCAGTCCTCTTGAGAAGTCATTCCTTTAATATTTTGAAGCTAACAAAATCTCCTCCAATATTGTGATAAGTCTATCCTCTCAGAGGCCATTCCTCAACATCTTTCTTTAAGGAAAATTTTGAATATCAGAGTTGTAGAAGTCTTTGTATTTCTTTGATCTTGAGCTTTCTTGATTTTTGAATCTTGATGCATTAGGTATGTTTTTTGGTATGGGTATTTGGTTATGAATCTCCGACTTTGATTACTACACCGTGACGCCACCTTCTCGTTACAAAACCTAGACACGGATTAAATGGCTTTGACATTCGTCCTAATTTGGTAGCATTTTACCTCCGACCGATGAAGATAGACAATATTTAATACCGTACCTGTTATTAGGTAGATTCAATTAAGAACCTCATTGACAGGGTTTCGCGGTTGTACTGGTCGTACTCTTTACTCGACCATCTCAAAGCAGACTGCGAACGTAAAGAGTGAATCAGTTGGATAAAATAATCCGTTTAATTAAAGTCGTCAATTCAAGTTCCTGGAACAATTTTGATTGATAAAGAATAATATCATCATTGCTTTCCAGTTGACACAAGTTTGATTCATAAATAATCTCACAAGTCATCTTCCGTAGCGCTGTTTTATGTTAACACTTTAAGGATTTTCATTCGTCACTATGAGTACTGAAGAGTATCACTCTGAACGTTCATGCAAAACCATAAAGATATTACATAGAAACTTGGAACAAGTTTGAATCTATTAAGTATCAGACCATTTTTTCTTTCCAGTTTTACATATGTTCAATTCACAAAGAATCTTACACATGACCAACCACAATGCTATTTTATGTTAACACTAGAAGGATTTCTACTCATTACTGTGAGTAATTAAAAGTATCACTCTGATTGTTCTGGAAATATCTCAAAGATATAGCGTAGGACTATCTTCTTCATCATTTGTGTTTTAGATGATGAACATTAAGTGTTTGTCATAGGATGTGTCCTAATGAGATTTTGATTGATCTGTTAGCTCTAGAATCGATTTGTGCACTTTGGTTTTAGTGATCGGAGGATGGAGCAGAGTGTTGTTTTATGTTAACACTGGAAGGACTTCCACTCATTACTGTCAGTACTTAAAAGTATCACTCTGACTGTTCTGGCAATATCTCAAAGATATAACGTAGGACTCTCTTCTTCATCATTTGTGTTGTAACATCAAGTGTTTGTCATGGGATGTGTCCTAGCGAGTTTTTGATTGATCTGTTAGCTCTAGACTCGATTTGTGCACTTTGGTTTAGTGATCGGAGGTTGGAGTAGAGTGCCACCTTTTCAATATCAACTATCTCAGAGTGAGAAAGTCAATAGAAGTCGTATTGATCTCCGTGACAATAAAACAAACTTCTTTTGAGAGAAGCCTGAGTTAGTTGGAATGGGTTATGCATTGCATCATTGGGTCCACGATGTCTTGTCTTCAATATCAGTAATCATCTCATGATTCTGATAGTAAATGTATTGACCCGGTTTCTGCCTAAGTTGTATGGAGGGCTGCTTTCTTTTCACCCTTTATCCTTACATTTCTTTTTCATTCTTCAACCCCTTCAATGCTTACCAATATGTCATCACTATAACCTTGTTGGGATTGTTCCGATGCTACCTTAAGTAATTAGTCGACATTCGGCTATGTTCACATTCTTACTCCATATTTCCTAAGGACTTCTAATAATCTGTTGGATTGTCCCTGGGAAGATCCCTTCGGTTCAGGTTAGATCATAGGACATATACCTAACCATCTTTTGTCATCAATATCGTCTTGAATTAAAGAGGTTGTGGTTATAAGATCATAACCATAAAACCTTTTAAAATTCAATCAACGTGTTTGATAAAACCTTTTAACACATTGAGAGTTTTGTCGTTTCAGAAATGCTCCCCTTTCACATGTGCATTGATAATCGAAAATGTTTTGCACATGTGGGTAAGAGTTAAAGTGCTTGAGTCTTGCATATAAGTTTCATATATTAGATCACATTTAAATCACATTTTCTCCCCTATATCTAATATATAAATATTTTGATATTAAAGATACCAAATTGATTAAAATATATCACAAATTAATCTTGAAAATCTTTTGGGAGAAAAATGTGTCTTACTTAACATGACTTATTTGAACATATTGATTTGTAGTGTGGAGCGCATAAATTTTGAAATATTTTGAATAATCATTGATAAATTCTTGAAAAAACTGTACTCGCACACTACATGTTCATGAACACCTAAACATTGTCGTTGAAGAATGTGCGCATGAACATCAAAGCTTTTTATGTGAATTGTACCATATGAACATTACATGCAATGTGTTGGATACATAAAATTGTCTTGTTACAATATATCCAACAATATTAAAACTTTGATTTTGAAAATGCTCCCCCTCAAAAGTTGATCCAATTGAATTTTCATTGTGAGGATATGATCCACATTTAACTTTTTGATGATGGAATTTGTTGAACACATAATTTTTGAATGATTTTGAATAATCACTAAGAAATTATTGAAAAGTTATGTTTAACTCTTTTTGAAAACAATTTCTTTTTGTTGACATGGTGTTTCTAAATCATAAACCTTAATTCATAACCTTTGAATGTCTTGAAGAATCCACTCAAGTGGAAGAAGATTTCTCTTCTTTTGTTGAAGGTAAGCTCACTAAATCATACACTCCCCCGTGAAAATAAGTCTGAATTTCAATCTGAAGATGATTACAAGCCATAGTGTTAAGCTCAAAACTTTGAATGTTTTGTGAATAGCTCAATACCGCGATAGATTTCTCTACCCTTTGTTAGGATAAGTTATCTAAAAGATACTCTTTCCTTTATTTAAAATTCGAGTTATAGTCTGACATGTGCCTGTAAGTCATTTACATGAGCTTAAAACTTGGAATATTTTTAATGATAGCTTATGATCGAGAAAATTTAGTTTCCCATGGTTAAGGATAAGTCATCTTTAAAGATAGACTTTCCTTTACTTGAAGTACGAGTTACAATCTAAAGTAATTGTAAGTTTGTACAAGAGAAGAGAAGAAGGTGACATGGAATGTACACTGTTTGAACCCTTTGGGGAAAAACTGGGTTCAGAGTCCGTTGAAGTACTTGTAATCAAATAAGAAGAATTTGCACAAATAACAGCGTTAGGAGTAACCGATTCATTTTCTATGGACAAAACAATATCATTTGTGCTTTCGCAGGTTCCAACGCTCTTTTCTATGGGAATCCACTTAAGACCAACTTTATGAAAGATCCTACCCGTTAATTTCCATTAAAGACTAGATCTAGGAGTTGTTTTATCAGGCACAACAGAAGACTTATTTGGGGATAAAGTATGTCCTATATTGATCCGCCTTTCAGATATCTTATCATTGCTTTTCTTGCCTATGGGTGTGTATCTCTTTTTTGTCTTATGGGATTATGCATTATTTTTTTGTGCAAAGGCACGAGATTTTACCTCGTATAGGTATTAAAGAATGCAATGATCATGATTAGCTTTGTGAATGTCCCTTTTGCATCTAGGGTATTCATAGAATGTGGAGTTCATGAAAGTCTGTGTGTTCCTATGTTTTCTTGATCGTTCAGTCGTAGTGTTTGAGACACGACTACTCATTAATGGTGGTCAATGTGACAACCTGGTTTTAGGAAGGTTGGTTATTACCTATAAAATATCTTAAGGTATGTTATATTACATGTTTGGTGTGATATATGTGTTTGAAATGATAATCATGCGAGATTAATGTACACAGGGATGAAGCCAAGACGAAATATGGCCGGGTGCACAAATTTTTTGAACAGTAATATAACATATATAAAAAGTAAACTGAAACGAACAATAGAAACACGTTCCGATTGACTGGGTGCATTTAAGGTACATTTAGAAAAAATTGATGTTTTCTTCACAAATTAACACTACATAGAAAAAATCCAAAGGGGTCACGGGCACCCGCGGGAACCCCCTAGCTCCGTCCCTGAATGTATATGATTGGGGATCATGGTACGCTTAGCGATGAAATGTGATAATATGAGATCACATTAACGTTTATTTTAATGTTTTTATCGTTTATGTAACTTGCGTGTAAGTATTACATATTATATACATTTATTGTATAAATATATTATGTATTTATTAGGTTTTTTAGAAACTTGCTATTTATAGAAACTTTAGGAAATGAACGGTTGATGGAAACATTACTAAAAAATTCAAGGTTTTAGCTTTAACGCTTGAGGCTTATACCATAAGGCCTAAAACGAGTATTAAACACGAGGTAAATAGACAGAGGGTCAAAATTGTAAGGTTTGAGTAGTTAAGGTTGATGGGCGGCCGACTTTAGGAAAAAGGAAAGGAAGGAGGCTTAGTTTGAGCCCACTAAGGAGTCTTATGATGGTTTATATATAAATACAACCACCCATACCCCTATGAATGATTATCCCTTGTCTCTAAACCCTCAAAATCAGTCGTCATTCATGGAGAAAAAAGAAGGAACCCAAAATCAGTTAGGGGCGTTTGGTTCACAATGTGTTTTGAAGGGAATTGTAATTGGTGAAAGGAATTGTAATTTGAATGAATTAAAAGGGATAATGTGTTGGAATTGTAATATATTGGAATTGTATTGATATATTTTATCAATGTGTTTGGTTGGTTACCAACGTAATGTAATTCAATTTTTTTAAAGAAATTTTAAAATAATAATATTTATAAAAAAACAATAAATAATAATAATAGTAAAACAATAAAAAAATATAATAATAATAATAATAATAATAATTATAATAATAACATATAATAATAATAATAATAAAAACAATAATTATAGTTAGTTGAATAATTGACTAATAATAACAATAAATACAAAAATTATTTAATAATATTAATCATAATAAATAATAGTAATAAATAATAAATAATAAATAATAAATAATAATAATATGTAATTAGTATAATAATAAAAATAATAAAATAAATAATATTTATTTATTTTATATTTTTACTATTAAATATAACTAATTATAACAATAAAGATAATATCTAAATTTTTTTAAATTAATTATTTTGTTAATAATCATTATATTAATATATTAATAATATAAAATATCTTTTAAAAAGTAATACTATTTATAATAATAATTTAATTTTTTTTAATTTTTTATGATAATTATTTTACTAATAATTATTTAATTAATATTTTTTTCGTATTATTATTTTAATAATTTTATAATATAATATTTATTTTATTATTTTTCTATTAATAGTTTTTATTTATAATTACTTTTTAATAATTATTATGTTAATAAATAATTATTATTTATTTATTACTATAAATATTCTAATAATTATTTTAATTAATATTTTAAATTATTAATTAAAATTAATATTTTAGTTATATAATAACAATTTTTTATTAAGGCTATAATATAAATACTTTATAATTATAATAATAACTATATTATTAGTAAAATAATAATTTTAATTTTAATAATAATAACTTTATTAATAATAACCCTTTTTTAATAATAACTTTTATTAATATTATTATTATTTATAAATACTATGTAAGAATAAAAATATTGAATTACAACGTAATTCAAAACATTCCATCAAACTTCCTATGTAATCTGAATTCCCTTAATGGATGTAATTGTAATGTTTGAATTACATTTAAAACACAAAGCAAACAACCTACGTAATGTAAAGTGAATTACAATTCCTTACTTATGCAAACTAAACATCCTATGTAATGTAACTGAATTACAATTACATCTAATTACGTCGGATTATGACGAACCAAACGAGGCCTTAGGGTTTGAGGTAATTAACTAAATTATGTTCAATTCTTCTTAAATTAACGTATGTAACAATTACAACGATGGAATTTGGGTTTTGATTAAGTATGATTATGGATATGTAATTAAACTTAGGGTTTCATAAAAACATGTTTGAGTATTAATTAATAACACTAATGGTGATTAATTGGGTTTACGTATGCTAAAATTGAACTTAAGGGGTGGGCAGATTTTTAGGTCAACTTGTTTTGATCATAACTTGGTCATAACAATAGCTTTTTGGGTGATTTAAAAGACTAACATTATCTATAGAGAGTCTACTTTCTAATCGTGGTAATTAGAACATTTATCTTAGTCGTTTGGTTAGTCAAAACCTTTGAACAAGATTCGGAATCAAAACTGTTTTTCGGACAACAACCATCTTAAAATCTTAGGGGCGTCCATAGTTGTAGAATCGAACCGTAAGAATTGAGAACCGAAAAATATAAAATTTTTGAAACGGAGAACCGTTCTAAGTTCTTCGGTTTGGTTTTGGTACATTTTCGAATCTGGTATGAGATTTTTTTTAATTTCAGATGAGAATCATGGTATTTAAAAATTATTGTTTTAATCTTTTATGAAATATATATTATAACAATACAAACACACAAGAATGTCTTCACAATGAAAACAATACCAATAATTTCAATGGTTCAAAATAACGTAAACAAAAATACGAAATGTAAAAAATACGTATAAGTATATAATTGTTCAAAAATTATCAAGAACACTCATTTTTGCTCCAAACTTCAAAAAAGCTTAACGTTCTATCACTTGTTCATTTTTATAACTTCGTACCGCTTTTCCATCTCTTTAACAACCTCGTCATCATCTAAAAGATCTTCAATTCTATCTACATAATATTATAAACGAACCCTAAAAAATATGTTTTTCCAAAAAAATGGTTCTTTTGAGAGAGAACCGAAACCAATCGGTTCTTCTCGTACCGTCCCGGGAGCCGAAAATTTAAATTTTTAAAAAACTTAAACCGGACCACGATTCTAATATATGGTTCGATTCTAGAATGATTATGATATAATTCCTCTGTTCTTTTGTGTTTTCTACACCCCTAATCCATCTTTGTCAAAACATACGAAAGATCAATTGAAGGTATTAAAAAGTTTGAAGTAAATCATATTACATTGCGCTTTAAAAAGTCAAGTTACTCCATGTAAATGATCAAGTTATCTTGATATTGGGCTTTTGAAGTTTTAACCTTTTTTCACTTGAGATACAACGCTCCCTTTAAATTACATTGAGTTGGTTCCAACGCTCTCATTCTGACTACTAGTACTACGTACATGCTTCCTTCACAAACCACACTCAAACGCAAGATGGCAGCTATGATGGTGACCATCCCTCCTCCACCACCAGATGACTACTTTTTTATATTAAGATCTATTGATGAAATAAGTGGTCTCGAAAATTTTCACACACGTATAATGTTTTTTATTAAAGATTTTTGCATATGCTTAAACAGTGTCAAACACGACGGCTAAGAATAATGTGGTTGGTTCCTAAAACTATTATATGGCCTTTGGTTGGAAATGGTATATGAATGATACAAAACTCTTACTTTCCAATTTGGTCTCATACAAATAAAAATATATTGTCTATATTTGGTTGGGTAATGTTTTTGTTTTAGGATTTTACATAAGTTAACAGTGTTATATTCTTGATCTTTTTAATGTTTTAAATGGATTAAAAACATTTTAATTTGGCCGCTAATTTGTTAAAAAATTATATTTATACATATGAAATGATTATTAAAATATAAATTTTATATAATAAATATTTTTTTATTTGGAACAATTTTTTTTCGAAATATTTATATAGTAATAATATTTATAAAACTAAATAGTCATGCGGGTCTACCCAAATTATACATCTTGCCATGATTGGGGTCGTGATAGTTACATGGCCCAACCATTAAAAAATGGCCCAACAATTATACCAAATGGCCTGTTTTGTTCCAAATATATATAGTCCAAACCACATATAGAGGCAATAATATAACCTAAGCGCACCAAGTCACAAATACACATCAACAGTTAATACAATCTCAAATTGAACTAAACATAAGTAAGGGGTTGTTCGATAAATTGTTATTATTTAGCGCTTAATGAATCAAAGATGTTAAATACTTTGAATAGGCTATGTTTTGAATGAAAATGAACGTTTGAAATATTTTCTGAATGAACACTCTGAATGATTAAGATTACCATATTAACCTCTGTATTCACTTGTAATTTGAAAACGTAAAAGTGAACCATACTAATAAAATACCAATTGTTATATAAAAACAATGTTTCATGTGACCAAATAAATATGCATTACGTTTTAAAAAATTAAAAGTGATAGCTTTATAATGAGGGATTCTAAAAGTAACTTTTTTAATATACTGCGAAAACACAAAAAAAAAAATCTTCATGTGAATGCCAAGTACCAAGTAAAAGTCTTCTTATTTGAGTAAAATAAAACAAAGGCGTACCCTTTATGGATTTGGTTTGGTCAAAAAGCATATATATATGCTTAATCTTAGAACAAAGAATTTTCACAAGCAATGTTTGTTTGAAAATCTTAATCTGGTAATTATACTTTTTCAGTAAATCTGAGATATACAATCACTACTTTTTTTAACGGCGAGTTAGTAGTTAGTAGTTCGAGCTTACAGTCACATCCAATTGGGCAGTATGCAAGACTCGAACATTCTCCTTAGGGGATAAACCCCACTACTTATAAACGATGTGACTATCATGAGTCTGTATCTCAATAAACCATTCAAGGATCTGACCCAAATCCTATTTTCACCTTTTTACCGTTTTCAACAAACCATACAAGGTTAAATTATTCGGCTGTGTTTATCAGATTTTTAAAAGATTACACCGCTGTTAATTACTCAAAAAACCCTTAAGGATCTGACCCAACTTTTTTACAGTTTTCAAGAAACATAAAAGGATAAAATATTATGTCATATGAATTTGTTGACTTGCTTTTACAATCTTTCTGTTTATGTTTCTTCATTTATGCGATGTGGAATAACACATATGTTCATGCGTCCCATTTACTACTTGCCGAATAAAACTACTATCCACTAATAATCATTGTAAAATATTACAGGTCGGGGGCAAAACAGTGTTTTAGTACCGACTCAAAATGTTTACCGGATGCAAAGGATTTGAGTAAGCACGGTGAGAACATAAATTATGCGTGCACGTTGCTGCAAACGCATCATATGCATTTAATGCTTATCTCCTCTCTAGGTGAAAAATCAAGATGAGATAGCGTGTAACTTTCACGGTTTGGCTAGGGTGACGACGCTTAATATATCGACTGAGACTTGCAGTCAGGGGCGGACCTAGGGGGTTCCCGAAAACCCGATGGATGTGTTCTCGTAATATAAATTTCGTATATCTGAAATGTAAAAACTTAGCTAAATAATGGGTATAACGTAAACTTAGTGATTATTTTTCCAAATTAACCGGTCTCAAATTTTGTGTTACGTAAATACTTCTTAATTCTAAATTTTGGATACTCGTAAATATATAATTTTATTCGATATTTCGGATATCCAAAATGTAAAAACTTAGCTAAAATAATGGGCATAACATAAAAGCGTCATAGCAGATTTTAGATATCTAAATTAGTGATATATCTTGTTATTGACAAGCCCCTTAAATGATTTAAATTAACAACAAAAAGTTATAGTTGAAAAATTCCCATTTCATATTTATATTACTCTTATAATAACTGTCTAAATTTACACGAATTGTTTGTGAAAGAGATTTCAAACTTGTAAAAGATATGCCATTCAATGAAAAACAGAAAACCTAGCAACAAAAAATCAAGAAGCGGAAAAACCAAGCAAAATTTTTGGTTCAAGGGTTGGTTTTAAAAAACTTATAGCCGAAACTTTAGTTCTATACAAATACTTCCTGACCACCTCATGCTCACCCATAATCAAAACCCTCGATACTCATAAAAGAATTTATGTGCACTTGATAATTTAATTTCTAGGTTCGCCCCTTCTTGCAGTTTTAGTATTCAGATTGTTGGGACTTACTCATCGGCTACTCGGACTTTAGCCTACTTATTGCTCTCCTCTTTTTGTTATAGATTTCATTTTTCGTGTAGATACATAAATTTACTGTCATTTTGAGCGATACCATTGGTGATTTATGATTGACGATACGTTTATTTATCGCAAGTTTTCTGGAATTATACTATTTTTCTGCCATCGGTTATCTTGCTTGTTTCGTTAAGTTGTTGTCTTTTGTTTCTTGATAGTTGTTTTCTTTGTTGGTTCGATTGTAACATAAAGATGTAAATAATGGTTGTACAAACATCCAATTATTGTCATTTTTTGAACGGCGAGTTAGTAGTTAGTAGTTCGAGCTTACAGTGACATCCAATTGGATAATATGCAAGCCTCGAACATTCTCCTTAGGGGATTAACCCCACTACTTATAAGTGATGTGACTATCACGAGTCTATATCTCAAAAAAAACCCTTCAAGGATCTGACCCAAATCCTATTTTCACCTTATTACCGTTTTCAACAAACCATACAAGGTTATATTATTCGGTCTGTGTTTATCAGATTTTTAAAAATTACACCGCTGTTAATTACTCAAAAAACCCTTCAAGGATCTGACTCAAAAAATTACGATAACCTCATTTGGGCATTCGCAAGATGAAGCACGAGATGCTCTCTCTGGTTCCTCACATTATCAGTTTGAAAGCCGAAAAACGTAGCAAGCCAGTCCATAAGGTCCATCCCATCTGGCCAGTCCATAAACCCCAGCCTCGGAAGGTCATCAACAGCACGTAAAGCAGCCTCAGCTGCTCTCACTTCAAGATAACGCAAAGCCGGGTGGTGGTCAGAAAGGTTATGAGGAAGTATGTTGTAAACCTCCTCCTCCTGACGAGGCCTCCTAGCCGGACGTGGTGGCGCATGAGCATTTTCACCGCCGCGCGTGGACACTAATCTTCGCCTCAAATTCATTTCAATCACAATTCTAAACACTTCTCAAATCCACCCTACAACACATAGATAATAGAATCTTTATAAGTAGACACTAAAATGGGTATAAAAATAGTATTTACAAAATTTAAATAACATTGTACATACATATAAAAGCCAGATAGATACTAATAAAGTTACAGTAAAAGAAGAAATTATTAAAAAAACACAATCTTTATTAAAAAAAGTAAAAACAAAAAAAATCACTTGGGGAATTTTAATTCTTGTGGGTTTTTGAAAGGGGGTTTTGTTGCAGGGGTTTATTACAAAGTGGCACGTGATTGGCACGCGTGTCAGGTGTGAGAGTAGGATTGTGTGTTTTTTTCAAATGCAGAGTGTTTGTTGTTTAGGAGGAAAACACAACAAGTGCACTTTTTATATGTTGTTAATTACTCAAAAAACCCTTATGGATCTAACCCAACGTTTTTACAGTTTTCAAGAAACCATAAAAGGATAAAATATTCTGTCATATGAATTTGTTGACTTGCTTTCACAATCTTTTTGTTTATGTTTCTTCTTTTATGCGATGTGGAATAACACATATGTTCATGCGTCCCGTTTACTACTTGCCGAATAAAACTACTATCCACTAATAATCGTTGTAAAATAATGCAGGTCGAGGGCAAAACAATGTTTTAGTACCGGCTCAAAACGTTTGCCGGATGAAAATGATTTGAGTAAGCTCGGTGAGAACATAAATTATGCGTGCACGTTGCTACAAACGCGTCATATGCATTTAATGCTTATCTCCAGGTGAAAAATCAAGATGAGATGGCGTGTAACTTTCATGGTTTGGCTAGGGTGACGGCGCTTAATATATCGACTGAGATTTGCAGTCAGGGGTGGACCTAGGGGGTTGTCGGGGTTCACGGGAACCCGATGGATATGTACTCGTAATATAAGATTCGGATATCTGAAATATAAAAACTTAGCTAAAATAATGGGTATAACGTAAACTTCGTGATTATTTTTCCAAATGATCCGGTCCCAAATTTTGTGTTACGTAAATACTTCTTAATTCCAAATTTTGGGTACTCGTAAGTATATAATTTTATTCGAAATTTCGGATATTCGAATTGTAAAAACTTAGCTAAAATAATGGGTATAACATAAAAGCGTCATAGCAGATTTCATATATCCAAATTCAATATATATCTTGTTATTGACAAGCCCTTTAAATGATTTAAACTAACAACAAAATATTATAGTCGAAATTTCCTATTTTATATTTACATTACTCTTATAATAACTGTCTAAATTTACGTGATAATTGTTTGTGAAATAGATTTAAAACTTGTAAAAGATATGACATTCAAAGAAAAACAGAAAACCTAGCAACAAAAAATCAAGAAGCGGAAAAACCAAGCAAAAATTTTGGTTCGAGGTTTGGTTTTCAAAATCTTATAGCCGAAATTTTGGTTCTATACAAATACTTCCTGATCGCTTCATGCTCACCCATAATCAAAACCCTCGATACTCGTAAAAAAATCATGTGCACCTGATAACTTACTGTTCTAGGTTCGCCCCTGCTTGCAGTTTCAATATTCAGATTATTGGGACTTACTCATCGGCTATTCGGACTTCAGCCTACTTATTGCTCTCGTCTTTTTGTTATAGATTTCATTTTTCGTGTAGATACATAAATTTATTGTCATTTGGAGCAATACCATTGATGATTTTTGATTGACGATACGTTTAATTATCGCAAGTTTTCTGGAATTATACTATTTTTCTGCCATCGGTTATCTTGCTTGTTTCATTAAGTTGCTGTCTTGTTTGTTTCTTGATAGTCGTTTTCTTTGTTGATTCGATTGTAACATAAAGATGTAAATGTTAACCAACTCCATGGTTCTATTGTTCGTCCTAGTGAAGTCTTCAATCACCATAGGTTAACCAACTCTATGCATAATAATATGCTTATCTTCGAGATCCCATCATTCATTACTTGCAAGATGTTCGATGAATGCGATTTATGTGATTGAACGATCGCAAATGTAATGACCTGAACTCTTGAAAATGCTCCCCTTTGATATGAGCCCCCCCTTGCTTGAGGCACCAACAAAGTAAGAATATTGACAAGCTACAAAGAAGGGTTAAATGTACTACCAAACAAAGTTAGTAGACAAGAGCATATATATATATAACAAGAGTCACCCAAGCGGAATTAGCTTAACAAATCGAGTGCAAAGAGAGGGACTCAAGATGAAGCTAAAACAATCTTAACTTTTTAGAGGCGTCAAAAGTTTGACAAGTTAAGAAAAATAAGTGGGATATTAGATAGAAAAGAGAACCCAAATTATTTTGGTAACACAAAAAAAATATATAAAGGACTAAGAGAGAAAAGAAATGTCCAATTTATAAAAAGGAAAATATTGTCGAGAGGACATACTCACTTTAATATCTTGGCAAGAATACCAAAATAAAGAGAGTATGACATGGACAGTAAAAATATTCCACATAGTCGAAAATAGAGAAAGAATGACTATGAAGGAAAAAGAAATCGAGGACGATAAAGTAGTCGCTTGCACAAACAATGATAAGCATTGGAGAAAGAAGTGTGAACGTGATACTATCAATCCAAAGACAAGGAGATGATTTTGACAAGATCAATTCACAATTGTTGGAATAGAGGTAGAAAAGAAATATCCATACCAATTGTAATGATAATATGTCAAAGATTTAAAAGTTTACAATTTTTGGAATCACCCAAGAAAATTCAAGATTTAACCAAAATCCTCTCAAAAGGTTAAAAACTTAGAATTGTTGGAATCACCCAATCCAATTGTAAATTTTAACCGAAATCAACTCTCAACAATGAGAAAAACGAAAAATCTCATACCAAAGATATTATAGGCAAGGATGCTTATGAATGTTGACACAAGAAGATGACTCCTCGATTTAGAGAAAGAGATTAAAGAAGCCAAAGAAAAGAAAAACCAAGATGGATGGTGGTTAGCATACGATAAACTACATGCTTAAAGTTTCGTAGCTCTTCTCAATGATAATGAATGTTCAAAGAACAATTACATGACGAGGAATGGGTGAGGCTCGACTCGACTTAATTTAGAAAGGATAGAGGAGAGAGACTCGACTTAGAAAGTCATGATTAAAAGAAATCGATAGAGACCCAACAAAGAAGTTAATGATAACTTCACAAGATAATTCAAGAATACTATACCCTCATAGGTGATAGTGAAATCTTGAAAGAAAACGAGAGAAGAAACTCAAAAGATAAGAAAAGAAAGAATCTTCAAGAAAACTCATCAAAAAGAGAGATAGACAAAAAACGAACAAAGGGACTCACTGGTCGCGATTCGTTAAATAGGGTCCAAGGTTCATTATCAATAATGAGCCGCTAGGTCATTTGAGGAAACGTGGACAGTGGGTGTCCAAAACGATTATTGACTCAAAAGAATATCACTTGGTCAAACAATTGCATTGATAAATGGCTTGAAAGTCAATGCTTCGGATATGACTTTTAACAATTGCAATTGCAAGTTAAAATTACTTAAATATTTCGGAAAAAATATTAAGTTGTCAATCTTACTAGGAGAGGAACTATATTTAAATCTAACCTTCTTTGACAACCGAGTGAGAAAATAAAGAATAAAAAAAAGACCACAAGAACAACGAGATCCAATACCCAAAGATAAATCATGTTGAAAAGCATGAAATGAAATACAAGAAAATAAATATCATACAAAGGTATATGAAACACAAGCTTAAAACTTAAGCATAATTTTAATCTTAGTTACACTAGAATTCTAAGATTTGCTTAAATTGGATGTCTTATTAATAAGCAACACACATGCTTAATAAAAAATAAAAACTTTTTAGAAATTTTGTTTTTCATAAAAAATAAATTTTTTGAAAATCTTTTTCAAAGAAAAATTTTAAAAATTTATGTTTTTAATTTTCTTTTATAGAAATCTTTTAATTTTCATTTATAGAAATCTGCTATTTTTTGAAAAATTTATTTTCTAAACTTTTTTTTCGAAATTTTTTTTTAAAAAAATTTTCTCACATAATTTCGGAAAAAATAAAATTTGAAAGTGAAAGTCCCCCTATCTTTTAGGGACTAAAAATGGAAGTCCTCCAAAGGTCAAGGGACCATAATTATAAAATATGAAAGTGAAAACTTGTCAAACAAGTCTCCTAGCCGGTTGGTTATATTACGTATATTGAACAAAATTTGAAAGTATATTGAGAATACTAGTACAAAATAAACTTGGTTACGTATTTCGGTTTTCTTAAAAAACTATATTGTGTACCTGTAGCTGTCACCTGATAGGTGTGTAAACACCCATCTTTTCTACCACTTAACTACAATAATAACCGGACCAAAACGTGTATTTTATGTCTTTTATGTCGGAATTATGCGTGGTTTGTGTTTTTGTTGTGATTTAGGATGAAAAGGTGAAAAATGGATAAAACACGGACATTCACGGGCATTTATGGACTTTTATTGAAGAAAAGGATAAAAGACGAAGTCAAGAAGTCAAGAGTGCAAAAAGAACGGAAGTCCACAACTAATTCTGAAGATTTATCGAAGAAAAAGTCAAAAGACGGAAGTTTATCAAAAGCCGAAGAATTCAAGTCTATTTTATTGAAGAATTTAAAGACGAGTTCAAAAGAAATCCCTAAGCCAAAAGTCCCTTAAGTCCAAGTTTAAAGAAGATTAGAAGAAAAGGACTAATGACGCAATTAATGAAGATTAATAAAAGGAGGGACTTAAACTTGTAATTAAGAAGAAAGGAAAGAGGGGATGAAGCTTCCTTAATCCTCCCCTATATATAGATTAGGATAGTTATCATTTCACTGTTGTTGGCTAGGGTGACACTAGTTCTTCCACCATTTAAATACTTGTCATTTACATTAATTGTCGTTTTAATTACCTTGTCTCGCACCTTAAATTCATTTAATTTCAAGTAAGTTTTCATTTAATTCTTGTCAATCTTTACTTTATCTTGTCAATCTCTTATCTACCTTTCTTATTCTTTGATTTGTTGTGTTTATGTTATGTTCATGTTCATGCTTTTATTTTGATCCAAAGTGTTTTTGATTATTATGGTTAAAGTTGTTTAATTTCATGTTTTTGATTGATTGTTGATGCTTATTTGTGGGTTCGTTACTGTTTTTATTAATACGTGTGATTGATTTTGCTTACTTTTTGTTTATATCTGCTACTGTATTACCTTCCTTGTTCTTCGGAAGATTTTGCTTGTTTCTGTGTTTCCAGATTTAGTTCCAGACCAAGGATAGGATTGAAGGTTCATTCGGAAGTCAAAACTTCCGGACCAAGGTCTCATCCGGAAGTCAAAACTTCCGAACCAAGGTTGCTCATTCGGAACTTCAAAAGTTCCGAACCAAACTTGTTCATTCGGAAGTCAAAACTTCCGAACCAAGACTCTTCATTCGGAACCTTCCGAATCAGTGACTTCCGAACCAATTCCAAAAGTTCCGGACCAAGGGCCTTCATTCGGAACTTCAAAAGTTCCGAATAAAGGAGCTTCATCCGGAAAGTTCCGAATCAAGGGGTGACCAAAACTTCCGAATCAAGGCAAGATTTGCAAGATTCCGAATCAGCAAGTTCCGAATGAAAGATTGTATTGGATAAGTGACATATTCAGACAAATTTGTTCCGGATCAAGGATTTTGGTAATATTCCAAGTGAAGAAGAATCATTTCAACCAAAGGTGACATTTAGGACGAGTGATTGTTCCA
Source organism: Glebionis coronaria (assembly GCA_025667525.1). Taxonomy (NCBI): domain Eukaryota; kingdom Viridiplantae; phylum Streptophyta; class Magnoliopsida; order Asterales; family Asteraceae; genus Glebionis; species Glebionis coronaria. The sequence continues at coordinate 22,469,843 of CM046881.1, read as the reverse complement.
AACAAAGGTTTATTCCGAATGAGCTGTATTCAGGTTCTTATCAGCTTTTATCTTTAGTTTTTATCTTCAAGCTTATTTTACTTGCCTTTTTATTTAATTGCACTCTTAGATTATTTGCCTTAGTTTTAGTCGCACTTTAAATTTGCCTTAGATAGATTTAAGTTTACGGCATTTTATTTTAGTACCCTTTAATTTTAGTCACATTTTTAAATACTCGCACTTTGCTTTAATTAGACTTAGATTTACGTTAAGAGCACTTTTACTTTTAAGTCTTTGCATTTAAATTTAAAATCACCCAAAAATATCCTTTTCCACCAAAGATCGACTGAGTCACACATAGAGAGCCTAGATCAATTCGTTAAGATACCGAGAACACGAACTTAATCTTTAATTTATAACTGGGTAAAATCTTAGTTATCAAATGGCGCCGCTGCCGGCTCTTTTCGTTAAGATCAACAGTTTTCTGTGCTAGACACGTTGCTTTTTGGGATCCGTTCACTTGTGAACGTTAATTTTTCTTGCCTAAAAAATTCAAAAAATCACAAAAAAAATTAAAAATTGATAAAAAACCATAAAAATTAAAAATTTCAAAAATCCAAAAAGATTTTATCTTTCTTGTGTATATATATTGTCTTTGTGTTTGGTTTCTTTTTCTTTTGCATTTTCAGGTGTATGCGTACTAGATCTTCTAACTACCAAGAGCCCGAGCCTCAAGAAGATTTAGATATGGCAGGTGTTAACAACAACAACATTCCACCGAACCTGAATAATAATAATAACAACAATGCTCTTCCACAGCCCGATCTTCGGACCATGGAGGAACTTTGTCAACCAACAATGTTTGGACGTGGAGGACCGATTGCGCCGATGCAAATCAACGCTCCTGAGTTTTCGTTGAAGCACCACATGATTCAGCAAGTACAAACAAACCCATTTAGAGGATTGCCTGATGATGATGCCAACAAACACCTCGACAAGTTCATTACAATCACCCAAAGCATGAAGTTGCCTGGGGCCACAATGGATGTACTCCGCCTACAACTCTTCCCACATACTTTATCCCATCATGCCGAGAAATGGTTTGATCGTCTCCCGAAGAACTCTATTCACACTTGGGATGACATGACTCAACGCTTTCTTTCGCGCTACTTTCCACCATCCATGGTCACAAGCCTTCGAAATCAGATCAGCGGTTTCATGCAAGATCCCGATGAATCTCTTTTTGATGCATGGGAGAGATATAATGTCTTGATCGACCGTTGTCCAAACCACAACATGCTTCCGGTCACTTTGATCGATACTTTCTACAACGGATTGACTTTTCGAGATCGTGATACGATTAATGCAGCCGCCGGTGGCACATTCATGAAAAGGAGACCCGAGGAGTGTAGAGAGTTAATAGAGAACATGACTACTCATCATAAGAACTGGGATTCCTCTGATTCTTCTAGAAACAACACGAGAGTCAATGTTTCTTCTACCTCAGCAAACCCTGAGATGACCGAACTCACCCGCATGATGGCTGAAATGAGCAAAAGTATTACGCTTCTCGCTTCAAACCAACAACAGCAAGTTAAAGCGGTCGCTAATCCTTGTGAAACATGTGGCGGTCCTCACTCATACACCGATTGTCCTTCGACACAAGGGAATCCGGAAAATGTGTATGCAGCTTACGGTAATTATTCACCAGAAAATTACCAAGCTAGACAACAAGGGGATAGAAATCTGCTGAGCTACCGTTCAAACAACTACCTTTCACCCGGTTTTTCTCCTCAAAACCAAAACCCCGCCAACAACTACAATAGAAGCAACCAAATCCCACCTCGTGCTTCTAACCCTTATCAACCACCCACCCAACAACACCCACCCATTAACCCCGATGTTGACACCATCATGAGAACTCAAGGTGAGCAAATCAAGAATCTACAGAGCCAAATAATCAATTTGAAAGGAGATATTTTGAAGCAAGGTAATGACATCAGAACCGAGGTTTGTGAAAACCTTCAATCCTCCTTCATCACTCAAACAACTGAATTAAAGAATCTATTGGCTAGTTTCTTACCCGAAGCTCAACCTTCTTCTTCCTCGGATTCTCTACCTTCAAACACCGTCACCAATCCGCGAGCTAATGTGAGTGCTACAACTACGCGTAGTGGAATTACCATTGTCAATCCACCTGATTCACCACCATTATCTACACCTCCTCCACCACCATGTATCCCTACTCCTCTTACACTTAGTGATAGCACACCATTACCGTCTCCGCCTCGTCATGACGATGTATCTCGGAAGGACCCTTCAACATCACAACCTTCACCAACTACACCCCCACCTAACCCTTATCAGCCCAGAATCCCATACCCTTCTCGCATAGGCAAAACCAACGAGCTAACCAAGAATGACTGTAATGTAATGAAATATGTGGATATGCTATCTAAAATGACCATCAACATCAGCCTTGTTGAAGCACTTTGCCACATGCCGAAATTTGTCAAAGCATTCAAGGAATTGCTTAGCAAGAAGGAGAAGTTGCTTGAACTCGCCAACACACGCTTAAATGAAAACTGCTCTACAGTCCTTCTTAGAGAACTTCCGGAAAAGCTTGGAGATCCCGGTCGTTTTGTGTTGTCTTGCGTATTCAACAAAACTGAAGAATTTACTGCCCTTGCTGATCTCGGGGCTAGTATTAATCTTATGCCACTCAGTGTTTGGAAAACACTATCATTGCCCGATCTCATTCCTACAAAGATGACTCTCGAACTTGCAAACCGCACTCTCGCTTACCCCGTTGGTATAGCCGAAGACGTGTTTATCAAAGTTGGCACATTTACCTTCCCGGTCGATTTCGTCGTAGTTGATTATGAAATGGACCCTCGTATTCCTCTAATACTTGGTCGGCCATTCTTGCGAACCGGACGTGCTTTAATAGATGTGGCCGAAGGTGAGTTAATCTTACGAGTCGGGGATGATTCTAAAATTTTTAAAATGGGGAAGCTTACAGGCAAATCCTTTGGAAGCCGAGAATCAATGAATATGATAAATGTGCTCGATGACTTTACCGTCTTTGACAATCCTCTATTCGAGTCTTCCACTCATAATCCACTTTTTAAAGATAATATGGATGATTCTCACTCTACTTTGGACGCTTCTCCCATTTTTGATTCTCCACCGGTCTTTGATGCTTATGATGATGATGATTCTAGCTCAGATTCGGATGATTTTGATTGTACTTCTGAGTACCCCGAGCTGCCCACTTTCGATGATTTCGATGAGGCTGATACTCTCTCGAGCGATTCTTCACATGATGAAGATCCTCCACCATCACTCGATCCTACTTTGGACGATTACTCATTCGAGGAAGATTTCTCTGAATTTCTCAACACATACTTCCCTCATGAGAGTGATGCTCCTCCTTTGGACTTTGAAGATTATCGCCTTGATCCTACTTTGGATTTGACGAGCATTTTGTCAAAGGAGAAAAAAACCGGTTGACACCGAAATCCGTTGCACTTATGATTTGACACCTCTTTGTCCCACTTCTGAGGACGAGGTTGTGCTTCTTTGCGGATCTTCTTCACACTCGGCTGAGCCTGAGTGCTATTTTCCCTTGAAGGAAAAGGTGTTCGATCCCGGTATTGAAGTCTTTAAGCCATCTCAGTATCCACCTGATGAAATAAAAGGAAACATCTTTGGACCTATTGCAGACATGCTTGCACCGCACCATACTTGCTTCTACTATGTTCCATCACTGCTTAAGAGAACCTTGCCACTTCTCTTTTGGCTTGCCTTGTTCGCCTTAAGCTCTTGCTTATTGATGGATGAAAACTATGTCTTTGATCCTGGTGGATTTGTTTCATGCTACTTCCGTTGATGATCAAGGTCGAGTCAGGCTCACGACTCGGTTAACAAAAATCAAGCGCTTCTTGGGAGGCAACCCATGCATCTATCTTTCCGCTTTCTTTACCATAAGTGTAGGGGGGACCCCTTTGGATTGCTCTTTCCTCTCCTCACTTCTTAATCAGGGATTCGAGCTTCAATGATCCACTCTTGATGATTCTTGACGACCCGTGATTCCGTGTTCTACTTCGTCCCGGTTCTATCCTAAACTCTTTTCGATTCACTATTTTATATTTCCTCAATATTAAAATAGGAATCTCTTTAGTTGTCTTTTCCTTAGCAAGATTTAAACAACGTGCACAATGTCCTAAGTGTAGGGGAGCTTACTCCCACATGCTTAAACATTGAGGACAATGTTTATCTTAAGTGTAGGGGGGACTTCTATCGAAGTTAAGTGGTCTTTTCCTTGTTTTTGTCCTCATTTTAACCGGAAAATCAATTTTTCGACATTTTTCAAAATTTTTGATCTATTTTGGCCTATTAGTTGTTATCTTTGTATAGTTATTTTATTTCTCCGCTAGAATAAATGTTTAATAAGTGGTTTTAATTTTCAAACGTTGTGAATCTTTTGACTCAATCCGAGTTTACTCTAGCTAGTATCCTTAACGTGTTTAAGTTAAGTTTTGCTAGGCTTTTATATAGGGAGCTATAAAACGCGAAAATCTTAACTCTCACGGGTTAAGAACAAGAACTTTTCGCAAGTTCCTATAATTGATCCTAGAGAGTCGTTTATCAAGGGAACTTTAAGATGCGATTTCTAAACTTGAAAGAGTCTAAGAATTTGCAAGATCCTATAGGCGACTCGAAAACCCAAAACTTTGATTTAATAGGCTAAGCATCCACGAATCTCATTACTTGAGATTTTAAACTATGGAGAACGAGAGATGATAGAGCCAATTATAAGTTTGGTATTCTTTCATGAATTTATGTGAGTTAATTATGAGCCTATTCTCCCATCGCTTGCTAATAATTTATTTGCTAATAAATAAGGTTGTACGATTTGAAAAGTTACTTAGCTTCTAGCCCCAGATCGTTTAAAAGTTACTCGGTAATGACGAGAGTTCATAGCCAAGGCATAACTTATGAAGCGGGGCGCGAAGATTGGCGAGTCCGAAAAGGCCCTAACAAGGCATGAGGGCTATGTTTTGTTGCTAAAGATCCAAAGTGATGTGAAGAATCATTTATCGAAAATCAATATGAAGGATCGAGACACACGACGAAAAGCAAAAACTCCCCAAAAGTCATGGAGAAGTGTATCCGAAAAGACCCTAACAAGGTATGAGGATAAATAGATCCAAGTCATAAAAGGAGGCGGATCGTTGTATATCAAAGTCCAAAATAAAGATTGGAGAAAAATGAAAAAGTCGTGGTCCAAGTATGAATCTCTCAAAACTTCAAGTGAAGAAATTCCAATTATGAAGAGAAGACCATTATTTCATGAACGTCTCTCAAGATTTGAAGTATGAAGTCGCTGCCAAATATCGGCCCGAGAAAGGTCTCAAATCGCGAACCAAGTTATTCCAAGATATGAACTTTTTGATATCCCGAGAAGCAGTTTTAAAAGATTTGGTCCTTTAGCTAACTATTGATTAAATCGTGCACTTTATTTTCAGACTAAATAATTATCGAAATAAGTCAAACAATGCATCTTCGTGATCATTCAAGACAAATAATAAAATATAAGAGATACCCATAGGAATAAGGGAGTCTAAGTGAATAATTGGCCCACATGAGTTCGTGTTAGTTTACTAACTTATAATAACAATGATCTCGTTTTTAAGCTTGGTTTGGAGAAAGTGAAAACTTGAGGATGATGATTATTCATAACATTTTCAAAACCCAAGGTATGCTTTTGATTTCTTTATTTTGAATGTCTTTAATTTTCTATCTCTTTAATAAAGGCCAACGTGGATTGATTACGATGAAAAGTGTAATCTTGCTTTGTAACTAATGCATTGCATGAGGACATTGCAATGGTCAAGTGTAGGGGATTTGATAGGTGTGTAAACACCCATCTTTTCTACCACTTAACTACAATAATAACCGGACCAAAACGTGTATTTTATGTCTTTTATGTCGGAATTATGCGTGGTTTGTGTTTTTGTTGTGATTTAGGATGAAAAGGTGAAAAATGGATAAAACACGGACATTCACGGGCATTTATGGACTTTTATTGAAGAAAAGGATAAAAGACGAAGTCAAGAAGTCAAGAGTGCAAAAAGAACGGAAGTCCACAACTAATTCTGAAGATTTATCGAAGAAAAAGTCAAAAGACGGAAGTTTATCAAAAGCCGAAGAATTCAAGTCTATTTTATTGAAGAATTTAAAGACGAGTTCAAAAGAAATCCCTAAGCCAAAAGTCCCTTAAGTCCAAGTTTAAAGAAGATTAGAAGAAAAGGACTAATGACGCAATTAATGAAGATTAATAAAAGGAGGGACTTAAACTTGTAATTAAGAAGAAAGGAAAGAGGGGAGGAAGCTTCCTTAATCCTCCCCTATATATAGATTAGGATAGTTATCATTTTACTGTTGTTGGCTAGGGTGACACTAGTTCTTCCACCATTTAAATACTTGTCATTTACATTAATTGTCATTTTAATTACCTTGTCTCGCACCTTAAATTCATTTAATTTCAAGTAAGTTTTCATTTAATTCTTGTCAATCTTTACTTTATCTTGTCAATCTCTTATCTACCTTTCTTATTCTTTGATTTGTTGTGTTTATGTTATGTTCATGTTCATGCTTTTATTTTGATCCAAAGTGTTTTTGATTATTATGGTTAAAGTTGTTTAATTTCATGTTTTTGATTGATTGTTGATGCTTATTTGTGGGTTCGTTACTGTTTTTATTAATACGTGTGATTGATTTTGCTTACTTTTTGTTTATATCTGCTACTGTATTACCTTCCTTGTTCTTCGGAAGATTTTGCTTGTTTCTGTGTTTCCAGATTTAGTTCCGGACCAAGGATAGGATTGAAGGTTCATTCGGAAGTCAAAACTTCCGGACCAAGGTCTCATCCGGAAGTCAAAACTTCCGAACCAAGGTTGCTCATTCGGAACTTCAAAAGTTCCGAACCAAACTTGTTCATTCGGAAGTCAAAACTTCCGAACCAAGACTCTTCATTCGGAACCTTCCGAATCAGTGACTTCCGAACCAATTCCAAAAGTTCCGGACCAAGGGCCTTCATTCGGAACTTCAAAAGTTCCGAATAAAGGAGCTTCATCCGGAAAGTTCCGAATCAAGGGGTGACCAAAACTTCCGAATCAAGGCAAGATTTGCAAGATTCCGAATCAGCAAGTTCCGAATGAAAGATTGTATTGGATAAGTGACATATTCAGACAAATTTGTTCCGGATCAAGGATTTTGGTAATATTCCAAGTGAAGAAGAATCATTTCAACCAAAGGTGACATTTAGGACGAGTGATTGTTCCAAACAAAGGTTTATTCCGAATGAGCTGTATTCAGGTTCTTATCAGCTTTTATCTTTAGTTTTTATCTTCAAGCTTATTTTACTTGCCTTTTTATTTAATTGCACTCTTAGATTATTTGCCTTAGTTTTAGTCGCACTTTAAATTTGCCTTAGATAGATTTAAGTTTACGTCATTTTATTTTAGTACCCTTTAATTTTAGTCACATTTTTAAATACTCGCACTTTGCTTTAATTAGACTTAGATTTACGTTAAGAGCACTTTTACTTTTAAGTCTTTGCATTTAAATTTAAAATCACCCAAAAATATCCTTTTCCACCAAAGATCGACTGAGTCACACATAGAGAGCCTAGATCAATTCGTTAAGATACCGAGAACACGAACTTAATCTTTAATTTATAACTGGGTAAAATCTTAGTTATCATCACCCTACATGCATACACGCATGCATGCATACATACATACATACATACATACATACATACATACATACATACATACATACATACATACATACATACATACATACATACATACATACATACATACATACATACATACATACATGCATGCATGCATGCATGCATGCATGCATACATACATACATACATACATACATACATACATACATACATACATACATACATACATACATACATACATACATACATACATACATACATACATACATACATACATACATGTATACATGCATACATACATACATGCATGCATGCATGCATGCATACATACATACATACATACATACATACATGTATGTATGCATGCATGCATGCATACATACATGTATGCATGCATGCATGCATACATACATGCATGCATACATGCATACATACATACATACATACATACATACATACATACATACATACATACATACATACATACATACATACATACATACATACATACATACATACATACATACATGCATGCATGCATGCATGCATGCATGCATGCATGCATGCATGCATGCATGCATGCATGCATACATACATACATACATGCATACATACATACATACATGCATACATACATACATACATACATACATACATACATACATACATACATATCCTCAAATAATTTACAAGATATATTATACATTGAAATTAATCATGCTTCTTATGCATGTCTGATTGATTTAATTTTACTTTTTGGGGAACAAAGTTAGTGGCAAAAGCCCAGGCATTGTTGGCAACAGGGTCAGCCAGATGGTCAGCCAGATGGTCAGCAAGGTTCGCCAACGGTCTTTTTCCCTTTCTGGAATTCAAACATTTCTGGACATTGTCTCTCTTTAAGTACATGGAGTTTTTGAAGTTCCTATTGTTGTATTATGGTTTTGCTTGTTATATTGATTGCCTCTTGTATAATTATTTGAATTTATTTCAGGACAATCTACAACATGTGCACGCAGAAGCCGTTAAGCCGCCACATGACTACTCTCTGCAACGAAAAGTATCGTGAGTCGTTCGTAGATTACATTACCACAGCGGTAAATTCAAGTATTTGTGTATGTTAAAAAATTATGCATATTCAGTATCGGTTAGGCTTGTTTCGGGTGAATGTGACTGGTTATGTTTGGTTCACACTTGCAGAAAATTGGGCGTGGGGTAATGGGTCATTATGACTGATGTCGTATACGAGTTTGAAGGATCTTTCGTAAAACAAATTACTAGGTAATACTATGTTTTACCATAGGACTTGAGGGTCAATATCGACTATTTTGAATGCTTATAGTTTGGAACTGAACAATAACTTGCCTATCATGGCTATTATGATTTCAATATAGCATCACCTTTATTATGACCAAATTAATAAAATGTATGCCCTGAAGCTAAAAACTTTCGCTCTGTGACACTTGAAGAATAATTATTATCTGTGGCCGTAATATCAGACAATTAGAAATTAAATGGATTTTACCTGACACTGCAACATTGATAATTTTCTATGCATACGCGCTTATACATACATGCATAGAACTTAATATTTGTGTTATTTTTTTCCAGATCTTGTACTCGATAAAGAACCTTTGGATTGTAACACTAGGATGAAGATTGCAGTTGGTGCAGCCAAAGGTTTGGAACATTTGCATGACAAAGCAAACCCTCTCCGGTCATATATATACCGTGACTTAAAATAATCAAACATTCTTCTTGATGAGGGATTCCACCCGAAACTCTTGGATTTTGGGTTTGCAAAACATGGTCCTGTCGGCGATAAAACATACGTCTCCATAAGGGTGATGGACACATATGCTGATGTGTACAGTTTTGGTGTCGTTTTTCTTGAACTTATTACTGGACGAAAGCCATTGATAATACCCGTGCTCCTGGGTAAGTCATAATGCTCCCTCTATCTGTTTGCTTTCGTATTTGATCCCGTTTCCTTTAACTATTCACTAGTGAACTATCTTATCAATATATCTACACAAAAACTCACTTATGGGCATGTCTTTATCCATTAATATATCATCTACTGAAATTGCAAGCATCTTCGATTAATCTTGTCACGTTTAATAGAGTAATAACTCGTTTGATCATAAACTAACATGACATGTCAAAGAAATTAAGTGCAAATTTTCACTCTATATATCTTGATGATAACCGAACAACTTGAATTAAGTTATATCCACGGACACAAAATGGCATAAACATTGAACATTTTTCATTTCTTTTTTAGTATTTGCTGAACAATAACGACTCAAAGATTATATCCAATATGATTATTAGTATAGTTATTTTATCCATTCAAGGAATTAGTCTAAGTAAATTTTTATGATCCTGTTAACTAAAGGAAAACTAATGAACTCATGGCTAAGAAAACCAAAACCAACAAAGTGACAGAGGGAGCATCGGTGTTGTGCGACGATGAAAACCATGACGTCCATGATGATTCAGACGGATCATATGGCTTGATTTGGATATTAAACTTACAAAGATCTGTAGACGGGTCTGTCTCAACTTGAGTGGCTAAACCTCCAAAATCACAACTATCATCGGACTGGTTAGACACTTGAAAAAATGCGTTCAAAGCATAAGATAACTTGTTAGGATCATCAAATGCACTACAATCTGCATTCAGGTTCTAGGTCAGTTTGATATGAACCGGATCGATTATAGAGATAAAAGGATAGATAGGCTATAATAATGGGATAACCCAACCCGGTGGCTTATATTAATGAGATAAACCGACTCCCAATTAACTAAGAAACTAATAAACCGTAATAAACATAAACAATAATCATATTTCTCTGCCTCCAAAACATTACAGACCTATATCTCTATATATAATAGCAGATAAACTTGATCATCAAGAAATAATAAAAGGAAAGTAAATAAGCTAATAAAATAAATAATAATAGTTGTCAATGCAGGATCGTATCATTACTCCGCCCCGCAAAAACACCTTGTCCTCAAGGTGTTGTTATCTTGCCTTATGTGATTCCGGGATCTCAAGTTCTTCGTTTTATCCCCTTTGTGCGCTTCAAGAGCAGGCAGTAGTCTTGGTCTATGTTCTTGAATTTTCTTGTGCAGACTTGTAATTCTTCTTGTGAATCTGAAGTTTCAAATCCAGGACCAAGTGACGTACCTAGCTTTCTAGGTTTTCTGGTTCGAACACGTGCCACCACAAACTTATTCCAAAACAGGCTTGCCTTGATCTTCCTGTTAGGAATCCGTTGATTTAGTTGGACCCCTAAAGAATCTGTTCCATCTTTTTCCAGCTTCTTTCCCACAGCTTCTGAATCTGACCCGAGACGAACATCTTCACCACACTTTTCTGTTGCGGCAGGTTGTGTTGGAGGCTTTTGAACAGGCGAGATGAAAGACTGAATTAGATTTATCATCTCTTCAATCTTTTGATTCAATTCTGCACGCCTCTTCTCCTCTTCATAAGCTCTAATAGCTATTTGTTCCCGTCTTTGATTCCATTGATGCCATTCTTGACACCTCTGATTCCATTGATGCCATTCTTGACACCTTTGATTCCATTGATGCCATTCCTGCCACCTCTGTGCTTCCGCTTCCATTCTAGTAACTTACTTTTTGCTGATGAACAGTAACTGACGATGAACAGTAACCGGTGGACAATTTTTTATTTTTTTTTAGCCCTAGAATCGAAACAGCTCTGATACCAATTGATATGAACCGGATCGATTATAGAGATAAAAGGATAGATAGGCTACAATAATGGGATAACCCGACCCCGGGTGGATTATATTAATGAGATAAACCGACCTACAATTAGCTAAGAAACTAATAAACCGTAATAAACATAAACAATAATCATATTTCTCTGCCTCCAAAGCATTACAAACCTATCTCTCTATATATAATAGCAGATAAACTTGATCATCAAGAAATAATAAAAGGAAAGTAAATAAGCTAATAAAATAAATAATTTTAGTTTGTCATTTAATGCATCGTCCTTCAAAACGCCACTTATTGGAGTGATATTTGACATATTTAGCCCCTACAAATGTAGCATTCTTGAATTTTGGTTGACCCGCGTAGTTAAAGATACCCCAATGGTGTTCAAAGTCTCCGTGAAGTGTACTTCTTGCATCCTCTTGTTAAGGAATTCAAAAAGGTACACTTCAATGTTATCAGGGTGTAAAGGGGTCCCTTTTTTGGCTAATTTTCGTGGTAAGAAGTCATCATAGAAATTTGAAGCGAGGGAGCTATTGGCCCACTTACTTCCATCAGTGGGCCAACCTATCTCCCCAACGACAACGGTCATGTTCTCATGACCAATTTTTTTAAAGCCGATAGACAAGTGTCGTACTTTTGCATCAAAAAAATCGGTGTACTCAGTGTCACCATCTTGGATGGAGACCTCACCGTTGAAAAGGCGTATTCCAATGGGAAACCACCGTCACCCACCGTGAGGATTAAAAATGGGTGGATAATTGACAATAAATGATGCATTATTATTGAAAAGGAAATCGTCTATTTCTTCAACCTGATCTTCAACTTCGGGACGAAGAATTCCAGCAGATGGAATTGGCTTCCACGGTGGGGACATGAAAATGTCACCATTAAACGAAACTATGGCCTTGATCTTGTCTCCGACTTTGGCATCATTAAGAGCCTTTTGGATTCTTTCTAATGCTGGTAGCGTTGAGTTAGTAAACATGCCCTCATATTCCTTTAGAAATGGATCATTACCGACAGCAACACTCCTGCACAATCACACTAGTGAGATGGAATTCTTGTACAGTAAACAACAAATAATATGTGTTCAGGGGTCAATCATAGATGAGGAATTTGAAAGCTGGTTCTTTAGAAGCCTTGCTACTAGTCTTTGAGGGAAACATGCACTCCGATCTGTGCAGTGTTGATTGCTGGATCAACTGTATCAAATTCAGTGTGACCGTGTCCATCTGCAAGTCAATCAACTCCACCAGGCATCATCAACATTCTCGGATGCCGGAAGGAGCAGTGCGAGACATCACCCACCAATTAGGATCGCTGGTATACCTTTTCGTCCCAATGTTGTAAACATGACCGATTTCACCCTTGTGAATTGTTGCCTAAAAAGCCTCAGATATGTCCTCACAGTAGAGGTAACTACTTACATTAGAACCATCACCATGAATCGGAATGAATTTAGGAATTAGATTTCTGGGAACGGGGTTGGGCCATAACATTGTTTCCTCTCGTGGTAATCACAGGCAACCTGTATGACCTAACATAAGTCATAACAAGCATTTCTTCTGCAGCCATTGTGGCCAAATATGGGTTTGTTGGGAAATGTATGAAGAAGTTCTAATATGAAATCTTCATTTAGCTAGACGTCTCAACCCAATGTTCCACTCTAAAGCAACGTTAACGCTCCTATCGAATGTTCAACGCTATTATGCCGAATGCACTTTGATATCTCGATTCATATGCACAAATTGATTTATAGCTTGAAAAGTTATATACATATTAACATTCAAATCTAAGATCTTATTCAAACTAAATTAGCTTAATCAATCTGTGATAGTTCAATTAATAACACGCAATACACACCCGTATGTTCGTCTTGTAACAGTTAAATCCGCTACCTATTGCACACAATTCTAGTTCTATTTAGAGTTATAAAGTTTAATCTCGATATTCGGACACTCCTAATAGCATATAATGAGCGGTATGGACTAAAATTACACAACTACTAGTAAGTCAACAAACACGGCTCAAACAATCAAACGGCAACAAATGTATCTCTTCCAATCATCGTAAGTTGGCCAAATGACACATGTCGAATAAAAATGCACACTGCGGTTAGCATTACACATCCTTAGGTGGAGTGATAGATGCAGACATGCCTATCAATAGCGTAGTGTTTATATACACTACAGTATGCATTAAATCAGACCACACCAATTGACTTGAGATGCTGCTTGTGCCGAGCATTGCCGTTCATGGTGGTTATCAAAATTTACCGGCCTTCACTTGGAGAGATTAACATACAAGTATGACAGTATGTTTGTCAAAAAGTTGTGTTTTTAGCTTGAATGTCAATGGGCAACGGATTATGTTATCATCAAGAAGATCTCAATGTAACTCACACGTTAGCTTGAATGTCAATGTCAATGGGCAACGGATTATGTTATCATCAATGTAACATACAAGTAGAATTGAATGAAGAGGAGGTAGAACCAATGGAGTGGTTAGTACCATGGGTGGAGGAGGTCTTGCATGGTGAAAGAGGTGGGGAAGGTGATGAAGAAATGAGGATAGGAGCATTCTCATTCTTAGGTGTGTGGAAAGGTGAAGAGTTAGGCTTAGCTACCTTAACCCTTATTTTGAGTGTTTTTCTTGGGGTGGAGGTCTTGGAAGTGTTTGAGGTTTTGGTACACACCATGGTTGATTAGGGTGGTTTAAGGTTTAGGGAAGTATGTTTGATGTGTGAAGAACATGGCAAACAAGGTGGGTTTAAATGGGTGAGGGGATGATCCAAACTAGTAATGGGTTAAAATCATTTTAGGTGAATAATGAATTTAGATACCCTAGTTTAGGAAATGTGCAGTTTATTACTGAAAATCATGCAAGGTTTACACAAAATTAAGAAAACAGTGTAAAGCAAAGATGCTGTCGTGCACAGTGACCGGCGGTTCCTTATCTAGGACCGGCGGTACCTTATCGATAAGGAACCGCGGATCGATATGGAACCGCGACCAGAAGGTTTTCAAAAATTTCCCATCCCAGTTTTTGATAAACCCAGATTTTTCCCAAAAGTTTCACAAGCCAAAGTTAACTACAGATCATAATCTAATAAGCTAACTATCAAAAGGCATGCACAAAGCTATGTAAAGCACAAACATTATTGCATAAGCGACATTAAGGATCAAAATAAATAATAATCCAAGCATGCAACACAAGTTAATAAACAACTAAACCAAAGTGTTAATAACCAAATGTTTAACCATCAAATCCAAACTTTGACACAACTTCAAAGTCTTCACCTCCTTTTCTTTCCTAAACCCTTGATCATCTTTCCCAAATACTTGAACCCTTTTCTTGACTCCACTCGGTGTTCATGTAATTCTCCCCGAGTTCTAAGATTCTCACGATAAAGATGCTCCATATTAAGATCTTCAGGGACATCACTAGAAGGGTGAGGAGGAGGAGATAAGTCTTCAAAATCATCCTCGAATTGATTTGAGGATGGATGGGAGTTACTCGAAGAATCAAAATGAGAACTAGGACCGATGCCATCACCATCACTTGGTGGCATATCGGTGTCCTCCTCATCCGGCTCTTGATGGTCGGATTTTCTCGAACCACGGTCACTTCTTGGCTTTCGTTGATACGCCTCTTGAATAGGCAACATAACCCGTTGAACCAGGTGAAAGCGAGAAAGATCGAGTTGAGGAAAATCTTGACCAACCCTTCTAAAGAGGCGAGTAAGAAGCATAGCATAAGGGAGGTTGGTTTTGGGTTTGTAAAGAGCATAATTTATACGTCGAGCGATGTAATATGCAAGATTGTACTTGGTGGAAGTAAACAGGCAAAACAACATATGCCCCATGCAAGCCGGGATATGATCCCGGTTCCCACCAAGACAAAACACAATTTCCCTAAGGTTGTTTGCCCATTGGAGCATGTAATCCTTAAGGTCTCTTGAGAGCACTTCATACCTAGTCACATTTCGCACATTTGTATGAAGGCTTCTCACAACGTTTCCACTACACTCTTTCGTGATGATTTCAAGGATGAAATTTAGATCAACTTCGGTGGTGTTATTTGGAGGTTTATCGTTTGACTCCAAGAGAGCATCTAGTCTCCACTTATCCGTGAAACGACAAGTGCCTTCAAATGGCACACCAAGAATATCACCAAAGTCATCGAGGGAATATTGAATGATTTGACCATTCAACAAGAAACGAATAAAGATTTGGTCGTTGATTTCAAGCATGGAGTAAGTACTGAAGAACTCAAGAAGGAACAAGGGATAAATTACCTCGTCTATGTAAAGGAAACAATCAAACCCAATAAGCTCGAACATAGAGTTGATATAATTATCTCCCGCTATTCTTGGATCTGCTTTACCTGGTTTGAGTCTGTGTGGCGGTGGGCTCAAACCCCGTGGATTAGTCGGCCAATGAGTCGGAAATCACGGTTACCAAAAAAAAAAGAAAAAAAAAAAGCGTTTTGGAGTTGAGGGGAAACAAAGGTTTGAGAGAGGTAGGGCATATAATCTTTAGTGAATTGATGATCTTTTTGATATTGAGAAGGCATGATTAAGTACCTAAATACAAACACAAGACAATATTTCTCCAATCACTCATATGAAAAATAAAAAGAAAAACGAAAAATGAAAATGTGTTATATCAATTTCTTGACAAACATAGGATTGAATCCATATCATTTTCATGTTCACAATGTGTCTATTCCATCATTAACCAAGAACACATGATCTATGTTAGATCAACAATGGATTAGAACATTGGTTTTTCAAAATAAGGTTTTTAGGTAAGCATTAACAATGTCATTACCTACTTGTTCATGGGTTCATCTCAAATCCATCATTCAACCAAAATCATTTAGCCTAAATTCGGATTTGTTCTACAAGTGGGTTTTACTGAAATCTTAATGAATATCAACCTAAGGAATCATAGTAAGATTCCCATGACAACCCACATTCCTATTAAGGTTTTAATTCAATTTCAATTTTAAAAATCCCCAATTATGAAAGGATGAACCCTAGAACAAAATAGATGAAGTTGAAAGAAAATACTTACAATTAATTGATGTTAGATGAAGGATGAGTGAAACCCACAACTTGGAATCAATTAATTTGAGTGATTGAAGGTTTTGGAAGCTTCAACAATGGTGGAAAAGGTAAAACCCGTCGGCTGTGTGTTTTTGGGAGAGAGAGAGTTTGGTTTGAAAAGGAATAAAAAACTCAAACTGGCGCTCTGACAAAAGTTACTGCCCGCGGTACCTTATCGATAAGGAACCGCGGGTTTGAGCCGCGGAGATAAGGAACCACCTACAGAGGCAGGTTTCTATCTCTGAAAAACGCCAAATTTTGAAAATCCAGTTTTTCTAAAATACTTAAAATTAAATCATGAGCCTTTTAGAATATCATTGGATCATTATAACACTAAGCAATATGCCTTAATGAAGGATTACAAGTTAAATCAAGATCGAAAAGAACCGAAACGGACAAACGACTACTCGTAGCAAAACGACTAAGTGGAAAGAAGTCAAGAGAAGTAAATCAAGACTAGGATCAATGCTCAAGGGATTAATGACAATCTTCAAGTAGTTGAAATGAAGAGCTTGTGCCATATATAGTGGTTTAAGACGTGCCTTTCCGGCGAAACGATAAACGGCTTTGGTAATGAATAAGCACAAAGCAATTATTCAAGTATAAACTAAGATCACTTTCAATAATAGTCTTAGTCTAAACTAAAATATGATCAAAGCATTAATTCACTTTCTCTCCCACAAAGGGCCTACTAACCGTATGGGTGCAAACCATGGAAATCATGCTTGATACGTTAAGCTTCTACTAACTCACTCTACATCACCATAGTGAGTCAAGTATCCAAGCAATGAAGGTTTGAGAGGATAAAAGAAAAGAAACACAAACCACAAATAAATGTCAAGGCAAGGATGCCGAGAACAAGCACATAGTCAAGTAATGATCAAAAGAATGATCAAAGGGCGTGTGGAAGAACGAAAGCGTACCTTGGCCACAAAGAGCAATCCATGAAGGAATAAGTGCTATGCCCAATCAATGACTATGATGAGTACTAAGACTTCAAGGACTAGTATCATTCCCAATCATCTTGGTATCATCATTCAAAGATGTTAAAGATCAATGAAGATGATTCTTCTAAAAGTGCAAGTAACTCAATCCATAACCAATAAATTGATTAATCTTCATGAGTACCTACACAAAGCAAGATGCAAACTAGTAGATACATTTCAAAAGTTTATCTAAAATGCATAAGGGCTACTAATCTTAAGTGGGATGCAAAATTATCAATTAAAAGACCTATTTTAAAAGAAAACATAGTTTTGACCAAAGAGAAACTTTAGTACAACTAGACCTTCTAATTTGAGGAGACAATGGATCGATCCAAGTTTCAAAGTACAATATACTTCAAAGATCTTGAGTGACCATCGCTCTGATACCAATTGTAGAAACTAGAAGGGGGGGTTGAATAGTTTCTCTTCGATTGGTGACCAAATTAAAATTACTTTCAATTTGGTTTGTATCAAAACTATCTTTTACTTGATGCTAAGTTGCCTAATGATTAGGTTCAATTGAAATACACTAGCAAGGATAATAAGCAAGTATAATGATAATGAAATAAGTAAAGAGCAAGGAAGGAGACAACCTAGTGGGAAGACACCAAGATTTATAGTGGTTCGACAACGAGTCTCTATCCTCGTTTCTACTCCACTCCTCGAGTACACCTACTCGAGATTTCCACTATATCCACAAGCTCCCTTCTCGGCGGAGAAAACCTTACATCGTTGCTTACATTATTTTCCGACACTAAGCTAAATGTCGAGACCTAATCTTTAGCTAGGACCAATCTACACGATGTTGCCTACTTCACAATTTAACGACACAAGGCTAGATGTCGAGTTCTAATCTTAAGGTAGAACCAATCTTCACGACGTTGCCTACTTCACCATTTTACGACACAAGGCTAGATGTCGAGTTCTAATCGAAAGCTAGAACCAATCTTCACGACTCTTCACTTTGAAGCTAAGTGAGAACTCCACACAACACAACTACTAATCACTTTAAAGTTTAGTGAGAACTCACAAGACACAACCACATCACTTTATAGTTTAGTGAGAATTCCTAATCAAATCTATTACAACTCAACTAGACTTATCCAACCACACACATGTAGCTTGGATTTACACAACATAAATCCAAGCAAACACATATGCAATGGATGTACACAACAAATCCAAGTATCCACAAATAACTTGGATGAACACAACTAGTCCAAGTATTCATAAATACATTGGATTGACCTAAAACAAAAAGGGTATCATGATGAATATGACTAGCTCATAAATTCATCTTTATCACTACACTAGTGAGTGAGTGATCTTTTCATTGGACATGGTAAAGGAGGGGATCAAAAGGATAATCATATGTAAACATCCTTAACAATTTAAGTGATCATTTACTAATGATTATGCTATAGAAAATAGAAAGAGGGCTGAGAAAAACGTCCAAGAGGCTTACTGGAAAATGAGATTTGACCCACTATTTAAAGGAGACAAAGTTACAACGGATCTATAACGGCTACTGTGCGCGGTACCTTATCTCACCCCGCGGTACCATATCGCTAAGGTACCGCGTAGGTACTTAAGGTACCGCCACTAGACTCCGCTCCGTTTTTTGTCTTTTAGTGGGGTGGGAATATCTGAGGTATTTGAACCCTTCAAAGGATATTCTAACAGCATTTGGAATATGCCATTTTCAAATTTTCATTTTCCATTTTAATAAAACATTTTCTAAAAAAGAAAGTTTATTAAAAAGTCTTTTGTCCTATTAACAAAAGTGAGTTTTAAGGATAATCATTTTGATGATCACTAAGTATGATTAAGAAAGGTTAGTGATATGATTATTACCTTGATGATAGTGTTGGTTAAATAATTCATTTTGTGTTTTACACTAAATGTGTTGTATGGTTTGTTGTGATCAAAACTAAGAAAGATTAGTTAACACTAATAATGTTTTTAGGCATTACTTGCATTAACAATCTCCCCCTTTTTGATTACGACAAACGATAAACTCATTTACGTAGAAACACAAACTATGGAACTATTAACTAGTTTATCACTATCATTTCTCCCCCTTTGTCGTAGCAAAAAGGTTAGCATAAGTCTTTGAAGAGCATCGAACTTTGCTAGTAGCTCCCCCTTGGTGGTTGCTCCCCCTTGCTTGGGGCACCAAGTTTGTGAGCTAAGGTGACATGCTACACAAAGGTTAGTAGAAAGGAAAGAAACACCAATGTATATATGATCACTACCTACTAAGTAACTTGAGAGGGAGAAAGAGAAGAAATCTCAAATTAGAAGCAAGTATTTTGCTAAGTATGTCCAAAGAGGTAATTGACAAAATCAAACTTCAATCCAATGAAGATGATAAGCTTGTCAATGGGTTAAAGCTTTAGAATTGATGGAATCACCCATAAGCAATTGTAAAAAATTAACCAAGATCAACTCAAAGTAGAACTAATTAGATAGCACACAAATAACACAAATGTTACAAAAAAAATACAACAAAGAAGATAGTCATACATATAGTATGAGTATCTAAAAGCAATAAATATGGAAAATAAACAACTAAGCATAAGCTAGTCTAATAGTGATATTTTCCAAGATTGCTAAAAATAAAATAAAACTAAAAAGACGACGATGCATCATTCGAAGTTTTGTCCATCGGAACGAAAACTTGAATAGGAGGTCGAGTGAGGAGGAATTCAAGAAAATTTAACTTCTCATACACATGAGCAAGTTCAATTTGTTGAAATCGGCAACAATCACACGAGGATCCATGATGCAACACAAAATCGTTTGATGGGGGTATGGCATCAAACTTAGGGTTTGGTGGTGGTGGGGTAAAGGGTTTGGGAGTGTTTTCACAATGCCTTGTGAGGTTTGGGAAGGTTGCAAGGTCATTGAGTTGGGGGGTATTGAAGGATTGTGGTGGTGGTGGAACATGTTCTTTTGCTCCGGTGATGGGGTTTATGGTGTAAGTCTCATTCCAATACTTGATTGGAGAGAAGGTAGGGTTTTTGGGTGGTTTGTACGAAGATGGTTCATTCTTCTTAACCCAAACGGGTCGAACCGAGATTTTCGGTTTCTTTGAAAGCTTGGATGAAGAAGCTTTAGGCGAGAGGGGTTGTGACAAAGAAATATCAAGGTTAGGAATGTAGGAGTTAGGCATTGTGAGAGTGTAAGAATGATATCTCAAGGTTATGTGAGAATGAATTCTCAAGGTTGGGAAGGTGTGAGAATGAAATCTCAAGGTTGGGGTATAAGTAAAATGTAATCAAGGTAAGAATTTGAATACAAAATGTGTAGTGTCAAGGAATGTTTAGTCAATTTGAGTAAACAAGGAATCTTGACTGGGAATAGGGTTTTAAAGGTTTTGACCAAAAATTCGTCAAAAGTCACTTTCTGGCCGCGGTACCTTATAGGGGCCGGCGGTTCCATATCACTAAGGAATCGCAGGTCTTTAAGGAACCGCGTCCAGAGGACTTTAAACCATGTTTTTCCTGGGTTTTGGGAAAAACTGAGACTTTTTCAAAAAGTTGCAAATCTTGGAATTTTACCTCTATTAGAACCAAAATATGCTAGGGTTGCATAAAGCAACACATTCACAAAGAATGTCTTGACAAAGGGTGACAAAATAATTTAGATATCATTTTAAACCAATTTTAGTCAAGTTTAGGGGTTGTGATAGATTTAGGTTCAATTTTAATTTCAAATTAAAGTTGATTAGTGTGCACAAAAGGATAGAATCACACAAAGCTAAATCCATAAGTCAACAACATAAAACATTCATTAATGAGGCAAGTACAAAGACAAATAAAACTAAATAATACATAGCTAGCTTATCATTAAATCTAGATAAGTGGTTTTCTTTGGCTTGTTGTTGTTGAAAACTCTTATTAAGACAACTCCATCATTCATCTCCTAGGAGGAGGCATGGAGAACAAAGTAAGCAAGAAATCTTGAAAACCCCTATGTAGTCCATACATATCCATCCTTAGGTTTTGGATGAGGAAGTGGTTGTAGAGACAACATGGACATCTAGGACCATGAGTTTGTTGAAACCTAAAGTAAGGATCACCCAAGAGGAGGGAAAATGGGACACCTGAAATTGGGATGTTTGAGTTGGGTGGAGGTGGAGGAGGCAAGTTCTCCAAGGGTGATGAGGGTGAAAGTGGAGGCATGTTCCCCAAAGGGTAAATGGGTGAGTGTGGAGGTAAATCCTCCAAGGTTGGTAAAATGGGTGAGTTGTGAGGGGTAAATGGTGAAGTCACCAAAGAGTCATCAAAGTCATTCCCAAAAGGAATGCTTTGGATTGGTTGAGGTTGTGTGGTCACTTCCAAGGGTGCACTTGGAGTGAAGGGTGAAGAAAGCTCATTCATTCTAGAATTGAATGAAGAGGAGGTAGAACCAATGGAGTGGTTAGTACCATGGGTGGAGGAGGTCTTACATGGTGCAAGAGGTGGGGAAGCTGATGAAGAAATGAGGATAGGAGCATTCTCATTCTTAGGTGTGTGGAAAGGTGAAGAGTTAGGCTTAGCTACCTTAACCCTTATTTTGAGTTTTTTTCTTGGGGTGGAGGTCTTGGAAGTGTTTGAGGTTTTGGTACACACCATGGTTGATTAGGGTGGTTTAAGGTTTAGGGAAGTATGTTTGATGTGTGAAGAACATGGCAAACAAGGTGGGTTTAAATGGGTGAGGGGATGATCCAAACTAGTAATGGGTTAAAATCATTTTAGGTGAATAATGAATTTAGATACCCTAGTTTAGGAAATGTGCAGTTTATTACTGAAAATCATGCAAGGTTTACACAAAATTAAGAAAACAGTGTAAAGCAAAGATGTTGTCGTGCACAGTGACCGGCGGTTCCTTATCTAGGACCGGCGGTACCTTATCGATAAGGAACCGCGGATCGATATGGAACCGCGACCAGAAGGTTTTCAAAAATTTCCCATCCCAGTT
Organism: Glebionis coronaria; assembly: GCA_025667525.1. Taxonomy (NCBI): domain Eukaryota; kingdom Viridiplantae; phylum Streptophyta; class Magnoliopsida; order Asterales; family Asteraceae; genus Glebionis; species Glebionis coronaria. The sequence continues at coordinate 22,447,285 of CM046881.1, read as the reverse complement.
TTTGATAAACCCAGATTTTTCCCAAAAGTTTCACAAGCCAAAGTTAACTACAGATCATAATCTAATAAGCTAACTATCAAAAGGCATGCACAAAGCTATGTAAAGCACAAACATTATTGCATAAGCGACATTAAGGATCAAAATAAATAATAATCCAAGCATGCAACACAAGTTAATAAACAACTAAACCAAAGTGTTAATAACCAAATGTTTAACCATTAAATCCAAACTTTGACACAACTTCAAAGTCTTCACCTCCTTTTCTTTCCTAAACCCTTGATCATCTTTCCCAAATACTTGAACCCTTTTCTTGACTCCACTCGGTGTTCATGTAATTCTCCCCGAGTTCTAAGATTCTCACGATAAAGATGCTCCATATTGAGATCTTCAGGGACATCACTAGAAGGATGAGGAGGAGGAGCTAAGTCTTCAAAATCATCCTCGAATTGATTTGAGGATGGATGGGAGTTACTCGAAGAATCAAAATGAGAACTATGACCGATGCCATCACCATCACTTGGTGGCATATCGGTGTCCTCCTCATCCGGCTCTTGATGGTCGGATTTTCTCGAACCACGGTCACTTTTTGGCTTTCGTTGATACGCCTCTTGAATAGGCAACATAACCCGTTGAACCGGGTGAAAGCGAGTTTGAGGAAAATCTTAACCAACCCTTCTAAAGAGGCGAGTAAGAAGCATGGCATAAGGGAGGTTGGTTTTGGGTTTGGAAAGAGCATAATTTATACGTCGAGCGATGTAATATGCAAGATTGTACTTGGTGGAAGTAAACAGGCAAAACAACATATGCCCCATGCAAGCCGGGATATGATCCCGATTACCACCAAGACAAAACACATTTTCCCTAAGGATGTTTGCCCATTGGAGCATGTAATCCTCAAGGTCGCTTGAGAGCACTTCATACCTATTCACAATTCGCACATTTGTATGAAGGCTTCTCACAACGTTTCCACTACGCTCTTTCGTGATGATTTCAAGGATGAAATTTAGATCAACTTCGGTGGTGTCATTTGGAGGTTTATTGTTTGACTCCAAGAGAGCATCTAGTCTCCACTTATCCGTGAAACGACAAGTGCCTTCAAATGGCACACCAAGAATATCACCAAAGTCATCGAGGGAATATTGAATGATTTGACCATTCAACAAGAAACGAATAAAGATTTGGTCGTTGATTTCAAGCATGGAGTAAGTACTGAAGAACTCAAGAAGGAACAAGGGATAAATTACCTCGTCTATGTAAAGCAGACAATCAAACCCAATAAGCTCGAACATAGAGTTGATATAATTATATCCCGCTATTCTTGGATCTACAATCCTACCCTCATGGAAACAACGAGAGGAAAGGGATGGAAAAGCGTTTTGGAGTTGAGGGGAAACAAAGGTTTGAGAGATGTCGGGCATATAATCTTTAGTGAATCGATGATCTTTTTGATATTGAGAAGGCATGATTAAGTACCTAAATACAAACACAAGACAATATTTCTCCAATCACTCATATAAAAAATAAAAAGAAAAACGAAAAATGAAAATGTGTTATATCAATTTCTTGACAAACATAGGATTGAATCCATATCATTTTCATGTTCACAATGTGTCTATTCCATCATTAACCAAGAACACATGATCTATGTTAGATCAACAATGGATTAGAACATTGGTTTTTCAAAATAAGGTTTTTAGGTAAGCATTAACAATGTCATTACCTACTTGTTCATGGGTTCATCTCAAATCCATCATTCAACCAAAATCATTTAGCCTAAATTCGGATTTGTTCTACAAGTGGGTTTTACTGAAATCTTAATGAATATCAACCTAAGGAATCATAGTAAGATTACCATGTCAACCCACATTCCTATTAAGGTTTTAATTCAATTTCAATTTTAAAAATCCCCAATTATGAAAGGATGAACCCTAGAACAAAATAGATGAAATTGAAAGAAAATACTTACAATTAATTGATGTTAGATGAAGGATGAGTGAAACCCACAACTTGGAATCAATTAATTTGATTGATTGAAGGTTTTGGAAGCTTCAACAATGGTGGAAAAGGTAAAACCCGTCGGCTGTGTGTTTTTGGGAGAGAGAGAGTTTGGTTTGAAAAGGAATAAAAAAATCAAACTGGCGCTCTGACAAAAGTTACTGCCCGCGGTACCTTATCGATAAGGAACCGCGGGTTTGAGCCGCGGAGATAAGGAACCGCCTACAGAGGCAGGTTTCTATCTCTGAAAAACGCCAAATTTTGAAAATCCAGTTTTTCTAAAATACTTAAAATTAAATCATGAGCCTTTTAGAATATCATTGGATCATCATAACACTAAGCAATCTGCCTTAATGAAGGATTACGAGTTAAATCAAGATCGAAAAGAACCGAAACGGACAAACGACTACTCGTAGCAAAACGACTAAGTGGAGAGAAGTCAAGAGAAGTGAATCAAGACTAGGATCAATGCTCAAGGGATTAATGACAATCTTCAAGTAGTTGAAACGAAGAGCTTGTGTCATATATAGTGGTTTAAGACGTGCCTTTCCGGCGAAACAATAAACGGCTTTGGTAATGAATAAGCACAAAGCAATTATTCAAGTCTAAACTAAGATCACTTTCAATAATAGTCTTAGTCTAAACTAAAATATGAGCAAAGTATTAATTCACTTTCTCTCCCACAAAGGGCCTACTAACCGTATGGGTGCAAACCATGGAAATCATGCTTGATACTTTAAGCTTCTACTAACTCACTCTACATCACCATAGTGAGTCAAGTATCCAAGCAATGAAGGTTTGAGAGGATAAAAGAAAAGAAACACAAACCACAAATAATGTCAAGGCAAGGATGCCGAGAACAAGCACATAGTCAAGTAATGATCAAAAGAATGATCAAAGGGCGTGTGGAAGAACGAAAGCGTACCTTGGCCACAAAGAGCAATCCATGAAGGAATAAGTGCTATGCCCAATCAATGACTATGATGAGTACTAAGTCTTCAAGGACTAGTATCATACCCAATCATCTTGGTATCATCATTCAAAGATGTTAAAGATCAATGAAGATGATTCTTCTAAAAGTGCAAGTAACTCAATCCATAATCAATAAATTGATTGATCTTCATGAGTACCTACACAAAGCAAGATGCAAACTAGTAGATACATTTCAAAAGTATATCTAAAAGGGCTACTAATCTTAAGTGGGATGCAAAATTATCAATTAAAAGACCTATTTTCAAAGAAAACATAGTTTTGACCAAAGAGAAACTTTAGTACAACTAGACCTTCTAATTTGAGGATACAATGGATCGATCCAAGTTTCAAAGTACAATATACTTCAAAGATCTTGAGTGACCATCGCTCTGATACCAATTGTAGAAACTAGAAGGGGGGGGGGGGGGGCGGTTGAATAGTTTCTCTTTGATTTGTGACCAAATTAAATTACTTTCAATTTGGTTTGTATAAAAACTATCCTTTACTTGATGCTAAGTTGCCTAATGATTAGGTTCAATTGAAATACACTAGCAATGATAATAAGCAAGTATAATGATAATGAAATAAGTAAAGAGCAAGGAAGGAGACAACCTAGTGGGAAGACACCAAGATTTATAGTGGTTCGACAACGAGGCTCTATCCTCGTTTCTACTCCACTCCTCGAGTACACCTACTCGAGATTTCCACTATATCCACAAGCTCCCTTCTCGGCGGAGAAAACCTTACATCGTTGCTTACATTATTTTCCGACACTAAGCTAAATGTCGAGACCTAATCTTTAGCTAGGACCAATCTACACGACGTTGCCTACTTCACAATTTAATGACACAAGGCTAGATGTCGAGTTCTAATCTTAAGGTAGAACCAATCTTCACGACGTTGCCTACTTCACCATTTACGACACAAGGCTAGATGTCGAGTTCTAATCGAAAGCTAGAACCAATCTTCACGACTCTTTACTTTGAAGCTAAGTGAGAACTCCACACAACACAACTACTAATCACTTTAAAGTTTAGTGAGAACTCACAAGACACAACCACATCACTTTATAGTTTAGTGAGAACTCCTAATCAAATCTATTACAACTCAACTAGACTTATCCAACCACACACATGTAGCTTGGATTTACACAACACAAATCCAAGCAAACACATATGCAATGGATGTACACAACAAATCCAAGTATCCACAAATAACTTGGATGAACACAACTAGTCCAAGTATTCATAAATACATTGGATTGACCTAAAACAAAAAGGGTATCATGATGAATATGACTAGCTCATAAATTCATCTTTATCACTACACTAGTGAGTGAGTGATTTTCTCATTGGACATGGTAAAGGAGGGGATCAAAAGGATAATCATATGTAAACATCCTTAACAATTTAAGTGATCATTTACTAATGATTATGCTATAGAAAATAGAAAGAGGGCTGAGAAAAACGTCCAAGAGGCTTACTGGAAAATGAGATTTGACCCACTATTTAAAGGAGACAAAGTTACAACGGATCTATAACGGCTACTGTGCGCGGTACCTTATCTCACCCCGCGGTACCATATCGCTAAGGTACCGCGTAGGTACTTAAGGTACCGCCACTAGACTCCGCTCCGTTTTTTGTCTTTTAGTGGGGTGGGAATATCTGAGGTATTTGAACCCTTCAAAGGATATTCTAACAGCATTTGGAATATGCCATTTTCAAATTTTCATTTTCCATTTTAATAAAACATTTTCTAAAAAAGAAAGTTTATTAAAAAGTCTTTTGTCTTATTAACAAAAGTGAGTTTTAAGGATAATCATTTTGATGATCACTAAGTATGATTAAGAAAGGTTAGTGATATGATTATTACCTTGATGATAGTGTTAGTTAAATAATTCATTTTGTGTTTTACACTAAATGTGTTGTATGGTTTGTTGTGATCAAAACTACAAAAGATTAGTTAACACTAATAATGTTTTTAGGCATTACTTGCATTAACAAATTTAAAACGCTGTATGGAATAGTTTTTTATTTAAGAGTTATTTGGTTAAAATAAAAAGCTAACAGCTCTAAAAAATATTGTGCCAAACAGAACTATTAGATTATTATTTTAACAAAAACACTAACAGCTTTATAAAAGTTTTAGAAAAACTCTTACCAAACAGGCAAACATAGCCTACAACTGTTGTTAAAAGGCATCTGCCATGTTGCAATTTGTCCTTCTTTCTTTTTTTTTTTTTTTACCTCGTCCTTCTTTCTTCACTCCTATTATTTTGTAAAATTCTTTATTTTAAACAATAAATCATTGTAATCATTCCATTCATTTTTGTTTCTTACGGAGTATTTCTTTTGTATAGAAACCCCAGTTGATTTGTTGTATTTGTAACTGTGATTCTCATTTCAATGTGAATTCTGAATTACACGTGTTACAAAACATGCGGCAATAAAGTAACCACATATCATTTAGACCGATTTGGGTAAAACTGCAGTCTGCAATCGCAAATAAGTATTATTCTCTCCGTTTTAAAATTATTATCTACGGATAAAAAATACACAATTTAAAAAAACATCTTAACTTTTTCTCTTACTTCTTGCATGAAGACGGCTAATTAACTTAAAAGATTTTTTAAATTTTGTAATTATAACTACAACTAAGAGTAACATATTAATCTCGAAGTAAATTTACTACATATATTTAAAAGTAGACAGTTAATTTGAGGAAAAAAATAAAGTAATAATTAAAGCACGTAATAAAAGATTGAATCTGAAAACATCATTAACAAAAATATGAATCCACTACACATTTTCAAAACCACTCCATGCTAATTAAACCATTACAATCCAACTAAACGTTTTGACCAAATTCTCTAAAACTTCAAAACCTAATTATCATTGCATGCTTTAAAGAATACTAGTCCGGTACCCACGCAATACAACGGCAGGTACCTGTGACTATATTTTGAAGTAAACGAATGAATTATGATAAAAAAAAATCACTGCACATTACGATCGGCTAAACTATATAAATCTGTACCACACACAATTCCAGCGCAACACCGCCAAAATTACCAACAAAAACAATTTAAACATAAGCAGACTACATATGTTGTGACGAAGATGTAGATGTAATAATTTCAGAATATAGTGACAACAAATGGTTGAGTTGTATGTTCGAGGGGTTTGAAATAAAAAAACGACAGCCAAAATCGTCTTATGCATGCTTTAAAAAGGTTGTGCAATGGGTTTTTATAAGTTTGGTTGATATGAGCTGTCACAATATGGGAGGAAGATTACGACCATGGTTTTAAATAAATTTAATTTTTAAGGGTTGTTATTGACCCAAGATTAGAAAAAACGTATACATTTACTATATAATAAACACTTTTAAATTATGATATATGATATTTAATTTTCTTAAATGTGTATGCATAACTCTCAGGATTTTGAATGACTTTTATATATTGTATGCATAAAACTTTCTCAAAGAAGAAAAGTTTTAGGCTTAAAATTTTAAGACTACTAAATTTAGAAAATTGTCTAAATGTTTTATAAGGTATTAAGATTACTACAGTATTATATAAATTTTATATAGTTGTTTTGAAAGGTTTTATTAAAAGTTGTATGATATACTTGAGTAATTGTGTTACTTAATTTTGTGGCATTAGTAAAGAAAAAGAATGCAATAATATGTATTATTTTTGTATTAAATATTATATAATGTGCTTTAATAATTGTATTACATAAAAAAAATTTCATTAATGAAGAAAGAGATTTTAATACATGTTTTTAGTTTTTTTTGCATTAAGAGTTGTACAATGTGGTATAATAATTGTATTACTTAAAATTTGTTCATTAAATGAAAAAAAAGATATCAATCTCTTTTATAAGATAGTAAGATGTTTATTTACAATCCTTCACAATTCAACCCAACACAACCTCTTATTAAAATATCAGTTTCTTTTTTGTTCACATACACAACCAATACATATAATCAATCTATAATTTTTTACCATTTATCAACAACCCAGCTTATTCCAAGCTAACATATAATATATTTTTTATAACATTTAATTACTTAGAAATTTGATATAAAATTATATATAAAATATCTACTTTATAAACATATTTTTATAAAGTAATTGTTTAATTATGAATATTTTTTATATTTAATTTAATTATTAAGATCTTATACCATTAAATAAAGTAGTAGTTACTTAAAGTCTCACATGAAATTTTTGTGTACACAGTATAATTTTTTTAAAGTGTTACAAAAAGTATTCTCATAAAATTGATTAATTTCATTAATTTAGAATTGGAAAAGTTAAAATATATTATTATAAAAAGATATTATTATTTTACAAGGCATATAATATTGTTGTAAGTAGTAGTAATAATCAGATTATAAAACAGAGTAATATTGCATTGGAAAACAAGAAAAGTATGAGAGGTCGGATGGAGGATTGGAAAGTCGTCAGACGACTCCATCGCCAATTTCTCTTTCATATTTTTGATAACTTTTAATATAATATGATTTTTTCCAACGATCGGTTGAAGGAAATTGCCGATAAACATAGTCTAAGCCTTTCCCATTCTGTTAGTGATTTCTTCTTCCTCTTTGGCTCCTTGCTCCAAAAAGAATGTGATGGAAGGAATCCTTATTGGCATTCTCGAACCTAAAATCTTTCATTCTTAAAGAAGACTCTTCTACAAGATTGAAACACCAAACAGATTTGATTCGAGGCTTCTTACATATAAAAAAACGTTTTAACACAACACTCAAAGTTAGAAAAGGAGAATAATCATCATAAGCCTCAAACCTATTCATTCCTCAGAGTGATAAAACTCTTTCACAAATCCCCACCTAGAATCCCCATGTAGAATAAATATCCTTACCTTTTACATTGTTATGTAAAACATCAACGGTTTCCCATATCGTCGAATAGAAATCTTCTCCTACCCAGTTGCCACTTTTCCATAAGATGTTCTATTTTAGTGAAAGTCTTGGTCCTAATATCAAAATTGACCATATAATTCTCAAACCAAATTTCCCAAAACACCATCTTTGAGTGTATAGTTGATGCAGATTCAAAGATGGTGATTCGGGATGTCACAAGTCAGAATTATTTGGTCAAATTCGATATTACGACCAAGATTTTCACTAATAGAACATCTACCGAAGAGTGGCAACTGGTAGGAAAAAATTACTAATCGAGGATAGAGGGAAACTGTTGATGTTTTATATAACAACGAAAATACAAGGATATAGATTCTAAATGGAGAATCTAAATGGGAGTTTGTAAAGAGTTCGATCACTCTGAGGATTGGAACAGGGTTATGACTCGTAGGTCTACTTTCCGTTTTAACTTCAAATGTTTTGTTTAAATAGGTTTTTCTATTTAAAAAGACAAATCGCACATTTATGTGGTATTTTGACCTCGTGAAAGAGACTTCTTAAAAAATGATGGGTCTTCACTTCTAGGATGCCGACGAGGAATTCCTTTTATCACATTCATTTTCGAGCAAGAGCCAAAAAAGAAGAAGAAACAGCTCACAACTGGGGTGAATCTACATTGAAATGACCCTGTTCAAACTCTTAGTAGTGTAAAAGAAATCGATCCTAGAGGTTTATACAATCATTTTACCTTTGGTGCATAACATAAAAGAATCATGAAAATTGATAGTGTACACCCAAAGTTTTAATCAGATTAAGCAAACACTCAAATGAAAATTTTGAATTAAGAAAATCAAAAGAATGAAAAGGAAGAGGTTCAGGTATGAAACAAAGAAAAAGAAGAAGAAAGACTTTAAAAGATCCAAGGCTACTTTGATTGATGACCTTCACCAACTCCTTTTATTATTCATTGATGGCCATCGCCAACTCTTTTCATTAAAGATAGGCATATGATACACCCAACTTTCAACTTTCATTAATGACTAGCAGGTTACCCGTGCGTTGCGGCGACGGGTACCTTGTAACATAGTTTTGGTAAATTTTTATGTTTTCTTTACAACGACATCACGAAAAATGAAATTGTGAGGTTTTGGTATCTTTATGTATCTGTCTAGCTGAATTGATGGCGACTCCGGTTGCCGGTTGAATCCGTTTGCCCGATTCGATTTTCATAACTATATACACTATCATTTTAGGTAGACATAATATGCATGTTTTTTTTGTAAAAATATACTTTTAATTATTTTACAACTTAAATATATACTTGTATTTGAAGTAATCGTTGTTTTAATTATATATTAAGTTGTATTAATTATATTTATTTTTAAGTGTGTATTAATTATTATGTATAAATTAGTATTAATGTGAGTATAAATTACTTGTACCGTGTATTATTTTAATTGTAAAATAGGGTGATGGGGTAATTTAATTTTAGAATCTAATGTAAATATGTTATAATTAAATGTTTGAAATTGCTACTTTACTACGTTAGTGTTGGGAATTATTGTAAAGTACTAAGTGACGTTAGTACAAGTGCAAGTACTGTTAGTGTTAGCAAGTACTGTTAGTGTTAGCGCGGTACATGCTAAGTACTGTTAGTATTAATGTAAGTACTGCTAATAGGATAAGTACGGATATATATTTAGTAAAGATATGTTCATAGTATATAGAGAGTATATCGTGTGTGATATACTTATCATAATAGAATATAGAGAATATATCATGTGTGATATATTTATCTAAATAGATTATTCTAGGGTTCCTTGCACTATAAAAGGAACACATGTATGATGAGTTTACATGTACCTTTGCCAAAATCGATTAATAGAAGATCGAATAGTTAGAGTATTCAGTTGTCCTTATTTGCTTATATAAGTTAGATTCCGCATAACTTATTAGAGTTTAGTAAGAGTCTCTCAAAGTGCTCTAGTTTTATTACAAGATATTATGCAATCCTTAACAGGATATAGATCTATTCAAAGGGATCAACAAGTGGTATCAGAGCTTGTTGAGAAACTCTTAATAAGAAGAACAAAACCCTAAACCCTCAATCACAAAAAGTCTCACACAAATGTCTCAATATGGTGAACACCCTCCCTAATTGAAAGAAATTCCAATCCCTGATCCAGTACCACAGGATCAACCTCAAGTTGTGGAGCCTGCACTAGTGGTTCCACCTCCACAAGCTGCACAAACTACACATGTTGTAGCTACACAAACAACTACATCTACTCCCCATACTCTGTCTGCTTTAAAACTCCATATTCTCAAAAGTGATAACTATGAGACTTGGGCTATGTAGATGGAACACTATATGAATCACACAGATCATACTTTGTGGCAAGTCATTAAGAATGGTAATACTCCTAAAAATTTGCATTGGTTTCCTGACGGTACATGTTATGCTTTTCCTGCTGTTACTGCAGAAGAAGTACAAGCTGAGATCAGAGAAGAAAGGCCAGAACTGCCTTAGCTATGGCACTCTTAGAAGACATTCTACCTAGCTTTCATCATTACAAGGATGCAAAAACTATGTGGGAGGATATCAAACTTAGATTTGGAGGCAATGACAAATCTAAGAAGACGAAAAAGATTGTTCTTAAACAAGAATTTGATAACTTCTCAATTTCTAGTACAGAACAAATCCATAGTGGATATGGAAGGTTCAGTAACGTGCTTATTCTGTTAGCAGTTCATGGACGGATAATTCCTCATGAAGAAGCTAATCTAAAATTCTTGAGAGGAGTTCCACAAGAGTGGAAAGTAATGGCTATGCACTTCATCGCAAGAGAAGATTTATATGTTACTCCATTTAACCATCTTTATAACAATCTCAAAGTATATGAGATGGATGTTAAAGGAGTTGAGCCAGCTAAAGCATATGTGCCAAAGCCTAACTTGGATTTTATGTCAGAAGGAAGCTACGATACATACTCTCAAAGTAATGTTGATGGAACAAGTAGCAGTACTTACTTTCAAAGTACTGCTGGTGGGCCAACTAACAGTACTTACCTTCAAAGTCCTGAATACAGTCCATCAATGACCTAAAATTTACAAGGAAGATCTCCACCACTATTCAATGAGAATGATGCCTTCTCATTCTTTGTTGGACAAGACAACAGACCAAGATTGACACTTGATGATCTGTTCCAGATGGATGATGCTGCCATTAAAGAGATGGATATAAAATGGCAAGCTGCCATGGTCTCTATTAGATCCAATAGACTCTACAAAAGGACTGGAAGGAAGATGAATGTTTTTCCTAATGAACCATTAGGATTTGACAAGTCAAAAGTTGAATGCTACAATTGTAGAAAGCTTGGACACTTGGCCAGGGAGTACAAGAGAGAAAAATCTGAAGGTAGCAGCCAGAAGTTCAAGAACAACAATAGGACCAGCCCAAGAGTCACTGAAAGTCTTCCAAAAGGAGATAGCGGAAATCCATGAAGTCCAAAAGGAACTAAAGCTTTGGTTACAGTAGATGGAGTGGTTAACTGGGCTCAATCACCTGAAGAAGATGAAGAGCATGGTCTAATGGCTCTCTCTCTCATGAAGATTGTAAAACCCGCATGCTTTTACCATGAATAGTACCCTTAGCAAACGTACGTACATATTAAAACTTTCCTTTTATAACATGAACACGTGTCACGATTAGAAATTACAGAAGTTATGTACGTATAATTACACGATAAGCATTAAGTACGTGTTAATACACGACAATTATTATCAATAATAAATATAATCACGAACATGAAATCATGAACGTAAGAATCACGAACAAATAATTATGTATTTACGTATATTATTAATACAATAAATATCGTTACGTACAAGTGTTTATAATAACACGAATAATTAATAATAACGTAACACGTAAACAGGAACACACGAACATGTAATAAAATAGACACGAGAAAGGCTTCGGGTTTCCCTTTGTGGGCCCTACAAGCCGCGGCACCAAGAGAGGAAGGGGACCCAGTCCATGTTTTGGTTTTATTAAAAATAACAAAAAGGGAAATAATACATTATAGAGTTTTCACAAAAATTGCAAAAACCCTACCTCTTGTCTCTCTCTTGGCCGCCGGCAACACAAACACTAAAGGGGGTGTTTGATTTGATTTTTGTTCAAGAAATTCTAGGAGTGTGTTCGTGTAATCGTTCTCCATTTATTCCACGCGTTTGGTAATCCGTAAAACCTTTCTTTTTAATTCTTTTTATTTTATTATGAACACATGATCATGGGGATTGATAAACAAGAATTAAAACATGCATAATCATGGTGGGTAAATTAAAAAGGGTTGTTTTCGGGTTGGTTGTTTCGGCCGACACACAAACCGAGAGCCCCATGGCTCTCGACGTGTTCTTGTCACGACCACCAACTGAGATCTAGATCTTGGTGGTGTTGGGGTTCGGTCGACAGTAGGACTAGGCACCCCGACTTGCGTCGGGGGTGTCCTTGTGGTTGGTTTGGGTCACGGCAGCACACAGCAGCCCCACCACCGGCACACAGCCGGTGGCAGACTTGGTCTGGCAGGGGGAAACAGCCCACAACAGCGGGTAACCACCGGCACACAGCCGGTGGGAACTCCACTACTAGCAGCGGCTAGCCGAGAGGCAAAGACCACCGGCAGTAGCCGGTGGCAGCATAGCGAAAGCAGGGGCAACCGGCTCGGCCGGTTTGCCACTATTTTAGGGGTGTTTGGTTCGGACTGGTTCACGGGTTTTCATGGGTCTGGTTCACGACGTGTTTAATTAATTACATGGTTCGGTTCATGACTAAAATATGTACAAGTATTTTTATTTTACAAGTATTTATTTTAACAAGTTAATTAAATTAATTTAACATGGTATATAATTAATTAAATTAAATCATGAGACTTAGGTTAATTATTATTTATTTAATAATACATGTTATAACCTAAGTATTTAATTATTTATTTTAAACTATAGTATTAATTAATTATTAGAACATAAAATATAATTAATTAATAATCATGACTTAGGTTATTATTAATATAGTATTAATACATGTTTTAACCTAAGTATTTTTATACACTTAATTTAATTAAATCATGCTTATATTTAATTAAATCGTAAAACCTATAGTTTATTTAATTAACAGGATATTATTAATAAACTATACTATAACTACATGACTTACAATATTAATTCAGCGAAATTCTAAATATGGAAACTTTCTAATTCAAGAAACTTACTATTTTTGGAAACTTTCTATTTTTAGAAACTGATCTATTTTAAGAAGTTAATCTATTTTTGGAAACTTTATATTTTTGGAAACTTTCTATTTTAGGAAACCTTCTATTTATAGAAAGTTACTTATTATTACATAACAAGTATAATAATACAAGAAATACAAGCAATACTTAATCAGAATGTACAGAACACATGATAAACATAGCATAACGATAAAATCAATAAAACAAGACATGAAAATATAAAACAAGGTAGGACACGATATAAAACCAGTTACATACTCAGTGATCAGAATACTTATACACGTATGCTACTTATGTAGCATTAGTGAGATCGAAGTAGGACTCCCTTCCGTTCGTCTTCTTCGTTCACTTGACATAAGGTACGGATTTCCCGTCTTTTTAGTATGGACATTCTTTCCTTGTTAGGATTCTCCGTTTGCAGCCAACTGTTTTCCCAGTATTTGTTTTATATGTTTGATACTTATGTTAGATTAAGAACCTAAGCCATATACATGCATGACCAGTGTCACCTAGTTATGGAGGTACCATAACAATAAAACTAGAGGCACCAGTGTTATGACTTCCCCATGGCAAAGTGATTGCTCGTGGCGTCCCTCTTTCAGTTTTGGCCATTATATTATATTATCATGTGGGGCATATGGGTGCATCCTAGTTACATGTTTAGCAGTATTATCAGAGTGAATGCGATGTGTGCCTTGCATCCTTCACTAGGAGATGATCCCTCCTACCCAGACTATTTAATTAGAGGCAACCCCTCTAATTGCATGCCGAGGTCTCCCCTCCAAGTATTCATGCACGGTGTAACCTCATGACCTATATGGGCTATTTAGCTAACTAAACAAATTTTCATAGAAACATAAGTCTTTTCAAACTATAAAACCAGTTTTATGAACATGAATCCAGATTACTTAGAACTTATGATATTCCGCTGCTATTAGTTGTAGGATATGTAAATCTTGCTTATGTTTTATAGAGAGAAAAAGATAGAGAGATGGTGAGAAAACACACACTTAGAGAGAGAACGTGAAAGAAAAACGCTTTTCAACTATGTGTAAAATGAAGAACCACACTACCCTCTCCATTTAAGGAGAGGGTTTATATACCCAAGCCCTTGACATGGGCTTGGGCTTACATTTGGGCCGGCCTACACATGTTGTAGGCTAGGCTTTGGTTTGTTTGTTAAATAAAGATATGTAACTAAACTACGAGCTATTACATGGACTATTGTTGGAGTGACCGATCCTTCTTAATACGTAAAACGTATTTCCAACAATCTCCCCCTAAGGGAGGTCACTCCAAACAAGGGCGTTACCCGAGTTACAATAATGAAATAAACCTAGCATACTATGCTTGTCTTGAGCTCGTAGTCTTCGTCTTTCTTTTCCTTTTTCTTTTCTGGTGAACATGCTGATGTGATCTCTGATATCAATCTTGAGATTTAATCTCTTGCCTTGATCTCGTGCATCTATCACTTGTGATCTTCGCCTCTTCGTGACTCCATGTCCCACATACTTATACTTTCGTAATTCTTGAAAGCTTCAGAGTTCGATACAGCGGAAGACTTAACTTTTAGGCTTTCTTGAATTAAATGAGATATTAAGTGCATAAAGTATAAGCATGCGGGGACGACTTCTTCTTGGATTCCGCAACGCCACCGTCTTCAAATGCCGCAACATAAGTAGACACGAACAAAATGGCTTTGAACATTTCATTCTAATTCGGTAGCATTTTACCTCCGGTCGGTGAAGACCGTTGGACGATATAAAATATCGTACTTGTGGCAGGTAGATTTAATTAAAAATCTCCTTGACAAGATTTCGCGGGTAAACCCGTTCTCTTTACTCGAACGTCCAAAGCTGACTGCGAACGTAAAGAGTGAATCATTTGGATAAAATTATCCGCATGATTGAAGCCGTTAATTCTGATTCCTGGAACAAGTTTGATTCATTAAAGAATCGCACCATCGTTGCTTTCCAGTTGTCACGAGCTTGATTCGTATAGAATCTTGCAAGTTACCTACCAAGTTCTGTTTGAGGTTAACACTAGAAGGATTTCCACTCATCACCGTGAACACTAAGGTATCACTCTGAGTGTTCTGGCAAGATCACTAAGATATTGCGTAGAGGCCTGGAACATGTTTAAATTCAGTTAAGAATTAAACCACTATTGCTTTCCAGTTATCACAAGTTTGATTCATAAAGAATCGCACAAGTCACCTACCATGAGCTTTTTGATATTCGCTCAAGAAGGATTTCCATCTTCATTGTAAATACTTTCGTATTACTCGGATGTTCAGGCAAGATCATGAAGATTTTGCGTAGGACTCTTAAAATCTTTCTTACTTTTCACAGTGTGTGAAGAAGCAAGGAATTATGAAAGTGTGTCCTAATGAGATATTTGATGATCTCAAATGGCTCTAGACTCGATCGTGCACTTTAGATTTTAGTTATCGGAGGCTGGAGAGGAGTGCCACCATTTCAATACCAATTTATTCTGAGTGAATAAATCAATAGATAATGCGTTGTCTCCGTGTGATTAAAACAAATACCTTTTGAGAGATATTTGAGTTAGCTGGGATGGGTTGTGCATTGCATCACTGGGTCCATGATGTCTGTCTTCAGTATCGAAAATCATTAAAATGATCTCAATAGCATATGTGTTGACCCGGTTTCTGCCTAAAGTTGTAAGGAGGGCTTCTTTCTTTACACCCTTTATCTTTACAATTCTTTTTCATTCTTCAACCCTTCAATGCTTACCAATACGTCATAACTAGCACCTTGTTATGATTGTTCCAGTGCTAACTTAAGTACTTGGTCGGCATTCAGCTATGTTCACAATCTTTCTCCATCTTTCCTACGGACTACTATTTCTAGCTATGGAATGTTCTTGGGAAGATTCCTCCGGTTCTGGAAGAATCATAGGACTTAACCTATCCTACCATCCTTATGTCACCACAATATTCATCGTCGTGAAATAAATGGGTTGTGGGTAAGTATATGTCACCATGAAAATCCATTTTGATATGCAAATCCGTTTTGCTCCCCCTTAACATATGCCACGATATTCGAAAATATTTCGCACATGTCGGGATGAGCCAACACATTAAGTCAAACCATTTGTGATAATATCCCATATTAAATCACATTTTCTCCCCCATATTAAAAATATTAACCCAATCGATGTTTTTAATATCAATTGATTTAATGAAGGTTTAACAAAGGTTTTGGGAAGAAAAATGCAAGTCCGTTTTATCTTCATGATACCTAATGTATGAGATATGATACTTATTTGTAACATGATCACATATTCACCATATTAGAAAAGAATTGACAAGGTTGGACCTGATAGATGAGAACATCATATGATAAGATCAAATGGTTCTTGTCAACATATGTTGGTCGCCTCGTCACATCTGAAGTCATCTCTTGACACCACGTGTACGATTGGTATTGTTGTCTTGACACCAACTTGTGAACTTGGCACTTTCGGCATCGAAGATTCTGAATGCTTGACAATTGCTCCCCCTCAATTGTTGACCCGTGTTCTATTGAAAGAGTTGTAGTCGTCGGTTGAGTAGTCGCATCGTCGAGTATGTAGATACCAATTGTAGATTGCTATGGTTGTAGAGATGATAGCTTCATAAAAACAAGACTTCTCTTGTTTTAACAAATAAATGCACTGAAACGTACATAGATTTGTGTTAGACCAAGTTATAAAGTAAACTTGATCCCTTACAAGGTTTTAAAGTAAACCTTGCCCAAGAAAATTAATTCCCGTTGTTAGCCAAAGCTTTCATAAGAAATACTTGGCTTTAATGTGAAAACCGGGTTGCAGTCAGAAATAACTACAAGCCATTTAGGCATGTTTTATGAAATATTTACAACTTTTGTACGAACTCTATTTATGGCGCCGTGTCGATATTAATCAACATTTCTAAGGCCGTAAATATTATCGTACCAAAAGACTTGCCTTTGAAAAATAAAGTAAAAATATTTTTGGATTTTTATGAATTTTTCAATTTTTATGGTTTTTATATGGTTTTATATTTTTGTATTTTGGTTTTGTGGATAAAAATATAAACAATATATACAAATGATCACCAAGGATACGGAGAATAGTTTTACCACCACTATTCTTTCGCTTCATCTGCCAGTTCCTTTAGAGTCTCAGGCGAGAAAGTTCTCAATTCCTAGCTTTTCGGCCAAAAATTCAATTCGAGCGCGATCTAAAGCCTTCGTGAAAATATCCGCCAATTGATACTCAGACCGGACAAAGTAAAGCTCGATTACTCCATTTTCCACTTGCTCCTTGATGAAGTGGTAGCGAATGTCAATGTGCTTCGACTGGGAGAATTGAACGTTGTTGCAGCATAAGGCAATTGCACTCTTGTTGTCACAGTATATTAGAATTTTGTTGAAACCTAGACCATAGTCGGTTAATTGCGATCTCATCCAAAGAATTTGAGCACAGCAACCGGACATAGCTATGTATTTTGCTTCCGTACTTGAAATTGCAGCGCTTTTCTGCCTTTTCGATGCCCAACTGATTAGTCGATCTCCTAGTAGTTGCAAAGTTCCACTCGTGCTACGTCTTGTATCTTGACAACCCGCGTGATCCACATCTACGTACGCCATAAGTGCAATCGAAGAGTCCTTCGAATACCAAAGTCCCCGATTAATGGTTCCTTTAAGATATCGAAAGATCCGCTTCACAGAGGCTAAGTGTAACTCAGTAGGTCGAGTTTGATACCGAGCACACATACATATAGCAAACTGAAGATCAGGTCGACTAGCTGTGATATACACAAGAGTACCGATCATTCCACGGTAAAGTGTCGGATCAACGGCAACTCCATGTGGATCTGCATCAAGCTTAGATTTTTCCACCATTGGAGTATCCACATGGTCGCAAGATTCCATCTTATATTTCTTTAGCGATTCAAGGGCATACTTGGATTGATTGATAAAGATGCCTCTGGGACTCTGAGATATCTGAAGACCTAAGAAGAATGATACCTTTCCCATCATTGACATCTTAAACTTGGAAGACATGAGTGTCCCAAACTCATCCGATAAGGTTTGGGTCGAGGCTGCAAATATAATATCATCAATATATATATTTGTACCATAATCATATCTTTACCTCGTTTCTGAATGAACAACGTGGGATCCACCTTGCCTTTAGCGAAGCCTTGCGTAATGAGGAATTGTGATAATAGATCATACCATGCGCGTGGAGCTTGCTTCAACCCATAGAGAGCCTTCTTAAGCTTGTACACATGATTAGGATAATTAGGATTCACAAAACCATCCGGCTGTTGAACATAGACCTCTTCCTTGATTTCACCATTCAGAAATGCCGTCTTCACATCCATCTGATAGACGATCATATTCATGTGGGTTGCATAAGCAAGGAATAGTCTAATAGCTTCCAAACGGGCAACAGGTGCAAAGGATTCCATAAAGTCGATGCCCAATAATTGCTTGTATCCACGAGCTACTAGTCTAGCTTTGTTCTTTAATATTCCGCCTAACTCGTCGAGTTTCACCTTGTAAACCCATTTCAAAGTGAGTAACTGCACTTGATCCGGGCATGGGAAAAGTTCCCAAACTTCAAGACGTATAAATTCGTTAAGTTCTTCTTGCATAGCTTCTATCCAACAGGATTGAGTAAAAGCTTGTTGCCATGTCTTAGGTTCAACTTCAGTGAGAAAAGCATCAAAGTGACAAAACATTGCACTTTCTTGTAACTGACTTCGTGTGGATACTGGACGATTAGGGTCACCAATAATAGAATCCATAGGATGATCCTTTGTCCACTTGCTGTCATGTTCACGAATCCATGGATTGGAGTAAACCGTAGAAGGAGCTTCCTCTGAGGTGGACGACCCGGCTTAATTAGGGTCGGGAATTGGTACACCAAAGAATGAAAGTTCACGCATTTGAGCAAATTCCAAATCGTGATCATCATCATCCTCTTCATCATCAATAGGCATGACATGGGTAGTTGAAACATGTGTTGGTTGAGAATTACTTGTTGAAGGTATATCTTGACCAATTGTAGGTGCAGATGTATCTGATTGTGCAACGGTTGCTGGAGCGACAACTTCGGTTACCGGAGCTATTACTTCAGGTTCTGGAGCAACGATAGTTGGAGGAGTGAAGAATTCATCAAAGAACGGTTGAAACAACGTATCCCATTCAGTCCTAGAAGGTGGTGTAAATGATGATGAAGTAGGGTTGTTTGGGACAAGACCAGAACTAATGTTACTGGGTCCCATTTCATGAAGTGCGGGTTTAGAGCTGCTTTGCTTAGAAGCCATTGCTGTCAGCTCATCAAAATCAACATTCATAGTTTCGAGGATCTTGCGAGAGTTACGGTTGTAGATTCGGTATGCCTTCTTTGCGGGTGCGTAACCAATGAAAATACCAATATCAGCCTTTGGTTGAAGTTTTCCCAAATTGTCACCATCATTATTTGGATAGCAAAGAGAACCAAATACATGAAGATATGATAAATCTGGTACTTTTCCATGGAGAAGCTCATAAGGTGTTTTACCATGGCGTTTACGAATTAGTGACCGGTTTTGGGTGTACACTGCTGTAGATACTGCTTCTGCCCATAAAAATAATGGAGCCTTTGCGTAAATTAACATCGTTCGAGCAGCTTCCATAAGTGTGCGATTTCGCCTTTCAACGACACCGTTTTGTTGTGGATTGCGAGCAACGGATGTTTCATGAGAAATGCCAACTTCTTCATAATAATCACGCAAAATTTGATTCACAAATTCGGTTCCATTATCTGTACGAATGCGTCGGACAGTAGTGTTGAGACGCACTTGAATCATCTTGAGAAATCCGATGATGAATTTAGGTGCCTCATTTTTTGCTTTAAGAAATTTCACCCATGTAAACCGAGAGTAATCATCGACAATGACGAGGATGTACTTTTTGCCACTAAGACTTTCAACACGCATTGGCCCACAAAGATCCATATGCAAAAGATAAAGTTTCTCTTGGTTGGTGTCTTCAGTCTTGGGTTTGTATGACTTCTTAGTGCTTTTCCCCATTGTACACGCGGAACACAAATGATCCTTGTGAAATGATAGTTTAGGAAGACCACGAACAAGTTCGTTTTTCGCCAAGTGATTAATAGCGTCAAAGTTAAGATGAGATAACCGTCGATGCCATAACCATGACTTAGTCTTCGATGCTTTGGAGAGAAGACATACGGGAGAAGCGACCATCATGTCTTGTAGAGACAAAGTATACAAATTATTCCCTCGAGTACCTTTCAATAAATCAACCCCTTCCAAATTACGAATGAAGCAGGTATGCTCTCGAAAAGCAACTTCTAGGTTTGCATCACAAAATTGTCCCACTGAAAATAAGTTGTGACCGAGACCTTCCACATAATACACTCTTGAAATAATAACATTCCCAATATGATATTCACCATAACCCATTATCTTTGCAATATGATCATTGCCAAATCGAACCGTACCAAGAAACTTGCTGACGAAATTTCTGAGCTGATGGCGATCTCCGGTCATATGCTTGGAGCAACCAGAGTCCAAATACCAGAGAACAATTTGGACCACCTGTTTTCAACAACAACAGTAGACAATGCATTGGAAACTATTGGTTCCAGAGTGTTAGCAGATACAGATAAAATATTATCAGAATTGCTAACAGGTTTGTGACCCTTAGATTTCCTGAGTTTTCTAATGTGAGTTTTAGCACTAACAGGTTTTACTGTTCCAACTTTCTTAGGTTTTGGATTATTCGCGGGCACTACAGTGGGAGTAGACCTATTTAAAGGGCACTTGGTTCCTACAGTAGTGTCGGTGTTCCTAGTTAAAGGACACGCTTGTGTTTTGGTAGCCTTGGTACGCCTAGTTAAAGGGCACGCTTTCTTCACTTCAGTGGGAGTGATCCTAGTTAAAGGGAACGTATTTCCTACTATAGTGAAAGTTCTACCAGTGGGGCGCCACATCCAACCAACTTGGGTTAACACTTTCCCAGTCGGTTTCCATTCTAATCCATTTTTCCGGGCATGCATCTCATTCACATGGTCAATAAGGCAAGAATCATGACGACTAGAAAACATACATTCATTGCAATTCCAACATTTCAAATTAGAATTCACACTAGGCTTAGAACGCTGCACAACCGCAGAGCCTTTAGTTTTAGCTACATGATTCTTTTTATTCAAAACAGAAATAACATTCCTAGGATGGGCTTCTACTTTCTTCTTCACTTGACTACTAGATGGGGGCAAGATCCTATCATTCTTCTTGTTTCGTTTAAGCTTAGATCTTTGAGCCTTAGTAGTGGTGCTTACTCCTGTAGAAGGCAACACGGGAATATTAGAAGCTGGTTTTGATTCCGCCTTATCTTTAGTGACCAAAGTTTGAGATGGTTTAGTCCTAGGGCCCTTATTAAATGGTGTGACGGCTATAAGGTTCCTTTTGATTGCACTAGAGGTCGATGCTGAGACAGTGGCTGCGTTATCCACAACATTCTTACCTTTTAGAGTACGAAGTGTTTCCTTTAACTCAGCCAAGACCAGATTTTTATCACAAATTTGTTCCCTCAAATCAGATATTTCCACCGACTTTCGATTCAATTGTTCAATCAATGATTGATTCTGTGCAGTGTTATCAACACATGCGGGCTTTACTGAATCGAAGAGTCGTGTATCTTTCTGTTTTAAGTTATCAACTTTGGACAAAATCTTGGAAACTCGATTATCTAGATCAAGTTTAAAATTCTCAGCGGCCTCAAGTACGTTCACACAGTTAAGCTTCTTAGATTTCTCTATTTCTATCAGCAATGATTTTGCAACTTTGTCACTTGGCTGACGCTGTTTTGATTGTAAATTCAATCGAAAATTCTTTTCAAAGTTTACATCATCGATATTAACACCTTCGAATGACGTTTCAAAGATTTCTTGAATAAATTGTTGCTTGCATTCAAGCGAAATACAATGTGTTTGAATCTCATCAAAACGTTTTGAAAGCGAAGAATATGAATCTTGAAGCTTTAAAAATTCAGCGTCAGATTCGTGACAAGTACTATCTACCACATTATCCACAGATTCAACATTATGCACAATAGAATCATTATCAACACTTTTATTCACACACAGGGAGACTATATCATGAGACATCACTTGCTTCAGAAGCTGATCATTTTGGCGTGAAACCCTATCTATTTCAAGTAAACTGTTTTCATAAGCATCATCCATTTCATTGAAAACACGTCTAACTTCTTCTATTTACAAAAGCAAATATTGATCAAGATTACTAAGAAAAGCCTTAACATTCTTTACAAACGGAACAATTTCATCTCGAAACGTAGCTCTAGTGTGCTCAAAATTCCATTCACCTTCCGTTGTGGCCGAAGCCGTCGTACGTTCCAAAATGACCTTGTCAAAATCGGCTAAGTGTTGGTGTACCGCATTTAAGTTAACGGACGCCTTACTTACCGGTGGAATTAACTTCGTTAAATTCGTTTTGACAAGTGTAGGAGACGTACTAGGAGGGTTTTCATTTGACAAACTTTGGGGCACAAGAACTGTCAATTCATCTAATTCCTTTTGTAAGCGAATGCGGGTCTTTTTAGACAATTGATCTTTTTTATACTTATCATAATCAATCGTATGGAATTTTGAAAGCATTTTAGAATGAGTTTCATCCGCAAGTGACTGTGTCTCCTCAGTACTACGAACAAAAGGTGCTTCTTTCGATTTGCAAATTATGGTCATATCATAAAGACCGGGAATATGTTCCTGAGCTTGTTTTGCATAACCAGGATTAGGTAGTAAATCTTGAAGACGCTTAAGTTCTAGTTCTTTAAATGATTTAGTTAAAAGATGAACCTTTTTTGTGGAAGCGTATTGTTTTAAAAGTTGTTGTTCTTTGAATTTAAGAAGTTTGGTAGCATTAATTTCCGATTCAAACTTTTTAGACTCGAGAGTTTCGAAATCCATTTTAAGTTTCTGAAAATCATTGACAACCGACTCTTTTGCTTTCAATTCATTGGAAAGATTGGCTTTTAATGATTCTATTTCTTTCAAGTGTTCAATCTTTTCAAAACGAAATTGGTCAAATTCAGAACATGTTATTTTTTCAGCTTGAGGGACCATTTCAAAAGTTTTGACCTTTTCTTTATGCAACGCAAGCTCAGCAGTTAGGGTGGAATTGGTATCTACGGATTGTCTGAGGGCCATATGCATTTGATCAATAATATGTTTAGGTACCATGACCAAATCATGTTGAGCATAAGATTCCATACCCGTCGTAGCATTTGGTTGAGGTTCACTCAAATGTGTAGGATTGGGTACCACATCATTTGAGTTACTAGTCCCCGAATGCTGTTCGAGGTTGTCATTTTCATGCCCAACTTGATGTTGGTTATCATCATTATTATTAGATGTGGTTGGTACCTCACTGATGACATCAGAACCGTAGTGAGAGAGATTAGCAACGAGAGCAGCTTGGGCAGAGTGAATGTCATCACAATCCGAATCATATGCGTCAAGATCATCTGCTTGATAAGCTGCATTAGAAGTGGAAACGACTGCAATGCCTTCAGTATCTGCTGCCCCTGGGTCTGCAAGAAATGCTAACTCCTCTGAATCCAAAATCTTTCCCTTTGACTAAGCATCGACCAAATACATCTTCTCACAAAACCATGCATCATCCCTCCTCCTTTTTGGCTGAGTGCATTCCCTGGCCATATGACCTTGTCCTCGGCAATTGTAGCAAGTCACAACCTTTTTAGGACCAATGGGACTCCCATTTCCACTAGCTTGAGAATTCACAGCTTGATTGTTCCCAGTCCTTGTAGGAGGTCCATATGAATTTTGCCTTCCCTGAATAGGTTGCACCGTCACTTGACCATCTTGAACAGTGGCTTGTTGTTGAGGATTTGATGAGGTGCGGAGCTGATTGTTTGTTGGTGGAAATCCTCTAGTTGCAACAAGTTTTGACAAGTAGGCTGTGAGATGGTTTAGAACATCAGCTGATGTATCATTTGGAGTAAAGACCAGTGCTTGGATAGGTGGAAGTTCATTAGAGTAGAAGGCTTGTGCTGGTTGTGCTTCTATTGGAAAATATCCTTGCTGAGGAGTATATCCCATTGGAGAAGTGTTGGCTTGTGATGGTGATGTCTGATATGGTGGTTGCTGTGGAAAAGATTGTTGATGAACACGTTGTTGATATTGTTGATGTGGCATCATTGGTGGTTGATAAGATGGTTGTTGTGGTTGCTGATAGGTGTGTGGTGGTGGCTGCTGCAAGTATGATGGTTGTTGATAAGTATAAGCCATGTTTTGTTGAGAAGCATACATTGCAAGTGGATCATGAACTTGAGGTGTAGACAACCGAGCCTCGATCACATGGCATTCGTGTTGTTGAAGAAAGGCTTGAAGTTGATCCACATTGGTGTTATGCAAGTCCTTAGCCAATTTAACATCCGTCACGTATTTTTTCCATTCTGGAGGAAGAGTGTTCAAATACTTGGTGTTCAATTGAAAGGTAGGAATTGGCATGCCATAGACATTGAGCTCATTCAACAATAGGGTAAATCTCAGATAGTAGTCATTGAGAGTCTCCCCTGGCACATAGGCAAACTTATCAAAAGTATCATAAAGCTTACACTCTCGTTCTTGTTTAGTTAACGAGGTGCCTTGCATGAGAACACGAATTCTATCCCATAACTCTTTGGCAACTTTATGTTTGCTGACGAGTTTGTAGACATCTGGAGGAAGGGCTTAGAGAATGATGTTTGTAGCATACTTATCACATTTGTCTTGAATCTTCATATCTCCAGTCAATTCACCCGTTGTGCGAGGACGAGTAGTTGTACCTTCCGTCACTGTACCATAATCTAATGGTCCATTGAGCACCGATGCCCAAATGAGATGTCCATTCTCCTTGTTCAATATATAAAGTTCCATTCGGGAAGCCCATTCCTCATACATAGTCTTCACCAACATTGGTGGACGGTTATCCGTACCCGAGAGGATGGACTTATCCGTAAGAGATGTGTACTCCATTTTAATAAGTTAAGATTTACAAACGTTGATCGATCAATGAAAGAAAGTAAATGTGTTTGTTGTTGTGAGTTGAAGTCGAGAAACAATGTTAAAATCCCCTAAAATATGTCCTCGATAAACCAAAAATTCCAAGTCAAAATTACACACGATTTGTTCGAAATTTTTTTTTATGGAATAATTTTGATTATCGGAATGTTGATCGGAATAGTGATCGGAATATCAGTCGGAAAGCCGTCGGAATAAACCCTATTGGAATAACCTTGATCGGAATGTCCCTAATCGGAATAAACCAAATCGAAATGTCCCTTTTCAGAATGTGCCAAATCGAAATGTTCCTTTTCGGAATGTGCTAAATCGGAATGCCTAATCGGAATACCTAATCGGAATGTACCAAAATCGGAATCCCTAAACCCTATTCCGATTACACTGATCGGAATGTCCTATAAACCCTTTTTCGATGACCTGATCGAAATAATTCCCACTTTTCTCGGACAAAACTTAACCAATTCGTGATTTTAAGCCAAAAAATGATCAAAACACCCAAAAATTTTGTGTTTTTAGCCAAAGTAACTATACCAAAATCCTACCACAACTATGTAGAAGATTTGTATCAAGAAAAAACCATAAAAAACACAAAAAAAAGTTTGGACGTGTGTTTAAAATGGATCAAAAGGCTACAAAGATCAAGAACAGAAACACATAAACAATACAATCATCCCATGGCTCTTGATACCATTTGTAGGATATGTAAATCTTGCTTATGTTTTACAGAGAGAAAGAGATAGAGAGATGGTGAGAAAACACACATTTGGAGAGAGAAAGTGAAAGAAAAACACTTTTCAACTATGTGTAAAATGAAGAACCACACTACCCTCTCCATCTAAGGAGAGGGTTTATATACCCAAGCCCTTGTCATGGGCTTGGGCTTACATTTGGGCCGGCCTACACATGTTGTAGGCTAGGCTTTGGTTTGTTTGTTAAATAAAGATAAGTAACTAAACTACGAGCTATTACATGGACTATCGTTGGAGGGACCGATCCTTCTTAATACGTAAAACGTATTTCCAACATTCGTCTTATATGCTTACGTCATTCCATGTCATACTTTTATATCCGTGCATTGAGCGTTATGCTCAGCCGTTTTCCTTTATGTTCCCAAACGGCAGGTACTCAAGGGCGCTCGTAGACTTTAAGCGTACGTGCATATGGATTGGAAGCTTTCTAGCCTTCTCTACTTTATGCATTTCATCATACATTTTGATACTTATTTCTTTGGACATTTTTAGTCCTTTTCCTTTACAGTACTTATGTTTGTGTGTGATGAGCTTATACGTTGGGGTACCGATGTTTCTTTTCGGTATTCCCTTTTATGGTCATGTAATGTTTTAAGACACTTTCCTTGTATGCTTTGATGACACGCCATAATCACGCGTGACATTCCATTTACCAAAATGGGGGGTTACAAAGATACTAAGGAGCATCTGATTAATGAACTAAAAGACAAAGGTATTATATATAGTGGATGCTCAAGGCACATGACAGGGAACAAATATTTCCTTGCTGAATTTGAAAAATTCAGAGGTTGACCAGTAGCCTTTGGTGGAAGTAAAGGCAGGATTACTGGCAAAGGAAAAATCAAAACTGGAATATTGGATTTTGAAGATGTGTTTTTTGTTAAAGAATTGAATGAATTCAATCTTTTCTCAATATCACAAATGTGTGATAAAAAGAACAAGGTACTCTTCACGGATATAGACTGCTTGGTGCTTTCCAAATATTTTGAGATGCCTAAGGAATCTCAAGTACTACTTAAAGTACCTAGGCAAGAAAATATGTATACCTTTAATCTTCATACTATTACTCCAATAGGTGGTATTACATGTTTGTTAGCTAAATCTTCTAATGATGAGCCTAATTTATGGCGTAGGAGGTTAGGTCATGTGAACTTTAAGAATCTAAAAAAACTTGTTAAAGGAAATTTGGTTAGAGGTACCTACCAAATCTTTTAAAAATGATCTCACATGTATTGCTTGTCAGAAAGGTAAACAACATAGAACCTCTTGTAAGACCAAGACTGTCAATTCTGTGACTAAGGCTTTACAACTCTTACATATGGATTTGTTTGGTCTAGTTTCTGTTAGGAGTATTAGTCACAAGACCTTTTGCCTAGTTATAATTGATGATTATAGTATATTTAGTTGGGTTTTCTTTTTGTTACATAAGAATGAAACCAACGAATTACTTAAAGACTTTGTCACTTGAGTTGAGAAACAATTCATTAAACAAGTCTTAATCATTAGGACAGATAATGGGACAAAATTTAATAATGCTGAGTTTGATGAATTCTATAGGTCTAAAGGAATCAAGAGACAATTTAGTAATCCTAGGACTCCACAACAAAATAGAGTTGGTGAGAGGAAAAATAGGACACTAATTGAGGCTTCTAGGACCATGCTAGCTGATTCCCTTTTGCCAAATACTTTTTGGGCAGAAGCAACCAATACTGAATGTTATGTGCTTATTAGAGTTTTGATACCTAAGCCTCATAACAAAACACCTTATGAATTTTTGACTGACATTAATCCAACCATAAGTCACTTAAGACCTTTTGGATGTCACTGCATGTTATGTGCTTATTAGAGTTTTGATAACTAAGCCTCATAACAAAACACCTTATGAATTTTTTACTGACATTAAGCCAACCATAAGTCACTTAAGACCTTTTGGATGTCATGTCTTAATACTAAACACTCTTGATCAGTTGGGCAAGTTTGATGGAAAGTCTGATCCAGGATATCTAGTAGGATATTCTTTACAAAGTAGGGCATATAGAGTCTTTAATTTGACATCAGGAAGGGTTGAGGAAAATGCCCATGTCAACTTCTTAGAGAATAAGCCTAATGTCCTAGGAATAGGTTATGCTTAGATGTTTGATTTGGATTATCTAACTAACTCCATGAATTACTATTCTGTGCAACAAGACTATCAAACAAAAAATGCAGGTAAAGAGACAAGTACAACAAGCACATGTACTCATAAGGAGAGTCTTTCTTCATCAGACACTCAGGATGATGATGATGATGCTCATATCTATATACAAAATCTGCCTACTGTCTGACCTACAATAGTTAACCCATAACAGAAGCAACCAATGATACCAAATGATGATCAAACCTCGCAGGATGAAATTCAGAGGCTTATGGATCAAGAAAAGAATGCTATAGCAAATGCTAAGCACTCAGGATAAGAACATTTGAAATCATAAAGTTCAGCAGTACATTTGCAAACCAGTGGTACTTCATCTACAAGTACTACTAACATATTTCTGCAAAATTAGTTGATTCACTAGATGACATTCTTCAAGTTATGGGTAATGAAGATGCTTATACTAGTCCAAAGGAGAGAATCTTCTCAAATGTTTCTTATGATGAGCAAGGTGCAGTGACTGATTTTAATAATTTGGAAACTGAGATACCAGTCAGTCCTATTCCCACTCATAGAGTCAACAACAATCATCCTATAGCTCAAATCATTTGAGGCCCACAACTGCTGTGCAAACCAGGAGACAAGTTAAAGCTACTGCTAAAACTCATGCACTTGTGAGTTATGTCAAGCAACAACAAAGAACAAATCATAAAGATACTCAACATTGTTTGTTTGCTTGTTTCTTATCACAAGTAGAGCCTAAGCATATTTCTCAAGCTCTTGATGAAGAAAGTTGGGTAGATGCCATGCAAGAAGAGCTTATGCAATTTGAACTATAAAAGGTTTGGATTCTTGTGGATCTCTCATTTGGAAAAAGAGTAATTGGTACTAGATGGGTGTTCAGAAACAAAAAGAATGAAAGAGGTATTGTTGTGAGGAACAAAGCTAGACTTGTTGCTCAAGGCTATAGACAGGAAGAAGGGATTGACTATGATGAGGTTTTTGCACCAGTGGCAAGGATAGAAGCCATTAGGTTATTTTTTGCCTTTGCATCATATATGGGTTTTATAATCTATCAAATAGATGTGAAAAGTGTTTTTCTTTATGGCACTATTTTAGAAGAGGTATGTGTTTCACAACCTCTAGGTTTTGTAGATCTTAAGTTCCCCAACAGAGTCTATAAAGTCATTAAAGCTCTTTATGGTCTCATCAAGCTCCCACGGCTTGGTATGCAACTCTGTCCAATTTTCTTTTGGAACATGGATATAGGAGAGGGACCATTGATAAGACTCTTTTCATCAAGAAGAATTCTAAGGACATTATCTTAGTCCAAGTATAAGTGGATGACATTATGTTTTGTTCAACCAAGAAGTCATGGTGTGAAGATTTTGAAGCTTTAATGAAAGGAAGGTTTCAGATGAGTTCTATGGGAGAACTTACTTTCTTTTTGGGACTTCAAGTCAAACAAAGGAAAGATGGAATATTTATCAGCCAATATAAGTATGTTGCTGAAATCTTGAAGAAATTTTCAAGTATGGATACAAGAAGTTCAAGTACACCTTTTGAAGCCAAGAAGTCTCTGTCAAAAGATGAACATGGTGAAAATGTTGATCTTCATTTATATAAGCCAATGATTGGTTCATTGATGTATCTTACTGCTTTAAGGCCAGATATCATGTGTGCTATGTGTGTTTGTTCAAGGTTTCAATTCAATCCAAAGGTTTCACATCTACATGATGTGAAAAGGATTTTCAAGTATCTCAAAGGACAACCTAACTTAGGGTTATGGTATCCTAGAGACTCTACTTTTGATTTGGAAGCTTACTCAGATAGTGACTATATTGAATCTAATCATGCTAGGAAATCTACAACAGGAGGTTGTCAATTCCTAGGCAAAAGACTCATATCATGGCAGTGTAAGAAGTAAACTATTGTTGCTACCTCTACAACTGAAGTTGAATATGTAGTTGCTGCTCATTGCTGTGGACAAGTACTTTGGATTTAGAATCAGTTGTTAGACTATGTTTTCAACTATATGAATACCAAAATCTACATTGATAATGAAAGTACTATATGCATTGTCAAAAATCCAGTCTTTCACTCTAAAACCAATTATATTGAAATAAGACATCACTTTATTAGGGATGCTTATGACAAGAAGCTTATTCAGGTTTTGAAGATCCATACAGATAAAAATGTAGCTGATTTATTGACCAAGGCGTTTGAAACTAAGAGATTTGAGTTCTTGGTAACACATATTGGTATGCTCAACCAATAACTGCTGCATATGTTAAGGGGAGGTAAAAACTGTACAATTCTTATGCTATTTTTATTGTATAGTGTTTGTATTTGTTTTTGGTTTGATTACAGGTTATTAGATCAAGATAAAAGAGGTTAAAATGATAGTGGAATACATGTACCGGTCTTATCTTTGAGGTACCATTTTGGAAATCATGTACCGCAAGGCTAAACTGAAGTACCGTTTATGTTCCATGTACCGCTATATAACCGTTGTACCGTTAATGGTCCTTTATGTAAAATTGACGGTTTCTTCGCGTTTGGGTTTGCTTCCCATATATAAACCAACCCCAATTACATAATTGATTCACCTAATCTTTTATTTTTACACCTCGGTTCTATAACGTTAATCCTCATCTTCGTTCATCAAAAACAACAATGGTTGCTCTTCAAGTGATCTCTGAACACAATCAGGTTGCTAAGCTTATTCAAAACACTGATTCACATGGTTTCCGTGAGATTCTTGACTTTTTATTTCGAAGTCGCATACAATATGCACTTACTGTAAGTCCTAATGTCTCTATTCCTCTTGTTGAACAATTTGGAACACTACTGTTGCTGGTACATGTCATAATCAACCCTGTATTAGAGCTAGGGTTAATGGTATAAATATATATGTGACAAAAGTACTGCTAAGAGCATCTTTAAGGCTTAATGATGCTAATGGGACTAGTATGTTGACTAACACAGAAATACATGATGGCCTTGCAGCCATGGTATATCAGGGTGGTAGGGAGAGTCTTACTTTCTTTAAAGGTTTATTTTCACCTCAATGGAGATTGTTTTATCATACCATTATACGCTTTTTAAGCTCTAAAAGAACATCTTTTGATCAAATTCATGTTGCTTTAGCACCAGCTGGTATTTGCTTGGCACATAACAGGATTTTTGACTTTTCAAAATTGATTTTTGAAGGTATGAATAGGAATTTAGATGCCTCTAAGACTTTTTTTATGTATCCTAGATTTATTCGGCACTAATTCAAGACCAAATCCAAACCTAACTACCTTGACAAACACATGGGATGTCCCTACTTTCTCTAAGAGAACCTTTTGTTTCTTATCAAAGAAAGGTAGTACATTCACTGGGACTGTAACACCATTGTTTCCCCACATGTTAGCAGAAGCAGCTAACACAGAGGGTCAGGATCCTAGTTCAGCTAGTGAACCTCAGCAAACTCCCTCTCACCAAAGTCCCCAACCCTCTAAAGAAGATCAAACTTCTTCCTTTCATCATGGTGATGATCAACCTATCTCTAATAAGATGATCCACACACTTGTTGCTTCACGTGTTGCTAGTGGTTCTCCACAAGACAGAGCAACAGAGGTGGTGGATATTGCACAATTAACTGCTTTGTGTACAAGCTTGTCTAAGCAGGTTCAGGACTTGAAAGAAGCAAACCTTATACAAGATCAAAGAATTGCCGATCTGGAAGCCAAGCTTACAAAGCTTAGAAACAGGGAAAACCTTTGGATCGGGCAACACAGTGTAATTCAGAAGGCTCAGATTAAGAAGCAAAAGAAAAAAGCCTTCAAGAAAAAGCAATTGAATGCAACCAAACAGGGGAGGAATTTAGAGGAAGCAGGTCCTTCTTCTAATATTCCAACAACAAAATTTAGGGATGAATAGAATTTTGATGCTAATGATGGCTTTGAACACTATGTGGATGATGTTGATCCCAAACTCAGATCTTAAACCTTAGCTTGTTTAAGGGTTGTGATAGACAGAATAGATTTAATCTAACACTAGAGAAACTTTGCAATACAAAGTATCTAAACAAAATGTGGAATGTAGTGTTTAGCACAAGAACAAATGGTTAAAGCAAATGTTAAACTTTAATATATCAAAGATATACGAATACCCAATAATGGTATTAGGGTTACAAAAACCTTAAAGTATGAAATGAAAGACAACAGAGAAAGACACACTTTGCATGATAACCTAGTGGGTCCTTTTATAGTACAAGGACTCACGTACAAGATTACTACTAACAAACTTGGAAAGTATCTCGGAGTAGTAACTGAAACGCGTTATAATCTATTCCAAGTTTATCTCTAGTAGTAGGGTCTTTGACTTCAGCAGGGGAACCAATCCCCCTGCCTTTATTATTTAGCAGGGGGAACTTACTCTAGCAGGGGAACCTTTGACCAACTAGCAGGGGTAACTAATTCACTTATATTTATTCCCAACAATCCTCCCCTAAACTTGTGCTTTCACCTAAAGACAAGTTTCTGAATAAATACTAGTTGATGAGGGTGCTTACAAAGTTCCTGGCCAAAGCTGACTGTACATCATCCTTACCAGATCATAAGCAACAGGTGCTTTAGCATCTACAATCAAGTCAGCCTATGCCAATTTCTTCAAGGTCTCTTCATTGAAAGGATAATAAAGATGATTAACCAAGTAAACACTTACCCCTTCCATGACTATCTCATACACCCCAGAATTGGTAAATAGCTTCCAATACAACAAATTTCCCCCATTTACTGCCTCAAATATGGTATCAAACAGTTCATGCTCATACATCCTATGCATGCATTCCCAGATCACCCAATCCTTCTCTACACCATCCACAGTGGGAGGTTTTGCAGCAAAGGTCTTCTTCAAAATCTTCCACAGATCATCTAAGTCCTCACTATCCAAAGTTTTAAACATGATATCTAGGCTTAGAAATGTCTGTGTTGTATTGTCAGCTCTTGTAAGCTTCCACCAAGTCATCCCCTTGTGTTCATAAACAACATACTCCACTATGCCAAACTTCTTCCCAAACTCACTAGGTGAGATTTCATCATTTTCTTGCACAATTAGCTGCTTGTCTATTTCTTCATTTGAGGGACGCTGAGTCACCTTAGTATCTATACCAACTTTTTCCATCCTCTTGAGTCTTTTGGCTGCTCTTTGTGCATTGAGTACAGATCTCTCAATTGCTGGAAAACTTGCACCTGCTTGAGATGATGCACCTGCTTGTGATGATGCACATGCTTGTGTTGATGCACCTGCTTGTGATGATGCACCTGCTTGTGTTGATGCACCTGCTTGTGTTGTTTCCATTGTTGTTCCTTCAGCCTTTCTTTTTCTGGATTCCCTAGCTCTCTATAACACTTCATTTTGCCTCCTGAGATACTCAGCTTCCTCAGGAGTGTTGATAGCTATGAAGTCTTCCACATTTAACTTTCTTAGAACTGGTCTGACTGCCTTCTCTATATCCCCAAAAGTCATGTCTCTGAAGTGACCATCAGTCCACTTCTTGTGTCTTTTGAGCAAAACTTTGTAGTGTGCCAGCCTCCCCTTCTCAGACCTCAAATATTTTTCCTTCTGAATCTGATTTGCCCTTATTTCCAGATATTCATTTTGATACTTGTAAACCAAACAAATCAATTCATACCTGTCTTCCAAAGGAGCATTTACCAACTCCTTTTCCCATTGATCTAGAAATTCTTGAACATGAGGCACCCTACATCTAACTGTCTATGCATGATTTTAATATGCTTAAGCATCTCTTTGGGCCTCATCTTTTGCATTCTCTGATCCTACATATCAATCTCTTCTTGTTGAAGTCTGAGAGCTACCTGTTCATCATATTCTTCTTAAGCCCTTTGCTGTTCAGGAGTTCTGTGCTTGTATTTTCTCTTGGGCTGTTCAACCATGATCCCTTTTCCTTTGTCTTTTGGATCCACTGTTGGTGCTGGTTTGGCTTTAGGTGTAGGTTCTCCAATTCTAATTCCCTTCTGAGCTGGTTGCCTTCTACTCTTCCTAACAAATGTTTGAGTAATAGGTTTAGCAGGGGAAGAACTTACAGCAGGGGATCAGGTTTAGCAGGGGAAATTTTTGAAGCAGGGGATTCTTCTTGATTGCCCATAGTCAACAATGTTTGAGCAATCTCTTTTGTGGCACTCCCCTTATCACTTCCTTTCTCAGCACTTCCTTTCTCAGTCCATTTCTCAGCACTTGCTACCTTTCCTTGTTTAAGATCCTGTTCACCAGGATATGCATACCACTAAGTAGATTCATCTTTGTTAGGAACTTCCTCCCCTTAGGAAGCATCCTCATCTGTTGATATGATAAGCTTGGGCTTTCTCCTCCCCTCAAGTGTAGCAAGTCTGGTTTCCAAATTATTGATAACCAGACCTTGCTTTTTGACAGTTTGTACAAGTTGTGCATTTTGCTTTTTCAAGCTAATGCACATATTCGTCAATTCTAAGATGGACAAAGGTTGCATTCT
Source organism: Glebionis coronaria (assembly GCA_025667525.1). Lineage (NCBI taxonomy): Eukaryota > Viridiplantae > Streptophyta > Magnoliopsida > Asterales > Asteraceae > Glebionis > Glebionis coronaria. Next base: position 22,412,620 of record CM046881.1, on the reverse strand, counting down.
GCTCTCAACCCTAGAAGGGAATTTCTCCCCTCTTTGGGTATCACTGAGTGAGGGAGAGGACTTACTGATGGTGTCACTATCCTGCTCACCCCTTGAGATGAGACAGTAGTGGCAGCCAAACCCTCAGTATGATCCAACCTTTTGGAGGCTCTCCTCTCTACTACTTGTGAAGATCCACCAGGCATGGGAGACCTGGCAAACCTGGATTTGGTTCTCCTTTCATGTTTTGGATCAGCAGTGGGTAGAGTACTAGCAGGGGGTAGAGTCTTGGCAGGGGAATCAGATGGTTTGTGTGTGGCTACTTTTGTTTCAGCTGCTTCTTCTCTGATTTGTTTCATCATGATGGAAGTGAGTGGAACAACCCTGCCAGAAAATTGTGGAGATGGTGCAAGAAGTGTGGTAAACAGTTTGGTAGAGTGTTTGGTGGCTGAAAAATAGTTTTTATGTTTGATAGGACCATGTTCACTCATATTCAGCAAAAGTTGTGTAAACCTTGGGTACATACAAAATTTAGTATTGCTTGTAACATTTTTAACCATTCCTTTGAAAATCATTTGAGAAAAACAGTACTTCCTCCCTGTTGATAAGCAAATTAGGGTAGAAGCAACTTCACTACCAAATTTATTAAAAGCAGTGGATTTAGGTGAGAAACATTACAAAATTGTATGAATCAAATATTTCTAATGTGGGGAAAACTGGCCTTTAGCAAACTTACATTTTTGATCATCAGAAAGAGTGTACCCTAATTTAACAAGACCCTCAAAGATTTCAGCATCAGGTAGGTTGGTTATTCCATCCTCATCATCCAAAACAAGCTTGTTTTGGATGGAGGCAAGTGTAATCACCTTGGGATGACCATCTAATGTGCTTTGAATTATTACCTCTCCATCAACTGTTTTGGTTATTAATGAGAAGATCCACTCTAAAATACGAAGATTTTAGAAAAGCCACTGCATCAACGAATTCTGCTGGTTCATCATGTAAAATAGCAATTTGATTGTGATTAGCAGCAATTTTGAGAGACATGATAAATGTTGAAAACGTTTGAAGGTTTATAATGGTGAAAGTTAGGTGGGATTTAGTCGAGGGAGAGAGATGGACCTGCTGGTTAAGGGAATTAAGTTTTTATAGGCGAATTAAAGAGCTGTGATTGGACCAAATTTTCAAATTGTAAAAATATCAAAGATAAATCTTGATAAAAAAAAGTAATTTGTTTCAAATAATAAAGAAAAGATTACCAATCAGCGAATAAAGCGCCTTAAATATCTTTTGAAAAGAATAAAATATCCCCTAACCAAAATTTTAGCACGCAGGCCCAACGGCTATAAGCAGGGTAACGGCATTGTCAGTCAACGGTCAAACAGGGGGATGTTGATCAAGCAGGGGAATCAAAAGTTGAAAGAAGGGGAAACTTTCCTAGGGGTATTAGACTAATCACGAAGAGACCAATGCTAAATAGCTCTGCTCTAATGCACACCCTTGTAAACACAAGGTAGATACACAGAAACTTAAGAGTCCTCCATTCAGCAAAGTTCTAAACACAAAGAGTTAACACATAAGCAACCCTGCACCTGGTCAACCCAAGAAAATAAGCATACCCTAGTCACCATCCCTACCTTTCCCTTACCTATGGTCAGTTAGTCTTGGCAATGTGTGCTAAACATCTGAATCTAGACAGCAATCTGTTGAATAAAGAAGTGTAAGTACACATTACAGTGCCTCAAGGCTTCAGAATTCCAACAAGCTTTGCAGCAAGTTTTCATCATTCTGAACCCTTACTCACCAGTGGATATGATCTAGAATCATATATGAGTATCCTAAGGATACCCCTAAATCCTAAAGGTGTGACCTTACCTCCCCTAAAACATAGTGCATATACCTGATTCTCCCATGAGTGTCATGCACCATTTGAATCTCTGCATTGTTAGTCTAAAACCACATATAACCACTTTTTTAAAAAGAACAAACCCAGCTTAAGAGAGGAACTCTTAGCAGGGGAATGAACCCCAACAGGGGAATCTTTGTTCAAAAGCAGTGGAATGAAAAGTGATGGAAAAAATGACTAACATATATACAACAATAGCAATAAAGCAATTCTGGGTATACAAGACAAAATAAACATCAATTTTTAGGGAGAAACCATTCCAATACTTGCAAGCAAGTACTGAAACCTCCCCACTTCAAAAGCTTTCGTCAAAAGATCAGCAACATTAAGTTCTGTATCAATTGTCTCTGGGACAGTCAACCCTTTTTCAAAACAATCTTTGATAAAATGATGTCTTATTTCAATATGTTTAGTCTTGCTATGAAAAACAGGATTCTTAATTATGCAAATGATGTTGTTGTTGTCAATAAATATCTTAGTTTTAAGAAAATTGTACCCATAATCAAGCAGCTGGTTCTAAACCCAAAGAACTTGACCACAGCATGCAGCAGCTGCTACATACTCATCTTCAGTTGTGGATGTGGCCAGAATAGAGTCTGCTTCTTACACTGCCAAGATATAAGCCTGCTCCCCAAAAATTGGCATCCACCTGTTGTAGACTTCCTATCATTGTTGTCACCAGCATAATCACTATCTGAGTAGGATATCAGCTCAAATGGTGACTCCTTGGGATACCAAAGTCCTAAAGTTGGATGACACTTTAGATACCTAAAAATTCTCTTCACAGCAAATAAATGACACTCTGTGGGTGCCACTTGGTATCTTGCACATAAACAGACTACAAACATGATGTCAGGTCTTGAAGCTGTAAGGTACATGAGAGATCCAATCATAGACCTGTAATTCCTGACATCAATAAGCTTTCCAGGACCATCTTTTCCCCAAGGATGATCCTCATCCATTGGAGTGGAAACTTTCTTTCCTTCACACATGCCAAACTTCTTCACAATTTCAGCCACATATTTGTCTTGTGAGATGAATATCCCATCTTTCCTCTGCTGAACTTGTAACCCTAAAAAGAAGTTGAGTTCACCCATGGCACTCATTTGAAATTTGTCCTGCATCAACTTGGAAAACTCTTTGCTAAGCATAGAGTTTGTGGATCCAAAGATGATGTCATCAACATAGACTTGTACCAAAAGAAAGTCACCCTTTTGTTTCTTGATAAACAAGGTCTGGTCAATTTTCCCCCTGTTGAAGCCATTATCCAACAGATATTTAGAAAGAGTTCCATACCAGGCCCTGGGAGCTTGGTGAAGTCCATACATAGCCTTCTTCACCTTGTACACTTTGTCTCAGTGTTCTGGGTCTTCAAAACCTGGAGGTTGCATAACATAGACTTCTTCATCAATGGTTCCATATAAAAAGGCACTCTTAACATCCATTTGGTACACTATGAAGTCCATGAATGAAGCATAAGCAAGAAACAATCTAATGGCTTCAATCCTAGCTACTGGAGCAAAGACTTCTTCATAATCAATGCCTTCTTCCTGTGTATATCCATGTGCCATCAGTCTTGCTTTGTTTCTAACTAAAATACCCCTCTCATCCTTTTTGTTCCTGAGCACCCACTTTGTCCCAATAGGCCTTGCCTATTTTGGACAATCTACAAAAATCTAAACTTCTTGAATGTCAAACTGTAAGAGCTCCTCTTGCATAGCTTCAACCCAACTTGGATCATTTAAAGCCTGAAAAATCTTCTTTGGCTCTTCTTGTGACAAAATGCAGTAAACAGACAACATTGCATGTTGTCATGATTAAACTTCATAGTGATGTTTGCAATGAAGCTGTGTTCCTTTGCTGAATACCTTGTATGTCTAGGAGCTTCAGGATCACCAATGATTTGTGACAAGGGGTGATCTTTATTGATTCTGTAGGTAGGCTGCATGCTCATGATTACTTCTGTTTCATCCTCTTCCAAATCAGAATTGATGGGGTTATCTTGATTGGGAAAGAACTCCTCAAAACAGCTTCCAAATGATACTACATGACCTAGAGATGGATGCTGATGAGCTGAATGCAGCTCTGAATAACTTGGACCTCCACTCCTAAATATTCTGCTTCCACTGCTGGACATGAATGGACCACCAGATATAGGTGAAGATGAGGAAATGACTGGGGATTCTCTTTCTTCATCATTAACATCATTGACAACTGGATCCTTGGTAGTAGGGGAAGCAATTGATCTAGCAGGGGAATCCTAGATTCCACTGCTTTCAGCCATTCCACTGCTTTCAGAAGTTGACTTAGCAGGGGAAGAGATTGGTTGTTCTTTCCTTTGAGATGTATCATCTTCTTCACCTGTTTTTGGAGCAGCTTCAGTTGGAAATAGTCAGGGTACATTCATATACCTCAATGGTGGCTTCTCCACACCAGTTGGTTCTTTAGTACCTGAAATGTTAGTATTTTGCAAAGTAACAGGTACATAATTCATAGACTTTGAAAGAACCTCAATATCAAAGAACCAATCAGGACCTGTTTGTACATCTTCAGGCTTGTCTTCAAGAAAATCCACATGAAGATTTTCTGTCACTTTTCTTGTCTTCTTGTTGAAGACCCTATATCCCTTGCTGTTTAATGAATAGCCAACAAAGTACCCATCATCCCCCTTTTATTGAACTTGCCTAGATTGTCAATTGTGTTCAAAATGATCACATGACATCTAAATAGTCTAAAGAAGTCAATTAAAGGAGGTCTTCCATTGAACAGCTGATAAGGAGTCTTGTTGTGTGCCTTAACCACCAAGGCCTTATTTTGAACATAACAAGCAGTGGCTACAGCCTCAGCCCAAAAGATAACTGGAATCTTGGAATCAGATAGCATAGTCCTTGCAGCTTCAATAAGTGTCCTGTTCCTTCTTTCTGCAACTCCATTTTGTTGAGGTGTTCTTGCTATACTGAATTCCCTCTTTATTCCTTTGTTTATGCAAAAAGTGTCCAGTTTCTTATTTCTGAATTCACCACCATTGTCTGATCTCATGCTCACTACCCTTATACTTTTGGAAAGTTCAATCTGATTGATGAACCCAATGAGTACATCTGCTGTGTCACTCTTTTCAAACAGAAAGAATGTCCATGTGAACCTTGAAAAATCATCAGTAATCACTAGGCAGTACCATTTCTTCATTATGCTTGCCACATAAGTAGGACCAAAAAGATCCATATGTAGTGATTCCAATGGCTTGGTAGTGGACATACTTGTTTTTGATTTGCAAGAGGCTCTATGTTGCTTCCCTTTTAGACAAGCAGCACAAGTATGATCATTGGCAAAGGACTTGGAAGGAAGACCATGAACCAGATTATATTTTACCAGTTTGTTCATGTTCTTAAAATTAAGATGACCAAGTCTTCTATGTTATTTCTTACATTCATCAACTGAAGCTTTGGCAAGGAAACAGGTTTCATTGTCTTGAAGAGAGATGTCCTTGAGATCAATTGTGTACATATTCTTTTGTCTTGGTGTTCTGAGTATAATAGGAGTATTGGGTGGTAAGACAAACTGCTTCCTTAAGACCAGACATTCAGTATCTATAAACAAGACAAAATTCTTGTTATCAGTAATTTGTGACACACTAAAGAGATTGTACTTGAGCTCTTTCACCAAGTAAACATTGTCAAAAGTCATCCCATTGGTGACAATAGTTCCTTTTCCTATGATTGTTCCATGCCCATCTCTAAAAGAAACACCATCATTGTCATGCAGGGGAACAAAGTTAGACAGATAAGATTTATGTCCAGTCATGCTCCTTGAGCATCCACTATCCCAAGATGCTTTATCATCCCTGGTCTTCTTTTTCACCTGTAAAAAGGAAAACAATTTAGTTTTTCTTGGGGACCCAAGCCATTACAGACTTGGATCTACCTCGTGTATCAATATAGGATAGCTTATCAAAGACTAGAGATACACCATTAGACTGAGCACCCCTTTTGGATACCCAAACCCAACAAGCTGAGGCTTTCACAACTTTTCCCTATTTGCCCATGTTCCTAGAGGGCAAAACTTTGCTAGCATGGGATACCCCAGATTTAGCAGGGGAATCCCTATGCTTGGCAGAGGGAACCCATCTTTTGTTTTGGCCTCTATTGATGTGTTGGTAAGGTCTAGAGACAGATTTATATGCATTATGAGGTGTTGGGTTGGACATGGAAGTGCTTGTCTTGGGATATGCGTCATTCACCTTCCTTAGAGTAGGAACAACATACTTAACAGATACCTTGTTTCTCGAGGCAGGGGCAACATAATTGGCAGGTGAAAAGGATTTTGCCCCTGCATTCAGAAGAATGGCTTTTGGTTGCATGTTCTTTAAAGGATTTGCAGCCACCACTTCCATTGGTGCATGACATTCTTGATAAGTGTGATCAAAACTGCCACATGTGAAACAAGGTTTGGTGTTTATCACAAAGTCCTCTCCTAACTGATGAGACTTTTGGTCATTCCAATTTCACTGATTACCTCTAACAGACTTATACATACCAACATATTTAACAGTGGACTTAGAGAACTTTGATCATGTTTTAGGTTTGGGTGAACTACTCTTAGAACTAGAATCGCTTCCAAAAAGTCCTTCTCTTGAAAAGAGAACAAGGTTATCAATTTTCCACTGTTTTAAAGCAATTTGTTCCTTTTCAAAGTCCCTAACAGCACTGGTTTTCACTAGTGGTTCATCTGTTTCTAGATTATTAGGTATGTATGCACTTAAGTCACATTCAATATCTTCCTGCTTCTTCAAAACAAAATAGACCAGTCCAAGACAAATCTTTTCTGGGAAAAGGTGCATGAATATTAGCAGGTGGTGGTGGTATTGCAGCATGCTCATTTTTTACACCAAAACTTGTATTGTCCCTAGGAGACTGTCTAATTTCAACTGCTTTATTTAAGTCTTTAGAATCTTTTCCAAATTTTTCAACATTTTCTTCATCTATCCTTTTATTAGATCTAAAAACTTCTAGTTCAGCAGTTAATTCCTTAATGGAATCATTATTTTCTTTAGCATCTCTTTCTAAAATCATAATGTGATCTCTATAATCACTTTCTCTTTGTTTATACTCTCTTATGGTGGACTCTAGCTGTTCTAAAGCACGTTTGTAGTTATCAAGGTCATTGTCACAATTAATGTAATCAACTTTTATCTTTCTTATTTGATCATTCAATGACTCAGTATTTTTTCTACAAGCTTTAGTACAATATGAATCGTCTTATACCTCATTGTCTGAGCTAGAGCTTGACATGGCCATAAGAGCAAAATCTTCCTCTTTTTCCTCAGCAATCAAGGCTTGATTTCTTTCAACACTCTCTGTCATGGCACTCCAATCCCATCCACCTGCTCCATCTATCCCTTGCATGGCTACCATAGCCTTAGCACCAGAATCATCATCCCTTCTTTCCTTCCTATAGCTATTCCCAGTCTTAGGTCCTCTACATTCCCTAGAAAAGTGACCTTTCTTGCCACAGTTGTAGCATTCTACCTTTGTTTTGTCAAATCCAGCTACATCAGAAGGATTGATGGAGATCTTCTTCCCATACTTCTTGTAAAATATGTTGGCTCTCATACTCAGTAGAGCCATGTTTCACTTGATGTCCATCTCCTCCAGTCCTTGCTTACTGATTTGACTCAGATCTTCATGTAACACAGTAGATCCTTGTGACCCTTGGGATGCTATGAAAGCACAAGCAGTGTCAAGGCTGAATGTTGCAGGCCTTTCTTCATCATAAGATGATCCAGATCTAGTAGCAGGGGAATGAGTAGCAGGGCCAACTTTGATTCTACTGCCTTTGGAGATTCCACTGTTGTGAGATATGAAAGCCATGTTGGCAGGGGAATCAGCAGATCTACTTGAATTGGTGGGGATGGTTCCTAATGACTTCATCTCATTGACCACTGGCTCAAAAGCTTTCAAGTTATTGTATATGTCATCAATGTTCTTGTCATCTATGTCATTCCTATTCTTCCAAATAGCTTTGTAGACGAACCATTCTTTCTGAAGACTATTAAGAAACTTGGTATTCACTTGTTCTCTTGTCACTTCTATTTCAAAGAACTCCAACTGAGCCACCAGATCTTAAAGCCTATTGTAGATAGCCCCAATTGCTTCATCACCAATTGCTTTGAAAGAAGCAAATTGATCAAGCATTTGATTCTTCTTCTTCTTCTTTGTGGCTTCATTTCCTCCAAATGTTTTGCCTATTGCTTCCCAGAGTTCCTTAGCTGTTTTGTACTTTCTGAATCTTAACTGATGTCTATCAGGTAGAGCCAACAACAAGGAGCTGTGAGCCCTGACATCATGCCTTCTTGCCAGTATCTCCTTGTTAGCAAGGGCAGTAGACTTCTTCTTGGCTTCACTTTTGGAGCCTTCACCTTTTTCTTCTCCCTTATCCTTTTTTTCAACTTGCACAGTCTTTGGAAATTGATCACCAAATTCTATGATTTCCCATAGAACATAGTGTTCCATTTTAAGGTATTGTTGAATCCTGAATTCCCATAGTTCAAAGTTTTCAGGATCCAGAATGGGTAGTTTGAGAGCATTGTTGTTGGTTGAGGATGAATGAGAATCTGAAGACATGATTGATGTTGATTGTGAGAGATGTTTTGTTCTTGGTTTAATCAAAGTTTCTCAACCTGGCTCTAATACCACTTGTTGATCCCAAACTCAGATCTTAAACCTTAGCTTGTTTAAGGGTTGTGATAGAGAGAATAGATTCAATCTAACACTAGAGAAACTTTGCAATACAAAGTAACTAAACAAGATGCGGAATGTAGTGTTTAGCACAAGAACAAATGGTTAAAGCAAACGTTAAACTTTAATATATCAAAGATATACGAATACCCAATAATGGTATTAGGGTTACGAAAACCTTAAAGTATGAAATGAAAGACAACAGAGAAAGACAAACTTTGCATGATAACCTAGTGGGTCCTTTTATAGTACAAGGACTCACGTACAAGATTACTACTAACAAACTTGGAAAGTATCTCGGAGTAGTAACTGAAACGCATTATAATCTATTCCAAGTTTATCTCTAGCAGCAGGGTCTTTGACTTCAGCAGGGGAACCAATCCCCCTGCCTTTGTTATTTAGCAGGGGGGAACTTAATCTAGCAGGGGAACCTTTGACCAACTAGCAGGGGTAACTAATACACTTATATTTATTCCCAACAGATGACATCAACATGGAGGATCAACCTCAGAATCCATCAACTGCTGAAGAAAATGTGGTTACAGTGCAACCACAGCCACAATCACCACCACCACAGGAACAGACATTCTAAGAATCCAATTGGAGTAAGTTCTATGAGAAGCTTGAGGAGATAGATCAAACATTTCCTACTACTACAACTCCACAACTACAGAAGAAAGAGTCAACTCAAGTACTGTTGGCTTCAAAGAAAGATAATAGGTCTGACAAGATAGAAGAGTTGGATAATGAAAGGAGAGCTTCGTGATAGCACAAGGTGATTGATGATAGAAGTGTGTCTACTATTGGTGAAGTAAGTACTACTGGTGATCCAAGTACTGCTGAAGACCCAAGTACCATCAAGCCAAGTGAAAGTACCGCTTCACGTGCAGGTACAGCTGGTCAAAGATCTTCACTACCATCTTCTGAGAAGAGTTCTACTCCACCATTTAGAGAGGATGAGACCTTAGCAAGTCTTTTGCTTAGTCTCAAGGAGAAAAGTTCAGCTGAAAAGGCTAGACAAGTAGAAATGGAAAAGAAGGCACAAAAAGAAAAAGTTGTGATAGCTCAAGAGACTTCAACAACAAAGCCATAACAGAAGAAAATTGATGATCCACAAGATCAATCTGTGGAACAATCAAATCTTACAAGTAAATTTCAAGATAAAGGCAAGAAGGTGCAAACTTCAAAGCCTGCTACAAAAGGTATTGTTATACCAGGTCAACAACCTAATGAGGGAGTGTAAGTTTATGGACTTATATTTAATAGTCGTGTGATAGGATCAACCTCGAGATTACGGGATTGCACACAATACGTAAAGAGTTAATATAATTAATAAATATATTTATTGTATTGATTAATTTATTTAACAAATATATTTATGTATTTATTAATTTAACCGAGCAAGTAACTATATATCCTTAACGATTGTTAATTAATTAATAGTTAAGTTATAACGAGCGTTAAATAAATATATAGTATGTATACTAAAGGAAAGAAGAACGGAAGGTTCCAGAACACCCCCCTAAGGGGTGTTTCGACCGCCGGTTAAGGCTAGGGATGGCAATTGTTGCCTTATATTTATCTGGGGCTATAAGATGTTTAGGCCTATAAATACACCTCCTAATCTTCTCATAATCACACAACAATAATCTTTCCCCTCCTCTTTCTCTTTGGTCGATCGCAACCCCCCATCAACACAGGGTTTCGGTTGGTTTTTCTTGGTTGATCGATTGTATACGTAATCTAGTCATAGCCCCTCTATAGGGTTGTTGGGTAGATTAATTACAAGTGTTGTAGCTCGGTTTTCACGTGCTAGAATCACGGTTAGCTCGTTGTATTACGTGTGTACAAGAACGTAATATAGTATTACGGTAGACTATATCTTGGTATATACGGTATAAACCCGAATTGGTGATTCGTTCTTCGTCTTGTGGAATTACTTTAGCGTAAAGGTATGTAACCTTAATTCGATTAATTATAATTGTGTTATTAATTATGATCTTGTTAAATCGCTTCCGCTATATGTGCTTTGATCTCGTTTAGGGTTTTATATAATTGTTATGATACTAATAAACCTTCAGTGGTATCGAGAGCCGTTTTAACATGTTATAATTATCGAAAATCTAAAGTTTTTTTAACTATAATTGTTTTGAGTTAAAACTACATGTTTTTTAGGTTTTTCATAAAATTAGGGTTTTGTTTTTTAAAAATTAGGGTTTTTACTCTATTTTTAATAAAAAAAGGAATTGTTTTGAAACCCTAAATTACATGTGGGATAATTTTAAATTAAATTACATGATTAATTATTATGTCATGTATGGATACGATCCGTAGAGATTTAATTGTTATGATTTGTGGGGATTCCATGATTACGTGCATGTTTTCATGGATCATAAAATTATATGTTTACATGATTTTATGTGCTACATGATTATTTGATTCAATAAATCTAGAATTAGGGAAGACTTTTATATAGAGATATAAAGACATAGATTTGATGATTATTGAATAAATCGTATGCATGTGGCTATTTGGTTTATTTGTTGCACATATAAATTGTTATTATGTGTTTATGATTTAGTTTTTTTACTTGTTTATATATAAAATTGTTGAATTGTTGTAAACAAGGTTTTTTTTTAAAAAAAATAATATGGACTAAATCATATTAAAAATAATGATTTGTTAGAGATTTTAAATTATATAAGATTACGTTGATTGGTGAATTGCAATAATAATCTAACGGCCTACTCAATTTTGACAAACTATAAAGTGGGTTTAACGCACCGCTGGTCATGTACCCGGTTAAGGAAGGAGGTCTTATGCCATTAGTCGCTGACCAAATTCCCGGCTCGCCTGTGCGTCAAAATTGAAATTACCTACGATTATTAATTGAATTATACCTTAAGGGTGATTTACCATAAATTCACATTCGAACCACAATGAATAAGAATATTGCTTTGTGCGTAGCCGAGTTCTAGCAAAGTACGATGTGATGAGTTGTGGGTAAATTCTTTAATTGGTTTAACGAATACCGCAACATAATTTATGAAGAAATTTAATCTCATGAAAAAGTTTATAAAATGTTTTATTAAACTTATGCTATAGAGATTGTATGCATGTTTCTCCATACGTTGATTTTGACATCAAAATTTATACCCTTAAAATTTAAGTCGAATGCTCCTAATTGACGAACACTTGAAATTACTTCGTCATCAAATGAGATTTTTGGATGATGTTGTGATGGAGAGAAAACCTTTTGTAGAATGAGAATTCGTATGATGGTTTTATGTTACTCAGATTAGACGACTTAGTTAAGTTACTCAGTGATATCTGGAAACTTAATGCATTTAGAAGGGATGAAACATGTTTACAATGCAAAACGTTTTTGGCAATGTAAATCCCTTAAATATCTAGAAATTGAAAATTGTTTATCAATTAAATTGTTCGACAAGTCGTTGTGTTGAGTACATTCATTACTAGCAGATCAACTGATGTAATGGATCTATGTCAATATAGTTCTAGAATTCAAGGAAAATAATATGGTTTTATACCGGGGTAATTTATTTTCTTGAAAGTATTTTGTTATCGAAAATACTAATATTTGAACTTATTTCTGTAGAAATGGCTCAACCCACCAATAACACTATAAGTTCTACGTTCAAAGCTTTCTTTGAACGACCCGAACTTACTAGCCCAAACTTCAATGATTGGTACCGCTCGCTAAGAATTGTCTTGAGAGCAGCGGGTACTATCGATATCTTGACTACTCCCTATCCGGAGGATCTTGCTGAAGGAGCATCTGATGCGCAAAGGCTTGAACACGCTACTAATATTAAGAAGCACTCTGAGGTGGCTTGCTTAATGCTAGGAAAAATGGCTCCATCACTTCAACAGAAGTATGAGCTATTTTCACCTAAGCGAATGCTTGATGAGCTCAAGGCTATCTTTGAAAAGCCGCAAGCTGTGGAGATCTACGACTTAGTAGATGCTTTGCGTAGCTGCAAGCAAGCTCTAGAAAAGTCTGTAAGTGCCCATTATTTGGAGATGAAGGGTTATATGGAACAACTCATTGCACTAGGACAACCCTATGATCATAATATGGCTATCAACTTGATCAATAGGTCACTTAACAAGAACTTCAATGATTTCGTTAGAATCTATAATATGCATTGCACGGGGAAGACAATTAATGATTTGCATGCAATGCTCATTGACTATGAAAAGGGGTTAAAAGACAAGGCACCTACCGCTACGCCTTTTGTACTAACCATACAAAAGGGTAGAGTGAGTAAGCCAAAACCGCAAGCAAACAAGACGAAAAGTAAAGGCAAGGGTAATAAGGGCAAACAAGTTGTGACTTATTCGAAACCCAAGCAGAACTTTGTTAAGAGGAGTCAATATCAAAAGGATGAGACTTGTCACCATTGCAAGGCAAGTGGTCACTGGAAGAGGAATTACCCTATTTACCTCAAAGAATTGCGAGAAATAAAGAAGAAGTCTGAGCAGAGCGTTGCAGCTTCAGTTACTTTATTTATGATTGAATTGTTCAATTTAACATACAAATTGAATTACTGGGTATATGATACGGGATGCGGTATTAACATTTGTAATACGCTGCAGGGATTTAATCTGGAAAGGAAGCTTTCCCATGGGGAACAATATCTGCAAGTGGGCAATGGCGCACAAGCAACGGTTGAAGTCATAGGAACTTTTGATATAGTTTTACCTTCGAGTTTAGTACTGAGATTAAATAATTTTCATTATGCACCTACAATTGTTAGGGGTGTTAATTCCTTTTCTTGTTTGTTAAATAATGGATTCGTTCACACGATTGATAATAATGGAATTTCTGTTTGGAAAAATGGTATTTTCTATTTTAATGCAATTTCTGTGAATAGTGTATTTGAAATAGATATGCATGATAATGAATCCAAGAACGATAAATCTGTATTTAGCTTGAGTAAGAAGAGAAATTTGACAAGAACTCTTCTTATCTATGGCATTGTAGACTTGCCCATATTGGGAAGACTCGTATACAAAAGCTTTAACGTGAAGATCTTTTGGGTAATATCAATGATGAATCATTGGGTTAATATACACGTAGGTTACTAAAGTTTGGCCAAAGTAATGTTTTGTTACTAAAGTTTAAAACCTTACACTTGGGTTACTAATGTATCGTTTACCTGAACTTCAAGTTACCCATAATGTTTTTACCCGTAGTTATAAGTTGCATGTCTACGTGGACTCCAACTTACGTTTTCGTCAGTAAACTTATGCTTTCTCTAGTAAAGTTACGTTTTCGTCAGTAAATTTACGTTTTCGTCAGTAAATTTACGTTTCGTCAATAAATTTACATTTTCCTCAGTATTTTTACATTTTCGTAAGTATTTTTACGCTTTCGTGAATATATTTATGTTTTCGTCAGTAAATTTACGTTTTCGTCAGTAAATATACGTTTTCGTCAGTAAATTTAGGTTTTCGTCAATAAATTTACGTTTTCGTCAATAAATTTACATTTTCCTCAGTATTTTTACGTTTTCGTCAGGTAAATTTACGTTTTCGTCAGTGAACTTACGTTTTTGACAGTGAATTTACGTTTTGTCAGTAAATGAATATTTGCATCTGTATTTTTATATTTTCGCCAGTAAACTTACGATTTCGTCAGTCAATTTACGTTTTCATCAGTATTTTTACGTTTTTGTCAGTATTTAACGTTGAAGAAAACGTAAAAAAAACTGAAAAAAACGTAAAATTACTGACGGAAACGTAAGATTACTGATGAAAACGTAAATTTACTAACGAAAACGTAAAAATACTGAGGAAAATATAAAAGTACTGACCAAAAACGTAAATTTACTGACGAATACGTAAAAGTACCGTCGAATACGTAAAAATACTGACAAAAACGTAAAATTACTGACGAAAACGTAAGTTTACTGATGAAAAAATAAAATTATTGACGAAAACGTAAATTTATTGACGAATACGTAAGTTTACTGACGAAAACGTAAATTTATTGTCGAAAACGTAAATTTACTGACGAAATCGTAAAATTACTGACGAAAACGTAAATTTATTGACGAAAACGTAAGTTTACTGACGAAAACATAAGTTTACTGACGAAAACGTAAGTTTATTGACGAACGTAAATTTACTGACGAAATCGTAAAATTATTGATGAAAACGTAAATTTACTGACTAAAACGTAAATTTATTGATGGAAACGTTAAAGTACGATGAAAAAGGAAAAAACTTACCAAAACGTAAAGGGTTAATATACACGCAGGTTACTAAAGTTTGGCCAAAGTAACGATTTTATTATTAAAGTTTGGCAAAAAAAATAAGGTAACCGGTAACCCATCCCATGAGTAACGGCGGGATAGTTTTTCTAAACGTTTAGTAACAAATAAATTAAACCCGTATACAATAGTAACCTAAGTGTAAGGTTCTAAACTTTAGTAACAAAATCGTTACTTTGGACAAACTTTAGTAACCTTTATGTATATTAACCCATGAATCATTTGATAAATGTGAGTCTTGTATCTCTAGAAAGATGACCAAGAAACCTTTTAATAGCAATATTGAAAGGGATACTGATCTACTTGGACTTATACATACTGATGTGTGTGGACCAAATAGACATACGTCAAGGAAAGGTGCTAGCTACTTCTTAACATTTACGGATGATTATAGCCGTTATGGTTATGTTTATTTACTTAAGCATAAACATGAGGTATTTGAAACATTCAAAGTGTTTAAAGCAGAAGTAGAACTGCAGTTAGGGAAGAATATTAAAGCTCTTCGTTCTGATAGAGGTGGTGAATATTTAAGTCAAGAGTTTATAGATTATCTAAGTGAGAATGGAATTTTTCAGCATCTTACTTCTCCCTATACTCCACAAAAAAATGGTGTATCCGAAAGGAGAAATCTTACATTATTGGATATGCTACGATCTATGTTTAATCTTACAACTTTACCTTTATCCTTTTGGGATTATGCTCTAGAATCTGATGTTCGCATTTTGAATATGGTTCCCAAAGAAGTTCGATAAGAAACCATATGAACTATGGCATGGCAAGAAGCCATATTTGTCTTATTTAAAGGTCTGGGGTTGCGAGGCGTATATGAAACGTGACTCGGGTGAAAAACTCCAACAACGATCTGTAAAATGTATCTTTGTAGGATACCCTAAGCAAACTATGGGTTACTACTTTTATTATCCACCTGAGAACAAAGTAATTGTTGCTAGGTATGGAGACTTCCTTGAATCTGATCTTGTAAATCAAGAATTCAGTGGGAGAAATTATGATCTTGAGGATAGTCATATAGATACATTACCTTCTAAAAACACTAGCGATGTAATTCCTGTAGAACCAGAAAGACTGACGGTTCCACCGGAATTAGTTCCTCTACGTAGATCCGCAAGGATTAAAAACGCAAATAGCAATATGTGTCTTAACATAGAGGATGATGATGATATAGGGGATCTTGGTGAACCCGCTAATTATAAACCCGCCATACTTGATCCTAAGAAGGATAAGTGGATGGTTGCTATGGATGAGGAAATGAAATCCATGAAAGTAAATGATGTTTGGATTCTTGTAGAACCACCACTGAATGCTAAAGTAGTGAAACATAAGTGGTTATACAAGAAGAAAACTGATATGGACGGAAAAGTACAATCCTATAAAGCTCGTTTAGTAGCTAAAGGTTTTACTCAAACTTTTGGCATAGACTACGAGGAGATATTTTCTCCTGTAGCAGACTTAAGAGCTATTAGGATTCTCATAGCTATAGCAGCGTACTATGACTATGAGATATGGCAAATGGATGTTAAAACTTAAAACTGCCTTCTTGAACGGTCGCTTAGATGAAGACATCTATATGCAGCAACCAAAAGGGTATGTTAATCCTGAGAATCCAGGACATGTGTGCAAACTTCAAAGGTCCATTTATGGCTTGAAGCAAGCATCACGTCAATGGAATAAAAGATTTGACAAAGAAATCAAAAAGTTTGGATTTATTCAGAATTGTGATGAGCCATGTGTATATCGCAAAGCTAGTGGGAGTGATGTAGTATTCCTAGTCCTATATGTTGATGACATATTAGTCAACGGCTACGAGGATGTACTTGTTCCAGTTAGATGATGGAAATGGCCATATAAAGTCAATGCCCCATACGTCAAAGATTTCACATTCTTGGATGAAATTTTGAGGCATCTCATCTTTATGTGTGATCTTGCCTTGTCTTTGGCAAGCATCAAAATGCTTAACCATTTCATGAGCGTCATGATAAATGGTGGGCCAATAAAATCCGGAGTCAAAAACTTTCTTCGTGGTATAGTTAGGACCAAAGTGACCAACGGTGGGTCCTTTGTGGCAAGCTTCTAGGATTAGTAAAGCTGATGGCCCATCAACACACCTACGAATGACAAGATCTGCACATTGCTTGAAAAGGTAAGGGTCATCCCAATAATAGTGCTTAATATCCTTAAAGAATTTTGTTGGGACGTTAACCCTTCCATAAGAACACCACCCGCTAAATAGTTTGCAATGTCTGCAAACCATGGGGTATCGTCAAGATTGGAGTTAAAAGACATTAAGGCCTCATGGGGAAAGTACTCATTAATTTCTTGATTAGGAAGTTCCCCTTGATAAGGATCCTCGAGTCTACTAAGATGATCCGCGGCTAGATTTTCCGCTCCCTTTTTATCACGAATTTAGATTTTAAATTCTTGTAGGAACAAACCCAACGAAGGAGTCTCGGTTTAGCATCTTGCTTGGTCAACAAGTATTTCAAGGTGGAATGATCGGTATAAACGATGGTGGTGGAAAGCAAAAGATAGGGGCGGAATTTCTCAAAAGCATACACTACAGCTAAAAGCTCTTTTTCAGTAGTGGTATAATGCAATTGAGCCCCCGTCATTGTCTTGCTAGCATAATGGATTGGTTGGAAGTGTTTGTTAACTCGTTGACCTAAAACCGCTCCTACCGCGAAATCAATAGCATCGCACATGAGCTCGAAAGGTAACTCCCAATTTGGAGAGACTAAGACTGGTGCCCTAGTTAATTTACCTTTAAGAAGTTCGAAAGAATCGAGATATTCTTGAGAAAAGATGAAAGGAGCATCCTTTTCTAAGAGGTGAGTCATTGGACGAGCTATCTTAGACAAATCTTGGATGAAACAACGACAAAATCCTGCATGTCCTAAAAACTTCTAACTCCTTTTACAGTGGTAGGTGGAGGCAACTTAGCAATGACGTCAATTTTAGCACGGTCGACTTCGATACCGGCTTTGGAAATTTTGTGACCGAGAAAAATGCCTTCTTTTACCATGAAATGGCATTTTTCCCAATTAAGAACGAGACGAGTGTCTTCACACCGTTTAGGCATACGTTCTAAATTGGCAAGGCAAGATGAGAAAGAATCACCATAGACCGAGAAATCGTCCATAAAGACTTCCATAGTTTCTTCAACCATGTCATGGAATATAGCCATCATACACCTTTGGAAAGTCCCAGGAGCATTGCATAAGCCGAAAGGCATTCTTTTGTAAGCAAATATTCCATAAGGACAAGTGAATGTGGTTTTCTCTTGGTCTTTTGGATCGTTAGGAATTTGAAAATACCTGGAGAAACCGTCTAAGAAGCAATAGTAGTCATTACCCGCTAAACGCTCGAGCATTTGATCAATGAAAGGAAGAGGAAAATGATCCTTACGAGTGTCATCATTGAGCTTGCGATTGTCTATGCAAACTCGCCAACCCGTGATAAGTCGAGTAGGAATCAACTCGTTGTTTTCATTGGGAACAACGGTTATTCCGCCTTTCTTAGGCACACAATGGACGAGACTAACCCATGGCGAATCCGAGATAGGGTAAATCATTCCGGCATCTAGAAGTTTGATAACTTCTTTCTTGATGACGTCGTGAATTTTTGGATTAACCCTTCTTTGACTTTGGATTGCAGGTTTAAAGTCATCTTCCATGAGAATTTTATGAGTGCAAAAGTTAGGATCAATTCCACGGATGTCGGAAATTTTCCAAGCAATTGCTTTCTTATGGTTTTTGAGCACATCGATAAGTCGAGATTTTTCATCCTCTTTTAAGTCCTTTGCAATGATGACAGGTAACTTCTTATTGTCTTCTAGGAAAACGTATTCACGATGAGACGGTAACTCCTTAAGCTCTAAATCTGGAGGATTGTCGATGGAAGACTTAGTCAAATTAGGATCATCGTTTGTAACTTCCATAGGAGAAGGTGGAGAAATATGGTCCTCATTGAGAAGTTTCTCAATGGTACGAATGTCTTCTTCCCAATCGGAGGGAGAATCGTCAAATTTTAAATCCACATCCCCTAAACGTGCTTCAAATTCTTTCAAAAAAAAGTCACTTTCTCCAAATGGAGTCAATGAGGGAGCAATAGAGGCAACGGTCTCAACAATGGATAGAGAAGAAAGACCACTTTTACAAGCGTCTTTGAAATGTTCTTCACAAGCCTCATCAAGTACGTCAATGAAATTAACGCTCTCATGTTCATAAGGTTTCTTAGAAAGTTTACCCATGTTAAAGACGATTTTGTCGTCACCAACTCTCATTATTAATTCGCCCGCGGCTACATCAATAAGAGTGCGACCGGTCCTCAAGAATGGACGTCCAACGATTAATGGAACACGGGGATCCATCTCATAGTCAACGATAATAAAATCCACCGAAAAGGTGAATTTGTCGACACCGACGAAGACATCTTCGGCTATCCCCACCGGATAAGCAACCGTACGGTTAGCTAACTCCAATGTCATTCGTGTGGGGACTAGGTTGGATAGAGATAATTGTTTCCAAACGCTTAATGGCTTTAAGTTGATACTAGCACCTAGATCGGCTAGGGCCATACAATTCTCTACCCCGGGAAAGTTTCAAGGAATGAGAAAGCGACCTGGATCACCAAGTTTGGTTGGTAATTTCCTTAAAAGAATCGCGGAGCAATTCTCATTAAGTTGGGTTTGAGAAATATCAAGAAGTTTTTCCTTGTCACTTAAAAGATCCTTAAACATTTTAGCATATTTAGGCATATGAGCAAGCGCCTCGGCAAAGGAGATGTTGAAATTCAATGGTTTAAACATTTTAAGAAAGTTTGAAACTTGAATATCATCCTTGTTCTTCAACTTATCTTTCCTCAACCTTGAAGGATAAGGTATGTCGGGTTGAAAGGAAGGCTTTGGAATAGATTGGTCACTCACATCCTTTGGTGGTGGAGGGGTGCGGTTGGAAGGTGAAGGAATTGGTGAAGGTTGCTCGTTATCCTTTCTCACAATCACCGGAGTAGGTTTAGGAATCTCGGGTTCCTTATAGCCTTATCCACTGCGGGTAGTGATTGCTTTCATCTCCCCTCTTGGATTTGCAATGGTGTTACTCGGAAGAGAACCCGAAGCATGGGGTTGATTATTTTGGAAGAAACTAGCCATCATATCCCTTAAGTCATTTGTTTGATTGTTTAAAGAATTTCGCATGTCAGTCCTAAGCTCGGCTCGAAGATCATTTCCTTGTTTATTCAAATCACCTTTCAAGTTAATAATTTGGCTTTGAAGTTTTTTCACCAACACATCATTAGTCCTCATGTAGGTTTCGATCTCTTGATTAAATGTCGTGGGTTGGTTAAAAGGTGGAGCTTGGTTAGCGGGTGGTTGAAGGTGGGTGGTTGGTAAACGTGATTATTTCCTTGAGGTGGATATGGATTTATTTGGGTTTGATATTGATTAGGAGCTCGAGGTTGGCTTTGATTGTTGCGATTGAGGTTGTTTTGGTTTTGAGGAGGAAAACCGGGTGGTGAAAGAAAATTGTTTGAACGATAACTTAGCAAATTACGGTCACCTTGAGGACGTGCTTGATAGCCTCCCGTAGAAAAGTTATCGTTAGCCGCGTACACGTTCTCACAAGGATTGTCTTGAATACAAGGACAATCGGTGTATGAGTGAGGACCGCCGCAAGTCTCACAAGAAAGTGCTACAACTTTAACTTGTTGATATTGCTTCGTAGCCATGGTTAAGAAATTTTTGTTCATCTCGGCTATTTGGCGGGTGTGTTCGGTTAACTCGGGGTTTGATGAAGTAGAAGAAACATTGACCCTCGGGTTATTTCTTGAGGATGCAGATGAATCCCAATTTTTGTGATGAGTGTTCATGTTCTCGATTACCTCTCTACACTCCTCGGGTCTTCTTTTCATAAATGTACCACCGGGTGCGACATTAATCGTATCACGATCACGAAAAGTTAAACCGTTGTAGAAAGTATCAATTAGAGTGACGGGGAGCATATTATGGTCAGGACAACGATCGATCAAGACATTATAACGTTCCCAAGCATCGAAAAGAGACTCATCGGGTTCTTGAGTGAAACCACTGATTTGATTCCTAAGACTAGTTACCATGGATGGTGGAAAGAAGCGCGACAAAAATCATTGAGTCATCTCGTCCCATGTATGAATTGAGTTTTTAGGAAGACGATCAAACCATTTTTCGGCATGGTGGGAGAAAGTGTGTGGAAAAGATGAAGACGGAGAAAATCCATGGTAACACCGGGCAATTTCATGCTTTGAGTGACGGTTATGAATTTATCGAGGTGTTTGTTGGCATCATCATCCGGTAATCCGCGAAATGGGCAAGCATTTTGAACTTGTTGCATCATGTAATGCTTCAACGAAAATTCGGGAGCCGTGATTTACAGCGGCGCAATCGGTCCTCCACGTCCATTCATTGTCGGTTGGCATAACCCCTCCATCGTACGAAGGTCGTGTTGAGGGTGATGGTTGTTATTATTCACAACGGGGTGTGGTGGATTGTTATTATTATGCACGCCGGCCATATCTAGGTCTTTACGAGTCTCGGGCTCAAGATTAGACGAAGATCGAGTACGCATACACTAAAAATGCAATACAATATTTTTAGTTTTTTTATCTTTTTTTTATGTTTTTGGATTTTTTGAAAATTTTATATTTTTTAGGATTTTTTTGAAAATTTTATGCTATGAAAATAACGTTCCCAAGAGAACGGATCCCAAAATCTAATTTTTCTCGCAAAAAACCGTTAATCTTTACGAAAAGAGCCGGCAGCGGCGCCATTTTAATATGGTGTATTGTTGTGTGTTGTTCGTTGTGTTGTTCGTACTCGATTCAATTCGAATTGATCATAATTTAGGGTGGACTTATCGTTTTTGGTAACTAAAAGGGGGAGCTTTTGATTATCTATTTTAAACTAAAATGAATTAAGACAAATGACAATTATAAAGAGATTAAACAAATTTAGGACTTAATAAAAAGTAAACTTAAAAATAAAATAAAACAAGACAATTTAAAATTAAACTTGAGAAAAATGGCTGGAAAAATAAAATTTGAAAACAATACGGTATAAAAATAGATCGCAACTCGGATCACAACTTGGATTGCGACTTGTGATCACAGCTTGTGATCGCAACTTGTAATCACAGCTTGTGATCGCAACTTGTGATCGCAGCTTGTGATCGCAGCTTGTGATCGCAACTTGTGATCGTAGCTTGTGATCGCAGCTTGTGATCGCAGCTTGTGATCGCAACTTGTGATCACAGTATCAAATCACAATATCTTATCGCAGTATCTGATTGCAAGTAGAAACCCTTAGGCTTATGCGATCACGATACTCGATCGGAATACTTAAAACCCTTAAAAACTTTACGATGGAATGCACGAGGAAAATAAGCAAAAACTAAATAAGCACTTTTCTAATAAGCACTTACCAAAAACTTAACCAAATCAATATTAAGAAGAACTAAATACGCCACGAATTAAAAACTTTCAAAACGCCAAATAAGCAAAATTTATAAAATCAACTTTTAAAAGATTAAACTTTTAAAAACACTTTATTAAAAATAAGAAAATAACAAATCAATCGAAAAGCACAATAAGCTAAAACCATAAACCACATAAAAATGATAAGAACAAAAAGATAAGCACTTTAATCAATTAAGCATAAAGATCAAATAAAAGATTAAAACAAGAAAGGAAGAATAAGACTGATTATGAAAAGCTTGAAATTAAGATAAAGATTCAAGATTCAAGATTACTTTAAAGATGAAAGATTAAGCAAACTTGAAAGAAAATTTAGAGAGAGAAATTAAAACTAGAGAGAGAAAGTTACACCTACTCCTAATTACCTTAAGAGACACTAAAAATGAACTAACTCCCTAAAATGAAAATGAGGGTCTTCTATTTATAGGGAAAGGAGTGGTTGGTGTGATGCTTACTTCTTTCTTTCTTTTGTCTTCTCGTCTTTTTAAATAACTCGTCTTTCTCGACTTTGTCTCGGGATTAGTCGAATGATAATATGAACTCGTCTTCTAATTTTATTCTTTTAGTAGACTTGGTTCTTCGACTTCGTTAAACTTCCGTCTTTAGACTTTTTTTCGATAAATCTTCAGAATAAGCCTTTGACTTCCGTTCTTCTTACACTTTTGATCTTTTGACTTCGTCTTTTGTCTTTTTCTTCGATAAAATCCCGTGAAAGCCCGTGTTTTCTTCCTTTTTCATATTTTTGTCCTAAAACACAATAAAAACACAAACCACGCATAATTCCGACTTTTACAACATCAAATACATGTTTTGTTCTTATTTTTATTATAATTAAGTGGTAAAAGGATAAGTGTTTTCACAATTATTATTGTTGCTCATCAAAAAGTCTTAACATGTTTTGTTGAATTATTTTTATCCAATATCGTATTGTTTAAAAAAAAATTGCCAACCCCCCCCTCCCCCCGACGTATTTTTGGGCTTCGTCACTGCGCGCGTTACACGCGAGTTGTGTCTAATTGTTTATTGTGTAATGTTGGTTGCACGCGGGATGTGTCTAATTTTTTACTACATAATGTTGGTGCACTTGTTTTTAGCATTTGATGACCAGTGTGATGCACCGAGCTCACCACTCTTATGTTATATAGAGCTGACCACTCTTATTATATTTTTAATATAAGTAAAACTAATCTTTTTGCCCGTTATTACTTTCACATAACAAAACTGTCGCAATTATCTTGCTCTTAATTGCTTGTAGCTTAGTTTACGAATGGTTTCTCTTCATATTCAGTATGCGATCATGTTTAAGTGATAAGGGTTCTTATCTTGTTTTTGTTTTAACCAGTATATCGTTTGCCCAAAATTAAATACTAACAATATATAGAATTACTGTAACTCTTTATAAGAATACAAATGATCTTTTCTAATTAGTATGTTTTGATCTATATTCCTCTTCCTATAAAAAGTTACATTCTATATATTAGTTTACAATAAAAATAAGCATCAGAATGTTAGTCATATGATAACAAACAATATACTTAGGTACGTGTACTATATCATGACAAATAATAATGAGCCATTATATTAAATATGTTCGGTTCTATACATATAACTTTCATGCCTTTGATATGTTACTGACTACTGGATTATTATATATTACTATCGAGATGATTATTTAATTATTAGATACTCTTACTGATTAAATCATCATAAGAAGAAACCAACTCCGACACGTATTTACGTTGCTTAAAGGAAAAACGTTTAACACCCTTTTTTTATTACATGCGTAATACTCGATCCATGAAATGAAATTTAGAAAATACAATCCGGCATTTACACATATTCCTCAATGCATCTAAATGTTTTCTATAATTTCGAAGGTGTCATGCATCTAAATACGTACATCCATGATGCATATAACAATGAACACTTTAAACCATAGATAATCTATTTGCCAAAACACTCCACTAATAATGATGTAATGACATTGAACACGTCATGCTCATGCCATCTTATTCCTTTGTTTCTTCATGGCCACTCTTGTCGGCACAACAAAACCTCATATTCTTCTTAGCTCGGACACCAAATATTTTAATGCAACGATCACCTGGAGTCATAATGAGCTACATATCATGAGCAAAATAATCACATACCAAGTATCATTAAATATACTTGTAGGAAACCTTGTCGCCATATTTAGAAACTGGTTTTCAAACATTTTGTATGGTCATGCACATATATATATATGCTGCAACTACCATGAAAAGTATGGTCATGCACATATATTTAAAATGTAGAATATCAACCGAAAAGGTACACAAAGAAAGAAGAGGCGTTCACAGTTGAATGTGATGTCAGCTTTGAAGCCTATTTTATCCGTATAGTATTTTTGAAGTGCAGTCGTGTTCGCATGATGTTGCTTCATCTTCGGTTCTCTCGAAAGAAGAATGATGAAATACCATAGCTCGCCACCTCCACTTTCACCTCTGCCTCGAATGCTATGTTAATCTGCTTGCATGCCATCTATTTATAAATAAAGTTCCTCCACTTGAACTTCCATAACATACTTTTAGCCGGTTAATTCACGCAACCCTTGCACTTCCATGTGGTTATTTCCGACAACTCTTAGTCTTCCATGTGGTTATTTTGGCGAGTGTGATTCCGAGTACATATTAAAAGTAAGAGTTTAAAGCAATAAATGGACTCCTCCTCATTAATTAAATATAAGGACCTAGTACTTTTATCATCTATTTTGTCCTTTTTTTACACCTAAGAGCACAGGGAGTCATGGCTCCAAGTGATACATTTTTTTGGTGTCACGTTATCGAAACTCACTCACCCACTCATACGAAAAAATGGAGGAGTCATGACTTGGAGTGATGGGTGAATGTGGGTCCCACAATACACACACAATACCCCTTTCTTCTTCCCCAATACACACACAAAATAAATAAATAAATAAATAAATAAATAAATAAAAAGTTACTCAAACTCAAACTCACGCCAAGTGGGTAGACTCACGGCGAGACCCCACGCCGTAGGTTTTTGTTGTTCGGGGATTCATAACGCCACTCGCGCCGTGGGTTTAACACCCCACGACAATTTGTGTGGGCCCCAGATATTTTTTTCTACCAATTAAACTTTTTTCTACATATTTTTTGTGTTCCGAATATTCGATAGGGCAACGCCCTATACTATACACATAGATCCGCCCCTAGTTGACGTATCACCCATGTAACCTTTGACCCAAACCACCCAATCCAACTCGTTTGACACTTCAATCTCTTGCAAGTTGCAAGTAAACTCGCACAAGTTTTGAGACGATAGATGTTGAGTATTTTCATGGTCTTACGTTTAAAATAGAAAGAATAAATTTTTTTATAAATAAATAATGATAGGATTATATTGATAGGTGTATAAGTGTTGTCTAATGCTGACGGTAACGGTGGCAAAAGTTGCACATTTTGATATATATAGGCACTTTTTTATACTTTTTAAAAAATACGGGGCATTTTTTGTCTATTCTTTATTATAAATGTGCTAAATGAGCGTCTAAGTAAGAAATTAAATGGGCTTAATGGGCGCAGACGTAAAATAATAATTATGTTAATCGACGGATATTTTATATTAAATTTTTTATCCCGGCTTTTAAACAAGTATTTTTATATTCTATTTCTCCGTTTTTATATGTTTTTTCCCCTTTTTAACTTGCGCCCGTTTAGCCCGCCAGTTTCGCCCGCCCGTTTCGCCCATACCCGTTTAGCCCGCCGCACGTTGAGCCTGTCGCCCGTGCTCACCCGCCTGTTTTACCACCTCTAATTGACGGTATATTTAGTGAAATGTAACAATAGCAGTTATTTAAATAGTAGCAAAACTAGTAATCAGATAGTAAAAGAAGTTTGCTACATAAAATTGTTTGGTTGTATAGTATTGATTGTGATTATTAATGGTAAAATGACGAAAATAAATATATGAACAATAATAATTACTACTTCTGTTTAATAATTATTGTCCATGTTTGACTTTTTAAATTTTTCTTTATCAACTTTAACCTTATTATAGAAGAGAAATGTGTTTCAATATATGACTTGTGTGTATGTTACACAACTTAGTTACATAGTCAAATGGTTTGACTTTTTCATCAAAGATCTAATTTTTTTAATTTCACCTTTTAAGTTATTTGACTTTTATGTTTGACTCTGTTTGAGTAAAAATGATATCCAATCAAATAAGCAAAAAATTAAAGCAAATAAAATAATAAAAAATAACCATCTCAAAACATGATTAACCAAAATATAAATTCAATTGATCATGAAACCATACCAATCCAACTACATATAAACTAAAATTCTTCATAATTCAAAACCTAATTACACACTTTCGCTTTATGTAGATAATTGTTTGTTGTTCTTTAGATCTTTCACAAACTTCCATCTAGATTGCGCATTTAAAATGTATATTGTTATGTAGAAAATTAACACTTTCCCTTTATCCTCAAACCTAGTTACCACTCTTCCATAAGATATTCTATTCGAGTGAAAGTCTTGGTTCTAATATCGAAATTGACCATATATATTCTCAAGCCTAACATCCTTAAACACCATCTTTGAATCTAGTGTTACATAATCCAAAAAAAGTATCCTAAGCTCTTAAATTCAATCGCCACCGGTATTCTCCACTAATCTGACTCGAGAATTTTGTTAAAAACATTAGGTATCGTCAAAATCTCACACCCAATTCATTTATTTCTAGTATTAGGATCTCTGATGACCCAAACAAGTAAAAATTTATATGTTTTGGTCCTCTCATGGTACAACATGCACAATACGTCACAATTGATATGATCAAAGAACTCACCATTTGACAACTTGGGAAGTCCAGTTTCTGCCCCTTAGCCTTCTGATCTATCACACACGATCGGTCAATTGGGTGTCTAAATAGCAAAAACTCATCTAAAAACTTGCCATTAGAGATAATGGTGGGGAGAGTGGTGAGTAAACCTCAACATCTTCCTCTTCAACTTTGAGTTCGTCATTTACTCTTGAAAGATAGACTTTACCAATCAATGCATATACATCTTCATCTCTGGTTGATTGGTATAGTCTATCTTTCAAGAGTAAATGACGAACTCAAAGTTGAAGAGAAAGATGTTAAGATTTACTCGCCACACTCTTACCATTATCTCTAATGGCAAGTTGCTTAGATGATTTTTTTCTATTTCGACAGCCAAAAGACCGATCGTGTGTGATAGATCGGAAGGCTAAGGGCAGAAACTGGACTTCCCAAGTTGTCAACGAGTGAGATCTATGATCATATCAATTTTCATACATTGTGCATGTTGTACCATGAAAGAACCAAAACATATAAAATTCTACATGTTTGGGTCGTTAGAGATTCTAATACTAGAATGAAACTGGGTGTGAGATTTCGACGGTACATAATGCTTTTAACGATATTTTTTAGTCAAATTGGAGAAAGATACTGGTTTGGTTGGATTTAAAAGCTTAGGATATTTTTGTGGGATTATGGAGCTGTAGATTCAAAGCTGCTATTTTGGGATGTTAGATCTGACTATGGTCAAATTCGATATAAGGACCAAGACATTCACTAGAATAAAACATCTTATGAAAGAGTGGCAAATGGGTAGAGAAGATTTCTTATTTGAGGATAGAGGAAAACTATTAATGTTCTACATAACAACTAAAGATGCATCAATATACATTTTAAATGCAGAATCTAGATGAGAGTTTGTGAAGGAGTTTGGTCATTCAGAAGATTAGAATAGGTTGAGTCTTCATGTATGAAACAAAAAAGAAGATTTCTACTAGTAATAGTTTTACACACACTAAACTAGGGCTGAGCACGCCAAACCCAAAACCGACCCGGACCGGAAAACCGGACCGAACCGGACCGATCAATTTCGGTCCGGTCCTCGGTCCGGGGTTTTGGACGAATTCGGTCCTCGGTCTGGTTGATCCGGTTCGATCTTACCAAAATCTCGTCAAATATGTCTAATAGGACCGGACCGGACCGAGGACCGAACCGGACCGGACCAACCTGGACCAGACCGGACTATTTCGGTCCGGTCTCGGTCCGGGGTTTTGGACCATTTCGGTCCTCGGTCCGGTCCGGTCTTAGCTGGTCCGATCCGGTCCCGGACCGATGCTCAACCCTACACTAAACTAAAACTAAAAATGAAGATATTGAATGAATAAAGCTTTCGTGTTGTGTTTAAGTGGTGCAATTCTAATGTCTATACTAGGAGTACATAAATAGTGTGTGTTGTGTTAAGGGGTATAATCAAGTTAAGTTTTTATCAAGCAATTTAAGTTTGAGCTCAAGCTTGGCTCGATCAAAATAAGTTTTTATTAAGCTCAAGTCTAAAAAATAGCTCGAAAATATATCAAACTCAAGTTTTTGATAGCTTGGCTCGAGTTTTTATCAAGCTTTTTCAAGCTCTATCAAAAATATGTTTTTATAATGAATTTATATAAGAAACTAATTGTTAATTTGAATATTAACCTAATTTTAAGGGCTAATTTCATAAATAAATAATATATTTTAGAAGGACTTTTATCTCTGATTACCTTTATATTTTAGTTCTTTGTATTTTATTGCATTTACTCGGTACTTTGTGGAATAAATATGTGTATAAATTGTGCTCGAATTCACATCATACAATGGCATTTGGGACCTTAATCATATTGGAGTGCAAAACACGAAACCAAGATTGTACGATGATTTTGTTATTGATTTTATTAATGTTAAACAAACCAAATTTGTTTTAAGTAATGATTTTTATTTTTTTTATTTTATACTATGTTTATTGATGAGTTTTATTATAAAAAAATTAAATTTATACACATTCAAGCTTTTTAAGCTAAGCTCAAGCTTTTATCAAGTCTTATCAAGTAAAGCTCAAGCTTGGATTGGTAAAGCTTAACAAGCTATCAAGCCAAGCTCAAACGTACAATTTTAGTATCAAGCTAAGTTCAAGCCTTACTAAGCTTGAGTTCGGCTCGACTCGATTACACTCATAGTTGTGTTCTCATGTTTGATGGTACATGACTAGAAGATGGATCTGGATCGTTGGATTGGTAATGAGAATGATCTGACGGTTATGGATTGTTTGAATGGACTAGACGTTTGAAATGATATTGGAGTTCGTAATTTCTTTTTTCTTTCTTTTTTACCGGATTTCTTGGATGGGATTGGGAACTAGGTTGTTTGTTGAGTAAATTTATTGCTTATGAAAAGACTAGGTTGTTGGTTGAGTAAATTTATTGCGTTTGAGTTAACCATTTACCATCATTGACTTTGCCAATTTTTTAGATATTAAATTGTTTAAAATTGTTATAAGTGATAAAATAGATACATTTTGGGACATTTTGGATAAAGATTGGAGAATTATCTTTTTATGTCTCACAATTAAGGTAAGAAGTGAGGTAAAGCTCGGCTTATCACTTATGTAACTAATTTTGTGTGTAGATGACTTATTATTTATGTAACTGGTTAAAACCGAACCGAACCGGTTTAAAATCGGTTAAAAACCGAATCAAACCGAATCAAACCTAACCAAAACCCGGTTCAACCCAATCCGGTTTAAGTCAAACCGGTTTGTTGACGGGTTGATTCAAACCGATCCGGTTTTAAAGAAAAAACGGTTTGCCCACCTCTACTCGCAAGTAGCAACTATGCATAAAGCAAGCAGTGATTGATAAAATGTTGGCATATAAACCTGCTGACATTGGCTATAATGCCGTGTTAAAAGTCTTGCGTAAAAAGAAGAGTCTTTCATCAAACATTGCCAATCGAGAATTTATCTGAAAATGATTATACATAACTACAAAACACAAAAATGGCAGTACTGGACTATGATATACAAAACCTCATTATGCTACAACTATAAAAACTGTAAATTTGCCTGAACCTTTATCCTCTGTAGTTTTCTTTGGAATACAGGAAAGTGAATCGGTTTGCTCTTGAAAAAATTAAAAAACAAAATACACAATTGATGACTGACCTATCTCAGGTTTTTGTCACACGTCAACACTCTATAACTAGCATGTGGGCCCTCAGCTGTATCACGTACTGCTACACGCCACCCAATCGCCTTTCCTATATCTTCAAGTTCACCCATCACGGAAATGGAATCACGAATGTACACACGTCCCCCGGGTCTCAGAATTCTATCCATCTCAAGCATTATGCTAGTAATGTTGCATCTGATTATACAATATTCGGTCAAAGGATTATATTCAATAAGAATAACTGGAGACTTTAGATCAATTAATACCGAGTATATGAGATTACACTCGTAGCATTTGGCGCTTCAACATATGGGAAAATGATCAAAATGGCAAAAACAAATTTATACCAAAATAGCCTCGGGAAACAATAATCGAATTCTTTTTGAGAATATTACGACTTCTTGTTTGTAAAAAGAAAAGTCATGTTAAAACTTTCGGGTATTCAGTAGAGAAGTTCCGCAAGAAACAAAAAGTTCAAAACATTTTCGTAATTGATGGCTGTATAAACATTGGCCAATCTTTCAGAAGTAAAATATATTTGATCTATTTTGATCATTTTCCCGAGAAAACTATATGAAAGTTATGTTAAGTACCTTTTTTGCTCAATTGAGAAAAGACCAGCTGCATGAAGGAGATCATATGTTCTTGGGTATGTATCGAAGGGCTCACACCTGTGAATTGGAGTGATCAATATGGGGAACATGTATATGAAATCGAATATAATTATCAATGATTATAGTATTAAAGGTTTTATACCAATCATGCATAACTCCTAGGAGGCCACGATCATAAATGACAGGCAATGTGTTAGGACCACTAACTGGAACAACGTTCATAACCCAGCAATCTAGTTGATTCTCAATTAAGGCTGCTGCAAAACTGTCAAAATACAATTGGTTATATCGAGAGTTATAGAAATATTCAACAACACGGAGAGAATGAAAGAAACCGACCCTCCATAGCCAGCTCTCATGTCAAGCACATTCCTAAGCTTGTAAGTGCCCCAACGTAAAGCGCGTACGTAGCTATCTATTATTTCTTTCCAGTACTTAGATTCTGCCTTAAAAAGATCCTTTCTGGAAACATAGGCGTCAAGTTTTATGCTTTGAAGCCTCTCGGGAGGATTATTTAGTCGGTTAGGCCATGTAGTTATATTTGCTCCAGATCCATCCTCCGGAAGTCGAGAAATACATGGCTTCAAATTTACATACCTGAATTCAATATGATTTAAAGTCCGTCAAGAAATATGAAAAAAAATAGAATTTTGTTGAGATGAAAGCTAGCATAGACCTACGTGACTAAGAAAAATAGATATGAAATCCCCAAGTAGGTACAATGACAGGAACTAGTGGATTAGTTATAAACTATTACTTAGGTCTTATCCTAACCTGAAGGTTTATCGCACTGTATCAAAGAGGAATTATCATAACTAATCAGCCCATAGTCGTACTAAGGAGGTATCTTTTCTTCTAGGATCTTTCATGATCCTTGATTACTTATTGCTTTCAGTTGCAAAATGTGGATTTGGAAATAGAACAGTCGATCAGTTTTTGTGCCAACACTTGGCACTTCTGATAAAACAAAACCATATGATGTCGAGATTTAAACGGTAAAAGGGGAAAGCAAATGAATTTGAATTGGTAATACGAACCTAATGGTTAGCTTTTGATGCCACTATGCCATAGGGGCTCTAGCTTCTGACTATCAAAAAGAGGTCAATACTGGACATTAGCGAAGCGCCACACTAATACTATGATTAATTGAATGCTACTGTCATTTCTAAGAACCAAAGACACACCGATCGACACCGCATTTGTACTTCAAAATAGCGAAAGGATCTAAAACCCTCCCTATATAATCTATATTGGCATATAATAAATCACTTTATGACTTGTCTCCTTACAAGCATCGACTTCTAAAAAAAACTTTCGCAACATGACCTTGTAAAGAGACCATAAACCATAGAATCCACCTGACTTAGATGAGTCAGAGAATAGAAACATACCAAACATCATCTGGGTCATCCCTCTCGTCACACAATGGTGGCAGGGTCTGTGGTTCACGATTTAAATAACAACTGTTGTTAAGAGGCTTCTGCCATATCGCAATATATCCTTCTTTCTTCACAAGATTCCAGCATAGACGAGTTGTAAGGTTGGTCATCTCTGAGAGAAGAACAATTGGTACAGCGTAAGAGATATATTTTTACACTGAGCCAATGAGCATGTTGCAAATATATGAAACAAAAAAGCTAGCAAGAAATACGAATTTCACAACTTGACATTCATCATAGAATATTACAGTATCCACTATCCAGCAAGAAGTTACCTTCCCATTGTTCTTCCAGTAGTGGTTCATGTTTATAAACTGGTTGCGCCGCCCAAGCAAAATATCCTCCTGCCCTTAGCAATCTGTTGACCTCAATGAGCAAAATCCCATCTTCATTGCATAATACATGTAAAGAATAGAAAAAATTAAAGTGTGCGCAATACGGGACTCACTGACTTAGGAGTGATATAAAATATATGAGCCACTAATGGAGTTATCAGGGTACTTACCATCACGAGTCCAATTGACTCTACATCTTGAGCAATGAATCAAATCAAAAGCCTGGCTGGGGTACAAAAGTCGTCTTGTGGCAAAAGCCGCCACCATTGCAGGCACACCACGTTCTAGTGCAAATTGAATTTGGTTCTCATGGACATCTTTCGGAGCTACGGACATAGTTAGTACATTCCTTGAAAAAAGATAAGCGCCAAAACTTGCCACGCCACATCCAACATCTAATGCAACCCGAGTATGATTTCCAAATGCAATCTCAGGGATCATCTACCAAGACGAAACAAGCATCATAAGAAAAAATGTACCTGGTACATGCTTTTAACTTCTTAAAAAAGAAAGTCAACATCGTAACGGAATACCTGTGAAATCTGATCTATGTACTGGTCTGCGCCGTGGATGAACTGCGTACCACCTCCAGGAAACTTAAATTTATCTTTGTCTACAGTGATCCAATTTTGACCCCCCTTAAACTCAGCAAGCTGTGCGTGTGGAACATTACTGTACCACACCTGTATTCAAATGCAAAACAAAAATAAGTCATAAAATGGGACCCAAAATGCACATTCGATATCTAAGGGGGTGTTTGGGGTAGCTTATTTTACTGGCTTATGAGCTTATTTGGATTTGTAAAAGTAATGAGCTTATGGCTCATTTTACTCCATTAGCTCAACTTGATAAGCTCATAGGCCGGAAAAAGTGGGTTTATGAGCTAATCCAGATTCAAATAATCCCATAAGCCGGTACAAGAATCTAATTCCAAACACCCCATATAAGACACGGCATTCCACTACCAAAATGAAAACGGTGTGATGAGTCAGATTCTCTAATAAGGTGCCAACTACAATAGCAGAAAGCGCAAGTGATCTAATTCGGATCTCGCCCAGCTTAAAACCAATTTCAAGTTCGTGTTAAATTTTAGTACATTCTAATACATCGTGTTATATTTCTATGCCAATTGCCACATACCCGAATACTCCTAAAAACATAATTACATCCAAATCCAACGAAAAACATTACCTCATCACGACTAGTCGGCCACGGAATAGGCGCTTTATACCCCTTAGGAGCCGGCACCAAACACCTCAACCCCTTATCCTTCTCCGGACAATGCCGCTCAAACCTCTCCCCTTTCTCCGTAGACACCAACGCCTTAATCGCCTCCACATTATCCAAACACGGAATATACTCCCTCATACTCTCCGGACACATCTCAAATTTCCCAACCCCAACCCTACCCTTACCCCCCTCACCCTCACCCCCACCTTCCACCACTCGCGTCTCGTTCTCCCTCTTCTCAACCACATCAGGATCATACTCCCCTACCTCAAACTCATCTCTCATCACTCCATTCTCATCAACCACACCTAACCTCTGCACCGCAACAGGCGGAGGAGGAGGAACCGCAACCGCAACCGATACATCGTCCACAGGCACCGCAGGAGCCAATGTATCATTAATCAACGACTTAACGTCAAACGACTTGTCGAAATTAGGCGAAAGAGATATGCTAGGTGACTTAACAGTATTAGTACTGAAAAATATTAACTGCTGGTAAGTATCATCAGACCAATGCTTACCTAAGTAAAAAAAAGCTAACGCTACAAATGAAAACGCTAATGTTTTTACTAAGATTGGGGATTTTAAGGTTAATTCCTTCATTTTTTTATTTTTTTTTTATTTTTTTTTTGGAATGGAGCAGATCTGGTGTGATTTTAAGGGTGAATGTGCATCATAATCGAGAGCTTAAAAAGTGGCTGGAATTCAGTGGGAGTGATTAAGTTTGGGTGAGAGTCAATGGAGTGACTTGCACGGTGTGTGTGACTGTGTGTGTGTGTGTGTGATGACGTAATGTGTGTGATTTGAGGAAGATGACTGGATCTGTGTGTGATCAACAACTAAAGATTGTTGATAATTTCGATTCACGGTTTTTTTTTTTAAATTCATATTTTAATACTGTAATTAACAAAAATTATATATAAAAACCATAAAACCTTCCACATATATAAAAATCATAAAAATTATACAAAAAGTTATATATAAAATTTACATAATTTTAAAAAAACCGGTCAGGTCTCGAGAACCGTGTTAACGCGGGTTTAGAGCTGAGCATCGGTCTCGGACCGGACCCAACCGGCCAGGACCGGATCGGACCGGACCGAGGACCGAAATGGTCAAAACCCCGACCGAAACCGGACCGAAATAGTCTGGTTCGGTCCGGGTTGGTCCGGTCCGGTTCGGTCCGGTCCGGTCCTATTAGACATATTTGACGAGATTTTGGTAAGACCGAACCGGACCGGACCGAAGACCGAATTCGTCCAAAACCCCAGACTGAGGACCAGATCGAAATTGCTTGGTCCGGTTCGGTTCGGTCCAGTCCGGTTTTCCGGTCCGTGTCGGTTTTAGGCCTGCCGTGCTCAGCCCTACCCAGGTCATCTCAAACCCGACGGGTCTAACCGGGTTTCGAAAATGTGAAACCCGGTTTAATATGATCCGTTTTTTGGTAAAATCGGGTCAACCGGTTGACCCGACCGAGTCGACCCGGGTCTAAAAACATTATTTAATACGTTAATATTTGAGTATGTATGAAAGCAGGAGTAGGATTTATTCCCTAAAAAAGAATAGCTTGCATACTATCCAATTGAATGTTCGAATCACTTACTAGTAACTCGTTGTTAAAGAAAATAATTTGTGGTACATAAGCATCTTAATGCGCTCTCTTAATTACGCTTTGCATATCATATATTAGGGGTGAGCAGAAACCGCACCGCAAACCGCAAAACCGCAAAAATCGCAAAAAAGTCGCACCGCAAAAACCGCACCACAACAAAAACCAGCGTTTGATTTTAAGAAAAAAGAAAACCGCAAATGCGGTTTGGTTGCGGTTTTCACCCATAAAACCTAACCGCAAAACCGCACCGCATCACACAATAATTATTTTATGTTGAAAAACGTCACATCGACTATTTTATGCGAGTTATAAGACTTTTACTAATATTATCATTGATATTCTTATAAGTTATAAGTCACGTGTTTGTTAGATTCAATTTATGCATTGATATAACCGAAACAAATAAACATTTAAAATTATAAACCGCAAAAATCCACATTTAGTATATTGGTCATAAGTGATGATACGAATCGAAAAAAACCGCAAAACCGAAATCATACGGTGTGATTTTTATTTTTGTAAAAACCACAAATATGATTACGGTTCAGTTTTAACAAAAACCATATCAAACCGCATCATGCTCATCCCTGTTATACATACACGTGAAGCCATCGCGTAAAGACATGATACAATATAGTCAAAAACTTTTATTAACGAGTGTAATGATAATGGCCAAAAAGTCTACTAAAGACATTTAATGAATTAGGTGGTAATTATGATGATTATCATTTATGCATAATGAAAATCGCTTGCACTTGAAGAAATTTGATCTTTTAGACGCATTGAGAATTTAATGTTGGAACTTTTGATGAGTTTGCCAAGTTTTAATATATTTAAGCATGATTTACAAATAGGTTTGCATGGGCCTTAGGCCGGTTCATACATAAAACATACAGGCCATGGGCCTAAATAAACACTTAGGCTAATACTCTTTCGCAGTTATAACGGGAGGTCTTCGAACGTTTAAACTGGAGCGAAAATCAAGAAACAATGCAGTAGGGAGACCCTTAGTAAAGATATCAGCATACTGGAACTTGGACGGAACATGAAGCACACGAATCTGACCAGAAGCAACATAATCTCGACGAAATCAATGTCAATCTCAATATGTTTAGTACGTTGATGCTGAACAGGATTAGTAGACAGATACATAGCACTAACATTATCGCAGTAGACAAGGGTAGCAGTAGAAAGCGGAGCATGCAACTCAAGTAACAAATTCCGAATCCAAGCAGTCTCATCAACCACATTTGCAACACCACGATATTCTGCCTCGGCACTAGACCGAGACAATGTAACCTGTCGCTTTGCAGACCAAGATAAAAGATTATCACCAAGGAAAACACAATACCCGGAAGTAGATCTACGGGTAACAGGACAACCAGCCCAATCAGCATCTGTGTAGGCAGTAAGCTGAGTAGTAGTAGAAACATGAAGCTGGAGGCCATGATCAATAGTGCCACGAACATAGCGTAAAATTCGCTTCAAAGCAGTAAAATAATGATCAAGTGGGTCATGCATGTAAAGACAAACCTGTTGCACAGCATAAGAGATGTCCAGGCGAGTGAAAGTTAAATACTGAAGAGCACCTGCAAGACTGCGATATAAGGTAGGGTCACTAACGGGGTCACCCTCGGTAACCAAGATTGGACCCAGTGTCCACAGGGGTCCTGCATGGGTTACAATGCTGCATATTTGCCCGTTCAAGAATTTCCTCTGCAAATTTAGACTGAGACAAGAACAATCCAGACTTCGAGCGTTGTGCAGATATACCAAGGAAATAATTAAGGGAGCTAAGATCTGTCATAGAAAACTCACTATGAAGCAATGTGATGACACGCTGTAAAAGAGCTGCAGATGAAGTTGTGAGAACAATGTCATCCACATATAGCAATAAAAAAGCAATATCTGAACCTTGGCGATAAACAAATAATGACGCGTCAGTTTTGCTGTGCTGGAAACCGATGTGTGTGATAAAGCTAGCAAATCGTTGAAACCATGCGCGGGGGGCTTGTTTAAGCCCATATAATAAACGCTGCAAATGACTGTGACACCCCGGGTAGGGTCAAAATATGCGGAAATATCCACGGAGATGTCACTAGGGTGGATCGATAGCATATAGTCCATAGAGCATAAGATAAAAGTTAGTCAAATCAGATTACATGTTTATTTAAACAAATAAATAAAAATTGTCTTAAACATGGTGAAGAGTGATTGTTTGAGTTTCCCAAATAGAACCCCTGACGAGTCCTACAATGCAGATTACTAGGATGATGGAGACCATACACACACACCACGTACTAACTTCATATTCCTGTGCAAAACATACTAACGGGGGTCAACATAAAGTTGGTGAATTTACAGATTTTAGCAATTAATTAATTTGGACATACAATAATCATAGAAGTAATAATGCACAAAGCATTCTTACTAAAATGTAGTTAACATTTGTTTATTATTAGACACTGAAGCTTAACCTCCGTAGTCCTCAACAGATGAGGACGTAGTGACTTACAAAAAGACACCCATTCCAGTTCCAACATGGTATACGTTTGTTGTCCCGGCCAAGGCACAATGAGCATGACTCACCCAGACGGGGATGGTCAATCCCCAATAGATCTATTTATAACATTCGGGCGATTTACAACAATTTAACAGTTTCAATAATAATCAATCATAGTCAAGTTTATACAATCCAGTTGTGTCCATTATATGTTTGCATATTTTCTTTCCCAAAAGGAAAAGTTTTACCAAAAGTTTAAACGAGGCTGTAAACTCACCTGGGAGTAGGCTATTGATGTTTAATACGAATATCCAATTAAAGTTCACGCCAAGGTTATGCCTAATCAGATAGTACAGTCTTAGTAGATAGTACAAAGAACATATATGTATGCTTATACAGATTTTATTCAGTTCATTTATACTACGGTATTTATCTAAATAACCGTAGTTCAAGTAGCATCAATATTCATTTCTAAGTAAACATAAAATGTTTAACTATTAATATCAGTTAGCATACATGTATTAACTTATATTAAGTTTCTTAGTTAAGTAGGCATAAAATGTTCTACTTAAAATACTAGTTTACGTTTTCCGTTCAAGTATTATAATCACTCATTTACTATTAGGTTTCATTATTATGTAAACACAAAATTCTACTTAAATATTAGTTCACGTTCGTAGTTCATGTATTATAATCATTCATTTAAACTATAATATTAAGTTTCATATTTTAAGTAGACGTAAGATGTTCTACTTAAATTTTAACATTCAATTTCTCCAACGTTCATATATATTTTATTTCCTAAAAGTATATGAGTTTATGTATGAGTAATACATATTAATAATTTTTTATACAATTATTTCTTAAAGTAAGTATGAATATTTAAAAAAAAATATAACATTTTATTTAACTTTAAAGTTTCCATAAATTATTTTAATATTTATAAAATAATTTAAACTTAAGAATCTATACCTTAGTTCTTATGGTCTAAGTATTTTAATTATGTTTTATTATAAATAAAAATAGATTTTTAAGGTTAGGGCTTGGTAATGTTTCGGAATATGGCAAAACTAGTCTCTCTATATTTTTAACATGTATCATTTTTGGATTTTACATATTTAGTACCTAGGGCTTGTTAAAGTTTCGGCTTATGACCGATTTAGTCCCCCTAGTTATATCTAGGTTTTGTAA
Organism: Glebionis coronaria; assembly: GCA_025667525.1. NCBI lineage: Eukaryota > Viridiplantae > Streptophyta > Magnoliopsida > Asterales > Asteraceae > Glebionis > Glebionis coronaria. Next base: position 22,373,233 of record CM046881.1, on the reverse strand, counting down.
CTTTACTAAAATTACAAAAACAGCCCCTAGGGCTTCTTTAGGTTTCGACAAATTACAAAAATAGTCCTTAAGGTTTTAAAATGACAAAATAACTTTTAGAAACTTTTCCCAAAATGGTCCCTAGGGTTTAATTTGCCACGGATAGGATTTATTAAACCCTAGACTTTTGGATAATTACATTTTCAGTCCTTCTGTTTACTAGTTTATCAAAACAAGTTTCATAAGTTACGGTTTTTTCCCTTAAGTTTCATAGATTATCATTTTAATCCAAAAAGTTTTTATAAGTTATATTTTATTATAAAAACTCTTATTTAACATTCAAAATAGTATATGGGCTCATCAAATGGGCTAAACATCTAATGGGCTATTTTAGTGGGCTTTAAATATATCTCAAGTCCACTAATTTATTTAAATGGGCCTTTAAATCATTTATTGGGCTTAACTACATTTTTAAGTCCTTTAATTAGTTAATTGGGCCTAAGTGTAATCTTAAGTCCATTAAGTTACTAGGATTTATTAAATGGGCTTATTGGGTCCATTAAGTTTTGAATTAACATTTCATGGGCTTAAATAGTCCATTAACACTACTTTACATTTTATGTAAATTTTAACTTAGGATATTCTTATAAGCTTATTATGAGCTTATTAATGTTTAGTTTTAAATCTACATAGATGAATAAAACTTAAAATTTGTTTTATGTGTTATATCAAATTAGATCTAGGTGTGTTATAAGGTTACAAGTAGGTCATAAGCCCTAGTATGAGCTTATGTCCCACGGATAATATTAGTCATAGCTTATTAAGATAAGTCAAGCCTCATTTTAAGGTTGCATGTAGTTTATAAGTGTTACAAAAATAAATCTAACTATGTACACATCAAAAAATCAAGTTACAAGTCCAAAATGAGATCTAAACTATGTCTAGAACTAAAAATCAAACATAGATCCATGTGCACACATATATAGCCCACGACTATATCTTTAAATCTTGGTATTTCCAAGATGAACACTTTCGCTAATCTTTAAGTCTTGTAAATACTTACAAAAACACATCATGATTATCTAGGTTACATGCATGTTCCCAAGGTTATTATTATTCCAAGAAACAAGGTATAGCCCACGGCTATATTGTTTTCTCCCAATATTCCCTTAAGATCTACTAGCTTATTTCATGTGTATCATGTTAAGTTAACACTTATCACTAGATCTAGGTTTAAATAAGCATGCATGTACATCTAACCCATTTTAGGTCTTGTATAACCCACGGCCATATTTATACACATAAGTTGTTTTTTGAGATTTTTAATATTCCATTTAACATGTTACATTTCATATTCCATTATTCAAAACTTAGAAAACCATTCATATAGTCACCACTTAATTTAGTCGTGACCTTTAAGGTCATGGTTTTCATGATCTTTAAGTTGCACAAGTTCATTTCATGAGATCTATGGTTATTGGTTAACCAAAGTCCCATAAACAAGATTTGTAACTCATGAAATGTTTAGATTTATAAAAGTTTCATATGATTTTTAAATCAAGTTTAATGCAAACACATAAGTCATAAGTTTCTTATTAAAAGATTTTAAATCATAAATATGATTTGCATAAATATGTCGTGACCTATAAGAGTCATAGCTTTATCAAATCTTGATTTTTAACATGTTACTTACTTGTGTTTATAGGTGTATGATGATGCATGCATGAAGAAATGAAAGATTATGATGTGTATACCTCTCTTGCCTAAAAGTACCACAAATGATCTAGATGGACAAGGAGATTTGAAATCTACTCAAGATGATGAAGAAAACCCTAAAACAAATCAAGTCGTGGCCTTGAGAACTTAGCAAGGGCTTGTTTATAGTGATTCCAAGAGAATGATACTACTAATGATTTGTAGTAAAGATAAGACAAGTATCTTGGTGGAATTAATACTTGGTTTTGGATGTATATGGCTTTAAGCCGTATGATTTGAGAGAGAAGAGGGTGAGAGAACAAGATTGAATTGCATGCGTGTGAGAATGTATGTGTTTCAGCTTAAAGAGGAGAGAGGGAAGGGAATGCAAAAGGCATGATTGCCTAGGTAAGAACACTTGTGCCAAGTGTTGGCTTTTGTGTTTCCCATGCATCCCTTCTCCTTCCACATGCCTTTGGTGCCGTGTATGGCTATCCAAAAGGGAGGATGGGCTTGTGTGGGCTTGCGTTGAGCTAGAACCTAAAGAATACAAAACCTTAGGCTAGTCCAAGAAAGTTTAGGCATGCCTATAATACGTATACACACATATACGGCCACATACACATGGTGTAGCATATTTTTCCAAGTTTTGTTAAGTGTTGTTTAGTCAAATGATGGTTTTGCATTTTTACTACTTGTTTTATGTACATAGTTTACATAGTCAAACTTATTACAACACGTATGTATGTAAAAGTATATGTGCACATTGGACAAGTTCACACCTGACTTATAGAAATATAACACATGAGCTTGTGCTCTAAGATTTAATGGGTGAAATTTCATTACATAAAATCATGGTAAAATCATGGATTTTACAGCACCACCCCGTTATTTTAGCTTTGTCCTCAAAGCTATTAAAAACGTAGTTATCTTTTAAGTGATAGATGTTCTAAATATATGATTCGTTTCAGGTTCTCTCTCAGACACGGATGGCGGCATGAACGCGAACGGGATTCAGGTACCAGAAATCAGTACGATTCCGGTTCAGTTTTGGGATTCGAGTCCAAATGCTCATCCCTAGTTTAGTACCAATGTTTTTCAAACCCGGTTTTTAAATTGACCTGATCGATTCACTGGGTCAACCTGGGTTAACATGGTTTTCTAAAAAAAAATTCATATTTTTAATAATTAACAAAAATTATATATAAAACTATTAAAACTTTCGTATATAAAAACCATAAAAATTATTATACAAAAATTATATATAAAAAACCGTCAAATTTACATATTTAAAAAAAAAACCTGAAAAAATCAAAACTCGGTCGGGTCTCGAGAACCGGGTTGACCCGGGTCATCCCAAACCCAGCGTGTCTGATCGGGTTTCAAAAATATGATACCCGGGTCAATATGACCTGTTTTTTCGCCAAAACCGGGTCAACTGGTTGACCCGGCCGAGTCAACCCAGGTCTAAAAACATTATTTAATACGTTAATACTTGGGTATGTATAAAAGCAGGAGTAAGGTTTATCCTTTAAAAAAAAGTTTCGAAACTTGCGTAATGCCTAATAAAATGTCATTGTAGCCTCGAATCACTAACAACTAACTCGTCGTTAAAAAAATAATTTGTGCTACATAAGCATCTTAATGTGCTATCCCATGTAAATCTTCATATCCCGATGTGATTCCGACTCGTGAAGCATCTCTTCGTACAAAAGTTAACCTACCATCTACCTCATGCACATTTAAATCCAGGTTAAACAAAACATCTGAGTGTCATGTAATTTGCAGCAAGGCATTGAGATTTGCTAAGATTGTGCAAGATAAGAAGTCCATTTCAAAGAACAAAGACATAGATAACGGAAAGATCTTAGCTAGAATCAAGAAAAAGGGTTTAGCTAAAGGAATGAAGAACAACATTGTGCATGAAGGTGATGACGATGATTTGTGTTCAATGTCTCAAGGTGATTCAGAAGAAGATGAATCTGTTTCTATGTATAGCCTTGGGGCTTCATTGGGCATCACTCTAGATGGGAAACCGACCCGTTCAAGACATGACGTATTTAGTGACTTTTTGAGTGAGGTGGGCAACAATGGCATACCACCTCCCCCGTTGTGAACAAGAAAGGCAATATTTCAAGAATAACAATTATTCATCGTTACAAAAGGCGCAATGTTTTTTCTCTCTTCATCAGCTTATGTGCACATTCCCGCTGTGTGGCCAGATAATTGGTTCAAGATTCTAATTCAATTGGCAAGTTCATCAAAGGTGCTCATGAGTTCTATGTTGCTTTAAAATCTCATTTTGTTGCTAGTGTTTCTCACTTCGTCGATATCAGTTAATTCTAATTTCACGTGTTATAGTAGTTAATACTTTGCCCTCAAATCATTGTATTTAGGATGTTATCTTGCATCCTTCAAGTTCAAATATGTATCATCATTTGGATCTTTTATGATTGATTTTTAATAAACAAAAATTTTGCTATAAAAAAAAGTGACACATGATACAAAATAGTCAAAAACTTTTATTAACGAGTGTAACCCTAATGGCCAAAAAGTCTCCTAAAGACATTTAATGAATTAGGTGGTAATTATGATGCTTATCATTTTATGCATAATGAAAATCGCTTACACCTGAAGCAATTTGATCTTTTAAATTTAATGTTGGAACTTTAGATGAGTTTGGCAAGTTTTAATATACTTAAGCATGATGTACAAGTAGGACGTGAATGAACTGAACGTTTAATAAACCGTTTGATAGAATGTTCGTTTATGTTCGTTTATTTATTAAATGAACGACCATAAACAAAATTATATGTTCGTTTAGTTAAATGAACAAACATGAACAAAAGTCACGTCCATTCATTTATGTTCGTGAACGTCTGATTATGCATTCGTTAACGTTTTTTTATGTTCATTTATTTGTTTATGTTTGTATATCATATTTTTTAACTGTATGCTTTTAAAACTGATATGTTTAAACAAAATAACACTTATAAAACACGATGTTATGCATATTTTGATAAATTTTATGTTTTTTTCTCCGTTCAATTATTTTCGATCGTTTATGTTCGTTTAAGGTTCATTTAATTTCTTAATGAACGAACATAAACGAACATGAACAACTTATTTTCGTAATAAACGAATAGGAACAAGAAAATTCGTCCGTTTAAGTGTTTATGTTCGTTTATTTGACCGGTTAAAATTAAATGAACGAACATGAACAAGACTCCGTTCATATTCGTCCGATCCATTTACAGCCCTATGTACAAATGGTGTATGTAGTGACACATTGTACAATAGCAGTAGCTTGTGATAGAAGCTGAACTGCCAACAAATATGTAGAGAAAATGTGTGTGATATTGATTTGATCAATGAGAGAAACAAGGGAGAGTGGGCTTAGGAGGGCATTCTTAACTCCAACCATTAGCCTATGATCTCATCTCTTTTTGACATGATATTAAATTGTGTATTCTGTGGTCACTCTAAGTGGAAGTAGAAACATCTAATACAAATACGTAGTATAACACACACGCACGTAAGGGTGAGCAAAATCGACCGAGAACTAAAAACTAACACAAATTGACCGAAATCGAAAGTGACCGACACAAACTGACTTAATTCGGGTCAGGACTTGGGATAGGTTTTCCACGATGTCGGGACTCGGATTAAATCGGGATCGCACAAAAAACCACACAAACCGTGATTAAATCGGGCTTAACTCGGTTCGGTTCAGGAATCAGGATTAAATCAGGTCGGGATGCGGTTTAAGTTTTTCACAATTTCGGTTTCGGGATAAGTCGGGATCGGGTCAGGACAGGTCTGTTTCATCCCGATGCTCACCCCTACACGCACGTAGTCCTACTACGTTTTCTTGCTATCACCATTAACATTGCGTTGTGCTCGTTCGCTGGCGACATACAACGCGGGTCTGCATTAATCCTGAGGCTTTTACGTAATGAGTAGAGGTAACAAATCTTGCCTATTTTGATAAATATGACACTTTTTGATACACTAAATGGGCTTAATTGGCGCACACTAAAATACTAATTAGGGTACTCGGCGTATATTTTATATTTAATTTTTATCCTCGGTTTTCAAACAAGTATTTTTATTTTTTATTTTTACGTTTTTATATGTTTTTTTCCCGTTTTAGGTTCCGCCTGTTTCGCCTGTTTAGCCCGTGCCCGTGCCCGCCCGCCCGCCCATTTTGCCACCTCTAACTAATGAGGCTCACAGCGTATAGAGCAGTAAAATCCTTTAAGGACAGGGAACCTCTTCCCGTGTTAGACTATTTAATGATGTTGTTCATATTCTGTATCGAGGAAGAAAACAAGATCCGTGCTGCTCAAAATAGTCATTGGATGTTGTGATATTAGTTAAGGCTGTTGGACTTGATCCTCATATGATATTGCACAGGGGTTCCGGGGTTCACGGGAACCCGATGGTAGTTTGTCGCGTATAAATTTTCGCTAAAAAACTCGATTTATTAAAAATAAACTCGATGCCAAGTATGTGTGTTAAGTAAAAAAAATTGTGCACCTATTGGCTTAATGTTCTGGTCCGCCCTATATTGAAGTGCACCCAATAGGTTACATACTTACATCATGAGTTACTTTTGTGTAATCTTTATTGCTTATAATCGATGAAATATATGTTTTTAAGTTATCTCTTCTTTTGCGTTTTTACAACACATGTATGTGTTTGAAATCATACTTAAACATATATACTTCATAATTTCAACATTTAAAGTATATGAACTTTGTGCAGAAACATTGTTCAAGGTTCATTGGGGAAATTAAGGGACCTGATAAGGTATCGAAAGTCGAAAGACCAAACATGTTGTTGTAGTGTACCTGCATTTGATTTTGAAAATCGTTCAAAGTCAAAATTATGGAAAAATGCCGAGTGTGCAGAGTGAGTATGTTCATTTCTTACCCGTATTTGTAGATTATACAGATTCGTTATATGTCCACCTTTACTTGAATCGTGGCGTTTATGCAGAAATCATGTGAGGCTTGCTGCAATGCTCTTCCAATCAACTTTGGCTGGGCTTGGCGTGCTGATATGTGATATGCGTCATCATTGTGTGTATGAGATGAAGAAACCGGTTATACTTGATAATCATAGCGAGGATGGTGTTAATGAATGCTTAGGTTGTTGGCCTAAATGCTTTCATCCAAGCGTTGGATGCTCGCACTGTCAAATGTAGTAATTTGAAATTGTATTTAACTTACGTAAATTGCTAAACTATAACAAAGGATTACAAAGGCTTAGAATGCCAAATTGGTTTTACATTCATATTCCTTTGTTTTATCCATAACTGACAAAGATTTATTACATCCTAACCGAGTCCATAACGATACATCCATAAGATCCAAACAGCCCTCGGCAATTGACTTTGTGTTATATTCGTGGCTATTGTATGCAACTGCTAATCTGATGTTGACACGGGATCGACTACTTTTGCATACATAGCACTTGACTTGATGTATAGGTTAGTTACATACTATAGGAATGGATACAAATTTATAGTACCAAAAATACGATAGCAATTGATATTAAGTTGATCGAGTACATTTCTAAGCACTTACACATTTATGTCATCTTCCTTGCCTACGTTTTTTGTAAACTTTTATGGATTTCAATGTACCTTTTAACGTGGTTGTGGCGTTAATTTTGTTCGTCTTCTTTGGTTGTTTGTACCGGGGTTTATGAAGCGCCTAACTTTTATGGTTTATATGTTGTGTATCCGGACCCTTACTTAATTTGCCTATGATATATGATTTAAGTTTTTTACTAGCTTAAGTGAATAAAAGTTAGCCAAGCGGGTAGTGGCACCTTGAACATGAAAGACCATTCAATGACGTTACTATTATCTGATAACGGTGTAAGCTTCAAGTGTCTTGATCAGTCAAAAATCAGGTAAAGTGAGCACAAATACAGGGACTAATTCTTGTAAATTTTAGTGTTCTGACAAGAGTGGGTACAAAATAGCTCAGAACAAACATTAATGCATATGCTTTAACATATTTTTTCTGTGGATATTAGATTGAAGCCTAACTCAATTGTGGTTGTATGCGTTTTTTGCAGGTTGGATCAGGTCTAAAGAAGCCATCAGGTTAAGGATTCGACTGATTTGACTGATCTCGACATTGTGCATATGGATTAATGATTATCCTGATCATTTACGATACATGTAAGTTCTTTCCTATCCCTGCTTGATTGTTTCACATCTCTCCCTATATTTTGTAGTTTTTTCTGTTATCAAATAATATGAAACAAGTAGCTGACAGTATTTAAAGCATTTTGCAATGTGCGTTAGACTTCAGATCAGTTGTTGTGAGAAGTATGCAATGCGGCAAGCTGAGAAGGAATGTTTTTACATGTACCAACAGTACCCGTAGGGCAAATGAAGCTGATAGATGAGGTAACTAGGAGTGCGCTTAATAAGTGTATCAGGTTGCTCTACGATAGAGAGGTGTTAGGATTAGGCAACTATAGAGTTAAGAATAGTGGCTGTTAGGATTAGGCTATTTGAATTAGGGAATGTTTGGATTGGGAGTGTATTTTGGCCAATTTTTAGGCACATAATTACATTGCTTATAATTGTGGCATCAAATTAGAGCCTTGATACCATTCAGGATCGACACCTCAACAAAAGATAAAAACGGAGTTGGCTGTTTAAAAGATGGAGTTTATCGATGGTGATGAAACCGTACCAGCATTAAGTGCAGGATTCATGTGTGCAAAAGCAGGATTCATGGTGACTTTTAGATGACGTTGCCTTCACACTTTTGTGACATAATAAAATGATTCATTGCAATAGCATTTAGTTTACGGTCATGATAATAGTATTATACTATAATTACTGTTTTTATTGCTACCGTTTAACTTCCAATGTCCTCATGTTGTGAACCAGGATGGAACACGAACACAACAACATTGGTGATCTAAAAACCTTGGGACAAAAACAATATGATAGAAGCGTTGCTTGAAAAATTGAGGTATTTCTATGTCGATAACACAGTCCCAAACACCCTCTCTAAGTTATTTTTATTAGACATGTTGTTGCTGCAATTATAGGAATGTTTGGACAAGTAGTTGTAATCATGTAGTAACTAATTACAGTAAAAATGTGTTGTAAGCGTTAGGATTTTGTCAGGATATCATAATAAACTCATAAAACGTACAAAAGCTATAAAAGTTTGAGCTTTTCAAACATAAGTCGAATCATATAAACACATAAGCCTGTCAATAAGCTTAAACAAACACCCCCTCAAGCTTCATAAGAATCTAAAGAACATTTGTTTTCTATAAAGAAAGGTACTAGATCAGTAGATTGCACGAGTCTTTGCAATATGTTGTCAAACACCGCAAGGATAATGTGTTTTTTCGTTGTATCAAAATTTTCCACAATTGGAATTTTTACTTAGCAAACTTCTAATGCAGGTTACCTACAAAAATGTTAGCGGAAGAAGAGTGTTTGGCTTTGTTGCTATGTCCCCGTCAAAGAAGTCGAGCAACCTGTTAGGAAGCGCAACGGCTATGTAAGTATTTGTCTAATATACATCTTATTGACTTGATTTCAAGTAGCATATAGAAAATTTAGACCTTTTACTGATATAGCTGTGTTATATTCGCTATAGAGTCATGAAGTCTGATTTATACGAAAACATTAGGAGCTTGATGGGAGAGCAATTGGTTGACTTCAGGCCCTGCTCCAAGGCGAGAGGACTCTTCTTTCAGAGATGACCAACCTTACAACTCGTCTAGTGAGGGTTTTAGATCATTTCGCGAATTTGAAGTACATATATAGTGTCGATCAGTGTGTCTTTGGTTCTTAGCTATGACAGTAACGTTCATAGTATTAGACTATTAGTGTGGTGCTTCGCTAATGTCCAATATTGACCTCCTTTTGATAGTCATAAGCTAGAGCCCCTATGGTATATTGGCATCAAAAGCTAACCATGAGGTTCGTATTGCCAATTCAAATTCTTTTGCTTTCCCATTCCTTTGAACTGTTCAAATCTTTATCGTGTGCGTAATTCCTCAATGTTAAACCTGTAGTAAATTGTTTAGACCTTCAATAGCGAAAATTTGTGATTACATGCCGTTGCTTGTGGTTTTTCGTACTAGAATGTCAAGTAGAATATATGCTCTGGTAATCTTGTGGTTTTTAAAGATACGCTGAAAATAAGATCTTACAAGGATAAGCCACAGATGAATCTCGACATCATACAGTTATGGTTGATCAGAAGTGCTAAGTGTTGGCACAAAAACTGATTGACTGATCTAGGAAAAGATATTGGGTGGTGTGTAGCAGTACGTGATACATGCAAGTTATAGAGTATTGACGTGTGACAAAAACCTGCGATAGGTCGCCATCTATTGTGTATTTTGTTTTTTTTTAAATTTCTCAAGAGCAAACAGATTCACGTTCCTGTATTCGAAAGGAAACTACAGAGGACAAAGGTTCAGACAAATTTACAGTTCTTATAGTTGTAGCAGAATGAGGTTTGTACATCCTAGTCCAGTACTCCCATTTCGTGTTTCGTAGTTATTGTATAAGTTTACAAGGCACGATAGCCAAATGCATCAGGTTTCTATGCCAACATTTTATCAATCAAATGCCTGCTTACTTTCTGCATAGTTGCTACTTACGAGAGACCACGAGCTAAGAGACTAAACAAGCATATTACAGTTGCAATAATAAGTAAGCGTATAGCAGTTACAAATTTAACATCTGATAAATTCTTATGTTTATACAGACGTTCAAATTGTTTCGCAGTTTTGTCTAGAACACGAAATTCATATGCTCACATGCTGAAATGCATAAAATCAAAAAACCAAATTTTATCGAGTTACTATCGTTTCAACCAGCTATTTCCTGCGAATCAACACTAGTAATCTTGTATGGTGCCATAGAATACAAAAGGGAATAGGAATAGATGCCGGATATGATTCAAAAAGCAGTGTTTGTTTCGACAGTAACTTTACAAAACATTATCCTCGGAGAAGATAATGTTGTTTCTTCGGTCTTTAAACCCGACATATCAGATATATTATGGAAATCATATTCTTACTTTGTGGCTAGACTCATCACCAGCGAGAGATTCCATGGATGCGAAAGCAGAAAGTCTTTGACATTACAAAAGAAATGTCGATTTTCATCGAGGAATATGATTTTGTGGTACGAATCGAAAGGGATGAAAATTTTATTCTCTAGCAAGATATATTGCAGCGACATAACACTACATATGGTATATAGTTAAGGTTCCATATTTACCTGTACATTACATAACTAAAGTCCTATAAACTCATTTTCTTATTCTTTTATCAAAGTTTGATACATTTTAACCAACATTGTTTTAAGATGGTTATGGGGTTGTCGGTCATACTATAGGAAGAGGGAATCCAACTATCGCAATTCGACCATATACGACTAAACTGTGCTCGATGGATACCGAATTTAGTGTTGGTGATTTTAGTGTGATTAATTATTTTAGTTAATTAGAATTTATTAAAGGTTAAGGAGATCTTATATTCGGTTCGAACACTAGTTAGGAAAAGTATGGCGTGCACGATCATTGAGCTAATATGTTTTCACTTACGACAAAGATGTAGGGGTCAAAGGGCAGCGCCCCAAAATCTAAACAATTTTTATGAATCGGTTTACTTTATTTTCCCGCCAAAACTCAACCAACTATGTCTTTTGGCGAAAGGTTATAATGTAGGGACTAGGGATGACCATGGTTAATAAGTTGGGCTAATTTTTGAAATGCTCTAAAATGTTACCCTTTTCTCTTTTTCCACCCTTCAAATGAAAATTTCTCAAAATATTTTATACAACTTATACAACTTATGCGATTTTTTCAAAAATAGTAATTTTGGAAAAATTTTGAAAAGTTTTTGAATTTTTTTTTCTATTTTTAGAAAAGTCGCATAAATTAAATAAGTTGCATAAAACATTTTAGAAAAATTTCATTTAATGGGTAAAAAGGAAAAAAAAAGTGACATTTTAGGAATTTCAAAAATTAGGCCTAATAAGTTCACATCGAAAGTCCACGTGGATATGGGATGAATAATAACTGGAATCCAGCAGAGAGATAGTGACCGGCATTGGGTTGACGTGGTTGCATTTGAAGCTGACTTGTGCCTTTATTCTGATTACGAGTTCAATGCTATCCATCCACAAACTCAACACCTAGCTCACCGAGTCTAGTCTTCATGGACCACATCATCACGTCACTACTTCTTCATGGAGTAATATACGTACGGGCGAACCCAGAACAATAAGCCATAATGTGCATAAATTTTTTTTAACATAACATATATATTTGACATTAGATTCATTTTAAATAAATCAAAATTTTAGTAAAAATTTACATTACGTAACAAACTGTTATCGGGTTCCCGTGAATCCTCGAGAAGTCCACCCTGAATATACGACAACATGTTGTGTAACACGACATGTGAAGTATATCATATGGAGTAATAACATTAGTGGGTTTGGGCTTTTGGTCTAAACTTGACCTTTTGATGAAAGGCTAAATTAAAGCACGCTTTTATTGACTATATATATTACGTAGGTACATATATTAAGTTGATGACAACATATACATAATGCGTCCATATGCATCCATGCTTGGAAAGTATAGCGAAAGATGTTAGTTTGGTAGCCCAATGTTTTCAGACTCGGTTGACTTGGTCGGGTCAACTGATTGATCTGGTTTTGATTAAAAAAATAGGTCAGTGTGACTAAGTTTTTATATTTTCGAAACCCGACTAGACTCGTCGGGTTTGGGGTGACCCGGTTTAACCTGGTTCTCGAGACCCGGCAGGGTTTTGAATTTTTCGGGTTTTTAAAAAAATATATGTAAATTTTACGTATTTACGATAGGATTTTATTTGTGCATATTATATTGGTTGATAACCAATTTATATCTTTAATATACAAAAGTTTTTATAGTTTTTTAAATAAACTTTGTTAATTATTAAAATTATGAAGAAAAAAAAATATTTTCTTAAAAACCGAGTTAACTCGGATTGACTGGATCGACTCGAATTAATCCGGACTCATTGATTCAACTAAATCGATTTAAAACTCGAGTTTCAAAACATTGTGATAGCCTATTGCACGACATGAGGAACTGTCTTGACAGAAAACAAAAGTCTAATGGTCAAATGGTATATTAAAGTGCTAAAATAGGTTAAGAACATTGCGAATGGTTGTCATCGCTTTGTGGTGCTGCGAAGAAAAAATATGTCATGTAGGTTTTGGCATGTAAAAAGGTACGGCATTATATTTTACGAGGAGTGTTTAGCATGACAAAAAGTATTAAAATGTAAGTTGACAAGTTTTCTAAACTCCAAGGGTAAGAAAGGTAAATTTATTACTATTATTTTTCTCTTGCGTTTTTGTGTTTGCTTTATTTGTGTAGGGTTAGATAGTTGAGGGGCTTACTTTGACAAGTTGATGGAAGTTAGGTCAAGCCCTAATCAATGGCTATATATTCATCTCATTCTCTTAGTTGTAGCTTATCGTTTCATTCTGTTTAATTGTTTTCTCTCTCATATCCGCCATTGTTGGTTACTAGTTCGTGTTCTTGATCTTTGATCTTGCTTTGAAGATCATTGAATCATTGATTCATTCTTTCTTTTTGTATGTACTGATCACAAACCCAGGATTCACATTTGAAGTGATTGCATGAGGCTGTTAATAAAATAAAAGGGGAGGTTGGTTGAGTAATTTGTGTTGCTCATTGTGATTTTTTCTATAAAATCATATATGGTATCAGAGACATTGGTTCTTGATATCTGTTTTTAACTCAAAACTGGTTTTTTAAAGATCTTGATTAATCTGTTGGTTAATCGTGATAATCTGTCACTTCATTTGAGTTTTTTAATCTTTCAAATTTTTAGGGTTTTCTAAAATTTGGGGGTTTTCTGATTCTTGGTGTCCTGTGGGGTTTCTTTGGGTTCTTGGGCAATTAATTGAGTTTAATTGTTTTTCTAGTAAGTTTTATCAAAAAACCCTAAAATCTGAAATTGGGTTTTTTTATTGAAGGTATTTTTCATTGATTAATTAGTTATTCTGTTATAACTAATCTTTCAGGTTGTGTTCCGTTGTGCTTTGTCTGATTTTATGTGATCTGCTTGATCTCATTGATTCTTGACATTTGTTGGTAGCTTGTTGATGCGCGTGCTTTGTAATACCTCTCTTACTCTTTTGTTTAGGTTTGTTTAGTGGGTGATTAGGTGTCGAAGGGCTTTAGGTAGTGATTGGTGAATTGATTTAGTTTTCTTGTGTGGCTTCTTGGTAGTTGTGTGTAGAGGAGTTACAAGGGGTTCTTGTTTTTCTTTGTTTGTTGTTTTTCTTGGTGTTTCATCATGTATGGTGACAAGAAAGGTGATAAGGGTGATAAAGGTGTTAGTGATACTGATACTGATGATAATATTAAAACTGTCATTCATACTAATGACCCTCTTTACTTACACCCTACTGATATTAATGGTCATCTAATTGTGACTACTAAACTTACTAGTCCAGAAAATTATAAAGTCTGGGCTGTTGCTTTTAAACTTGCTTTACATACTAAAAATAAGTTGGGTTTTATTGATGGTTAATGTACGAGATTTTACTAGTTGAAAAAGTTCGTTTTTCTCGGTATCTTCTCGAATTGATTTCCGGTTCAAAGTGCGACTCAATTGTTCTTGGTGGAAATGAGAATGGTTTGGTTATCTATTACTAAGTAAAATGAAAATGTAAATTGCGATAAGTAAAAGGAATGCTGAAAGGAATGCTAAAAGGAATGCTGATAGGAATGCTGATAGGAATGTTGATTGGAATGTTGATTGGAATGCTGATTGGAATGCTGATTGGAATGTTGATTGGAATGCTGATTGGAATGTTGATTGGAATGCTGATTGGAATGTTGATTGGAATGTTGATTGGAATGCTGATTGGAATGCTGATTGGAATGTAAAACCCTTTTCCAATCAAGGTGATTGGAATACGTGATTGGAAAGGGGTTTACCCTTTCCGATCTAATTTTTGATCTGAAAATTAAGCAAAAGCAATAAGCTATGGTTAATAAGCTCAAACTAAAACTTGCACGAATCTAAATCGGATTTGACTTAATAAGCATGAATAACAACTTATCAAACTTAAAAATAAGCAAACTTTAAAATCAAAACATAAAAAGATGAACTTTTTTAAGAAACCTTTAAATCAAGCAAGCATTAAGATGAAAATAAGATCAAAGATGAACATGAATCAAAGATAAGCAAAATAAGAAAGATAGAAGAAGATAATTAAAGATAAGAACTTGATTAAAAGAAAAGATTCCAAAATAAAAAGACTTACTTGAATTGAAGAAATTAAAAGTGCATAACATGAAATTAAATTGCAAGAAATTAAATGACAAGAAATGAAAATGGTGGAAGTGTGGCTTGTCAAGCCACCAACAACATGAAAATGAACTAGGCCTAATCTATTTATAGGGGTGATTAGGGACGAGCTTAGGAAGCTTCCTCCCTCTTTCCTCTTTGCCTTAATTGCACACTTAAGTCCTTTTCTTCTTTATCTTTTGTTAATCTTGGACTTTGTCTTGGGATTTCATTAACTCGTCTTGATTTTTCTTTATAAATAAGACTCGAGTTCTTCGGCTTTTAGTAAACTTCCGTCTTTTGACTTTTTCTTCGATAAATCTTCAGAATTGGTCTTGGACTTCCGTTCTTTTTCCACTCTTGATCTTTCGACTTCATCTTTCGTCTTTTTCTTCGATAAAAGCCCTTGAATGCCGTGTTTTCTCCACTTTTTACTTTTTTGTCCTAAATCACAACAAAAACACAAACCACGCGTAATTCCGACATAAATGACATAAAATACACGCTTTGGCTCGGTTATTATTGTAATTAAGTGGTAAAAAGGATGGGTGTTTTCACACCTATCAAATCCCCTACACTTAACCATTGCAATGTCCTCATGTAATGCATTAGTTACAAAGCACGTTTTACATTTTCCATCATAATCAACCTACCTTGGCCTTTATTAAAAGACTAAGGAAAAATCAAAAAGATAGAAAATAACAAGATGCAACAAGGAAGAAACTTGTAAAGAAATCTAAGACTCACATTAGGGCTTGTGTGTCATGAATGTTCATCACCCTCAAGTTTCACGTTCCCCATGCCAAGCTTAAAAACAAGATCATTGTTAGTACAAGTTAGCATAACAAACATTTACTCATGTGGTTCAATTAATCACTTAAACTCCCTTATTCCTACGAGTATCTCTTATATTTTATTGATGTCTTGAATGATCATGAGGATGCATTGTTGACTTATTTCGATAATTTATTTAGGCTGAAAGCAAAGTAGGACGATTTGATCAATAGTTAGCTAAAGGACAAAATCTCTTAAAACTGCTTCTCAGGATATCAAAAAGTTCATATCTTGGCATAACTTGGTTCACGATTTGAGACCTTTCTCGGGACGATATTTGGCATGTACTTCATACTTCATATCTCGAGAGACGTTCTTGAGATAATGGTCTTCTCTTCGTTAATAGAGTGAGTTTCTTCACTTGGAGACTTTTGATGGGTAATCTAACTTTGTTGACCACGACTTCATGATTATTTCTTCAATCTCTAATTGGCATTTTGAGATACAACGATCCGCCTCCTTTTCGGACTTGGATCTATTTATCCTCATACCTTGTTAGGGTCTTTTCGGATAGACTTCTCCATGATCTTTATGGGAGTTGATTGCTTTTCGTCGTGAGTCTTGATCCTTCATATTGATTTTGGGAATAATGCTTTTCACATCACTTTGGATCTTCAGCAATAAAATGGAATCCTCATGCCTTGTTAGGGCCTTTTCGGACTCGCCAATCTTCGCGCCCCGCTTCATAAGTTATGCCTTGGCTATGAACTCTTATCATTACCGAGCAACTTTTAAACGATCTTGGGCTAGAAGCTAAGTAACTTTTCAAATCGTACGACCTTACTTATTGCAGATAATTTATTAGCAAGTGACGGGAGAAAAAGATCATAATTAACTCACATAAGTTAATGAGAGAATACCAAACTTGTAACCAACTCTATCATTTCTCGTTCTCCACAATTTAAAATCTCAAGGAATGAGACTCGTGGATGCTTAGCCTAATAAACCAATTAATGTCTACATGGTTAAGGATACTAGCTAGAATGAACTTGGATAAGTAAACTCGGGTTGAGTCAAAATATTCACAACGGGCCTAATATATCTAAGATATCTAAACTTGCTAAAACCATTTTATTAAAATGCTAGAAAGTAACAAAAATAAAGGAGACTACAACTAGGCCAAAATAGATTAAAAATTTTGAAAAATGTCGAAAAATTGATTTTCCGGTTAAAATGAGGGCAAATACAAGGAAAAGACCACTTAACTTCGATAGAAGTCCCCCTACACTTAAGATAAACATTGTCCTCAATGTTTAAGCATATGGGAGTAAACTCCCCTACACTTAGGACATTGTGCACTTTGTTTAAATCTCGTTAAGGAAAAGACAACTAAAGAGATTCCTATTTTAATATTGAGAAATATAAAATAGTGAATCGAAAAGAGTTTAGGATAGAACCGGGAAGAAGGGAACACGGAATCACGGTTCGTCAAAAGTCATCAAGAGTGTGTCTTTGAAGCTCTAATCCCTGCACATGATAAGGAAGAGAACAAGAAACACCAAGGGGGCTCCCCCTACACTTATGGTGAAAACAGGAAAGATAGATAGATAATTGGGTTGCCTCCCAAAAAAGCGCTTGTTTATATTAACCGAGTCACGAGCCTAACTCGTCCCCGAATTAAATGGTCCATGGGGAAGCCTCGTATGTAATACCGGGATCAAAGACCTTGTCCTCACTCCCGGAGGACATCAATAAAGGAGAGGCAGGAGGATAAGTCTTGAATGGTAAAAAGGTCCTCTCAATACCAGAAAAGCAAGTGAAGTCCAGATTGACGGGAGGTGGGGTGGGTAAGGGAATCACATTGTCATCCTCCAAAGACAATGGAGGCAGACCAATTGGCAAAGCCGTAGAAGTATCAATCATAGAATGGTCCATGTCACCTCCCGGGTCAAAGCATTTATCCTCATGATCGTAGAGAAGGAGTGTAGAAACTCGTTTGAGAAGACCACGATCAAGTACGAAACCATCATTCATTTGTGGGGATTGTTGATAAGTTAAATCCTCACGAATATGGTAAACGTAATTCTCATAAGAGGAGTGTTGATTAGGTAACTCCTCGAGAATGGGATGTTTGGGTATGTGAGTTGGTTCGTCATTATTATGAAAAATAAGACGTTCCAACTCATCAAGTTTGGCATCGATGTTGGAAAAGTCGACCTCGCTTGTAGGTGGAAGCGGAGGCAAAAGAGCTAGCTCTCGGTCGATAATTTCCGCAATCTCTGGCTCGAAGACGAAATCATCATACTCACCACATGTTGAACTCTCGTTGGGAGGATCAAATATCGGATGTGGAGTTGTGAGTATGTGATCATTGACCAGCGAAGCAAACTTGTCTGTAAGCTCCACAAAAGTCGGCACATCACACAAATTTTCCGGAACACCCGCGGGCTCACTTGGGATGACGACAAGTTCCTCGACACTAGACTTTAGGGATTTATCCGATTCCATAGCCGAGATAATGTCAAGATGCTGATCCTCCATTATGAGAGAGCCAACGGGCTCCTCGGGTGTGAAAGCAATAGACGAAGGAGGAAGGGGAGAAGTTTTGCTTTGCTTTAGAAATTCCTCCTCGTCGAAAATATCCTCAATATCGTCATCGCTCTCCTCATTACCTAAAGGGCCAATAATAAGCTCAGGGATATGAGTACTCGTCTGATCTCGCTGCTGTAAAAATGACTCCATATAAGTTTGCATCGTGTGTAAAAGCTCTTTGCTTTGTTCTTGAAAAGCTGCAGCAAGATCGTTTCTTTGTTCTTCAAAGGCTGTAGCAAGATCGTCAATTGGTTCTTGGTAACTCATCCCGTGACGAGGCTGATGATCAATTGGGTATTGCAGGGGTTGGTCAAAACTGGAAGGGGTATAATTATAGTAATTGTGATCCCCTGTAGGACAGTGAAAACTTTCGTGAGGACCCCCACAGTTGTTGCAAAACGGGTGAGGAAAAAGACTGGGTGCGTCTTGTTGATAGCTATTTTCATTGTTATAATTGTACCCTATTTCTTGCCCGTGACCATACGGGTATCGAACCGGGCACGAAACATGCCAATGAGAATCGCTTCCACAATAGATGCACGGGGGAACAGGATGTGGGTTCAAAAAGAATGAATTAGTCGAGTTGCACAAGGGACAAAATCCGAATTGTGTGTTGTCGATATCGTTTCCGCACCGCTCACATGCACACCATTGACAAGAGTCGTTCCCGTACAATCGTCTCCCACACCCGACGCAATGGACATAAAAATCCATAAAGTAAGATAGATAAGCAAGAAGAATATTTTTGGTGCAAAACTTTGAAAAAGAAATGCTTTTTATGATTTTTCAAATGTTTTTGGATTTTTTTGAAAAATTTTGGACACGAAAAATAACGTTCACAAGTGAACGGGTCCCAAAAGCCAACGCGTCTCTCACAAAAAACCGTTAATCTTCATGAAAAGAGCCAGCAGCGGCGCCATTTTAATGTACGAGATTTTACTAGTTGAAAAAGTTCGTTTTTCTCGGTATCTTCTCGAATTGATTTCCGGTTCAAAGTGCGACTCAATTGTTCTTGGTGGAAATGAAAATGGTTTGGTTATCTATTACTAAGTAAAATGAAAATGTAAATTGCGATAAGTAAAAGGAATGCTAAAAGGAATGCTGATAGGAATGCTGATAGGAATGCTGATTGGAGTGTTGATTGGAATGTTGATTGGAATGCTGATTGGAATGCTGATTGGAATGTTGATTGGAATGTTGATTGGAATGTTGATTGGAATGCTGATTGGAATGTTGATTGGAATGTTGATTGGAATGCTGATTGGAATGCTGATTGGAATGTAAAACCCTTTTCCAATCAAGGTGATTGGAATACGTGATTGGAAAGGGGTTTACCCTTTCCGATCTAACTTTTTGATCCGAAAATTAAGCAAAAGCAGTAAGCTATGGTTAATAAGCTCAAACTAAAACTTGCACGAATCTAAATCGGATTTGACTTAATAAGCATGAATAACAACTTATCAAACTTAAAAATAAGCAAACTTTAAAATCAAAACATAAAAATATGAACTTTTTAAGAAACCTTTAAATCAAGCAAGCATTAAGATGAAAATAAGATCAAAGATGAACATGAATCAAAGATAAGCAAAATAAGAAAGGTAGAAGAAGATGATTAAAGATAAGAACTTGATTAAAAGAAAAGATTCCAAAATAAAAAGACTTACTTGAATTGAAGAAATTAAAAGTGCATAACATGAAATTAAATTGCAAGAAATTAAATGACAAGAAATGAAAATGGTGGAAGTGTGGCTTGTCAAGCCACCAACAACATGAAAATGAACTAGGCCTAATCTATTTATAGGGGTGATTAGGGAGGAGCTTAGGAAGCTTCCTCCCTCTTTCCTCTTTGCCTTAATTGCACACTTAAGTCCTTTTCTTCTTTATCTTTTGTTAATCTTGGACTTTGTCTTGGGATTTCATTAACTCGTCTTGATTTTTCTTTATAAATAAGACTCGAGTTCTTCGGCTTTTAGTAAACTTCCGTCTTTTGACTTTTTCTTCGATAAATCTTCAGAATTGGTCTTGGACTTCCGTTCTTTTTCCACTCTTGATCTTTCGACTTCATCTTTCGTCTTTTTCTTCGATAAAATCCCTTGAATGCCGTGTTTTCTCCACTTTTTACTTTTTCGTCCTAAATCACAACAAAAACACAAACCACGCGTAATTCCGACATAAATGACATAAAATACACGCTTTGGCTCGGTTATTATTGTAATTAAGTGGTAAAAAGGATGGGTGTTTTCACACCTATCAATGGTACTTATGAAAAAGATAAGGAAGATGAGGTTCTTCAAGAACAATGGGATAGATGTAATGCTGTTGTGTTGTCTTGGATTCTTTGATGTATTTCTTTTGAGTTATACCAAGGGAAATTTTTTTCAAAAAATACTAAAGATGTGTGGGGTAAGTTTAAGGAGACATATGATAAAATTGATGGATCTGTGACATATAACTTGCATTATAAAATTTGTTCTCTCACTCAATCTGGATCTTCATTTTCTAAGTATTATCATAATTACAATAGTTTATGGAGGCAGTTTGACTCCCTTGTCAATCTTCCTTCTTGTAGTTGTGATAGTGCTCCTCAATTAAAAGTTGCTCTTATGAGGCTTATGCATTTTCTTATGAGCCTTGATGACACTTTCAGTGTTGTTAGAAGTCAATTGTTAACATCTGATCCTTTATCTGATGTTAAATCTGCTTTTGCTACTTTGTCTAGGGTTGAATCACATAAGAATAGTTTGGTTCATAATGATAATGTTAAAAACTCTGCTTCTGCCTTTCTTTCCAAACCAAATAATTGGTCTGGTAACAGAAATAACCAGAACAGAAGTTTTAACAAGAATAACAATAATAATAACTTTGTTTGCAAACATGGTGCATACTATAGACAGATGTTTTGAATTGAATGGATATCCTCCAGGTTTCAAGAAAAGAAATCCTGGAGGATCTAATGGGTCTAACAATATCTCTAATGGGTCTAACAATATCTCTAATGGGTCTAATAATGTTTCTAGTTCCCATGGTAATAATGATCAGGGAATAGGGAAATCTCTTCCCTTTACTACTAATCAGATTAATTGGCTTATAGCTCTTATTGGATCTAAGCCTGATACTGGTGATGTGCAGTCTTGTGCTGCAGGTATTGTTTTTGGTTCTAAACATATAATAAACTTTGTTATTTGTATATTTTTTAACTATAATTCTAATATAAGTACTTATAGTACTTATATCGGTTGGATCTTTGATTATGGGACATCCCAACATATGAAATTTTTCTACTGAGCATTTATATGATGTCATTGATGTTTAAAACTTAAAAATATATGTTTCTCATCCTAATAGAACTATTGAACAAGTGAAACATGTTGGTAATTTCCGACTTTCTGATAAAATTGTGTTAAAAAAATGTGTTGGTTGTCCCAGGCTATAAGGTTAGTCTCATATTTGTTCATAAGTTAGCCAAGGGTGATAAATTTGTTGTTTCTTTTACTGGGTCTAGATGTTTTGTTCACGATTCTCTTCAAAAGTCCCTTCTGGGGACTGGTAGTCAGAACAATGGACTTTATTTGTTTGATTCAGGTAGGAAATTTACTAATAGTGCTATTGATAGGTGTGAAAACACCCATCCTTTTACCACTTAATTCTGGCTAAAACAAGACCAAAACACGTATTTAATATCATTTGTTTGGAATTATGCGTGGTTTTTGTGTTTATTGCGTTTTCAGAGTCAACCGGATGAATATTGAAGAAAACATGGGATTGCACGGGTTTTATCGAGGAAAAGACTCAAGACGAAGTCTAATGTCCAAGAGATGCAAAAGATTTGAAGTCATTGTGCCTATTTGAAGATTTATCGAAGAATAGAGCCAAAGATGGAAGATTCATATATGTCGAAGAAATCGAGTCTATTTAACAAAAGATTATAAGACGAGTTGGAATTATTCACCGACACTTCTCAAATCCAAGTCAGAAACGTTTATTTGAAGAAGCGTGAAGACTAAAGAAGAAAGAAGAAAAAGAAGCCCAAACCAAAGCCCAATCACAAGCCCACCACCACATGACTTGCCTATAAATAGGACTCTACTTCACAAAAATGGGACACTTAGTCTTTTTAGGTAGTTTGTAGTTTTTTCATTCTCTCTAGTTTTTAGAGAGAGAAAGTTCTAAACTTTCTCTCACTAGATTTCATCTTTTTCTCTTTCAAGATCAAACCTTTGTATTATTTTTCATTAATCAAGTTCAAGTTTCAAGCTTTTAATCTTTGATCTCATTCTTCCTTTCTTTGATTTTATTGATTTTGGTACAAATCTAGTATGATCCGTGTTGTTCATCAATGATTTGTGCTTAAAAAGTTGATTTCTTTTTATGTGTCCTTAAGTTTATACACGAATAAGCTTTAAGATCCTTGTTCTTATTGGCTTATTTGTTGATTTAGCTTATTTACTTTTTAAAGTTTTTATAAAAAGTTCATCTTTTTATCATTTGATTTATGTTTTTGCTTATTTGAAGCTTAGATAAAGTGTTCTTAGTGCTTATTTGATCAGCTTATTATTGGATTCGAGCTAGTTTTGGAGGAGCTTAATCAATAGCTTATTTCCTACCCCAAGTTTCGGATCAGCATAGTTTTCGGAAAGGGCAAAGCCCTTTTCCGATCGGGTATTCCGACCAAGCAGCACCCCCTATTCCGATCCATAGATCGGAAAAGGGTTTAGGTTTTTCCGATCTGCCCCTTTTGCCATTATTCCGATCGAGCAAGTTTTGACTATTCCGATTATTGCTTATTTTGAACATTCCGATTGAAGTTGCTTTAAGATATTCCGATTGCACTTATTTTTACCATTTTCCGATCAGTTCAATTTACAACATTCTGATTGGAACCTTGTCCCTTATTCCGATCATTGGCTTTTCTTAGTATTCCGATCACCCCGATCGGAATATATTCCGATTTGCATTTTTTTCTAGATATTCCGATCACTTGTTTTGCTATACTCCGATCTTACTTTCTTTTAGTACTTTTCAACTAAGTTCATATTTTTACAAAGTTTTCCAAGAGTTAGTTTTTATTGAGTGTCCATTTATTTTTCTAGTATAATTTTAAAGTTTTCAAACATTTATTTTTAAACTCGTTTTTTTACTTTAATCATTTAAAGCTTTAAGTTTACTCTTCGACACTTAATTTTCGCTAATTAGTTCAAAATAGATAAACAAACCAACCCCTTTTTATTAACCAAGAACAAATCATTCCACTTAGAGCCGAGATCAATTCGAGAGGATATTGAGAGAATCTAGAACCCAATCAAAACGCAAGTATCAGCTATTACCAAGTGTTATTTGTCTAAATGTGTTTGGCATAATATACTTGGTCATCCCTCTGACCAAGTGTTAGCTATTCTTAAAGACAAAATTCAGATTGGTTCTACCAATGATGTTCAGTCTTGTGATGTATGTCATAAGGCTAAACAAACTAGGGATCCTTTTCTTTTAAGTGAACATAAGACCAAAGCTTTGGGTGATATTGTTCACTTAGATGTTTGGGGTCCTTACAAGATTAAAAGTAGATATGGATATAGATATTTTCTTACTATGGTTGATGACTATACCAGGGCTGTGTGGTTACACATGCTTAATGGTAAAGATGAGTTTTTGATAAAATTGTTGAATTCTTTAATCTAATTAAAAATCAGTTTGATGTTTCTGTTAAAATCTTTAGAAGTGATAATGGATCTGAGTTCATTAATCATAAATTTGAGAATTTTACTCAAACTAATGGCATTGTTCATCAAACTACTTGTGTGTATACACCACAGCAGAATGGTATATCTGAGAGGAAACATAGGCATTTACTTAATGTAGCTAGAGCCCTCATGTTTCAGGGGAGATTACCTTTGAACATATGGCTTGAGTCTATTCTTACTGCTGTTTATCTTATTAACAAGATTCCTAGCTCAGTTCTCTCTAGAAAAAGTCCTTATGAAATGATATATAATATGGAACCCAATATCTCTCATTTAAAATCTTTTGGTTGTTTGTGTTTTAGTACTCTGCTTAATAATATGGATAAGTTTGCTACTAGGTCTGACAAATGTGTTTTCATTATATATTCTTTTACAAAAAAGGTTATAAATTGTTTAGTCTTGAGTCAAAAACTGTGTTATTTTCAAGAGATGTCAAGTTTTATGAAACTGTTTTTCCATTTAAAAATGATGATTGTAAAAGTGATTTGATCTTTGAGGATCAGGGAATAAATAGTTTAAATATTTTTGACTTAGTGGTAAGCAAATCTGATGATCCCTATGATGAAATGAGAGATGTAAGCTTAGGTGATAGAAGTAGCATATCAAAAGGATCCGAGTCAGATGATAAAGTATCAACTGATACTTCTACCACTATTACCAGTCACTCTTAGGGGTCAGATATTGATATTAACAAAAGTCATAGTATTGGAAACCAGAGTGGTCTAGGCAATAGTGAGGCTAGTAATTTAGATCATAATGTTGCTTTTAATGATGATGACTATGAGTCTGAGGGTGAGGATTTTTTAGAATTTCATCAAATGTTTCAAAATAATCCAGAGAGGTCTGAGCTTAGAAGGTCTAGTAGACCACATAAGGTTCCTGCTAAATATGATAACTATGAGCTTGATAAAAGGATTAAGTATGATATTAACACTGTTGTGAGCTATACTAATTTGTCTATGCATAACTTTGTGTTTTCTAATAATCTGAAGAAAATACATGAGCCTAAGACTTATGATGAGGCTGCCAAAGACCCTAGGTGGGTTGAGGCAATGAATGAAGAGATGGAGGCTCTTAATAGAAACAATACATGGGTGATTGTTGATTTGCCTCTTGGTAGAAAACATGTTGATTGTATATGGTTTTGGAAAGTAAAATACAAATCTAGTGGAGATCTTGAGAGATTCAAAGCTAGAGTTGTTGCTAAAGGGTTTAGTCGGAAAGTGGGAATAGACTATGAGGAAACATTTTCACCAGTGGTGAAAATTGTGACTGTTAGATGTCTTCTTTCTGTTGTTGTGCATAATAGTTGGCCTGTTTATCAATTAGATGTTAATAATGCATTCCTTTATGGAGATTTAGATGAAGAAATTTATATGAATCTTCCTGAAGGCTATGGTTCTAATTCTGATAATAAGGTTTGCAAATTGACTAAATCTCTATATGGCTTAAAACAAGCACCAAGAAAATGGAATAAAAAATTGACAAGTGTTCTTATAGAAAATGGATTTAGTCAAAGTAAAAGTGATGTTTCTTTGTTTACTAAGGCTGAAAATGAGTCATTTGTTGTCCTGTTAGTTTATGTTGATGAAATTATAATAACAGGGAACAATGAAGAAATTATTAATACCTTTAAAGCATATTTGAGCACTAAATTTAATATTAAAGATCTTGGAAAGCTTAAGTATTTTTTAGGTATTGAAGTTTTTGATACTAATTCTGGTCTATGTCTTAATCAAAGAAAGTATTGTCTTGAATTACTTTCTGAGTATGGGATGTTAGCCTGTAAACCAGCTAAATCTCCTATACCAGATTCTTCAAAGAAAAAGAAGGATCAGGTCAAATGTGAAGTTGATGTTATTCTTGATAATAAAACTTGATATCAGAAAATTGTTGGAAAATTTATTTATCTGCCTCTGATTAGACCTGATATTGCTTATGCAGTTCATTGTCTAAGCCAGTTTATGCATGCTCCATATAAGTCTCATCTTAAGCTTGCTTTTCATGTGCTTAGATATCTACAAAGTTCATCTGGAACTGGTATATCTTTTGAGAAACATAATAGTCTGAATCTTAATGCATTTGTTGACTCAGATTGGGCTAAATGTAAAATTACTAGAAAATATGTCATTAGATATACTGTGTATCTGGGAAACAATCTGGTTTCTTGGAAGAGTAAGAAACAGTATATCATAGCAAAATCTTTAGCTGAAGCTGAATATAGAGATATGAACATTGTTGCTTGTGAAATAATGTGGATTCTTAAGATCATGAAAGATCTTAAGATTGATGCTACTTTACCTGTTCCTGTTAGCTGTGATAGAAGTTCTGCTATACAAATTGCAGCTAACCCTGTCTTCCATGAGAGGACAAAGCATTTTGAAATTGATTTGTATTTTCTGAGAGAGAAAGTGTCAGCAAGTTTGATCAAAATATTTAAGATCAAATCTGAGGACAATGTGGCTGATTTGTTTACTAAGGGCTTATCTATAAAAGATCACAATTTCTTTTGTGATAAGTTGAATCTTGTTGATCTGTATCACAAGTCAACTTAAGAGGGGGTATTAAAATGTAAGTTGACAAGTTCTCTAAACTCCAAAGGTAAGAAAGGTAAATTTATTACTATTATTTTTCTCTTGCATTTTTGTGTTTGCTTTATTTGTGCAGGGTTGGATAGTTGGGGGCTTACTTTGACAAGCTGATGGAAGTTAGGTCAAGCCCTAGTCAATGGCTATATATTCATCTCATTCTCTTAGTTGTAGCTTATCGTTTCATTCTGTATAGGTTTTTTTTATCTCATATCCGCCATTGTTGGTTACTAGTTCTTGTTCTTGATCTTTGATCTTGCTTTGAAGATCATTGAATCATTGATTCATTCTTTCTGTTTGTATGTACTGATCACAAACTCATGATTCACATTTGAAGTGATTGCCTGAGGCTGTTAATAAAATAAAATGGGAGGTTGGTTGAGTAATTTGTGTTGTTCGTTATGGTTTTTTCTATAAAATCTTATAAAAAGTGATACTAAAAGATAAAAATGTGATATCTTAAATTTACATATTCTCCGTTTTATTTATAAAAAAAATCAACGCAGGTTTTATGAGTTAGATGTTTATGGAGCGAACAAGTTTGGCACAAAAGTGAACAGTTCGCCATTTATTTTGTCGAACCAAATCTTTCAACGTCTGAATAACGCAGTCACATCCTGAGCTCTAAAACTCTCAAACATCTTTTAGGTTAACAATAATTCAATACAAAATATATATAGCAAGTTTTTGATAAAAAGAAAAAGCTTCATATTTGAATTAGTAGTCAAACATGACAATCAAAACACCATAAACCTTATTTATAACTCACCCGTGAGTTAGAATAAAAAATCTACTATCGGTGAGTTTCTCTTTACTCGACAATCGTGACAACCTTTTTTCTTTTAATACTTTTGATATTTTTTAATAAGTTTGTAAATGAGTTGAGTTATTTAGTGATGCATATTTTATATAAATTAAAAGTGAAATGGAAATGAATGAATTTTTTTTTTTATCATTTTTGTGATATGATGAGTTTTTATGGGCTGTGAAAAACTAATAACGTTTAAATATTTTTTATATCACTCGCCCCAGCCAGCCAGCCTAATAGAATCGTGTAACAAATTCAAGTTATATCTAATAAGATGGATCAAAGACTTTTTTTTTTAGTCTACTACGAGAAGTTCCACCGCCTTTTTAGGACGAGTGGACTAATCTCCCGCGGGAGTTTGAAATGGATCAAAGTTTAGGAAGGAATAAATCTTACTACTTGTCTAAGGATCAACATAAACCTTCTTTTTAGCATAGACCATATCAACCAATCACATTCATTCAACTTAACTTTCCACCTTTTTCTTAAAAATTAAATAACTCACAAACGGTAAATCGTCAAGTGACAAAAAATACTCCATTACAACGAAAATTAAATCATCTTTCTATCGAGGGGCACATGTATATACTTTCGACGAACTTTTTTCGACTTTTTTTCTTAAGTCACGTCTGAGAGAATAATATATGATTCGTCACGAAATATATATGATTCGTCACGAATCATATATGATTCGTCACGAAACATATATGATTCGTCACGAATCATATATGATTCGTCAGGAATCATATATGATTTTCAGAAAATCATATATGATTATCATATATGATTTTCTGAAAATCATATATGTTTCGTGACGAATCATATATGATTCTCTCAGACGTGACTTAAGAAAAAAAGTCGAAAAAAAAGTTTGTCGAAAGTATATACATGTTCCCCTCGTTTGAAAGATGATTTAATTCTCGTCACGATGATATGTTTCGTTTTACATAACGGTTAACGGTTTGTGAGATATTGAATTTTTAAAAAAATATATTTTTGTTGTTAGATGAAAAAAATAAGTAGTTGTGATTGGTTGATTGAGTCCATGTTAAAAAAAGGATCTATGTAGAACTTTTTCCTATCTATCTATTGTTCTAAAACAAACCTAACAAAATCGAGAATAATACAGTAGCTCAGTGGTAGAGCGGTCGGCTGTTAACCGATTGGTCGTAGGTTCCAGTAATCATTGACATTCGTTATCCCAACATAATAAAGGTCTACGTTGTACCAATGGAATCAACACACCTATGAAAACGATGACTCAACGATTAAGCAATTTAAAAAAACTTTAATTAAGCCACGTATCTTATTTATTCGGTTTATTGTTGTTTTTATATTTTATATATGTATGGTTTTTAATTAAAGTATCTAAGGTGATCATATTCTTAACGAAAACGCCATCTTGGTGACACTTGTAACCGTTTGCTAATCGACACGTGGAAAGATTAATGTTAGATTAGTTGTCTACTTTTCCTAATCTTTGTTTATAAACTTTTGGTCAACATGATTTTATAATTTTAAACACGAAAGCATGAACAACTCGGATCTTTTTTAAAGTAATCACAATATAATAACATAGATAATGTCACTTGGAGGTCTAGTGAATATTGCAACATTTTGAAAATTTGGTTTTTAATTTGGATAAATTTAAGTTAACTTGATACTTCAAAAGAAAATATTTGATCAAAAAAATGAAAATATTTAATATTACGTAATTAATAAAAAATGTATAATATGTGAAAATAAAATTACGTCGTAAATATGTATAATTTACATATTTCTTAAAAAAGTAAAAAAAAAATCAAAATTTCAGTTGGATCTCAAAAACGAAGTTAACCCGAGTCAACGTAAACTCTACGAATCCAATCGGGTTTTAAATATACAAAACCTAATTTAATATTATATGGTTTTTTAATAAATCAAACTTCTTTTTCAAAACATTGGAATTTTCGTAACCAAGGCAAACAGAATTTCAAAACATTAAAATTTTCGTATTTTGCAACCCTTCTACAACTTGAACATAACCATGCATCCACTTGTAATATACAACTACTTGCTAGTATTAAATTTGGTATACACCTTTTTATTAATGTTTTAGATAAGAAGCAATGAGTTTTCATATGAAAAATCTTGTAACCAAATCTAAAATGGTCCTCCAAATATTAATTCATTTGCTATGTCACTTTCACTTTTGCAATCAATTTTGCTATGAATCATCATGTTGGTTTTGGACTTATATCAAAACACATAATTGCTATCAAAGATACAAATAAGATTAGATCCAAATCTAGACACAAAAAAGATTGTATTACTTCCCCAACTATACAATTATAATATTGTTAATAACACAAGATAGAACAATTAAGTTCAAAAAATAATACTAATAACAATTTAATAAAAACAATCGTTATAGATTTCTTCTTAGATCGATCACCACAACGCTGACGTTATCCGAGCTACGTCGAGCCAACGCTAGTTTAGTTAATAGCATAGAGGCGTCCGAGCACGCCTTGTCCGAGCTTTCACCGCGCGCCACGTTTAGCTCACTTCCTGGCGAACGTGGCGGCGATGGGACTTCTTGTGACCTAAGGCACATACGTGCCACACTGCATGCTACCTCGTTTGATACAACATCCCATAGACCGTCACTGGCGAGGATAAGACACTCGTCCTCGGTTGTACGCTCCGTTACGGTTACTTCCGGTTCAGGTATCACGTACGGCTTTAAATAGTTATCACCTGAACAATAATTCATATATAACATTTAGTCACGAAACATAAACAACATAAAGTAGTAATAATTATGTTTTTCTTAAACTCAGATCTGGTAAATTTAATCCAGATGAGACTAAGGAATATACCAATTGCTCTCGACATGGCTAGAACGCCTAGAACTCGAGCACCATCCCAATATATAACTCGACCACCGGCTTCTTCGATTCTTTGGAGTTCGTCAGGTCGATCAGGCTATGTATAATTAAAAACATATACGTTAGTTAACACATAAACTAATTATAATATATTAATATTAAACGTATATGAGTTATATAATTCAATCGTATATTCCGTTTTTTCTTTAATTAGTACCTTATGATCGGTAGAAAGTGGAATAGCAACACCATTACGACAAAGAACAGCACGCGAATCGCCACAATTCGAAACAACGACCTTATCCTGACTGACAACAGCAACAACAGCAGTAGATCCAACAGCATCACACTGTGGCGTTTGAAGCTCACATCTGCAGCTCGAGCTAGAAGCTAAGCTACTCCATTCAGTCACATCTTTATCCATTCTTGAAAAGCTTTTCACCATTGTTTCTTTCCATTTCATTTCTTCTGATTCTTCAGTTTTCTCCACTTCTTCCTTTACTATCTCATGCATCCTGTCCTTGCACTTCATTGCAACCTAAAAAAACAGAAGTCAGGTAAGTCAGTCCTGCGTCACTCAGATTCGTTTTTTTTTAAATAGTTTGACAGAGTTTACTAAATCATTACATGTGAACATCCATGGCCATCGTAAACGCCGTAAAAGTTCAAATCATCACGATCTCGGTTAACAAAACCTGGTTTAACCGCAACAGCATCTTCCAAATCTCGTCTCCTTCCACAAACAACAGTTAAACCAAATCTAGAATTTTCCTTTTCCTTTTCCTTATCAGAAACCGAAACCAAAACCGAAACATCTTCTTCGAACGTCCGAGAAGAAGATGTTCCGGATTCGTCCCGCTTTGCATCAACTGAATTCTCCTTCTCCTGCTGCTTACCACTGTTTTGAACAGCAGCAGTGTCAACTTTTCGTCTCTTAGGCATGATAACATCAGATGCAGCAGCTGCTAGAAACTTAATCTGTCGTATATCGATATCTAAATCGATATCCATCCGACGTCTTTTATGTTCGACTGACGTTGTTGGTGTCTTTGTTTCACCAACAACACCACAACACATACCAGCCATAATCGTACGTACGTACTATGATCTTGTTTAATATAAAATGTTCTAACCACAAAAGTTTTATCAAATGAATGAAGAACAAAAATTATAATTTGTGAGAAATGGAAATGGGGTAGAGAGCATAATATACCTTGTTGGAAGAAGACTCATCCGACATGTATAGTTGGTATGACGTAGATATCTCAACACATAAGATGTAATCTTAACCGTTGGTTTTTTAATAAAATCAATGCTGGCTATATCTTAAATGTACACGTGTTGTTAAATGTTTAATGATTGTGACGTGGTCCAATGAGAAGTCACCACGGTTTTGTTTAAAGAAATGATTATACTAGCAAAAGTAATACTAATAATAAGTTGGCTTTTATGAGATGAATGTGGTCCTATTATTCTGTGGACTCTCGACCCGTTTTTTTACGATGAACTTGATTCTCGAATTTATTTATTTTAGATAAAAATAGGAAGAAGAATTATTGAGGAAGATATACAAAGCATAGTTCATTCTTCGATGAAGATATTTCCCATATTTTATGGTTGTTGTTTTTAAAGATTGTGTACTTTGAAAATATATACTTCTACGAATTTTATTTGCATAGAGTTCATGCTTCGATAAAGATATTTTCTGTCTAATTGCTACGTATACACAATACAATATCTCACTTTCACTGATGCTCTTTGAATTCATTTGTTTTGGTTTAATATGGTATCGATAGCAATAGCTGTTTTTTTGTTTGTTGATTCTCTGATAGTTTTTGTTAATCACGACCTATAAAAACCATGCTATCTACAATTTTTATTCCAATTTTCATAAGCCCGTACTCCACATTCTAGCTTCAT
Source organism: Glebionis coronaria (assembly GCA_025667525.1). Lineage (NCBI taxonomy): Eukaryota > Viridiplantae > Streptophyta > Magnoliopsida > Asterales > Asteraceae > Glebionis > Glebionis coronaria. Next base: position 22,340,880 of record CM046881.1, on the reverse strand, counting down.
CTTTGGTTTTCAAAAAAAGAAAACTTCAAAAAAATGACAATAAGAAAAATGAGATAATTCTTTCTGGCCTTTACTTCAAGCGGAGGAATAGTGAAGTTAATCAAAGGAGAGGCTGGATAAAATGAAGCTCAACCATCGGGAGAGGAAGGATGATCAATCCGGTCTTGTTTGAGAAGCTAGTACAAATAATAAATGATTTAAGTTCATTTGGATACCAAACTTTATTTGGATACTAAGGGACTAATCTCCACCACTCATCTCCATCTTAATCTAATGGATAAGATTAAACATAAAACCAATTTCCTCTTTTTTTTCAAACATTAATATCTTTTAAACCGTCAATCGTTATACGAAAAAAAATATACCATTACGACGGGCATTTAATTATCTTTCTACGGATATGCTATATGATATACTTTCGACAAATTATTTTTTTTTGTTTTTTCCGTAATTTATCATATATGATACTGAATATCATATATGATAGTAACACTGGTATCATATATGATATAACTTATCATATATGATATAAACCAATATCATATGATATAAACCAATATCATATGATATAAACCAATATCATATATGATTCTGTAATAATTTGTAACTTAACACAAATATCATATATGATAAAACATTATTATCATATATGATATTTTACGCAAATTTAAAAAAAAAGCGATTTTTTTTTTTCTTCAAAAGTATATTATATTGCATATCTGTAGAAAGCTAATTAAATACTCGTCGCGATGGTATATTTTTTTCCGTTTAACACTTAACGGTTTAAAAGATATTTAAGTTTTAAAAATAAGTGAAATAATTAAATACTTTTAATCTCAACCATTAGATATGATAAGGATGGATGGTGGGGATGAGTCCCTTAGTATCCATGATAGATATGGTATCCAAAATAACTTGACTCATAATAAAAAGATGTATTTAATTTGTTAATGTGTTGTAGCTAAATTTAAAAAGTTATTAATATTTTTATTTAGAAATTGAATTTTAATAGATTGCCTCTGTTAACAAATTTAGACGATCGTAGCTTAGACATTTTTTTCGTTCTTTACTCTTTATATAATGATGATCCCGCGTTATTTAATCATCTTTTTTTTCATTGTTTAAAAATGAATTTAGTTTGGTTGTCTTAGCTGATGCGATTTTCTATGAATACATAACATGTATGTTAAAGAGGTTATCGTGGGTAGTTTCACGAAACTTTTCTTTTTTCATTTTCATAATATATTTCAAGAGTTTATCTTATTACTCTTTCGAGTGTGCGGAAATAAAGACACAAATTGTGCCACCATTGAATCTAAAGCTAAAGAGTAAGGCGTATATATCTTCTTATTATTCAAGCTAGTTTTTTGTTGTGAATTTCTAATAGATGGTCTCAAAAAGTGCGTTCTTAGCCGAAAGTCTTGGGTGAGTACGTCTAGAGTATCTATAATGATACCGCTAATTTAACATCTTGATTCTTTCTTTTTTTAGTTTTTGTTGTATTTTTTTTAGCCTTCACCTTGATTGGCTATATTTGTTTTGATTTTCTCTTTGTTCGCATAACGAAATACTTTGCTTTTTAAAATTTATTTTATTTTTTAGCAAAATTTAATTATTCTCATCCATTTTAAAACTTTAGTTTAAAATATGTTAAATTTTTTCTAAATTTTTTTTTTTACATTAATTTTAAAAGTTTTTTATTTCAACTTTAATAATTAAATATATTGTTTGTTATATAATAACTGACGGAAATAATAGCAATAAAAATACATTTAACAATGCAACCAATCAATTCATATTGTAAATTTGACCTAGATACTCAAAACGAGTTTTGGCTCGAGCCATTATACCAACGCTCGAACGTAAACATAACTACTATTGTTACGAGAACCTTTTTATACTAACTATCGGATGTTAGATAGTGAGACTGAAGAGGAATTGAACCGTTCGTGAAAAACTTAACATTAGATCGACTAAAAACTCGAATGAATCGCGCCTAAATAAGTTCGAGCCCAGCTCGAGCCTAATTTGATGCTTATTTAATAATCGAGCTTGAGTTTAAAATACAAATCTCGAATAAGCTCGTGAGCTTGACGAGCTCTTTAACGAGCACAAGACACTTAAACGAGTCATAAACAAATGAGCTCGAACAAGTAAGGTTAATAAGTGTTAGAAATTGGGCTAGAATGTGTGATCATAATCTTTGATAAGTTATTCGAGTCGTGTTAACTCACTTTTCTTAAAAAAATATTTTGATCATATATATTGGTGTCTCGGTATTATCGAAATACTTAACTGAATAATTAAAAAAACTTTGTTTTTAGACATAAGAATCAATAAAAGAACAACTAGGATTGTTGATTTTTCAATGTTAGAAAGATCAGTATTCGTGTTAAAAGTTGCAAGGGGCTTTGCTTTTTAACCACGCAAGTGTCGCGACTCCTTTCACCCTTACAACATTAAGTAAAAGAGTGTGTTATATATACTTAACTCGTATTCAAACTAATTATATAATATTTTTTCCGCCTTATAATAAATGTTCACTTTAACTTTTTTCGATCTTTCTAATTCAATTTTGTCTATATAATACCGGATGAAAATATATTTAATGAAAATACATTTGAATCTAAATCTATACAAATACTTTCCATCCAATATTGTATAACAAAAATATAAATGTCTATAATTAAAGTTGAATAAGAAATATCGAGAAAAACTAAAATAAACACTTATTATAGGACACAATTAGTAATATCTTGTAAATCACAATTTCATAACCTAGTTGATGACTTTAAATTCACAATCAAACTTTATTTCTCATTTACGCATCACAAATAAATCAAACTCAAATCAAACTTGATCTCAAATTTTAAAGTTCGAATTAAATCAAGCTCTCTATTCTTTTAAAATATAGTAAATTCAAATTAAAATCTTGACAGGCTTTGACTCGACTCGTTTCCACCTCTTAACGAGTGAGAATCACATATGTACTAAGGCTGGGGGAGTGGTGGGATAATCCCACGGGTGAGTCCAAGTTGGCAAAACCCACCCTATGAACCTCATCAAAGGCTCGCGTGACTTTTGTAAAAAAAATAATTACTACTTGTCATTTACTCACCTTTGTGAGTTTACAAAAAGTGGGCCCCAATATTTTTTTTTAAGTTTTTTAATAGATTGTGAGTGGGGATTTCATAGTAGGGGTATTTAATAGGGTATATTTTTTTTACCACTCCACCAAGCCTAAATATAATAATGATTATAGTATACAGTCTATACTGTATTGGATACAAAGAATATAAAAACAGTGTAGAAGAAATAAATAAAAAAGAAAGACAGCAAGTAGTGTATAGGAATTGAACAAGTTGGAAGGTGGGGGCACAAGTGGGGGCCCCATTTAACATTGACACGTTCTTTTATCTTCTTACGTGGATTTTCCTTCATCTTCCTCCCTACACGTTTCTACTTCTTAATATATTCTTTTCTTTTCTTAAATTATATTTTATTTTTTTGCCGTCCAATTCTCAAAAGACACAGAAAAACACACCATACATACATGCATCTTCCCTTTTTCGTACTCGTATTTTTTAATAATCTTACACTTATTATTTTTTTTTTTTTGAGCAAACACTTATTTTATTTAGCCAATCCATAAGCCTATGTTGAATAATCATTCTCTGTGTACGTTGTATTTTAATACCGCTTATATAATTTTTATAAATTTTGCCTTTTAGTTTTGCATATTTCTTGTTCAAACAAAAACAACGGAGGAGGACCCTACTAGTCCAATCTTAATACCACACGTCATGCAATACCTTTTCAAAAGGTGTACGCCTAAATGATTCAACATTTATCAAACTATTCGCGTATACTTTTTCGTCTTAAAAAAACCCAATGTTTTTAGACCCGGAATGACCCGGTCGAGTCAACAGATTAACTTGGTTCTGACAAAAAACAGATCATATCGACCTAGGTTTCAAATTTTCGAAACCCAGCTAGACTCGCGGTGTTTCAGGTCACCCGGATCAATTCGGTTCTCGAGACCCGGCCGGGTTTCAATTTTTTTACGTTTTTTTATAAAGATTATGTAAATTTTACGTATTTGTGAAAATTTTTTATTTTTACATATTATTGCTTGGAAAACAACTATATCTTCAATATACGGAAGATTTTATGGTTTTTATATATAATTTTAGTTAATTATTAGAAATATATATAAAAAAATTTAAAAAACCGGGTTAATCTAGACCCGATAATTCGACCGGATCAATTTAAAAAACGGATTTCAAAACATTAAAAAAACAAAATCAACCTCATATTGACGAAATCTTAGGAAATATCATCCGGTACAAATTTAACCGATCAAATATCATTTTTATCCCTTCTCGGGTTTAAAGTGATTTGAGTCAACTCAATTTTTGAACTACTAATTCGTAAACATAATGTTATGTGAAAGATCGGATTAGCTCGATGATCAAACCAGTTGAACCTGTAACCTAGTGACCGGTTTACTCGTCCGAGCATGGAGATTCATTTCTATAAGAAGTTTTTATTTTCTTCTTGTGCAGATCTATCATTACTAAAGTAATGATATAGCTATATCATATTATAGTAAAACCAATTATCTAACTAGACAAATACCTAACTAAGATACGTGATCTACAAAATTTTCCCCGTTGGCGAAAACGACAGTCCTCGTACGATATGTGCGTGACAACCAACGTTGCCCAATTAGTGAATGACATGTATATAACCGCGCATGTTTATGCGACAGGTAAATCAAACACCAAATAAGATAAATGATAGGTTAGACATGTGACGGGCTAAACGAACACGAGCTAAACAAGCACGAGCTAAACAAGCTCAGATTAAAAGAAGAAAAATATATAAAAACTTAAAACTTCCACTATACTTAGAAAGCATTGAGATTGTATCGTAAATATTTTGAATTTATGTTATTTTCAGTTAGAGAGTTTAAATACACATTCCCTTCTACATTTTGTAACTAATTCATTTCCGGGAAACATAATTGTTTCGTAATTCTTTAAAAAAAGTATGAATGGTAAAACATTTTAATTTTATGTATCTTTTGATTTCAATCGAACATACCTTTAAGGATCCGACCCCAGGCAATAATCAGTTAGTCTAGTGACCTGATTAGCTATGAATTGAGACCGAACTCATATCATTTTTTTAAATAAGTTTTTTTTACCCAGTTAACTAAACGTTTGAAATAGGAAAATGGTACCAACTAAACCAATATTCGTTTATAATAATTTAAAAAAAGTTAAGTTGAAAATAACTTGATATGTCAAATTAACCAATTATATTATAAATAAATACAAATTACCTAAAGTAAATATAAGTAATAAGAGTGATTTTATTTATTTTTAACATATCAAGTTACATTTAAATTTTTTTAACTTAACTTAAATATATAAAGGTTTTTTCTTGAAATTTAGATTTAACTTAAAAACAATAAACTATGTCTTGTGTCTGCGCTCCGTCGCGGCGCATGATCCGATAGATAATTCTGGTATCTTTTATCTTCGATATGATCCAGAATAACCAGACCCTTATTTTCTTCGGTCATTGTAGATATGCCAACAAAACTGAGTTTTCCACAATATAAAATTTTATGTATTTTAATGTCACAATGTTTATAAGCTACAACACACATAATTATAAACATTGTGCTAATAGTCCGACAATGATATACCAATCAAAGCTAAACACGAAGTTTCAACATCTTTTATGCGACAAGAATGGTGTTTGGATCCTGCTATAAAAGCAGTCAAACACCCCTTTTACAGCAGATGGGATGTTTGACAACTATTTTAACAACCAAACACCATATTGCAGCAGAAAGTGTGTTTAGCAACTAGTTAAACAGCAGCCAAACATCTTTTTTGCAACCGAAGGAGTTTTTCGAAAAAGATAAGCGCACACGTTATCCATCTCAAGCCAAATAAACTCTCATTTTCTAAATTATTTATACAACTATTAGCAAGCAATTGTGTGATCGTCTTTTGACTTTTCCATCTAGCTTAACCGTTTAACTACAAATTAAAACGAAATATAACCGTTTAGCTCTAAACAACTGCCTAACCCACTTTTTACAACACTTAACATATCGAGTTACATTTAACTCAAAAAGATTTTGACCCAGTAACTTTCTGAAACATCCTTAATATTAGGAGTGGTGATTTGCACACTCCTCTTATTTATTTGCACACTCAAATTGTGTATATTTTAACATTTTTACCTCTACAATATTTAGTGGTATGTGCGTATATCGAGAATATAATAGTCATGACACATATATTTTGGAGTATGTCAATAACTTTATAGAGTATACTCATCATCACCATAATATTATCTGTGTACGTGGTTACACATGATGAGATATTACTAACTTATTGCTTGTAAAAGTTTCGTCATTAAATACATCACAACATTACATGTGGCATGTCTAGACTCAATCAATGATCTAATAATTTTGATAAGAATTACTACCTCCGTCCCAAAATTATTGTTTACAGACAAAAAACACACAGTTTTAGATAGAAATAACTTTTTCAGCTTTCTCTCTCTCTTTTTGCAGAATGACAGTTTTACGCTTAACCAATTAATTTTATACTTCTTTATTTTTTGTAATAATAACCTCAAGTGAGGGCAATATGATAAACTCAACAAAATTCTCTATCTAATTTTGGAAGTTATAAAATTGGACAATACTTTTGGGACTACCCAAAATAAAATAGTGGACAATAAAATTAGGACGGAATTAGTAATATTTTGTTGTTTTGACTTGGAATATACACAAAATACTGATTAATTCAATTTGCTAATTGCCTAGTTTAGTAGGGAAAATATATGGAAGGTGGGAAAGGTGTTGTTGTGGTTTTTTTTTTGCATTCTAAATTAGAGTAATGATTAATAGGCACTTGTAGGTTTAACAAGAGATTGGACCCTACATATATACCCAAACTCAACTCAATTTAGGTAACACCATCAAATTTCATCTACCAAAATGACACGTTTGTACTTTTTAGTGTGTGCTGTCCACCCAACTTTACTTTTTTCAAAATTTTATTTAATTTTTTTTACCAATAAATAACATGACACGTGATTGATGAACTGAAAACAATCTTCATCTGTCCCTAACCTAACGACTTGTGTTAAAAGGAACAAAAAATGGACGACCATTAAACGTGACAATTTGTTTGTTGAAATGTTCACGAATGTCTTGTTATGATTGACAAGAACTAACGATAGATATTTTTCGTGACAGATATATGAATTTTACGTTCGACTCGTTAGATGAAAAACCTACATTCAGATTGATTGATATTATAATTTTTGGATAAGTCGAGAAAAAACATGTGTGCGTTAATGTTATTAGAGTTTGGCGTCTCTTGAGATTGAGTAGTCGAAGTTTTATAGTGAAACAAACTGTTTTTACATTTAAAAACTATCTCGTCTCATGAAAAGTAACGAAACATGAAAAAAAACATGTATTAAAATTTAAAATGTGTTTTTCTTGCACCTAAAATAGTGAGTTTAATAAAGTTTAACGAGTTATGAATAATAGCAATTTATGATGCTTAGATCTACAACAGTGTTTCACATAAAATTAGCTTTGTAATATAAAAAAACTGATAGTGCAACTTATTGTTTGTTTTCTCACACAACTATGCAAATAACAAGCTTTTATATATAAAATAATAACACATATCATTGAGTATATTTATAAAAATTATCGTTTTGAAATTAATCGGTTATTTAAAAATTCAATTAAAGAGAAAAAGAAACTCTAAATAATTTATTTGTGTAATTAACTGTTTCTTGGCACAATTGGTATTATTCTTTTAGTCAAGTGGAGACTATTTAAATACTGATCTAGGTTCAGACCTAACTTTTAATTAATTAGACTAACGTAATTTTTGATAATGACTTATAGAGTCTTAATTAAAAAATAGAAATATGGATTAAGTCATAAGTAGTTTGTTTGTTTTGTGCTTAAAATAAACTAACGACTTTCTGGAAAAAGCCAGCAGGAGGGCGCTTTCTGTATTAAGTCATGACTTATTATGTTTATTTTACATATTTACCCTCTAACTCCCTCACTTAACTAATTTAAAGGGACAAAATAGTAAACTTCACTGATTCAGACTGTATATTCAGCACACAAAACAAACAGTCATATACCCGTCTACAAAACAGACAACATATATTTTTATATATTTTTACAGACATTTTAATTTTATAAGACTTAATAAAAATATTAAACAAACAGGCCCTAACTGAGATAGATGTCAATTGTCAGAGATCGAATTTTTGAAAAATAGTTTGATTGGCATGAAAAAACGCATGAAATTAAAATGTTTTCATCGTTATACACTTTTTGGATAATTTACTTGTGTAAATGTATGGACGAAATGAAAAAGTCCTGGTGCTGGTAAATAAACAAGTAACTGAAGTCTATTGTTGAGATATGTGAGTTTTAAACGCTTTTATTTTATTTAATGGTATCAATGCGCATATTATATTACTCTCTCTGTTTTATGGTAATAGTCTACTGACTAAAAACACGTAGTTTAATAAAACATTATTTTTTTATTTCTTTCTCTTACTTTGTATACAATGACTACTTTACCTTTAACTAATTAATTTATAATTTTCTTTATTATTTGTAATAAATGAGAGTGATATGATAAACTTAATTTATATTTCTTATGTATTTTTAGACTGAACTGTTAATATGAGACGTACAAAAATAATAACCTGAACTATTAATATGGGGCGGAAAAAGTACAACGTATAATATCAGTTTTAAGAAGTTTTCTTATTTCTTATGTAATTATCAGTGTATCTTTTTTGGGCACTGATCATGTGGATACGTTTTAAAACATGCAAACACACAAATCAAAATCAAATCGTTGACCACGAAACTAAAGTAACACAAAGATAAAACCATTTATTCTGCGACATCTTCTAGATAATACGTCTTGTAAAAGGAGTCACGCTAAAAGCATGGGATCGAAGGTTTATCCGAGTACATACGGCACTATAATCCTGCTGTACCACACCATGCCTCATAATCTAGCCCGGGTTTCTAAAATAGACCCGATAAATTTGATTTGTTTTTTAGCCGAAACTGGTTCAATCGATTGAACTAACCAGATCGTTTCGGGTTTCAAAATATTACACCTAAGTTTCGGTAACAATGTCCAAAAAAAAATGCCTGTTTATTTATGAAGGCTGACGAACAACTAAGTAAACGGTAATCATTGGTGGATTTTAATTGAGATTTGGGAAGGCTCTGATCTTTCAAAGTTTATAACGAGTAATGTACTGTAAATATTATGCATTTTGTTTTAAAATAATTGTTTATTTTTATATTTTGATATGTAAAAGATAATCCGACCTTTTAAAATAAATACATAAGGTCTGTCATTAACGACAATAAGTGGTTTCTACCATTCAAAGTTTTGTGTGATTACGGATTAGCCTTTTAGTCCCTAAAACTTTAGCTAGCTTTTAACACATGACAAACCACTAAACTGGGAAAACACAAATCTTAAACGCAATTATTGTCCGGCACCATTCAATCATGGATGGTTTCGTATAAAACTTTACTATTAATTAATACGGATTATACATGTGTCAACAAATGGTAGAAAAAGGTCGCATGTAGGAGCATGTTCTAAAAAACCTGTTGATCTAAATATGTAAAATCAAATACTTGCTATCTATTAAAATTATTACACGATCTTAATTTTTGCGTTGTTCAAACGCTACTATATAAAATGTATATATAATTGTTGAAATATTAAGAAATTTCGACAATTATATAAAAAAGAAAACATTTAGTTTTCAGAATTTCAGGTGTTCCATCACCAAGTCAATATAGTCGAGTGACTGGTTACGGGTTTAATCACGAGGTTAACCCGGTCAATTCATCGAGTCGGGAGTTCGACCATCGATCAACTCGGTCGAGTCATCAAATTATGATTCACCTATCAAATCAATTAGCATATAATTAATTATTTGTCGTTAGACAATTATCGATGTTATGTGTGAGTACACGACAAATTGTATACCTTATAATAGAGGGGAATCACGTTCCCCTAGGAACAGTGACCCCCTCACATACTCAATTTTTTATTCTTTCATCTCACACATACTCACTACTTCCTCACACATTTGGGAATAAAAAACACAGAAAACTCATCTCTGACAAAACACCGAAAACTCATCTCTCACTCACACATCAAACTCATCTCTCACTCACGAGTTTCATTTGATTAAATCGGTTTGATCTAATGAGTTTGATTTCATCAAATCGGGTTCATCTAAAGTTTGATCTAAGTTTGATCAACGAAAGGGTAATCGCGATTCACGATGGATCAAAGTAAGTTGATTTGATCAAAGAAAGGGTGGTCACGATGGATCAAAGTAAGTTGATAAGATTCACGAAAAACCGACTATTAATTAAAGGTTCGTTCGTTTTCTGATTTCAGTGCTTTTTTTAATTGAGTTATAGTAATAAATTTGGGGTTTTTATTTTGTTTTATACTGAAGACTTATATAAGTAAAAATTAGGGCTTTTACTTTTTATGTTTTGGTTAATTGAAATCTCAGTCAATTTTTTTGATTCACGTGTTGGGTTGTTGATTTTCAGACGTGGGAACAATAGTTATTCGGAGATGTTTTGTGATCAGCAGATTAAAAGTATAAAGAGCAGATTTAAAGAATCGTGTTGGTCCAGCTGAATAAGCTGTCAAAGCTCAGGCAATGATAGTCCTGAAGCAAAAAAGATAAGTTATTCAAATTCATATCATATGTAGCTGCTGCGTTGTTTATATATTTTGTCTTCGCATTTTTAATGTTCTGTTTGGAGTAATATGTATGCATTTTAAGGGGTTGTTTGGGTCTACATTTTTTTATATGAAAGCTTATAAATCATAATCCCAAAACCAAATAAGCCATAAGTCGACCATGTATGCAGAAAAACAAACCTTAAACAGTTGAACATCCAGATGATGGTTTATAGACTTACTTCCAACATTAAACAATAAAAGGATAGTCGTCACAGAAGACAAAAGAATATAGGGTTCTTTGGATCATTTTTTATGTGCGCCATTAATTTTAATTGAAACCCAGTAAATATGTATATGCTTTTATTTTTGTTTATATATAGTGAAATTTTTTTTCTTAATTGCAGGCGACGATTGGCTTAAGTATTTTGGGCGTATGTTGCATGAGGTAAATATCATGTTGTGATACCTGTTTGTGGTGGTATCCTTTGTAACAGAAACTGATCTTGATGGGCACTTGCCGATCGTTGCTGGCACCCGTCCTTTTGTTGCCGCAATATGCCGGGTAGCGATTGTGATCATGTCTCATGGTGCAACGATATATTGGCGATGATCAAATGTGTGTTTTGGAATGTTTTGGTAACTGTGCCTTGACAAAACCGGTATCTTGGCGGGGCGACCATGTGGTCGCAGCCATGACCGGTTTTGGGTACGCCTTCCATTCTTCCATCTCTTAGCCTCTAATGCAATCCCGTTTGTTTTGTGATTATTGATGTTGTAGTATACTATGATTTAGGGAATATATATGGGTATGTGGGCGTGTATCTTTTTGAAGATTCTAAAAGGCAATGATGATTATACTCGAGGGTTTAACCGGATTATGTGCTTTTTGGCGGGGCAATCTTCATGGGTTTGCATCCACGGTACATGTATCCTCATATCCGATGATCACTTATCTGAGCCTCGAACTACCAATTTTTATTTTTTTTGCTTTTGGTGCTTACCACCCACAACTTGGGTTCACCGTTTGGATGCACCAACTTATGCAACTGAAAGACGACACCGAACCTGATCCCAAATATTGTTTGAGAATTAATGGCGATCATGATATTTGTTAATTGGTGTTTGGAATGCATTTTATGGTTTGCTAGCGTTAGTGCCCGCGCAAACCATGAAAAAATTGATCCCAAGTATTTCTGATGTCATGATGTTTGAGAATTAGTGGTTATGATGATATTGCATTTGTGCATTACTATTGGTCATGGTGAGGGCAAACGACCCGTATCTTGGCGGGGCAGCACCATGAGCACGGTGTTTGCAGCCATGTCGGGTCGGCTCCTCTATGTCAACACTCGCGAATCAGAGCCTATATATACTGTGTTTTCATGCCGGTTACGGACCATAAATACTCTATGCTGTGCCATCTAAAGGTGTTCTCACTCTCACCTAAATATAAAAAAAAGTATTTTACTTTCTAATTAAATGTTATATCATTTACATTTCTTTTTACTTGACTAACAGGGAGTAAGAACGAAGTTGCGACCATGGGAGTTCAGTATGGGATCTAACAAGGAAATCAACGGCTGACGCGACTATAAAATGCAATTGCTGCCGGCGGTCTTAGGTGATAGCAGTTTTGGTCTTTTGGAGGTGGTGTGGCGGTTTCGCGAGTGAGGTAGGTTGTTAGTTTTCTGGGTATGGGATTTTTTTTAACAAAACTAGCTTTTATTTTGTTTTTTGTTTTCAGCTTATATATCTTTTCTGGGGCTATGATAATTTTATCTATGCAAAAATGTGATAAATATGAGGTGATTTTAAATGCACCTAATTATAGTAGCTAAAAATGATAGTACGCAGAGAGACTAAATTAGCTTAAAGAAGACACATGACTCACAATTAAGCCTCTATTAAGGTCTCTGTTTACAACCTATGACAAGGTATAGCTAATCCAAACACTCCCAGTTAAGTGGGTATTAGTGGATAGGTTCAATGGGCGGTTTCAAGGGTGATTTCAAGAGGTGGGTTTAAAGAGTTGGGCTTAGGACGTAGAATGTATATGTTTTTTTAGATGAAAGAATAAGAAAAGGACTTGAATGTATATGTTTTTTTAGAATGTATACAACATATACATTCTACGACTGTATACAACAATTTCCTCTTTAGTAAAGGGTTTTTTCAATTCCCGGTTTAGTTGCTTAATGAACATGGTGGTTTACTGTTACGATGGGCCTTACACTGTTGTCGTGTACGTTATTGTTGTATGCACGGTATTTTAGCGTAGGTGTAGTTGAACGTGTTATCATCCTATTAATAGTTATACAGACTAATGTGGTCATCGTGTATATGTTTTTATGCACAGACCAACGAAGGAAAATCTAGCCCGGGCTACTGACTATGAAGTTTAGTGACATTGTTGTTCCACCACTATATGGAGAAGCTTTCAGGAAAGCCATTATGACTTTCCAACATCAACGAGTGCCGTTAAACGGTGCTACAGATTCAAACTTGCTGGTGTGAGGGAGCGGAGCCAATGAGGCGTTGTGGAGTGAAACACTTGAAGACATCACGGTGAGCACAAAACAAGTAGCATTAATTTATTTCCTTCGGTAAAGAGTTTAATTACTCATAATAGGGGGTCAAATATTTGGTTTTCTGAACTTATATGTTTTCTGAAATTTTTTTGCGTTTTTTGTACTAAAACGATATTCGTCATCCTCATAATGGATGTTGTTAAAACAGTAGCCAAACGGTCGCTATCCTGCAAAATGGATGTTTGGTTGCTGTTAAAGTAGGAGCCAAACACCCCTTTTGCTGCAAACCGGGCGTTTGGTTGCTGCTAAACCCTGCACCAAACACTATTGCTACAAATCATGTCTGCTATTAGAGATTTAGAGTTATGTATAGATGTGACTACTTTTTGATTAAATATCTCTTTCATGGAAAAGGCACTTCGATAGACAAAGCGGATGGACTTCCTTTGACAGAACGCATGCTACAAAGAAACTTAGGGATTACGAAGCAATGGCCCCGCAAAGTATGTTTGTTCGGTGACTCGATGGGGAGGTGTAAAAAGCGACGAGGTTTTCTTTAGCGGTACTCTACATGAATGTTATCAATAGCAAGGTATCTTTTCAAACCAATTTGCTTGCTTTGCTGTTTGTTTTGACCGCAAATTCATGTTGTTTAGTGTACGTTGCATTTGGGTGCATGGGATATGCATTCCCCTTTTTCTGCCTAGAAGTTGTAATGTTTTGCTATTTTTGTAGAAACCTGATGCGGGGATAACTCAAGATTTAAAGCTAATTTTGATGGTGAAGTTGAATCCCAATGTCTTGGATCATGTTCCTCGCTGGTAAGTCTTTGAAGATGCCCGTAGTTAACCCAAACTCTATCTGTAGTAGTTCAATTTGATGTGTAGTTGCCTGCTAATAGTTATCACTTAGTTGCATAAAGTTTGGGAAAAAATAAAATAAGCGTTACATTTAGCTATTTATTATTTGACTTAACTGACTTTAGTTTTCGTGGAATGGTATATTTACGCCGTTTTTTTAAATTCAAACAGCTTTTCGTGGTACTTGGTATGTCAATATTGTATCCAAATGTATCTTAAAATATCCGTTGTCCTAATATGATTTAGATTACTATCTTTTTTAACTGATTTGTGTATGCAGACAAGGAGGAAGCAATACATGAGGACTTACAACACCGAAATATCGTGAGAAGTTTGTTTGATGTTGCGTGCTATACTTTGGAAGTTTGTTTATGCTACAGAAAACAGACGGACGTCAAAGAGGATGAACCAATTTTCACGACCAAAGCGAACACACAAAATGTTCCTTCAAACACGCCGCAGCGGAGCACGGGCAAAATTCCTAGTAATAGATAAATTCAGGCATGTGGTAGGTGTGAAAATAGTTAATCTGGATACGTATGTATAATTTGTAAATTCTGCGTTTTTCTTTTTGTTTGGTTTTACGTTGAATTGCATGTTTATGATTAACGATGACCGGCCCATATAATTTGGAAGTAAGGAACACCACTAATGGGCTCATGTATTAAACAATTGAAAATGTCCACACGACTAATGGGCTCGTGTATCATTACGACTTTTTTTCATCATTAGGACTTATACTAATAGGTTTATGATCCGAACAGAAAAAAACCAAAATCGATTTAAAAAATAGTTTTTCAAAACCGGTTTTGTTTAAACCAGTTACGTAGGTGGCACGTGACCTGTCTAATAAATGGACAGGATCGGTTAAAAAATCGGTTAAAACCGAACCAATATAATTAAACATCAGTTAAAATATAAAAAAGCATTTTCGTTTCAATCCGATTGAAGTCAAACTGGTTTGTATTAGATTTCATAAATTCTCATGCCCAAATATCATTGATGATCACATATAAATACATCACAAATCTTGAATAATAAGAAAACTAACATGAGCCAAGTCCAATAATTAATCGGCTAATACTTCACCGCAGTTAGAACGGGAGGTCTTCGGACGTTCAAACTGGAACGAAACTCTACAAATAAGGCACTCGGAAGACCCTTGGTGAAGATATCCGCATATTGAAACCATGACGGAACATGTAAAACACGCACTTGCCCCGAAGCCACATAATCACGAACAAAATGAATATCTATCTCGATATGCTTAGTACGCTGATTTTGTACCAGATTAGTAGAAAGGTAAACAACACTTACATTGTCACAGTAAACAAGTGTAGCAGTATGCAAAGGAGCATGTAATTCCAGCAAAAGATTACGAATCCATGCAGTTTCAGCGACAATATTAGCAACACCACAATATTTAGCCTCTGCACTAGAACGAGATACAGTAATATGTCGTTTAGCAGATCAAGAAAGTAAATTATCCCCAAGAAAAACAAAATACCCAGAAGTGGATCGTCGGGTGACTAGGCAACCTGCCCAATCAGCATCGGTGTATGCAGTGAGCTGAGTGGTAGTTGAAACATGTAGTTGTAGACCATGATCAAGAGTACCGGGAACATACCAAAGAATTCTCCTCAAAGCAGCAAGATGAGGCTCATGGGGATCATGCATGTAGAGAAAACTTTTTGAACAGCATAAGAAATATTTGATCTCGTAAAAGTAAGATATTGAAAGCACCTGCCAAGCTACAGTACAAAGTGAAATCAAAAATCGGGTTACCATCAGGGCCTAGATTGAATTCAGTATCCACCGAGTCCTGCAAGGATTGCAATCTTGCATGTGAGCTCTCTCAAGAACCTCTGCAACAAATTTGGACTGTGATAAAAATAAATCAGATGCAGTCCGCGTCCGCTGAGCAGAAATACCAAGAAAATAATTAAGAGACCCAAGATCTGTCATCGCAAGCTTGCCATGAAGAGAGCCAATAATACGTTGTAGCAATAACGTATATAAGCAACGTCCGATCCAAAACGATAAACAAATAAGGACGCGTCACTCTTACTCTGCTGAAAACTAATCCGAGTAGCAAAGCTAGAAAAATGATGAAACCAAGCTCGAGGAGCATGTTTAAGGCCGTATAATGATTTCTGCAAGTGACAAACATAATGAGGTCTGGCAGAATCAACAAACCCGGGAGGCTGGTGTATATAAACTGTCTTAGATAGATGACCATGAAGAAAGGCATTCTTCACGTCAAGCTGATTAATAGGCCACTGGCGAGAAACTGCGAGACTCAAAACTATACGAATGGTATCCGGTTTAACCATCAGGCTAAAAGTCTCATCAAAATCAATACCTTGTTTTTGACTTCGTCCGTTTGCAACAAGATGAGCCTTATACCTGCTTAATGAACAATATGCATGAAACTTATGTTTGAAAAGCCGCATGAAACGAACAACATTAACGTTAGCTGGACGAGACACAAGAACCACGTTCCATTAGTAATTAAATCATTTTATTCATCTAACATAGCTTCTTTCGACTTAGGGTCTCGAAGAGCATGGACATGAGAGCGTGGAAGGGGTGAATTAGTGGTAACATTAAGAGACATGCGTTCAGGAGGTTTTGAAATACCGAACTTTGCACGTGTAACCAGGTGATGAACATTATGGACAGGTTCAGGTGATGGGTGGGCCGTAGGATGGACAACAACCGGGTGAGAGGTGGAGGTAATTTGTTGTTGATCTATGGGTGAACCACGTGGTGTTTAGGTAGAAATGGTATGGCGGGTCGAGGTTGTTAGGGCATTTTGTTGTTGGGCCGCAGGGGAAGCAGTCGGTGGTGGACTCCCATTGGTTTGGTGGGCCGGTGGTGTGTGAGGTGGTGATTGGGTTGGATTAGTTGGCTAGGTTGGCTGAGTCGGTTGGTTATGAGTTATGTGATTAGGCATGATATGTGAAGGTGGAAGTAATGGCGGAAGTAAAAAAGTCATATTAAGGTTTAGCAGAAGACGTGACAGTCCCAAATGGGAAAACGTCTTCATCAAATCGGACATGTCTCGAGATAATATCTTATTGGAGGATAATTCAAGACATCGATAACCACGATGATTGGTGAGATAACCTAGAAATATGCATGGTGTAGAACGAGGTTCGAGTTTGTGTGCAACATCAACGTGAGGATAGCAAAGGCATCCAACAATACGCAAATGTTCATATGTGGGTGTTTGCTTGTAGAGTTTGGTGAATGGTATTTCGTTATTAATTGCGGTAGAAGGTATATGTTCAAAAGGTGGGCATCCATATTAAGAGCCTCCACCCAATAATATGGAGGTATGTGAGCTTGAAAAAGCAATGTACGGATAAGGTTATTAAGGGTGCGAAGCACACGTTCGGATTTTCCATTCTGTTAGGAAGTACGAGGGCACGAAAGCGAAATTGTATGCCATTTAGGCGAAAAAGGTCATGGAACCGGGTGTTTTCATATTCACCCCCATGGTCACACTATAAAGCCTTAATGTCTACATTAAATTATTTATTAACATAAGCACGAAAATCAACAAATGTATCAAACAATTATGTCCCATAGCAACCCTTTTTACATCTTATTGTCTAGCAATTATGTCATCATGAAGAGTACAGTCTCTAATAAAGTGACTTAATCTACCACACATAAAACATCCTCTTCTTTTCATAACAGAACCAAAAGGTAAATCATTCCTAGAGTTTTCAAAACCTAGACCAGCCCTTTTAGTATTACCATGATGTTTAGGGTCTTTATCCAATGTCTTCCTGGGAGTTTTTACCCGCTTGGAAGCAGAACTAGGTGGTGACACATAACCTTCAGAAAAAAAACTACTCATTAAAGGTGGATAGATGACCTTTTTGGTCACAATAGGTTCTTGTTGGGTAAGTATACTAAAGTGAGGAGTGCATGAGGTGTATTTACTAGAGTCAGAGTCTGAGTCACTTGAAACTTCAGTCTGTTTGCCATAAACAACTTTTGACTTATCTAACTCTACATAGTTATTAGAGGGCAGGTTTATTCCTGACAAGGGTGGGGGAACTGCCTTCAATCCCTTAGCATGTCTATCATTCTCTAGAACATTCTCATTACACTACTAGAACTGTCAAAAATCCCTTTTGACAGGTCTTTATCAGTTAGTATCTGCCCAGGTTGTTCATCCATATACCCCAAACCAGTTTTATCATAATAACCCATATTAGAATTTAATAGCTTCTCAATACCCTTTGAAGATTTTTGCCAATTTTAATTGTTTCTTTTTCATTAGATAAACTAGTTTTTAAAACTTCATTTTCTGTTGAAATTTTTAAAAGTTGTCTTTCAAAGGCTTTGATTGTTGTCTCTTTCTCTTTAAGTTGAAGACACAAAATTCTAATTTTCTCTTCATAATTTTGCCAGCCTTTTGATACAAAACTATGTTAGCTTTTAGTTTATTAACACCCTGTTTATAAGCATTTACTTCTACAGTGCATATGTTATACTTTTGGTATTGTTCCTCTAGTTCTACCTTACGATTGTTAAATTTAAGCAGAAAATCTTTAGAACAAGGATGTACCTCACAGTCTCCATGAGAGAGGGCCATTAGATCATGTTCTTCATCCTCCTATGTTAGAGCCTAATTGACTCTGCCATCAACAGAGATCATGACTTTGGCATCTTTTGTATTCCTTGGATTCTTGTTTGATCCTTTTGAAACATTCTCCTTGGTACTGATGTTGCTTCCAGTGTTGCTGTTGGTCTTCTGGTTGCTTCCTTCAACCTTCTCTTGTTTGCATTCCCTAGAAAAGTTTCCATTCATTCCACAGTTGTAGCATTCCACCTTTGATTTGTCATATCCTAGAGGCTCCCTTGGATCAACTGTCATCACTCTTCCAGTTTTCTTATAGATGTCGTTTGACCTAACAGACACCATAGATGCTTGCCATTTGAAATCCACCTCTTCTATGTTAGCATCATCCATCTGGAACAGATCATCCATGGTTAATCTTGTTCTAGTGTCTTGATTAGCAAAGAAGGAGAAGCTGCTTCATCACTGAATGATGATTGAGGTCTTCCACGTGGACTGGATGTTGACTCACTAGCGATACTTTGGTAGTATGTACCGGTAGGTTGTTTTGACAGAAAAGCTAGATTGGGCTTTGGTGAAGGAACCACAAATTGACTGGTTCCTCTTACATCAATCTCATAGACTCTGAGATTGTTGTAGAGATGATCAAAAGGTGTGACATCAAATTCATCTCTTGTAATAAAGTGCATAGCCGTAGCCTTCCATTCTGGTGGAACTCTTCTTAAGAATTTAAGATTTGCTTCATCATGAGGAATAACAAGGCCATTAGTTGCTAATTGAATAAGCAACTTACTGAATCTTCCATAGCCTTTATGAATCCCTTCTACACTAGAGATTGCAAAGCTATCAAATTCTTGTTTCAACACAGTTTACTTCATATTCTTATATTTGTCGTTTCCTCCATATCTAAGCTTGATGGCATTTCACATAGTTTTAGCATCTCTACAATGATGAAAACTAGGTAGAATATCTTTTGAAAGAGTCATGGCTAGTGTGGTTCTATCCTTTCTTTCTTTAGTATCAGCCTTAATTTTTGTAACAGTTATTGCATGCTGAATTTGTATTGTACCATTAACTAAGAAAGTAACTTGCTTTGGTGTATTCCCATTCTTATTGATATCCCACAGATTATAATCTATGTGATTCAAAAAGTGTTCCAGCCCAAGTTTCATAATTGTCGTTTTTAAGAATTAGGAGCTTGACAGCAGATAAAGTGTGTGAAGTGGGTGTAGGAGTTTGAGTTGCTTCCACAGTTTGTACACTTGGTGGAATTGGTTCACCTGTTTAAAGTGTATCACCATTCTGAATGACATCTTCAATGTGAGTGTTTTCATCATCAGGTTGAGACATGATGCTACAGTTTGGGTGAGTGAGGTTGTAGATTTAGGGTTAGTTCTTCTTATTTAGAGTTTCTCAACAAGTTCTGATACCACTTGTTGATCCATTTGAATAGATCGAGATCCTGTTAAGATTGCACTAATAGCTTGTAAACAAACTAGAGCACGAGAGAGACTCTTACTCAACCTAGATTAGTTATGCGAAATCTTACTTATCAAAACTTAATAAGAACTGAGAAT
Source organism: Glebionis coronaria (assembly GCA_025667525.1). Lineage (NCBI taxonomy): Eukaryota > Viridiplantae > Streptophyta > Magnoliopsida > Asterales > Asteraceae > Glebionis > Glebionis coronaria. The sequence goes on along the minus strand of CM046881.1, from coordinate 22,320,495 downwards.
TCTACTAACTATTCGATATTTATTTATCGTAAAACTTGTGTTGAGACACAATAAACTCAACGACCCTATGTTCTTTTTATATAAAAAAGAACTCTAGAATATTCTATTATGATACATATATCACACACGATATACTCCTATTATAACTAGAACATATCTTTACTAAAGATATACCAGTCTTTATATATACTAGCAGTACTTACTATTAATCCTAACAGTACTTACATGTACCGCGTGAACACTAACAGTACTTGCAATGCTAATGGTACTTGGACTACATACTAACGGTACTTGGTACTTATACAAATAATTCCCAACAACAGTATCTTTAGAACCATGCTCATACCACATTTTTCTCAAATTAAACCTCAAGTCACTCACATGCATTCTATAACCAACAAAATAGCCACATAATGTCATCTGCCATTTCTTACTACCTTCAACAACCAACACTTCGATCTCATTACCATTCTCATCCAATTCGGGTAGGAACAACTTCCAATTTATTCTCTAATTCAATTGGATTAGCACTAGCAATTCCACTATAAGTACTTTTAACAGTATTAACAGATTGTTCTTGTAGTTTACTTCCTTCCCCATCAGATTGTCTGCCCTTTTCATTTCCTTCCCCTCTAGTCACAACTTTGCAAGCAACACTACCAACATTGATCACCTCCATACCAAATCTAATTTTCTCTAAACTTATACTACTCATCTCCTCACAAATTGTTAATTACTCATGTATGAGTAATTAACTATTTGGGTGTGTTTATAGCCCCTTTAATACTATTTTGCTTGTTTAAACTATTTTGGGGTGTAAATAATGCTTTGATACTTGCTTATGAACACAAGACTATTTTCTTGAACACTATGTGAGAGTACTGTTATGAATAAACCTAATTAGCGATAACCCACTAATCCTCAATATCACGAATCGTTAATTACTTATGTGCGAGTAAGATCTTATGTTATGGATAGATCTATTGAGATTTAACAACCTTCGCTCGGGTAAACAGATACACTACCGGATGAGCGTATGCCATATGATATGAATCTACGTTGTTCGGGGTAGACTCGTACGTGGGGCAAACTTATTATATGTGCATCCTTGCACGTACTGGTCGGAAGCTTCGATGTCATGAGCTTAGTGCTACCATAAACCCTCTGTTTTTCTAGCACTTGGCATTAGATCTCCTATATTTGCCTTGTGTACATGATTAATACTTGCGGTCCACTTTACTATGATTTGAACTAAAACTTATATTCTCACCAACTTTATGTTGTTGTTTAAGCATTTATCTCATGTATTTGATCTTGCTTACTATATGAAATTTTTGGAGTCCGCACACATTCATGACTTGTCTTCGGATGTTTCATATTTATATTTTGAACTATTATCTCGTTGTCAACTTAAAACTATTTCTTTTCCGCTGCTATGGAACTTGTAAACTCTTTTATCTTAATTAATGAAACAAGGTACTTTTATAAAACGCTTCATTTAAAGACGTTCTTTTGGTCATTGTACTTTGAAATTATTATATAACTGCCTCCGAACTTGTATGTTTCCGCTATACTATTTTGGGGTATTACACCTTAAGAAAATGATTCATATTAACTTTCCGTTTTCTTTTCACTTTCTAAAGAACATATAAACCAACACTTTTTTTTTTTGTCTTTTTCTGTCAATTATAACTTGAAAACTGAATGTTAAAAATCACCCATTACAACAAACTAATCATTTTTAACTATGTTTATGCATCAAGAAACTACAGTTTTATTTCACTGAAAAAATAGTAAGATCGAAGAGCATTTATAACAAGATCGAAGAAACTACAGTTTTATAGTTAGATCAAAGAGCATTTATAACAAGATCGAAGAAACTACAGTTTTATATAGTTAGATCGAAGAGCATTTATAATGTAGAATTGGGTAAAGTCTTTCAAATAACTTGGCAACATTAGAGAAGATAATTTCAAGTGATTTTTTAATGAAAGACTTGGCAAAGTTTTTGAAATAATCATTTAGCTTTTTACAATTTTATTTCATTGAAGAAGCTATTCAATTCGAAGATAACTTGTTAATAACAAAACTTAATAAAAACGTGACATGTCAAAACTTCAAGTTGTTAAAACTTACTAAAAAGCTTATGCGTTGAGGTTGGTCTAATATGAAAAAGCTACATGCAATGGTGCATCCTTGCGTAACTACTTTGCTCAAATTAAATAAGCTAGCTAGTACCTAGCTAGGTTAACCCTAAAGATATTACATGCATATCTCCTATATGATTCTATGAAGACATATAAAGAACTGAAGATCGATAGATTGACCACAGATCCCTAAAAACCCATGTAGAAAAGATTGGTTTTCAGATCCAAGAATGGAATAAATATGATGGGTCATCTTACATTATTAAATCTTCGCTATAAATAGACATATTCTCAGTTTCTCTGCAATATCCATTAAAACACAACATGTACATTACATCACTTTATTTACTTTTCTGCTTTGGCGGAACTGAACTCGATCATCAACAAACTAAATTGATATCATGACACAATCTGTACAAACAACCTTCGGTAATAACGTAGCTTACTGGCACATATAACTAGTTACTTTCTGGAGTACATTTATATCTGGTTTATAGGATGGAAATTGAAAAAAAATTTAGCTAATGAGTTATACTTGGAATTTTATATAAAGTATCAACAAGTAGTACAAATTTGTTTAGTTTGTCAAATTAGTGTTCACATCATAAATTTGTTTTTACGTTGCAAGGATAAATAGGTCCAAACCTTGTGGCCTTAGAGTCCGTTAGGTTTCATTCATGTAATCTCTATATAAAGTGCATGAAGAATAATAAGAACCGTGAGGGGTTTTATCATTTTAACATGGTACCAAACCCGATCTCTAAAAACACCATCCTTAAAACCCTAATCACTACAACTGCCGTCAGTTTACTCACACATCTATCTGGTTTATAGGGTGGAAATTAAGTTAATTTCTACCTAATGTATACCGACAAGGTATCAACCAGTAGTACAAATGTGTTTTAGTTTGTCAAATTAATGTTCACATCATAAATTTGTTTTTACGTTGCAACTTGTGATGGTGGATGTTTTTGGAAGCATTGGAGAGATTCCAAAATCATTACTAATAAACTTTAGGGAATTTCTAATATGTGCCCGAGTGTACATGTTTGAGTTTATATAAAAGTAAAGTTTGAGATTATTAAACTCAAATTGTTATTTATTCATGGTAAATTTTGAGTATATTTCATGTGAATTAAATGTATTTTGTATATAAAAGGAAGGTTTATGTGTGATAAATGTGGCTTAACAGATAATTTTGAGTATATTTCATGTGATAAAGGAAGGTTTATGTGTGATAAACTTTATTGTGTATAGTACTGTATACTGTCTAATATGTTGTTATCTACCTAAATAATTAAGAAAACTATTGATCCTTCTTGCATTTGTATTATGATATGGTTACAATTATGTATGTCCGGTCCAGATCAGAAACCGGACCGGACATGACAACTTGATCAAACCGAATCGATCGAACAAGACCGAACATATAGTCCTCGGTCTGTGTTTTTTGTAAAATTCTATCTTCGGTTCAGTCGGTTCGGTTCGGTCTTACAAAAAAACCTACTATTATGCGTAAAGAACCGGATTGAAGATCCTGAACCGGACCTGACCGTATCATTTCGGTCTAGCATTTTGGACAATTTCGAGTGCCGATCCGGTCTGGTTTTGACTGGTCCAGTCCGATCTTTGTACTGTGATCACCACTAGTTACAAGTAATATAATGTATGTGGAAGCTTGAAATTCGTTGGATATGAAGAATAAAGAAGACATGATGGAATGGAGATAGAATAGTGATTACACAGATAATTTTGTGGTCTCTTTCTTTATGCGAAATGCCCTGTGTTTTCTAGGTTGTTTGTATTATATGTTGTCCAAAAAGGGATCTTATAACACTTAAATAATCTACACTAAAATGGCATGTTATTCACAAAATATGGTTTCAAAACATAATCTTTTAAGAAATCGTACCATATCGTCAGGCTACTTTTTTTTAGTACTGTAGTAAATTAAAGAAGATATTTTTCAATTCCCAGGAAGCTAGAAACACACAAACGAAACATTTAACTAATGAGTTTAAAGATGTTGCCTTTCATTTTATATATGTATGCATATATGCCACAAATATTCTCTTATCATAATACTGACTTAACTTTGTTGTTTATATCAATGTATATATATTGATTAAATCATTGTTGTTTTGCAAAGTGTGATTCTATTCACTAACTTACAGAGTTACAGATAGATTTGTATACAGTTTTTGGCCATATTAGCATACTTAATCCTGTATCGGAGAACCAGATATATTGCAAGTTGCAAATTACTAAAAGGGCATCCCCTGAATTCGATGAACTCGATCAACACATGTATAAGCTGATTATATGCTTGATAGCACATGTATAAGCTGAGTATATGCTTAATAGCACATGTATAAGCTGAGTATATGCTTGATAGCACTACTTGACGCCAAGAATTACACTTCGAAAATGAAATGTACTGCTATATATAGTATAGCTAGCGATCCGTTAATCAATCCAAATGAGTATTTGTTTGTAATGTCAGCCAAATTTTAAGCTGTTTGTAATTGGTAATTTATATGCTATTTGATTATTTATAAAACATGATCAGGAATTAGAGCTAGCTCCAGATACATAAGTGCATAATACAAGAAAATAAAAACTTCATATCACATATATGATGAACACAAGTGCTTCATTAACTTAGTTTGTAATCTCAAAAGACCAGATGGTTAACATTAGACAAGTAAATAATAGCTAAATGATTAAAGACCGTCAAGTTGATACGTACTTCATTAGTTTCTTAAGCAGAATTAGTAAACCTTCGCTGATATTTGTAACCCTACTTCCTTAGCATGTCGGATGATTCACCGCACAAGTTAGCCAGCCAGCCTCAGCTCAAGATCCAGCCCATCCAAGGAACTCTCCATGAGTGGCGGTGTGGCACTCGTCTTCTGCCTCTTACATCCAGAACCAGCCCCATTCGAACAATCATCAAAGTCAAAACCTAAAACTAGATTTGTTTCAACATCACCATTACCATGAGCTACTACAAAATCTTCATCATAAACACAACTTTTGTCAGAGTTACTATCAAGACTTCCTTGACCTAATGGTATAAAAGAAACCCTAGAATGAAACAAACCATGATCTAAAGGCTCTTTACAAATACTTGGCTTATTAAGGTTTAGTGGTGCAGCTGTAGTAACACCACTACTACTACCAGTTTGTTTAAGCTTAGCTTTTTCTCTCCTGTGGACATTCATGTGACCACCCAGTGCTTGAGCTGACCTGAACTCTCTTCTACAAAAACTACATGTATACGACCTCGGCGGCCATACAAAACCACCAAGAGGACCTCGAGCATCTTCTGCGAACGCTTGTTCTTCCCATGACTGGCTCGAATACGGATTCATGAGGATGTTGTTGTTGCTCTTTGCCAACATCAAGTATTGTGAATATTGCTCCATTTTCAAACTAGTTCAAATAGAAAGTGACATATAGCTAGAATTGAAACTGGTCAATGAAGGTAATTACTTAATGTTGGTATATTGAAAAGTGATATGATGGAGATTCATATACTTATAGGTAGATGAAATTGAATGCATGAAAGCTACAAGTGAATTAAAAAGGAAGAGAATAAGGGTTAGATAAAAAGGTCATATACGTTGGTTTTTAGAAATAAAGAAAGAGACCGGATGTTTGGCTGATTCAATGGAGGTACTTGAGTTTTTTTTCTAATTAGTTAAGAGGGTTGATAAACAGTCTCTGTCCAATAACTAAAACCGTAACCCCTATGTATCATAGGGTAATACATTTGTATGTACATTTGTGTTTATGAATTTATGGTCATCCCATGAAACTATCATATATTCCAAGCTCGTGCAAGATAATGCTAATGTTCACACATTATAGTAACTCCAAAGAAAACCCATATTAATTAATCCCTCTTAATAAAGTAGATATGGAGTGTTATTTCAAACACTTAGTAAGTGCAATTAACCAACAAACTAAACACAGTGTTGCTAGTGTTAGAACACAAGATGATTTTAGGCACAGAGTTTCTTCGATAAATTTTATTATTCTAAAAAAACATTTAAATAAAAAGAATGCAAGTAAATCTTGCATCACTCGTTACATAGGATACCAACTTTCTATAAAAAAACACATAAATAAAATTATAAAGTCACTTAAAACACAACGAATACTAACATTTCTTACGTACATGAACCCTCGTTCCAAGATTACCATCTATAAACTGGACATTGCCCGAAATATCATGATCATCATACATTACATCATTATACGGGTCGTAGTCATCAGTATTTTTTTAAGAGTCTTTTCATTTTTCCCACAAATTATTAATCTCATATCCCATATCACACCTTTTAGCAGCCATCAATTTCGCTATATCATTATCCACATGTTCAACTACATCCTCATCATTAAGCTAACCTGAAAGCTAGAACAATTATTACTCGGCTCATTAGTAGATAAGTTAGCAAATGAAAAGTCCTCTTTAGGATTAGGAGTAACACACGGCGTCTGATCCCTTTGAACATCCTTAGCATAAGTCATACTCGTATCAACAACATGATCATCAATTCATGTAAGACTATTTACCCCAACCAAATCAATATTATTATTCTTCCCCACAGCCTTATCACCCGCTATCTTATTTCCCCCATAACAGATAAAAAAACATAGTTGCATCCCCAACACATACAATCCACGTTAACACAATCGAAAACAAGAAAAATCTAAAATGTCCACACGCACGTCTTGTAATAAATAAATTCTACGTTAACAGATTTAGAACGAACCGATGAATAGTAGTTAATGATGATGAATCTCCAGCACCAATCAAACCACAACAACTTCAATCGAACAAACCCTAAAGAGTGATTCTCATTGAATTGTAAGAACAAAGCAATCTCCAAAACCCTAAAAAGAATTGATTGAACAGTAGCACAAGTAGGAAGATTATGGCAAATTAACATAATTTGCTTGTAAAACCCGCTTAAAATCCATAAACATTAATTACACGCAGTCTCAGCTTTAATTAAAAGTTACGTAATTATTTATTCAGAATAATAAGTAATATCAGATAATTAATATTAGCTATTCAAGTATTACGTAAGTAGTATTTATTCAATGAAATAAATAAATACATGTCGGGATTTTAGAACACGAACACGGGTTAAGTTATTTAAACACGAAACGAAACAAAGATAGAATGGATGTATTGTGTGGGCTGCGACACCAAACAAGAAAGAAACAAAAAGGGGCCCGAAGCCCGGCCCGTTAATATTTTAACTAGCAAAAAGGTATGTTTATATAAAAAAAATAAAGATTAATACTATAACACTAATTATTGATTGACTTAAACGTATAAGATGATAATATGTGTATATTTGTTAACTAGCATTTGTGTCAATCTTGAAGTTATGGCTAATGTCACAAATATATAAAAGATCTCTAGCATTAATACTCGGACAAATATAACATATCAAATCCTTAATTAGCTCCGAGTTATACGATTGATAGCAAACTTGTTTTACCTATATCTTTAGATAGAGACTTTCTACCATGACACAATTGTAGTACCCTAAAACCTAAGAATGCCGCTATAAAATAAACACAGATATATAACTCATCAAAATCAGAATTTGGGTGATGTCGAGTTTTTTTTTTATTGTCATTCGTTGGAGGGTATAGTTCGTTTCGGGTTACGGTTAGCTGTTCGGTCACGTTGGAGTTAGTTTGAAGGCTGTTCGGTTGGTTATATCGCTCTTGTGTAATCCGCAAGTGGTCGTTTTGTTGTTTTGCTACATCTCGGTTTGTATCTCGCTAAATCTTAAAGTCCGTGATCTTGTTCAGTTTTGATCTATCGCTTGATGTGAGGTATATATTGAACCATATTATCATACATTACATACAAATTTTGTGCTAAAAAAATCTTATTGTATTACAATAAATTTAGTCTAGAGCATGCCATATTCATAAGGATTTACTAACGTCAACTACTAATGAATTTGTAGAAATGAGATTAGAATTAGCTAGTCCACTGATCATTTGAAATAACAAGGAACATACATATAGCCTATTATTTTAATATATACTAATATGATATGTAAATGTTTAAAAGATGAGAATATGGATATTTGTAAAAAGTAAACCTATCCTAACATGCTGCGCATGATTAGAATAAAAGTGCATGAATTATAGTAAAAGAAAAAAAAACACAGAAATGATGGTGAATGTATACAAACTCGTATGACGTCAACTTTAAAACATGTAGATATTGTGATGTTCATGCTTTATTGACGTCAAGTTTTAACACACACAAAAGTTATCATATTAAAGGAGATTAAAGTCATTTGAGGCTATAGTATTGCATTATGAAGAAGACGAGATAAGTGTATATGTTCCTATTTTTAATTGGTCTTATATGAAATATACAAGTTAAACCACTGGTCAATAAACTAATGAACTAATTAAAGTAAAACGTAATATTACGAGTATAAATAAATAACTAATATGCTACAAAATATAGTGATCGGTTATATATAATTAAGTACTAAGTATATTTTAATACTTGTAGATTTACCGAAGAAGGAGTAAGTTGTGTTTTCGGATAAGCGTCGAATTGGTTAAGGTACGGATTTCCCGTCCTTTCAGTAAGGATTTTCCTTTCTATGCATGATTAGGATTCCCTATCTTCAGCCAAATGTTTTCCCCAGTATATGTTTAAACTTATCAGAAATTATGTTAAGAATTAAATAAATTGCCGAGCCTTATATACAAGCATGTTTAGTTTATGTACTAGTTACGGAGGTACCGTAACCACGGCACTAGAGGCACCGGTGTCGTGACTCACATGCAAGAGAGTGATATCCTGCATCGTCCCACTCAGCTCAGCTTGGCCATTTTATCAGTATTATTAGTGGGGCGTATGGATGCATCCTAGGCTACAGTTTACAGTTTAGCAGGTGAATGTGGTGTGTGCTCTACATCCTTCACATTGGAGCTGATCCCTCCACCCATCACAGTTATTTAGAGGTCACCCCTCTACAGCATGACGAGGTCACCCCTCCAGTTATTCATGCAACGTGGTTACAGCACATGACCTATATAAGCTCTGGCACTTAAAATACAGTAAATGCATGTTTCAGTTTTAACAGATAACAGTTCAGCTTTATTATTTTATAAATCAGGCTTTACATATTATACACAGATTTCCGCTGCAACTTTACTTATCAGTCTTACAGCTCTAGTATTTTACCATCTGTTTCATTTCAGTAGTTCCTTATCATGCTTTATATCCGTTCACTGAGCGTTATGCTCAGCCGTAGTTCCTTTCATGTTCTAACGGCAGGTACACCAGGACGCTTTTAGGATTCTAAGGGCATGTGCATTTGGATGAAAGCTATCCAGACTTCGTACTTTATGCATTTATTACATTTTCCGCTTATTTGGACAATGTTGAATCCTTTCATTCAGTATTTTATTTTTCATGTTTTGGGCTAATGTTTGGATTGCCGATGTTTGATTCCGGTATTTCCTTTATGGTCAGTTAATGTTTTAGGACATTTACCTTATGCTTTGATGACACGCCATAAATACACGTAACGGTCCATTTATCCAAGTGGGGTGTTACAATTATGGTATCAGAGCGCAAGGTTCGACCTGTAGGCTCTAAAACTTGACCTGTGACTAGTGGGTAGTCACCAAGAACTTCCCAGATTTTGGCGTTGTTATCTTTCATGTTTCTTGTGCATGTATCAGTCATTTTTCTTCATTTATCAGTCAGTTTTCTTAAAGTTTTTTTACTAAGTAAAAGGTTGGTACAGGACTGGCCATATTTAGTCGCATGTGCTTTTCTGCGAATTTTGTTTTGGTGAACCGACCCATAGGCGTTCATCCTTGCCGTTCAGATTTTTTTTTGTATTGGTGAACCGACCCAATGGCGTTCATCCTTACTCTTGACAGATTCATGCTTTCAATCGAATATTACTTGGTGAACCAGCCCATATACGTTCACCAATGTTCGGATCAAATTTCGTGTTTTTGAGTTGAATTTTGTTTTGTGAACCGATCCATAGTTGTTCACCTTTGTCATATCATGACGTTTCATAAAATCTTGACAAATATGAATTGGACTACAACCAACCACATTTAGTCCCAAATTGTACATTTCTATATATGACAGTTCTTAAAAAAAAAATTGACAGGTATGGATCGAAACAGAATCGCCCATACTTGGTCACATGCTTCCTACTTTAAATACTGTGGACTGAACCATAGCCGTCCACATCAGTTAATATTACACCTCAATTGATTTAAATTTTTTTATGTTCTTTGTAACAGTCAAATTTTCATACCCTCATGTTGATGTCATCTACATGATGATTCAGTTTCATGTCTCCTTACGAGGATTATGTTTTCAGCAAAGTAATGATGTTTTCATGTTAAGATACACAAGAACTTCAGTAAAACCCGTTGCATGATAAATCATGACTGACCTTCATTAATCATGCTTCATGCTGACCACTGTTGGGACTTCGATTATATCATACTTTTCAGCCTCGAAACAACCAGCATTAAGTCTACGCAGGAATTACAGGCTATCATGTTACTTATTTCAGATCAGTTTACTACCGTTTAAATCAATTTATTTCCTAAATCACGTCAGACAAGCGATACCAGTATCGATCATTCCGTAAAATTTCCACCAGCTCCATGTACAGTATTCCATATGTACCCCATGTACAATGTCTCAGTTATACTCCACATACAGTACTTCATGTGTACTCCACGTACTGTGTCTCAGATATGCACCATGTGCAGTACTCATTTTATACTTCATGTACAGTAGTCCAGGTGTACTCTAGGTACCCTACTCTATGGATATTGCTGATTGTTCATTAATCATCGCGGGCGTTTCCACTTGTCGATGTTCTACCAGGTGCTGATGCTACTCGTGAGTTGAAGATTTTACCAAATGCTGATACTGCTAACATTTTGAAGACCTCACAATTGCTGATGCTGCTGATACTTTCGAGATTTCTCAAGAGGCTGATGTCGTTTATACTTCGAAGACTCTGCAGAATAAGGACGAAAACTATAACTTGAAATTTCTGACAAGAACAAATTTCAATCATCAGACACTACCATTCTATTCCATGCTTATACTTTCTCAGTTAGGTGTCACAATTCACTCAGCTAAACTTCCAGTCAAAAGAGTGAGAACCGGTAACCAGCCAGCCACTCAGCAGAAGTAGTTACATGAATCACGGTCATGATAACGACCGTCAGGAAACTGACAGACAAGACGGTAATGAGAACCACCGTGCTTATAATTAACCAGTCAGTAACCATCGGAACTCCGGTACGGACGTGACCAGAGATACAGAGGTCAGTAGTCTAATCGGTCCGCCAATCCTAGCAGTTACCAAAATTTTCGGCCTTGTTCAGATTTATCTACTAAAACACATGTCAAGTCATCACTCAAGACATAGGTCGCATATATCAATTCGGAAGACACATATCAGGACCCCAGTTACGATACACGTCATACGAATCTTTTATAAAAATACGAGTCAGAACTCATAACTCCAGTATGTTCTAAACCAGGCCCTCAGAAATTCAGGGTACCTTTCAGAAAGGAGTATACCCGTTCTATTATGCCATGCACGAATCAGATCATTAAAATTCAGTCACCACCACTGGAGTATTATTCAGGTTAAACACGCGGTATTCACTTTGTGAGGTTACAGACGAACACATTCAGTGAAAAGTCGCCATGTTCACTTCACGTATTCCTATGACAGCTCTATCTTAAATCAGGTAGTCCCCTACCTCTCAGCCAGAAAGGACTCAACAATATCACCATATTTATTAAATCCTTATTTTTCAGTTAACGACGAGATCCGTCATACTAAATCCCAAATATATTCATAATACTTTCTATCAGAAAAATCAGTACAATTATTTCTGCCTTACAAGCGCGTGACTTATCAGTCTATAGCTACGAAGACTTTTAGCTACCAGTTATAAATTCACTTCTAAAATTCCTCAAATACATGATCAGCAGATTATACTAAAGTTTCCAGATGTCATACCAGAAGGCTTCACAGAAATCCCTTCCTAACCACGAAACAAAGTTCAACATCGAGCTTGTCTCAAGGACAGAAACTATTTTCAGAACTCTTTATCGCAGGACTGCAACTAAATTAAAAGAGTTGCAGTATTTGTTGCAAGAATTACCGGAATGAGGCTTTATTCGCCTTAGTGCACCGTCTGTCTATCAGGAATAAGGCCGCTATCATGAGATCATGTAGCGACCACTGGAAACAAGATCACCATTCATAATTGATGTCATCTCACGTATAGAAGGTTTATCTGACCTGCTACGACATCTTAAATATTTTCCAGAACAATTTCCGATCATGCTACCATCAATGGTGAGAGAAAGAACATGATGTTTTCCAGACTGCTTTTGCACATATTATAGTCTCTCTAAAGATGTTGATTTTATACTTCTGAACTCCTAATGCTCCAGCTATATTGTGGAATTTATGAATAAATTTTTCCTATGATTCTCAGACAAAATCGTCAGCGTATTCATTGATCACATTTTGGTCTGCTAAATTCTAGAGAAGAATACGAGAGTCATCTTCTCACAGTTGTATAGAATCTTCGATAGGAGTTATTTTTATACACAGCTTTCCAGATATAAATTCAAATTGAACAAGGTGGAATTTCTGAACATTCTACCTTAGCAGAAAGAAATTTAAGACAACCCTGCAAAGGTGAAGGCCATCACCTGATGGTCCCAACTGACGCATTGGAACGAAATTCCACCAGAATGTTCCATAATTCCAAGCAAAACTTTGATAGAATCCGCATCACACACTAATGCAGCTATGTTCATATCTAGATGCCTGACCTACTGCAGGTTCAAGATAGAACGCCGTCATGTTAGTGAGCTACTACAACCCTTAGAAATTTCTGAACAGAAATGAGACGAAATCCCATGAAATTGCTATCAGCTACCACAGGCTCAGAGAAAGTATAATACTATCTAAGTTATCATCAACCATGTAATCAGCCTGCGCGTCTCTTTCATCCGAAAGGATCACGTAGTAGCAGATCTGCAGAAAATTTTAAATTCAGCAGTAAATTGTACGAATTCAAGGCATTCCTTTGACCATCATATCAGACAGGATTCATGTTCACGATCAAGTTTCATCTTTTATGCTATCTCGTGATTTAAGCTCACGTTTGTGTTCATAACATTGCTCACGTTCAAGTTCGTGTGCCATTTCACGATACACGTTTCTCAGTCTATTACCGAATACGGTTACAGAAAGCTTGAGAGACCAGACTCAAGTTTAGCACAACTATTCCATAACCAGGCAGACGTTTCACATCTCAGGCCGTATCATTGGGCATTCATTCCTCAGTCAGCATACGTTCATGATAAGTTCTAGTATCACGTTTACAGTATGTTTCATGTATCATCAGCACAATATATTCTATGCCCATCATTCCTCATATAATCGTGAACCACGTTCATAATTACTCACGTAGCACGTTCACAATTGTTCACATAGTTCATCCCTATATATTTCAGCAGCTTGTTCAGAGTTATAAATGTTATCTTTTTAGAATACTTACACGTATCGTTTCATGTATCGTACATGCTATAGTTATTCAGTCTATCAAATTCAGAAAATCCATCTTAAATATGGAACCAGAAGCTATTCAGTATCATCAGGACAGGGTCATCAGGACCAAGATTTTATCTATTATATTAGACCTTTGAAGGAATCATTTCGAGCGGGAGGCCACTCGAAACGGAGGAGTCCATCTGGACCTCTCATTATCTTCGTCGATAAATTCAGTTATGTTCTTTCAGCCAGGTCACGTTCCATGTTCTCTTCAGCCATGTCACATTTCATGATCATTTCAGTCATGCCAGGTTTATACCTATCAGCAGCATTATGTCTTAATTAGAAGACAATTTATCCTTCAGATTAATTGTCTTTTCAGCCTACGTGTTCTTTCAGTTTTATAACTTCATCAGCTTATTACCTTTAATTCGAGGACGAATTTCTCCTTTTTAGAGGGGAAGAATTGTAAAACCCAATATAGTCGTATCTTTAATTCGAGGACGAATTATTTTTTTTAGAAGGGAAGAGTTGTAAAACCCGCTTAAAATCCATAAACATTAATTACACGCAGTCTCAGCTTTAATTAAAAGTTACGTAATTATTTATTCAGAATAATAAGTAATATCAGATAATTAATATTAGCTATTCAAGTATTACGTAAGTAGTATTTATTCAATGAAATAAATAAATACATGTCAGGATTTTAGAACACGAACACGGGTTAAGTTATTTAAACACGAAACGAAACAAAGATAGAATGGATGTATTGTGTGGGCTGCGACACCAAACAAGAAAGAAACAAAAAGGGGCCCGAAGCCCGGCCCGTTAATATTTTAACTAGCAAAAGGGTATGTTTATATAAAAAAATAAAGATTAATACTCTAACACTAATTATTGATTGACTTAAACGTATAAGATGATAATATATCATGTGTATATTTGTTAACTAGCATTTGTGTCAATCTTGAAGTTATGGCTAATGTCACAAATATATAAAAGATCTCTAGCATTAATACTCGGACAAATATAACATATCAAATCCTTAATTAGCTCCGAGTTATACGATTGATAGCAAACTTGTTTTACCTATATCTTTAGATAGAGACTTTCTACCATGACACAATTGTAGTACCCTAAAACCTAAGAATGCCGCTATAAAATAAACACATATATATAACTCATCAAAATCAGAATTTGGGTGATGTCGAGTTTTTTTTTATTGTCATTCGTTGGAGGGTATAGTTCATTTCGGGTTACGGTTAGCTGTTCGGTCACGTTGAAGTTAGTTCGAAGGCTGTTCGATTGGTTATATCGCTCTTGTGTAATCCGCAAGTGGTCGTTTTGTTGTTTTGCTACATCTCGGTTTGTATCTCGCTAAATCTTAAAGTCCGTGATCTTGTTCAGTTTTGATCTATCGCTTGATGTGAGGTATATATTGAACCATATTATCATACATTACATACAAATTTTGTGCTAAAAAAATCTTATTGTATTACAGTAAATTTAGTTTAGAGCATGCCATATTCATAAGGATTTACTAACGTCAACTACTAATGAATTTGTAGAAATGAGATTAGAATTAGCTAGTCCACTGATCATTTGAAATAACAAGGAACATACATATAGCCTATTATTTTAATATATACTAATATGATATGTAAATGTTTAAAAGATGAGAACATGGATATTTGTAAAAAGTAAACCTATCCTAACATGCTGCGCATGATTAGAATAAAAGTGCATGAATTATAGTAAAAGAAAAAAAAACACAGAAATGATGGTGAATGTATACAAACTCGTATGACGTCAACTTTAAAACATGTAGATATTGTGATGTTCATGCTTTATTGACGTCAAGTTTTAACACACACAAAAGTTATCATATTAAAGGAGATTAAAGTCATTTGAGGCTATAGTATTGCATTATGAAGAAGACGAGATAAGTGTATATGTTCCTATTTTTAATTGGTCTTATAAGAAATATACAAGTTAAACCACTGGTCAATAAACTAATGAACTAATTAAAGTAAAACGTAATATTACGAGTATAAATAAATAACTAATATGCTACAAAATATAGTGATCGGTTATATATAATTAAGTACTAAGTATATTTTAATACTTGTAGATTTACCGAAGAAGGAGTAAGTTGTGTTTTCGGATAAGCGTCGAATTGGTTAAGGTACGGATTTCCCGTCCTTTCAGTAAGGATTTTCCTTTCTATGCATGATTAGGATTCCCCATCTTCAGCCAAATGTTTTCCCCAATATATGTTTAAACTTATCAGAAATTATGTTAAGAATTAAATAAATTGCCGAGCCTTATATACAAGCATGTTTAGTTTATGTACTAGTTACGGAGGTACCGTAACCACGGCACTAGAGGCACCGGTGTCGTGACTCACATGCAAGAGAGTGATATCCTGCATCGTCCCACTCAGCTCAGCTTGGCCATTTTATCAGTATTATTAGTGGGGCGTATGGATGCATCCTAGGCTACAGTTTACAGTTTAGCAGGTGAATGTGGTGTGTGCTCTACATCCTTCACATTGGAGCTGATCCCTCCACCCATCACAGTTATTTAGAGGTCACCCCTCTACAGCATGACGAGGTCACCCCTCCAGTTATTCATGCAACGTGGTTACAGCACATGACCTATATAAGCTCTGGCACTTAAAATACAGTAAATGCATGTTTCAGTTTTAACAGATAACAGTTCAGCTTTATTATTTTATAAATCAGGCTTTACATATTATACACAGATTTCCGCTGCAACTTTACTTATCAGTCTTACAGCTCTAGTATTTTACCATCTGTTTCATTTCAGTAGTTCCTTATCATGCTTTATATCCGTTCACTGAGCGTTATGCTCAGCCGTAGTTCCTTTCATGTTCTAACGGCAGGTACACCAGGACGCTTTTAGGATTCTAAGGGCATGTGCATTTGGATGAAAGCTATCCAGACTTCGTACTTTATGCATTTATTACATTTTCCGCTTATTTGGACAATGTTGAATCCTTTCATTCAGTATTTTATTTTTCATGTTTTGGGCTAATGTTTGGATTGCCGATGTTTGATTCCGGTATTTCCTTTATGGTCAGTTAATGTTTTAGGACATTTACCTTATGCTTTGATGACACGCCATAAATACACGTAACGGTCCATTTATCCAAGTGGGGTGTTACAATTATGGTATCAGAGCGCAAGGTTCGACCTGTAGGCTCTAAAACTTGACCTGTGACTAGTGGGTAGTCACCAAGAACTTCCCAGATTTTGGCGTTGTTATCTTTCATGTTTCTTGTGCATGTATCAGTCATTTTTCTTCATTTATCAGTCAGTTTTCTTAAAGTTTTTTTACTAAGTAAAAGGTTGGTACAGGACTGGCCATATTTAGTCGCATGTGCTTTTCTGCGAATTTTGTTTTGGTGAACCGACCCATAGGCGTTCATCCTTGCCGTTCAGATTTTTTTTTGTATTGGTGAACCGACCCAATGGCGTTCATCCTTACTCTTGACAGATTCATGCTTTCAATCGAATATTACTTGGTGAACCAGCCCATATACGTTCACCAATGTTCGGATCAAATTTCGTGTTTTTGAGTTGAATTTTGTTTTATGAACCGATCCATAGTTGTTCACCTTTGTCATATCATGACGTTTCATAAAATCTTGACAAATATGAATTGGACTACAACCAACCACATTTAGTCCCAAATTGTACATTTCTATATATGACAGTTCTTAAAAAAAAAATTGACAGGTATGGATCGAAACAGAATCGCCCATACTTGGTCACATGCTTCCTACTTTAAATACTGTGGACTGAACCATAGCCGTCCACATCAGTTAATATTACACCTCAATTGATTTAAATTTTTTTATGTTCTTTGTAACAGTCAAATTTTCATACCCTCATGTTGATGTCATCTACATGATGATTCAGTTTCATGTCTCCTTACGAGGATTATGTTTTCAGCAAAGTAATGATGTTTTCATGTTAAGATACACAAGAACTTCAGTAAAACCCGTTGCATGATAAATCATGACTGACCTTCATTAATCATGCTTCATGCTGACCACTGTTGGGACTTCGATTATATCATACTTTTCAGCCTCGAAACAACCAGCATTAAGTCTACGCAGGAATTACAGGCTATCATGTTACTTATTTCAGATCAGTTTACTACCGTTTAAATCAATTTATTTCCTAAATCACGTCAGACAAGCGATACCAGTATCGATCATTCCGTAAAATTTCCACCAGCTCCATGTACAGTATTCCATATGTACCCCATGTACAATGTCTCAGTTATACTCCACATACAGTACTTCATGTGTACTCCACGTACTGTGTCTCAGATATGCACCATGTGCAGTACTCATTTTATACTTCATGTACAGTAGTCCAGGTGTACTCTAGGTACCCTACTCTATGGATATTGCTGATTGTTCATTAATCATCGCGGGCGTTTCCACTTGTCGATGTTCTACCAGGTGCTGATGCTACTCGTGAGTTGAAGATTTTACCAAATGCTGATACTGCTAACATTTTGAAGACCTCACAATTGCTGATGCTGCTGATACTTTCGAGATTTCTCAAGAGGCTGATGTCGTTTATACTTCGAAGACTCTGCAGAATAAGGACGAAAACTATAACTTGAAATTTCTGACAAGAACAAATTTCAATCATCAGACACTACCATTCTATTCCATGCTTATACTTTCTCAGTTAGGTGTCACAATTCACTCAGCTAAACTTCCAGTCAAAAGAGTGAGAACCGGTAACCAGCCAGCCACTCAGCAGAAGTAGTTACATGAATCACGGTCATGATAACGACCGTCAGGAAACTGACAGACAAGACGGTAATGAGAACCACCGTGCTTATAATTAACCAGTCAGTAACCATCGGAACTCCGGTACGGACGTGACCAGAGATACAGAGGTCAGTAGTCTAATCGGTCCGCCAATCCTAGCAGTTACCAAAATTTTCGGCCTTGTTCAGATTTATCTACTAAAACACATGTCAAGTCATCACTCAAGACATAGGTCGCATATATCAATTCGGAAGACACATATCAGGACCCCAGTTACGATACACGTCATACGAATCTTTTATAAAAATACGAGTCAGAACTCATAACTCCAGTATGTTCTAAACCAGGCCCTCAGAAATTCAGGGTACCTTTCAGAAAGGAGTATACCCGTTCTATTATGCCATGCACGAATCAGATCATTAAAATTCAGTCACCACCACTGGAGTATTATTCAGGTTAAACACGCGGTATTCACTTTGTGAGGTTACAGACGAACACATTCAGTGAAAAGTCGCCATGTTCACTTCACGTATTCCTATGACAGCTCTATCTTAAATCAGGTAGTCCCCTACCTCTCAGCCAGAAAGGACTCAACAATATCACCATATTTATTAAATCCTTATTTTTCAGTTAACGACGAGATCCGTCATACTAAATCCCAAATATATTCATAATACTTTCTATCAGAAAAATCAGTACAATTATTTCTGCCTTACAAGCGCGTGACTTATCAGTCTATAGCTACGAAGACTTTTAGCTACCAGTTATAAATTCACTTCTAAAATTCCTCAAATACATGATCAGCAGATTATACTAAAGTTTCCAGATGTCATACCAGAAGGCTTCACAGAAATCCCTTCCTAACCACGAAACAAAGTTCAACATCGAGCTTGTCTCAAGGACAGAAACTATTTTCAGAACTCTTTATCGCAGGACTGCAACTAAATTAAAAGAGTTGCAGTATTTGTTGCAAGAATTACCGGAATGAGGCTTTATTCGCCTTAGTGCACCGTCTGTCTATCAGGAATAAGGCCGCTATCATGAGATCATGTAGCGACCACTGGAAACAAGATCACCATTCATAATTGATGTCATCTCACGTATAGAAGGTTTATCTGACCTGCTACGACATCTTAAATATTTTCCAGAACAATTTCCGATCATGCTACCATCAATGGTGAGAGAAAGAACATGATGTTTTCCAGACTGCTTTTGCACATATTATAGTCTCTCTAAAGATGTTGATTTTATACTTCTGAACTCCTAATGCTCCAGCTATATTGTGGAATTTATGAATAAATTTTTCCTATGATTCTCAGACAAAATCGTCAGCGTATTCATTGATCACATTTTGGTCTGCTAAATTCTAGAGAAGAATACGAGAGTCATCTTCTCACAGTTGTATAGAATCTTCGATAGGAGTTATTTTTATACACAGCTTTCCAGATATAAATTCAAATTGAACAAGGTGGAATTTCTGAACATTCTACCTTAGCAGAAAGAAATTTAAGACAACCCTGCAAAGGTGAAGGCCATCACCTGATGGTCCCAACTGACGCATTGGAACGAAATTCCACCAGAATGTTCCATAATTCCAAGCAAAACTTTGATAGAATCCGCATCACACACTAATGCAGCTATGTTCATATCTAGATGCCTGACCTACTGCAGGTTCAAGATAGAACGCCGTCATGTTAGTGAGCTACTACAACCCTTAGAAATTTCTGAACAGAAATGAGACGAAATCCCATGAAATTGCTATCAGCTACCACAGGCTCAGAGAAAGTATAATACTATCTAAGTTATCATCAACCATGTAATCAGCCTGCGCGTCTCTTTCATCCGAAAGGATCACGTAGTAGCAGATCTGCAGAAAATTTTAAATTCAGCAGTAAATTGTACGAATTCAAGGCATTCCTTTGACCATCATATCAGACAGGATTCATGTTCACGATCAAGTTTCATCTTTTATGCTATCTCGTGATTTAAGCTCACGTTTGTGTTCATAACATTGCTCACGTTCAAGTTCGTGTGCCATTTCACGATACACGTTTCTCAGTCTATTACCGAATACGGTTACAGAAAGCTTGAGAGACCAGACTCAAGTTTAGCACAACTATTCCATAACCAGGCAGACGTTTCACATCTCAGGCCGTATCATTGGGCATTCATTCCTCAGTCAGCATACGTTCATGATAAGTTCTAGTATCACGTTTACAGTATGTTTCATGTATCATCAGCACAATATATTCTATGCCCATCATTCCTCATATAATCGTGAACCACGTTCATAATTACTCACGTAGCACGTTCACAATTGTTCACATAGTTCATCCCTATATATTTCAGCAGCTTGTTCAGAGTTATAAATGTTATCTTTTTAGAATACTTACACGTATCGTTTCATGTATCGTACATGCTATAGTTATTCAGTCTATCAAATTCAGAAAATCCATCTTAAATATGGAACCAGAAGCTATTCAGTATCATCAGGACAGGGTCATCAGGACCAAGATTTTATCTATTATATTAGACCTTTGAAGGAATCGTTTCGAGCGGGAGGCCACTCGAAACGGAGGAGTCCATCTGGACCTCTCATTATCTTCGTCGATAAATTCAGTTATGTTCTTTCAGCCAGGTCACGTTCCATGTTCTCTTCAGCCATGTCACATTTCATGATCATTTCAGTCATGCCAGGTTTATACCTATCAGCAGCATTATGTCTTAATTAGAAGACAATTTATCCTTCAGATTAATTGTCTTTTCAGCCTACGTGTTCTTTCAGTTTTATAACTTCATCAGCTTATTACCTTTAATTCGAGGACGAATTTCTCCTTTTTAGAGGGGAAGAATTGTAAAACCCAATATAGTCGTATCTTTAATTCGAGGACGAATTATTTTTTTTAGAAGGGAAGAGTTGTAAAACCCGCTTAAAATCCATAAACATTAATTACACGCAGTCTCAGCTTTAATTAAAAGTTACGTAATTATTTATTCAGAATAATAAGTAATATCAGATAATTAATATTAGCTATTCAAGTATTACGTAAGTAGTATTTATTCAATGAAATAAATAAATACATGTCAGGATTTTAGAACACGAACACGGGTTAAGTTATTTAAACACGAAACGAAACAAAGATAGAATGGATGTATTGTGTGGGCTGCGACACCAAACAAGAAAGAAACAAAAAGGGGCCCGAAGCCCGGCCCGTTAATATTTTAACTAGCAAAAGGGTATGTTTATATAAAAAAATAAAGATTAATACTCTAACACTAATTATTGATTGACTTAAACGTATAAGATGATAATATATCATGTGTATATTTGTTAACTAGCATTTGTGTCAATCTTGAAGTTATGGCTAATGTCACAAATATATAAAAGATCTCTAGCATTAATACTCGGACAAATATAACATATCAAATCCTTAATTAGCTCCGAGTTATACGATTGATAGCAAACTTGTTTTACCTATATCTTTAGATAGAGACTTTCTACCATGACACAATTGTAGTACCCTAAAACCTAAGAATGCCGCTATAAAATAAACACATATATATAACTCATCAAAATCAGAATTTGGGTGATGTCGAGTTTTTTTTTATTGTCATTCGTTGGAGGGTATAGTTCATTTCGGGTTACGGTTAGCTGTTCGGTCACGTTGAAGTTAGTTCGAAGGCTGTTCGATTGGTTATATCGCTCTTGTGTAATCCGCAAGTGGTCGTTTTGTTGTTTTGCTACATCTCGGTTTGTATCTCGCTAAATCTTAAAGTCCGTGATCTTGTTCAGTTTTGATCTATCGCTTGATGTGAGGTATATATTGAACCATATTATCATACATTACATACAAATTTTGTGCTAAAAAAATCTTATTGTATTACAGTAAATTTAGTTTAGAGCATGCCATATTCATAAGGATTTACTAACGTCAACTACTAATGAATTTGTAGAAATGAGATTAGAATTAGCTAGTCCACTGATCATTTGAAATAACAAGGAACATACATATAGCCTATTATTTTAATATATACTAATATGATATGTAAATGTTTAAAAGATGAGAACATGGATATTTGTAAAAAGTAAACCTATCCTAACATGCTGCGCATGATTAGAATAAAAGTGCATGAATTATAGTAAAAGAAAAAAAAACACAGAAATGATGGTGAATGTATACAAACTCGTATGACGTCAACTTTAAAACATGTAGATATTGTGATGTTCATGCTTTATTGACGTCAAGTTTTAACACACACAAAAGTTATCATATTAAAGGAGATTAAAGTCATTTGAGGCTATAGTATTGCATTATGAAGAAGACGAGATAAGTGTATATGTTCCTATTTTTAATTGGTCTTATAAGAAATATACAAGTTAAACCACTGGTCAATAAACTAATGAACTAATTAAAGTAAAACGTAATATTACGAGTATAAATAAATAACTAATATGCTACAAAATATAGTGATCGGTTATATATAATTAAGTACTAAGTATATTTTAATACTTGTAGATTTACCGAAGAAGGAGTAAGTTGTGTTTTCGGATAAGCGTCGAATTGGTTAAGGTACGGATTTCCCGTCCTTTCAGTAAGGATTTTCCTTTCTATGCATGATTAGGATTCCCCATCTTCAGCCAAATGTTTTCCCCAGTATATGTTTAAACTTATCAGAAATTATGTTAAGAATTAAATAAATTGCCGAGCCTTATATACAAGCATGTTTAGTTTATGTACTAGTTACGGAGGTACCGTAACCACGGCACTAGAGGCACCGGTGTCGTGACTCACATGCAAGAGAGTGATATCCTGCATCGTCCCACTCAGCTCAGCTTGGCCATTTTATCAGTATTATTAGTGGGGCGTATGGATGCATCCTAGGCTACAGTTTACAGTTTAGCAGGTGAATGTGGTGTGTGCTCTACATCCTTGACATTGGAGTTGATCCCTCCACCCAGCACAGTTATTTAGAGGTCACCCCTCTACAGCATGACGAGGTCACCCATCTAGTTATTCATGCAACGTGGTTACAACACATGACCTATATAAGCTCTGGCAATTAAAATACAGTAAATGCATGTTTCAGTTTTAACAGATAACAGTTCAGCTTTATTATTTTATAAATCAGGCTTTACAGATTATACACAGATTTCCGCTGCAACTTTACTTATCAGTCTTACAGCTCTAGTATTTTACCATCTGTTTCATTTCAGTAGTTCCTTATCATGCTTTATATCCGTTCACTGAGCGTTATGCTCAGCCGTAGTTCCTTTCATGTTCTAACGGCAGGTACACCAGGACGCTTTTAGGATTCTAAGGGCATGTGCATTTGGATGGAAGTTATCCAGACTTCGTACTTTATGCATTTATTACATTTTCCGCTTATTTGGACAATGTTTAGTCCTTTCATTCAGTATTTTATTTTTCATGTTTTGGGCTTATGTTTGGATTGCCGATGTTTGATTCCAGTATTTCCTTTATAGTCAGTTAATGTTTTAGGACATTTACCTTATGCTTTGATGACACGCCATAAATACACGTAACGGTCCATTTATCCAAGTGGGGTGTTACATTGCTAATAAACAAAATATAAATGATAACTGGATATGAAGAGATTAGTACGTAGGGGATAAGAATCGATCGAGGGCAAGGATATCATAAAATTATCTTAGGGTTTTGGTCGGGAGGGTTTTTCTTCGACCACACAAGATGGTTCTACAGATGAATAGGAGTATGAAGAAATGTTTTAGAATGTTGCTTTATCACCCATACATGTTAGTTTACCATAGTTGTATATTTCTATGTTTTCCACCATTTTTATGTTTAAATACTTGTAACCTACGAACTTTGGCTCACTTTCAGCTTGGATCACTTCTGGGTCTCATTTGTATAGTTTGATCAATTCAATCATAATACCATACATACTTTAATGTAATCTCTCACTCACTCTATGATATGGTATAAGAGCATGCACCAACATAAACCATGGTGAACAACTGATCTTAACTATCTAAAGCAATTTTTCTGATCAAGTAACTGTTTTTTGCCACCACAACTTTTCCTCCTAAATTTTTTAACCAAAACCCCAATTAATCAACCATTAATCTGCCATTAAATCATCATCACAAACTTTTTTTACCATTAATAAACATAAAACACCAGAATAACTCATTGTAATCATTAAAATCATAACAAATAATTAAATGTGTCATTACTCACTATTATTATATTATCATTCTATTAAACTCCATAACTAACTCAAGATTCAAAAATGGTGACCTCTGGTTCTCTAGACACTGATCTAACAACCATTTAACTCCAAGATGACATCAACTTACCTCATCATCCCTTTTAATTTTACCCCATGATCATCCAAGATTACTACTCATCTTAAAAAGACTCATTGGATCAAAAACTATGAATATTGGAATAGATCTATGTTAAATGATCTTGGTGCTAATTAAGAATAAACTCAAGTTGATTATTGCATAGTATGAAGAAACATCTTTGGACTATAACCTTCGGGCTTATTGGGCAAAGGCAAATGACATGCTTATTTCTTAGATTCTTAATATTGTGTCAGAGAAAATTGGTAATCATTTCACTTTTGTGAATTTTACATATACATTGTGGTCTAAATTGCATGAACACTATAGTCAGCTTGATGAGAATAGGATTTATTAGATAGCTAATGAAATTGTTGAATTGAAACAAACAAATTATACGATGGAAGTTTACTACATAAACCTAAAGGATTATGAGATGAGTTAGATGCCACTGAAGCTCCTTATGCATGTGTTTGTAAGTTTACTTATGAAAAAGGTAAGGAGAACGGTGAATGGGAGCAAAGGAAAGGTCAATACAATTTCTTATAGGTTTAGATGAGTGTACACCAATCTTAAGTGTCAAATCCTGTTAATGCAACATTTTCTTGTTGTAGCTAAAAGCATACAACATCTTGGGCAAGAGGAAATTCAAAGAGACACATCTAAATACCAATCTATAACCACTTAACCTTAAAGGAATCCTTACACGCCGCCACATCGAAATGTTAACCAAAATACTGTTGTCCTAAACACTCATGCTCAAATAAGAAGCATATTTAAGAAGTGGGTTTTTAATGCTTATTGCAAAAAGGAAGGACACTCTAAAGAAGAGTGTTATAAGGTGTTTGGCTTTCCTCGTGGACACCCACTTCACAATAAGTATCAAACACCGGCTCAAAGAGGCACCGCCAAGTAGAGGAGGTAAATTGTTAATACGGTGTCGGAGAAACACTAAAGCCAATAGAAATTTACCTCAGTCTCTTACTCCACTTGATGAGTACTCCACATCCGGTTTAACGAGTATTACACAAGCCTAAGTTAATGCAAGGATGGGTCAACTATAAAATTAGTTGAATATGATGCAAAATGCACAAGATGCCCTTCTTGGAACAACATCACATGTGGCAAGTATCCTACAAAATGATAAACTTTATAATAAGATTAGTTGTATTTATACTTTTAGTTTTATTGCTAAAATGCACTCATTCGTTGCTTCTAATATAAAAAAGTCACATTTTATATGGATAGTTCACAGTGGTGCCACTAATCATATTTGTAGGTCATTAAGCCTAATGCATAACATCATTAAACTCACAACACCAATCAATGTTTTCTTACCAATTGGAGAATCTATACACACTACACTGGTTCAATACACTTTAATCTTAAACTCATAATTCATGAAGTCTTCTACATACCTAACTTCACTTATAACCTTATTTCTATTAGCAAACATTTAGAAAAATCCACCTTTTTAGTTATATTCACTCATGATAAGTTCATGTTTCAGGACCATGAAGAAAGTAACACATTTGGTACTCTTCATGATGGACTTTATATCATCAACTCCTCTATTCCAAACAACAAAACCACATCAAATGTTTAGGCATCAACCAACACTCCACACACATCATTCCAAACCATTGAGAAGATGGTTTGAATCTAATTGGGACTCAGGTAGGGAAGCCAATCATGTTGGATGCTTATACTAGCTCTATGTGTGTCAATTCATGGGGACGTATAGCCTATGCTCTTGCGTTAGTTGAAATTAGTGTGGATTCTATTTTAAAGAAGGAAGTGAGTATGGCGATTCCATTGGTTAAGGGAGAAGGTCACATAACAAAGGTTATTACAGTGGAGTATGAGTGGAAACCACCACACTGTTTAAAGTGTAAAAGTTTTGGTCGTTCATGTGTTCAATGCCCTAAACAAGTTCATATGAATATTGGTACCAAGGAGGATGATCATAAGGTTCATGAAGATGGATTCACGGATGTAAGGAATGGGAAAAGTAAGGGAAAAAGGTTGGTCGTTAAAGGGATCATGTTGCAGGTATTTGGTTATCGAAACCTAAGGTTAATTTCTATTGGACTACTAAACCGAGTGTGGATACTTCAAAATTGAGGGTAGAACCTAAACAGGTTTCAACTCCTGTGAATCGAAGTGATCCTTCAATATCTTATCATTTTGATGTTTTGAAGACCCTTGATGAAGACGCTCATGAGCCGTATGTAAAATGTGGTAAGACTATATCATCATCTTCAGAAGTTTTGAATGAATATGATGAAGACGAAGTTCTTGAGCCTCATGATAGGTCGCAGATAAGTTTGATTTTTCTTTTTAACAATAAAATATGAAGTAATTTTCTTTTGTTTGGTTGTCAATAAGATGGGCATGTCTATCTTATGTTTAGCTGTTTGGTTTTGGCTTTTTAAATCTTGGTTGTTGCATATATAACGGTTGTGGTATGAGATTTAACCTCACCCGATGTATGTAACGATTTTTTTGGTGTAGTTATCTTTTACCGGGGAGAGTCTCATTCACCCAAAAAATAAATAAAAAGAAAATGTGTAGGGTTAAGATCCAACAGTACATATTGTTACCAATCTTAGCAAAAAATGGGTTAACCTAATTTATGTGGTCCCATTACATATATAACTGTATTTCATTTATATATAAAATTTTATAAAATAAAAAATCTCTATATTCAGTCTTTTATAAACAATTTAAGATAATATTTTTATTTAAATATAATATTTTCTCTCAGTTAATAAAAATCTAATTTTAAAAGTTAAGGATTTGTTTACGAGATTTGGGTTGAAGATTGGGTTTAGTCTTGTAAAAATCGTTTGGTATTACATGCATAGGGTTAGAATATTAGATTAAATGTCACATATTTAGGATTACGTTAAACCATGGGAGGGGGATTTTGAATTAATCCTCCGCGTTTTCTGACAATGTGATATGCTAAAAAGAAAATAGCCATATATTTTAACATTACCATGTCTCATTATCTTTTGTTAAAATTTTTTTTTTATTATATTAAATACTCATAAAATAAAAGTGTATCCTTTTAGATTAGAAATCCACTTAGATTAGGGGGAGTCCACTATCGCGCAAGAAAAACCCATTGCGGTGGGCTCAGTGGTGTTGCGCCGTCGGGCTGGCGCTATGGCCACCAGCTCTCGCGGTGGGATTTGTTTAATATTTTTTTTTTTGAATCTAACGGTAATATATCTGTTTGGGGGCTAATTTTAAAAAAAAATCCCCAAAACTCCATTTTTACCCTTTTAAAAAATCTATAAAAACCCCCTTTTATTACCAAACTTCACACACACTTTCTTATATTCTTCTATCTCCCATTTCTTCAAAAAAAAAATGAATACTAATTCCAACCCCAACCAAACACCTCAATGGGTTTTCGGTATGATCAACGACCCAACCAACCAAATTCCGGGTTCGTCTTCGAATCTGGGATATGTTCCCCAATACCAACCTCAATACTCCGCATCTCAATTTGCTAGCTCCGAAGATTTGTTGTTGTTTCAACAATTTAAGGCGCAACAAATGTAACAACAAATGCAACAACAACAAACCCATCACACCACTTCGCAACCACCTTCCGAGCACGCATCACACCACTTTGAAGAAGTCCCCGACTCCTCATCCGATCAAGAAGTCGTTCCGACCCCTACGTCGAAAAAGTCACGAAAGAAGTCGGTGACAAAAAAATAAAGAAAAATATCACGTCACCGAAGAAGAACCAAAACAAGTGCGTGCGTTTTGGACTCAAGCCGAGGAAGAGCTTATGGCCGAGGTTTACGTCAAAGTGTCCGAGGATCCAAAACCGGAGCGGATCAAAAAAAGGCTTCTTTTTGGTATATAGTGTGCAATGAGTACAACGCGGTCGAGAAAAAGAAGGGTTTTAAGGAGCGTACATAAAACATGATAACGGGCAAGTGGACTCCGATGAACCAAGCGATTAAGAAGTTTAATGATTTGGTGAACGAAACCGCGGTTCATAATGGGGAGAGTGATGATAATTGGATGTCGAGGGTGTACCAGTTGTATGAGCAAGTCGTTGGGGGGGGGGGGGGGGAGTTTAAGCATCGGGATGCTTGGAACTTTTTGAAAAACATACACAAGTGGAAAAACCCCGACTCAACTGTTGAAAGAAGAAGTCGTCTAATGGGCACCGACGAACAACCGGAACACTTTGGAGACGATGCTTTGCCTCGACCACCGGGTATGTACCGAATTAACAAAAGTCAACGCACAAGTTCCAACTCGACCGCTAGCACCGGTTCTAACCCAGCCGCTTACACGGAATTTATGGCGGAGCAATACAAGTTAGACCGTGAAGCCAAATTGTCCATGCTTGCTTCCGAGAGCGAGGACCAAAGACGGTCGATCCAAGCTCAAAAGATTGCGGAGGACTTAAAGGTGATACAAACTGACACAAGTGGGATGCATCTGGTCGACGCCGCAATCGTCGAGTTCCAAAAGGCACGAATCCGAGCAACATATCAACCACGTGACTAGTCGGCGCTCGAATAATAATGTTTTTTTTAGTTTTATGTCTTTTAGTTTCATGTTTTTAAAATTTTATGTTTTTTATGTTTTTTTTGTGTAATGTTTTTTTAATTTGAATGAATTTTATTTTAATTTTAAAATGTTTATTATTATTTACTTAAATAAAAAAAAAATTCCCACGGCACCAGTTTTCCCACGGCTCAGGGATACCAGTGAAAACTGATGTCGTGAGAAAAACTGATTCCATGGGAAAAAAGCTAACGTGCCAACACTTTTTGGGTCATAGCACAAAGCCATGGCTTACGAATTCTCTATGCTCTTATAACCAATTATCTAAATTGCACTAGCTAAATTCATTTCGAATCATGATTTTAAAATCAAACCGACAGTAATCTATCAAACCAAACAACATCTAAAACTATAAAAATAAATCATAATCTTAAACTCACCTATAAACCAAACGGACCCCATAACCTTAACAGAACAGCATTGTAAATATTTTGCAATATTAGAGTATCCGAAAGTATGAACCGGAAACAGTGTGTTGTGCTCTATTTGTAGCTACGGCCAGTTTCTTAATGGTCAACTTAAAATTCTAATACATGCAAGTAACCTAATTATTTTAAAAACAATTAAGTTTATCTTTCTGTGTGTGCGAATTTGAATGGACTTGAGAATCATCTTATTCTCCCTAGCTAGAGATCGAGACAAGATTACAAGTCAAACAAAATATAATACGACTTGCAGTTGTACTATAGTAAATTTGTCATACCAGCTACCAACTGAACAACGTTAAAAAAAATTACTACTTGTTTTATAGTGTTTGGTTATATGCGTAAGATGTATACATTCGAAGTCATTTGTTATTTTGTTAAACAACGAGAAGTAAATGACCAAAGAGCCTTTTCAAAGACAATAAATTAACCTTTTCTTTATAAAAGTCCAAATATAGTAAGTTTTATATTGAGAGTTTAAAAATATAAATATTATAGTAAGAGTTTTATATGTTCGTTTTTCAAACAAAATGGTCAAAGTTCAAAATTTAAGTATTGTATTTGAAGGAGGTAAGCTTGGTCACCAAAGTTTCGTTAAGTGGGTTTTTTGGGAGGTTTTCTGAATGTCTAGGTTCAAGACCTGTTAAAGGCCCCCTTAGACGAAACGGATAAAGAGTTTAACATTACTAGACGAAGATTCGAAAAAGATATTATACCGCTTGAATGTCATTGCACAAACATTTGTCCGTTAAAAAAAAAGTATTGTCTTTAGACAATTGGACTGATTTGTGTTAAGGTCTATTTATGGTCTTGCAAAAGAAATGCAGTGAATCAGAAGCTGTGCAAGTGAAAGTAAAAAAGGAAAGTGACAATTTTCTACCAACAAACAAAATTTACAGAAACATTGTAAAAAAATCCATGGAAAAACAGATGTAAAACACATAATAATATTTGACATCCTCACATCCTTAGGAAAAAAACACTATTCTTCCCTTAAAAGGTCTTAGAATGTATAAATACAGCTTCAGTTCCATCAGATGTTACAAAGAACGACCCGGGCAGACCTTCGTGCACCCGTTTATGCGAAATCTATTCCTTTTTGTCTGCACAATTAGGTCATTGTTAGAACTCTTGTTTTATAGTAACGGATTTATATCGAATAGTTAAGTTAAGACTGAGTCAGCTAATTACCAGTAAAGAATTTTCCGCTTTCAATGGCGTCCTTGTTAGCATCTCCAAGAGCAGCAGATGCCAAGTAAGTGTCAGCCAATTGGACTCTCTTAACATTGTCTTGCTCTTGAACAAGCATCCATCCGTACTCTAGTAGCTTCTCGATTGTCATCTTGGGTTGCTCGAATGTTGGAGGTCCATCCCTAGAGTTCACAAGCTTCTTTCCGATACCATCAACTCCAACTTCTCCAATCCACTTCCTCACTTC
This sequence comes from Glebionis coronaria, assembly GCA_025667525.1. NCBI lineage: Eukaryota > Viridiplantae > Streptophyta > Magnoliopsida > Asterales > Asteraceae > Glebionis > Glebionis coronaria. The sequence continues at coordinate 22,289,106 of CM046881.1, read as the reverse complement.
ATCATCGTACACTCTAGCCCTCAAGGCGCCGAAGAAATCTATAGTATTTAGTAAAACAAAAACACAAAATAAGGTTACTATCAACTAGTCATAATATCTTCTCATTGTGTGTATAATAATCGTCCGCTAGACTAAGATAAACAGTATAAGATTGTTTTTAATGCATTTTTAGGAACTTACCGATGGATTGACCAGGGAAAGTATCGACAAGCCTGACAATGGCCTCTTCAGCAATGTTGTCAGTACGGAAAATACCGATACACACACCAATACGGTCTTCTCTAGTAGGAGCCCAGTAGAATTTTTCCATACGACCATCACGGATAAGGGGAGCATACAGCGTTGAGAAATCGTTTCCTGTGACGATGATGGGCACACGGGGGTTATCCTCCTTGTTGTACATTCCAGGGAGTTGGACATTGGTTGGGTTATCAGCAATGTTCATGAGGGTAGCGTTCACCATCTGGTTGTTGACTGTGTATTGTGTAGTTCCACCCATTCTACCTGCACCAGCATCAAGATCGTTGATGAACAAGCAGCACATTTTACCCTTCTTGATGATGTCTGCTGCTTCACGGTAACGTTGTCGGATGAGCTTAGCAGGCTCTCCGGCGTTTCCACTTTCCAATTCTCCGGCACTCATCATGATAGGTCTGTTGAAAGTAAAAACACAGACTATTAAGGTCAATCTAGCAGACTTCTCGAAAATATAAAATCGACACTGTTATTCAAGTTTTTCCATATTAACGAGTCTGTTGTTACCGAGGTTTACATAAAAAAGGATTGATTTTCACATAACCCGAAAGGAAACTTACGTAATTCCCATCTTGGCGAAAACAAGTTCACATTGGAAAGATTTTCCTTGACCCTTTCCTCCCCACACACCAAGAATTAGAGGAACCTTGATGTTGGGCAAAGTCATGAAGTTCTTGGTGACGTGAACAACAAGCTTGTCCATGAAAGCGGGTGCAATGTAGAATCCGCCCATGTTGTTGTCCAAATTGTACCTAAAACACATTGTCACCATAAAGATTTAATAAAATCAGATGAGACCAAACAAATTTTATATACAACTGAACGAAGATTCGGGAGGTTGGTTCATTACGTTTTAAGCCCAGTGCTGATGTACTCGTAGGAACTCATAACAGCAAAGTGGGTACCAGCGTCTTGTGGAGCTTGGAAGAGAGGGTCAACCATACCCTTTCCTCTGGTGATGTCTTGTTGATCATCAGAAATGTCGTATGCAAGTCCCTTCCATCTGTCCTTGTCGGTTTGTTGAGTCTCCTCGATCTCTTTCTCAGCTGCTTGGATCTTGAAAGATGCAAACTTGTTGTTGTTGACGAGTCGTGAGTTTGAGATTTTCTTCAAACTGCTGCCCAAAAAGTTTGAGCTTGGGACTGCAGCTACACCACTGCTTCCATTCAAGCTCAACTGTCATAACAATAGCATATTTTAATTGCGGTACCATTCTCAAAACAATAAGAGGGTTTTTGATAGCACGAACTTAATTCACTCTCACGTTAAATACTTTGAGAATTGCTTATCTGATGTGTATAAACACAGTAAGCACAAACAGGTTTGACAAGCAGTCTAAACACAATCTAAAAAGGTGTTTGAGATTGTGTTTAAATACTCATTTTGCGTAAGCTAGCTTCAAACTAGTTGTCCGAAACTGGTTAGCAGTAAGAAAAGGAACCGTTTCATTCAAAAACTATATGCTTATAACTTATTGCCTTTCGAAATAACAGCCCCATATACAACTCTCAGAAGTGATCAGTTGTATCACTCGCGCCTAAATATATCCCGAACACTCATAAATGTTATGAGAAGCTAAACAAAACTAATTATGGTTTGCATAAGCTACTTCAAAGCTAATTGTTTCATCTGAACAATAAAGATGTATTATGAGTTTTATCTTAACAAAATAACAAATTATACCTCCCCCACAATAGGTGCAAAACAATATTTGACATGCTATAAGTTCTATGTATGTAAAAGGCAATAAACGATCATCCTAGGATCTTGATCGCTTGTCTTCTATGACTATGTAAGTAGCTTGTATTACATTATATGAAGCTTTTGACATATACAATTTGCATAAGTAATTCTCAAACTAAGGATATAAGACAAACTATATAATTCAGAAACATGCATGAAACTTGACATCCAAGTAATATCAACAAGTGTGCAAGAAATGAAACAAGCTAGTACCGGGGCACGGTTGACAGCGGCTCCAAAGGTCGAAACAGCGGTCGCCATGGATCTTCTAGGAAGGTTTAAACAGAAGATGGGATTGTACTGGAAGTGAGGATGAGCAAGAGGATGAGTTAAGTGACTTATAGTAGTAACGTGTGTACCAGAATATTCAAAAACAAGTTAGAGAGGATTGGCTTTTGAAATAATAAGCGCCACATAATGAAGATAGTATGAGATGACACGTGGCATGCAAACATTGCATGTTATGGTTTTATTTGAAGACGGGTTTTTTGAGGTTGCTCTTCAATCTTTCTGTCACCACACGTTCATGATTTGCCTTAAATTGTTTTCATCGTTTAACCCTTTATCATTTTTATTTTGTTGTGTAATTCGACAATAATTATCGAACAAAATGGTTTGGATCACAAACTACGATTTTTTTACCGATCTATTAAATGGAAAATTTACTATAATGTTTTCGTTTTTGGATGAGTTGAGTAAAAATATATGTGTTAATTTGACAAGGGTTTCTTCTCTAGTGAAATTAAGTAGTCAGAATTTTACACTAGGTCAAGCTACTTTAAAAGCCGCATCATGCAAAGTAACTAACCACGAGAAATCATGTATAGAAAATTAATACGTGTTTATTCATTTCGGGTTTGATAATTTAGTTTTCTTGCATTTGAGGAGGTGGTGTTACTTACTAGAATATAACGTGTTATAAACAATAATGTTTTACACATAAACTCGCACACGTGGTATTCAATAGACTTAGTTTTGCTACATAAAAAAAACTAGCGACACAGCTTGTTGTCCGTTTACCATCTAATATTATATAAATTATAATTATTAAATAAATCCTAAAAAATAATTTATGAGATCACAAATTCACAATATACAAAACTTAAATGAACATTTTGATTGATATAACAAATATTTACAACAAACAAGTGAAAACAAAGATTAAACATGTCTAATCTTTGAAATACATGAAACACATTTACACATACTAAACAAGTATAATAAAACAAAAAATACAGATTGATAGGCATCCATATATCTCTAACAACTAGTGCAACATTCCTTTGATAAGACTGCAACTTCACTTCTCTGATTACACTCAAAAATCAGAGAAAATATCAGACAATATATTGTGATCACCATTTGTATGTACCCATTATATTCTCATAAATACATTTCCTCTCTCTTGACAAACATAAACCATTTAACCATCATCCACAATGGCAAATATAGTCAAGAGAAATGCAACATTATGCATAATATTGCCCCATTCACACTACATGAGGGGAGCTTTCAAATTAGCTACATTTCACATACATATGCTAATAGTGTTCAAAAAGGAGCAATAGCCTCAACTTTAACCAAAGCAACACATAGATATGTCATCACTAGTTTTGAAACACCCTTATGTATAGTCAAACTAACCTTTCTAGCAAAGCATTGAGAGGACTAAGAAGTGCCATCTCTCACTACTCTCTATTCCTCTTATCATGCTTGCTCACAACCATTTACACTCTATAATGTTAGGCACCTAGGTTTTGGTACATCTTCGTATGCAAGAATCCAAAAATGACCCATTATAGAACCTCATATCTTCCTACGGTCATATAGAGGATCCTATAAGGCTCAAAGTGGAACGCTTTCCAACCATTGTAATGGCCTCTAATTTTTAGCTGTTATATGTTTAGTGATAACAACATTCAACAACTAAGAACATACTTTTGGATTTTCAAGAGAAGTTGTTACTCCAAACACCCCTTTACCTAGAAGTTTTACCTAGAAGTTTTGAAATTTGGCTTCCCTATTTATTTCCACATATTTAAATAACACTTGAATGTGTAACTTTAGGCCCATAAGCTTCATTTTGACCGTGTTAACAGTCATTTGAGTACAATAGACCATTTCTTATCTTATCATTGAATATTTTGGTGTTCCTTTCTCGCCAGATATAGTTTTCTGTTGCAGCTAAAGATAATCTTCTGAACACACTCCAAATATAATTTCCATTATTTATAGCTGCAAATTTATCAACCACGTCTTCCAGTTCATTATCAACTAGTTAAAATTTTATCATACTTAAAATTTCCTTCCATATGATTTTAGAGAAGCAACACTAAAAAAACAAGTGTCCATGAGTTTCCTCCCCTTGATTGCATAGAGAGCAGACTATCATATCATATGCGCCCCATTTATTTAGCCTGCCGTGAGTTAATAATTTGTTGCATACAGCTAACCATAGTATGAAAGAGTTTTTAAGCATACATTGTGAATACCAGACAAGCTTATTGCATACTACCTATGGTCAACCTAGCATAATAAAAGTTCTTATAAATAACTAGGTTACACATAAGACATGTGTGCTCCAGTTGTAAAGCCATATAGAAGTAGAACCACCATTGCCAATTTGGCCTATTTCCTGATATAATCCTTCAGACAAAGCAGATTTTACCATCCCCAAATATCATTATTGTTGGGAATTATTGTTTTCACACTTAGTACTGCTAAGCAAAAGATTTTATACTGCCTTGGTTTTATGAAGGTAATGCTACATGTTGAACTGCCGGTACTAACTAGTTAGTACTACTACTGTTAAAGTTAGTATTGTTAGTAATAACTTAATACTACTAATGTATCGTGATATAATATTTCTACTGTTCCTCAAGAAAACGTGTGAAGTGATTAAGACATGTTTAGTGATATGTATAGAAGTTATTTAGTATATATCTTATATGTTTAGAAGATATGTATAAATTTAACATTCTAGATTGTTTGTAGTTATCTTGTAAAAGACTTCTTTGTGTATAAAATGAGGTCCTAGGTTATTATTAGAGATATGATTTACACATACACTTTCGTAGAAGATTCATAGCTTCAAGGTTGTAAACCCTAGTACCAATTAGAGTACTCGTATTATTGATCTTAACAATATTGAAGCTTTTGGTGATATCATTGTTCTTATATTACCGTTACATTTACATATTCTTCTAAGTAACAAATAGTAGATTCCGCATACTCTTTGATATTCACAAAGTTTCTACTCTAAGTTATTCTAGATTTATCTACGATAACTTAACTCTTACAAGCTAGAGAATCGATCTTACGTTGAGATCAACAAGTGGGAGCTGGTTGAGAAAATTTGATCTAGAAGAAACAATCAGAAGAACTCTTTTGCACACAACAAAGAGATGGAACTTGAAAATTCACAAACCAATTTTGTTATTGCTTTAAAGTTCCCCATTTTCAAGTAGGGTGACTATGAGATATGGAAGCTAAGGTTTGAGAAATATGTTCAGATTCAAGACTATGATATATGGGAGATCATAGAGCATGGAGACTTGTTCAAACCAAAAGAAAAAGTAAAAGAAAAAGAACCAGTTGAAGGTGGCTCAAAAGACCAAGAAAAGGCAAAAGGTCATGTAAATACTCAAGAGAAGCTTAAAAGTAAGAATGATGTGAAGGATAGGAGTATGTAGAAACTAGAAGAGGGGGGGGGGTTGAATAGTTTCTCTTGTTTTTGGTCCTAATTAAAATGCTTTCAATTAGATTTGTCTCAAAAATACCTTTTACTTGAAAACTAGTTTCATAGTTGTTAGGTTCAATTCTAACGCATTAACAATGAGTGGTGACAATGAAATGCAATGCAAGAATGTAAATTTAAGTAAGGAGTAAGGAAAGAAGCAACCTAAGGAAAGACACCAATATTTATAGTGGTTTGGCAACGAATCTCTCTCTTCGTTCCTACTCCACTCCTCGAGTACACCTTACTCGAGATTTGCACTATATCCACAAGCTCCATTCTTGGAGGAGAAAACCTTACAACTTTGCTTACACTAAATTTAGACACTAAGATAAATGTCGAGACCTAATCTTAGCTAGGACCAATCTACACACGTCCCCTACTTCACCATTTTCTAACACAAGGCTAGATGTCGAGTTCTAATCAAAATCTAGAACCAATCTTCGTCGCCCGTCTTCTTTTCCGACAAAAGGCTAGATGTCGAGTTCTAATCGAAAGCTTGAACCAATCTTCACGACTCTTCACTTTCAAGTTTAGTGAGAACTCACAAGACACATACACACATCACTTTGTAGTTTTGTGAGAACTAACACAGAAGACTTATTCCAACTCAATAAGACATATCTAAGTATACACATGTAACTTAGATCCACACAAGAAAAAGCTAAGTATACACATATATAATGGATTTACACAATACTTATCCAAGTATTCACAAATACATTGGATTAACACAACACTAATCCAAGTATACACAAATACATTGGATCTACACAAGACACAAATATAAAATGATGAACATGACTAGATCTAAGGAAGGATGATCTTCATCAAGGCTTCATCTTTAATCACATCACAAATGTGTGAGTGCTCTTCTCTTTGGACAAGTAAAGAAGAGGATCAAGAGGATAATCATAAGTAAACATACTTAACACATTAAGTGATTATTTACTAATGATTAGGATATAGAAAGAAGATAAGGGGCAGAAAGAATGTTCAAAAAGGTTCTTGGAAACTGAAGATTTGATCCACTATTTATAGACAAAAACTAACAGCTCTCTGGGCGCGGTTCCTTAGTTATTAAGCGGTTCAATATTGATAATGAATCGCATAGCTATTTGGGTAACCGCCCAGAGTAGACTGCGCTTCTTTTTATCTTTTAGTGGGCAAATGTTATCTAAGGTACATTTTACCTTCAAAGGATATTCCTATGGTATTTGGAATATACCATACCCAAATTTTTAATTTCTATTTTAATAAAATATTTTCTTAAAAATAAAGTTTATTAAAATCTTTTGTCACATTTGTCAAAATGTGAGTTTTAAGGTTAATCACTTTCTATGATTACTAAACATGATTAAGATATGTTTGTGTAAGACTTAAATGATTATTACCTTGATGATAGTGTTTTTTGAATAATGCGTCTTTCGGTTGTCTTTGACGATGAATGTCTTTATACTTTTTCGTGATCAAAACTAAGAAAGATTAGTAAACACTAATAATGTTTTTAGGCATTTCTTGCATTGACAATCTCCCCCTTTTTGATTACGAAAAACTATAAACTCATTTATATAAAAAAACAAAAGTTTTTGAATTATTAACAAGTTTATCACTATCATTTATGTAAAAAACAAAAGAAATGTTTAGTGATATGTATAAATGTTATTCAGTGTATATCTTATATGTTTAGAAGATATGTATAAGTTTAACATTATAGAATATTTGTAGTTATCGTGTATAAAAGGAGGTCCTAGGTCATTGTAAAAGATACGATTTACACATACACATTCATAGCAGAAATAGTTTCAAGATTGTAAACCCTAGTACTAGTTAAAGTACTCGTATTATTGATCTTAATAATATTGAAACTTTTTGTCATATCCTTGTTCTTATAGTACTAGTTAGATTATTCTAGATTTAATTAATATAACTTGTATCTTACAAGCTAAAGAGTCGATCTTAAATTTATCTCAACGATTAATATCACATTAAATCTCAAAAAAATTATACGTAAGTTCCAAATATCAAATACTTTTAGATAAAACCGCCTTTATCATTGTAACATTTTTAAGAACAAATATGTGTTTTCTTATCTAAAATTTAGTTAACTGATTAACGCATACTTTAATGAAATAGTTTATGTTTAGGATCTCAACTCCTAGCTAAAAATACACTTAACTATAGAACATATAGTAATTGTCTGAGCTAAGCCTCTAATAAAAGGACAATTGGTTAAACTGAAGGGAATGAGAATGAGTAAGGGTAAAAGACTACAAAAGAATGTAATAAGCATTCCCTAGTATTATCATTACCATTATTGGTGCTTGGCTAATATAAATTATGGTAGTGATTGGAAATAGTGGCAACAACGGTTAGGGTGATACTCAGGGTCGCGATGATGACAATGTTAGTAAGGGAGGCAATTAATGAAAATTAGTAGTGGCATGTGGTGGTTGAGGACAGCGGTCGTTGCAATAGACGATTGCGGACTTGTGGATGTCGACAGAGGTGGAGGTGGTGGTAATGGCGATGATCAGTGGTTTGGTGTGTTTTTGGTGGTTATTGACGGTTGGTGGTTGCGATAAGCGGTTGTGGTAGTTAGTATAGGTGGTGACGAGATGTGGAGGTTGTAGTGGTGATGATCGGGTATGTGGTGGTGGTAGCGATAGCCATTAATGATGGCGGTAAAGTGTGTTGGCGGCATCGGTAGAGGTGGTGGTCGTTGGTGGAAAAATACACACTTGAACCCATAGTGAGGTGGTAGTGGCCAGTGGAAATGGTAGTGGTGGTGGTGGCGGCGGAGATTGGTGGTGACATTGGGAGCAACAATGTTGATGGTCAGTGGTGATGGTAGGTGGAGACACATACATACTTGAATCTATTAACTCGAATTAATTACTTCCAATTTACAGGAGAATGGTTTATTACCAAGTAATGAATATTGATTAATTATATTTTTCGTTACCAGGCATTATTAATCATTCTTACTGTTGAAATATCTGTGATCTAATCCTAGAATACAAGTTTGTTTTTCTGTTATTTTGTTTCAGGGACATATGTTGCAATTATTTGGAAGTTGGAGGGCTTGAGTGTTAAGATGAGAAGAGCTTAAGGACTGGTTGTGACAAGTTGCTAAAGCTATTGGAGCTAGAGTATATAAGCTGGTCAACCCAGCGTTTCTTGTCATAACTTGCAATCATATTTCTCTCTCGTTTTACACATAGTTCCCTTGATTCTGTTCTTGGTGATTGAGATCATCTTAATCTTTGTAATCTTGTTTTTCTATTTCTGTTTTGTAAAACTATTATCAATTTAGATAATAGATCCATACCAACTTTAATTTGTGGTGGATTTGATTTTGTTAAAGTTGAATTGAGATTCATCCCTGAGTTTTATAAATCTTTACATGGTATCAGAGCCTAGTTCATTGCCTTGCTCTTGATATTGTGATTTTTCAAATTACAGTTTTCAAAATTAATTGGGTTTTTTTAAATTGAGGGTTTCTTGGTTGATTAACTGGTGTTAATCAATTGATCTTATGGTTTATTTATCATTCCAAACGTTCTTGATCATTAACCCTAATTTCTTGAAATTAGGGTTTTGTGATTTTTGGGGGTTTGATCGATTGAGGTTCGATTGAAGTTGATTGACGGTTAATTTGTTCGATTAGTATTCTAGGTGTGGTAATTTGGTGATTTGCCCTAATTTTTTGAGAAAATTAGGGTTTGGTTATGGGTTTCTTGATTATCCTTTGACTAAGTGAATCAAAGGGTGATTAAGATTGTTTTCCGCTGGGTCTATTGATCTGTAACACCTCCTTTATTTTCTTGTTCTCTTTATGTGATTCTTGATTATTTTCTGTGGTTCTTAATTGCTTTGTGTATTTCTTGTTACTTTCTGTTAGTAGGGTAATATTTTCTCGTGTCTAATCAATATTTAGCCCTTGACCTACCATCCTTGAATGGTTTAGAAACCTGGGAACTAAAAGGGATTGGTTTTGACTTCTTTACTGTTTATGTTATATTTACTTGTTTATTGTCATCATGTCTCTTTATGGTATGTCCGAGGATGAGTATGAGCATATTATTGATGGTTATAATAGTGATTCCACTGAAGGTGTTACTAAAATCAGTAGTTTAGATATTAGTAGTCCTTTGCATCTTCATTCTAATGACTCTACTTCATTAACTGTTGTTTATGTTAAACTTAAGGGTACTGAGAATTATCAAGTTTGGTCTCGTGCTATGTTACTTGCTCTTGAGGGTAAAAAATAAGATTGGTTTTATTGATGGATCTTGTAAAAGATCTAATGTTGATGAGGTTCTGGGTAGAAAATGGGATAGAGTCAATGCTATTGTGCTTGGGTGGATTTTGAACTCTATAACTGAGGAGTTGTTCTTGGGTCAAATTTTTCTAAGAGGGCTAAACATGTTTGGGAAGAACTTAAAGAAACTTATGAAAAAGTTGATGGTTCTGTCACTTTTAATCTTCATCATAAAATCTACTCTTTATCTCACAATGTTTCTGTTTTGGCTGATTATTATCATAAACTTAATGCCCTTTGGAAACAATTTGATGCCCTGGTACAACTTCCTAGGTGTACTTGTCGTGCTTCTCAGGACTTTAAAAAATATAATCAATTAATGAAACTTATGTAATTCTCGATGGGGCTTGATGATTCTTATATGCAAATTAGGAGCAGTATTCTTTCTAGAGATCCTCTACCTGATGTTAAAAGTGCTAATGCTATTATTTCTAGTGAGGAGTCTCACCGAGTTATGTCTAGTTCTGGGTCTTCCCAAAGAAGCCAGTCCTCTGTGTTTAACTCTAGTATGAATAGGGGTAATGCTCAAAGGCCTCAAACCTCTACTAATTTTGCTAGACCTGCTAATGTGAATAGAAATGTTAATGGGAATAAAAGGTCTAATGGTGGACCTACTTTGGTGTGTTAGAATTGTGGTTTCAATGGTCACACAATTGATAGATGTTTCAAGCTTATTGGTTATCCTTCAGATTTTGGAAAAAAGAGTAATACTGGGTTTTCCAACAATAATTAAACATCTCAGAATTTTAACAAAAGTTTTTTAATAATAATAATGTTGGCTCTAGTTCTACATCCTTTTTTCTGATGAACAGTTGTCTAAAATCATTTCTTTGATAAAAGATAATTCTGTTGGTGCTCAAGCCAATATGGCAGGTATTGTTTTGAATCAAAGTGCTATTTTTAACAAAAATTTTCATAAGTTCTTTTGCTCTAATAGTCAAATTAAGGCTAATCTTGTGAATAAAGGACTTATTGTTGATTCAGGTGCTAATCAGCATCTTACATATGATGATAAGTATTTGGTTAATGTCATTGATATTTTTAAACTTGGTATTAAAGTGTCTCATCCTAATGGGACTGAGGCATTTATTACTAAGGTTGAAAATATGGTATTGAACAAAGACTTGGTTTTATATGATCTGTTGGTGGTGCCTGAATATTGTGTTAGTCTTATGTATGTTCATAAAATTGCTAAGGATAGTAAGTTTGTAGTTGCTTTTGATGAGTCTAGCTGTTATATTTTACCTCAGGGTTTGAGGGAGACGAAATTGTTGGGGACTGTTAAACAAAAGGATGACTTATATTTTTTTGAATAACGGTACTGGTTTTGAGAAACCTGGTGTCACTTGTTATTTGAGTAAAGGTATGTGGCATTGTAGACTTGGTCACCCTTCAGACCAAGTTATAGATGTTTTAAAAGATGATTTGGTTTTTGAGAAAACTAAAAGTGAATTTTTTTGTGAAATTTTTCAAAAAGCTAAACATACTAGAGAACCATTTCCCTTAAGTGATCATGTTTCTACCAGTTTGGGTGAACTAATTCATTTAGATTTATGGGGTCCTTATAAAGTTACTAGTAAGGAAGGATTTAGATACTTCGTGGTTGATGATTTTTCTAGGGCTGTTTGGATTTATTTGTTGAAGAATAAGGGTGAAGTGTTTGATTGTGTAAAAGTTTTCTTTTATTTGATTAAAAATCAGTTTAATAAGACTATTAAAACTTTTATAAGTGATAATGGTACTGAGTTTATTAATCATAATATGGTTAAGTTTTGTGAACTTAATGAAATTATACATCAAACATCTTATCCTTATAATCCTCAACAAAATGAGGCTGTATAGAGGAGACATAGGCATCTTCTCAATGTGGCTAGATCCCTTATATTTCAGGGGGGGTTGCCTCTGAATTTGTGGTCTGAGTGTATTCTTACTGCTACTTACTTGATTAACAAGTTACCAACTTCAGTGTTGAAAGGAAAAGGCCCTTTTCAAATTGTGTTTAATAAAAAACCTGGTTTAAAACATTTGAGAATGTTTGGTTGTCTCTGTTTTACTACTTTACTTACTAGTAATGATAAGTTTGGTAGTAGATCAGAGAAATGTGTGTTGGTTGGGTACTCTGGTTTTAAGAAAGGGTATAAGTTGTTTAGTCTTAAAAAGGGTCAGTTCTTGTTTTCAAGAGATGTAAAGTTTTTTGAGAATATCTTTCCCTTTAAGACTAATGACAATAGTACTCTTAGTAGTGATAATCAGGATCTTAGTCTTGATAATTTCTTAAAAGTTATTGTTGATTCAGATCCTGGTGTACCCAATGATAAAATCTTTTCTGCCTCACCTTCTAAGGACAACAACTCATCTTTAATAGTGAATCATTAGTTGACCCAATTGAGAGTGAGGAGGGGCACTCTCAGGGCACCTATTAATGAGCATGAGTTTGAGGGTATTAATGAAAATATTCCTAATGCTTTGAGCCCTATGGTTAGAAGGTCTGAAAAGGTGTCTGTTTTACATAAGAAATATAATGATTATGTTTTGACATCTAAAGTTAAATATGGTCTTGAAAAGTTTGTTAGTTATTCTAGACTTAAGTCTGATAACTTCTGTTTTGTTACTGAACTTAATAAAAGTGTTGAACCTAAAACTTTTTGGGAGGCTAGCAAGAGTCAGCACTCGATTGATGCCATGAATAAAGAAATGGAAGCTTTGAATGAAAATAATACTTGGACTATTACTGATTTTCCTAGTGATAGGAAAGCTATTCGAGGTAAATGCGTTTATAGGATTAAGTATAAGTCTAGTGGTGAGATTGAAAGATACAAGGCTAGATATGTGATTAAAGGGTATAATCAAAAAGAAGGAACTGATTTTGATGAAACTTTTTCTCTAGTTGTTAAAATTGTTACTGTTAAATGCTTAATCAATTTGGCTGTGCAGAATAATTGAGCCTTATTTCAGCTTGATATTAATAATGTTTTTTGTATGGTGATCTTGATGAAACTGTGTATATGTCTTTACCTGATGGATATTTTGATAGAAATGATAAAAGGGTTTGTAAGTTGAATAAGTCTTTGTATGAACTAAAACAAGCCCCTAGACACTGGAATGCTAAGTTGACTCATGCTCTTGTTGAACATGGTTTTGTGCACAGTAAAAGTGATTATGCTCTATTTACGAAAAATGATTCTAGGGTGTTTCTTGCATTACTTATCAATGTGGATGATATTGTTTTTACTGGTAGTAGTGTGGCTTGTATTGAAGAGTTTAAAAAGTTCTTAAGAAGTAAATTTTAGATTAAATATTTGGGCAAAATTAAGTACTTTTTGGGTACTGAAGTTATTGATAATGACTATGTGTTGTGTCATAGTCAAAGAAAGTATTGCTTAGATTTGTTATCTGATTTTGGATTGCTTGCTTGAAATCCTTCTGCTACTCCTCTTGAACAAAATCTTGTTATTTCTAGTGACCATACTGATTCTGATTTTGTGCTTGATTATATAACTGAATATCATAAATTAATTGGCAAGCTTATCTATCTTACTCATATTAGGCCTGATATTTCATATGTTGTGCATTGCCTTAGTCAGTTTATACATAAGCCTCTTAGGTATCATCTTAGGATTGCTCTAAAGGTTTTGAGATACCTAAAAGGTTCACCTGGAAAGGGGGTTCATATTGTTAAGTGTCCTAATGTCTCTCTTGAGACATTTGTGGATGCTGATTAGGCTAAGTATCTTGTAACTAGAAAGTCTGTCACTGGTTTCTGTTTACTTTTAAATAGGTCATTAGTATCTTGGAAAAGAAAAAAGCAAAATACCATTTCTAAGTCTAGTGTTGAAGCTGAATATAGAGCCATGGCTTCAGCCACTTTAGAAACTGTTTGGGTCCTTAAATTTTTGAAGGACTTAAACTAGGAACATTTTTTACCTGTCAAGTTGTTTTGTGATAGTCAAGCTGCTATTAAAATAGTTGTTAATCCTATTTTTCATGAAAGAACAAAACATCTTGAGATTGATCTTAAATTTGTGAGAGATAAGATTTTGCCTAGTGTGATAAAAACCTGTAAAGTTAATTCAGCAGATCAAACTGCTGATATCCTTACTAAAGGTTTAGACAAGCTACAACATGATAAGCTTGTTGGTCAGCTGGGGTTGTATGATTTTTTCCAGGCTTAGATCAAGGAGAGGTGTTGAAATATCTGTGATCTCATCCTAGAATGCAAGTTTTTTTCTGTTATTTTGTTTCAAGGACTTATGTTGCAATTGTTTGGAAGCTGGAGGGCTTGAGTGTTAAGGTGAGAAGAGCTTAAGGACTGGTTGTGACAAGTTGCTAATGTTGTTGGAGCTGGAGTATATAAGCTGGTCAACCTAGCGTTTCTTCTCATAACTTGCAATCATATTTCTCTCTCGCTTTACAAATAGTTCCATTGATTCTGTTCTTGGTGATTGAGATCATCTTGATCTTTGTAATTTTGTTTTTCTATTTCTGTTTTGTAAAACTATTATCAATTTAGATAATAGATCTATACCAGCTTTAATCTGTGGTGGATTTGATTTTATTAGAGCAAGGGGAGTGGTGGATGCTAAGAGGGCTGGTAGCCCTTTGGCGCCAGACCCTCGTTGGCGCACCATTCCTGGCCTCGCGCCAACAGCAACAGCTCACGCCACCCCCCCTTTTTTTTCTTTTTTTCTTTTTGGGTATTCTAGCCGTTGGAGGGTTTTTGGCAAAAATAAATTTTTGATTTTTCAAAAAAAACTAGCCGTTGGCTAGAGTGTTTAAATTATTTTTTTTAAAACTAGCCGTTTAGATAGCCGTTGGGTTTTAAATTTTTTTTTCAGAAAACACTCCTAAAATCCAGGTATATTATACCTCATTTCACTCATTTTTTATAATCTAATCTATTACTTCAATCCTAAATTCTTTCAATTTCTTTACAAAAAATGGATCCCAATTGGACTAACAACATGATTAACGATCCCTCCAACCAATTCCAAAACTACTACAATCCCGCTTCATCTTTGAATCCGGGTGCGTCTTCTCAACCCCAAAACTTCTATACCCCGTTTTACCCACCACAACAAAATGAAGCTTACATGAAATACCAACAAGATCAATGAGCGAAATTTAAACAATTTCAACAATCCCAAATGGGTTCACAACCACAAACTCAATCACAACCACAACCTACACCACAATCCGACCAACAATCCCTTCACCTAATCGACGAAGACGTAGATGAAGAACAAGTCCCGACACCAACGTCAAAGAAACTTCGTCGTAAGGCTAAGACTAGTAAGGCTAAGACTAGTAAGAAGGCGAAAGAGGTGGTTGATGTGGAGGACGACGATGAAGATGATGCGACTCGGCATTTGTGGACCGATGACGAGGAGTTGCTTTTATCCGAATGCTTCATAGAGATTTCAGAGGATCCTAAGGTTGGTGTGAGTCAAACAAAGGATACTTTTTGGTGGCGGGTTGAACAAGCATACAATGAGGTGGCGAAATCAAAAAAATTCCCGAAACGCACCAAAAATATGTTAACGGGAAAATGGACCCCGTTGAATCGTGCGATTAAGAAGTAGAATAGTCTTTATGACGAGATGCAAATGATGAGTGGGGAGAATGACGAGGGGTTTTGATAGGTGTGTAAACACCCATCCTTTTTACCACTTAATTACAATAATAACCAAGCCAAAACGTGTATTTTATGTCATTTATGTCGGAATTATGGGTGGTTTGTGTTTTTGTTGTGATTTAGGACGAAAAGGTGAAAAGTGGAGAAAAAACGGGCATTCACGGGCTTTTATCGAAGAAAAAGACGAAAGACGAAGTCAAGAAATCAAGAGTGCAAAAAGAACGGAAGCCCAAGACCAATTATGAAGATTTATCGAAGAAAAAGTCAAAAGACGGAAGTTTACTAAAAGCCGAAGAACTCAAGTCTAATTTATTGAGGAATTACAAGACGAGTTTGAAGAAATCCTGAGACAAAGTCATTAAAGTCAAATGATTAAGAAGATTAAGGACTTAATGATGCAATTAGAGAAAGAAGAAAGAGGGAGGAAGCTTCCACTAAGCACCTCCCTAATCCACTATAAATAGTTCCATTTTCCTTCATTTGTAGTTGTTGGGTGGATTGACAACCCACCTCTTCCACCATTTTCATTTTGCACAATTTAAATTCTTACACTTTAATTTCTTGTATCGCACCTTTGAATTCCTTTTAATTCCAAGTAAGTTTTATTTAGTTGTTGTTGAATCCTTACTTTTCTTGTTTAATCTCTCATCTACCTTTCTTATTTGTGTTTAATCTTTGTGTTTGTGTTCTTGAGTTTCATAGTTTTGATCAAGTGGGTTTTGATTGATTTGGTCATATTTGTTAGTTTTATTGATTTGATTTGATTGATTATTGTTAGTAGATCATTTGTGGTTGTTTTGGTTTTATCGTTTGGTTTGATTTAATTAGTTTTGGTTAAATTCGTCCTTGTTCTTCATTCCCTGTTCATCGTTCTGTTTATGTGCCCAGATTTCGGATCAAAGCCATTTGTTCCGAATCAATCGTTCTTTCGTTTATTCCGGATCAAGTCTTTCATTCGGAATATTTAATATTTCGGATCAAATCTTTCGTTCGGAATATCTGTTATTCTGGATCAGGTTCTTCATGCGGAATATTTGATTATTCCGGATCAAGTCTTTCATCCGGAATATTGGTTATTCCGGATCAAGTCTTCCATCCGGAATAATATTCCGGACCAAACTCCTTATTCCGAATCAACCTCTTTTCCCTTTTTTATTCCGGATCAAGGTCCTTATTCCGAATCAACATTATTTTCTTTTCATTCCGGATCAAGAACTTTATTCCGGATCAACTGGTTTATTCCGGATAAGTGACATATTCCGGGTGAGCTTTGTTATTCCGGATAAGGGTGATATTCCGAATGAGTTTTTCCTAGTTTATTCTTAAGCTTTACTTTTCCCGCCTTTTTCCTTATTTGCATTTTTACTTGCCTTCCTTTTGGTTTAAGTTTTAGTTTGAGTCGTTTACTTTATTTCCCTTTTAATTTCTCGTCATTTACTTTTCGTCAAATTTTAATCTTTCATTGTTGTTTCTTTTACCGTCTTTATTTTATTTTTTATTTGTTTCAAGTCTTTATTTTTAATTAGATTTATACAACGACACCCTTTCTATTTCTTTTCCACCAAGAACAACTAGTCGCACTTTGAACCGGAAATCAATTCGAAGAGATACCGAGAACGAAAATTTCAACCTAGCAAAATCTCTATATTAGGTTTATTGCACGGGTTGAGCTAGCGTATAAACGGATGACGGGGGCGGGGGGGGGTAAATTTTAAGCACAACTCGGCTTGGAATTTTTTGAAGGATAAGCATAAGTGGAGGAACCCCGATTCAACTCAAGAAAGACGACACCGTCTCCGTGTTACCGAAGAAGGTCCCGAGTTCTTCGGTCCCGACGCCGTCCCGGGGCGTATTGAGTTGCTAAAAGTCAACGATCCACCAACTCATCGGCTAGTTCCGGTTCAAACCCGGAAGCTTATCAACAAATGATGAAAGAGCAATACGAGCGTGAGACAAAAGCTAAGTTGGATATCATGCAGCGTGAGTCAAACGCAAAAATTGAGTATTTCCAAACGCAGAAGGTGGCTCAAGAATTCGCGATTCTTCAAATCGACACAACCAAGATGAGTGCATCGGATCGGGCTATCATCAAATTGCGAAAAGATGCAATGCGCGCATCGTATGCACTTCCCGAGAACTAGTGTATTTCTTTTCGTTATGTATTTTTTTTATTTTTATGTTCCGTATTTTTTATTGTTATGTTTTTTTATGTTTTTTTATTGTAATTTTTTTTATGTAATGTTTTATTTATTAATAAAGTTTTTATTTAAGTTATTTTGTTGTTGGGAATTAAACCAATTAATCTTCAACATATGAATAGCAACATGTTATTCTTGTTGTGTTGGGGCTGCAAGTCGACACATGAAGAAAACATCAGGAAGAACAGAAAGAACAGGCCCAGGAGAAGCCTGTATATGTAATGGTTTGGGCCGCAGGCCAAAAAACCCAAGCCCTATAAATTGGAGTAACAGTTATATACATAAAGATTAGATGATAGCTTTTACTTTATCAGAACAGGTGTATCCCTTGTCATCACACCGATTCACAAAAGATCACAGCGATTAGATTAGTATTTATAGATAGGAATTTTGTAATTCACAGTAACCCGTATTCACTTTTATATTAGAAGATTATTTTATGGTTCATATCCCTTTGTTCTTTGTTCTTATTTTGATGATTATATGATGATTGTTCATGACGTTTGATCATTCGATCCTGAGAAACCCTGACGCAAGACCTGTGCAACAGTGGTATCAGAGCGACAATGGATCAAATAACAACAACTCATGATCAATCAAGAGGATCCGGACTTTTGAAAAAGGCAGCGAATAGAAGGAAAGGGGATCAAGAGACCAATGATTCAGGGAATCGTTCCAATAGAAAGAGACCAGCGATTCAGGGAATCGTTCCAAGAATAGTGACCAACGATTCAGGGAATCGTTCAAAAAAAGGAGAGATAGATAATTGATTCCAGGGATCAAATACACCAACGATTCAGGGAATCGTTTCAAGAACATAGAGCAGAGCAGTGATTCAGGGAATCGTTCCAAAAGAAAAGGAGGCAGAACAACAATTCTGGGAATTGTTTCCAAAAGAAGGAGACCGATTGATCCAGGGAATCAATAAAAGAAAATTGCATACCGAGAGAGACAGATTCAGAAAAGAGAGAAAGGAAGGAAATGATTCAGGGAATCATTCGAAAGATAGAAACCAATTGATTCAGGGAATCAATCAACAGAAAACTGACAAGGAAAATTCGAAAGAGGGAGGAAGAACGTGAGATCAAAGAAGAAGAAAGAGAAAAAAAAGGAGGAACACGAGATTGAAGAATCAAAGATAAGAAAAGGCAGAAGGAAGATTCAGAGAAGAAGTAAGGAGGGGATATGGCTGCATATTTTTTGCAAAAGAAGAAAGAATCATATTTAGAGATTTGCCCGGGAACTAGGAAACCAAAGAACTGCGGGAGACAGTTGGTTGATTCACCTCGCAAACAAAAAGATAAAGTCATATGAGTATGAAAGAAAAAGTGAAGAGCAAGAAATCAGAAGGAAGATCAGAAGAAAATCTGAAGAGGTCAAGGAATGAGGAGATTGGAAGAACACAAAGATTAATTAGATTAAGGGGGAATGTTGAGAATTAATCCAATTAATCTTCAACATATGAATAGCAACATGTTATTCTTGTTGTGTTGGGGTTGCAAGTCGACACAGGAAGAAAACATCAGGAAGAACAGAAAGAACAGGCCCAGGAGAAGCCTGTATATGTAATGGTTTGGGCCGCAGGCCAACAAACCCAAGCCCTAGAAATTGGAGTAACAGTTATATACATAAAGATTATATGATAGCTTTTACTTTATCAGAACAAGTGTATCCCTTGTCATCACACCTATTCACAAAATATCACGACGATTAGATTAGTATTTATAGATAAGAATTTTGTAATTCACAGTAACCCGTATTCACTTTTATATTAGAAGATTATTTTAGGGTTCATATCCCTTTGTTCTTTGTTCTTATTTTGATGATTATATGATGATTGTTCATGACGTTTGTTTGATCATTCGATCCTGAAAAACATGATGCAAGACCTGTCCAACATTTGTGTGAAAAAAAATAATTATTTTCGTTGGCACCAGAAAATCTGGTGCCAACGGTTACCCCTGAAATGTGGTGCCAACAGAAACAAAGGCCCAAATCCTACGTGACGCCTTTGGCACCACTTTCTGGTGCCAACAGCTCTCAGCTCTCTTAAAGTTGAATTGAGATTCATTCCTGAGTTTTATAAATCTTTACACTTATTTTCATTTCTTGTGTTTCATATTAAAATTTTATATATAAATAAAAAAACATTGTTAGTCATTTCGTAAGAGTTGAGTTTTTACAAAAAAATATTAATCGATAATATTTTACTTATAGCTAGGTGATAAAATAAAAACAAACTAAATTGGTGAACGCTTAATAAACAGTTAATTTGCCAACAAGGTTCAAAAGATGGACTTAATAAGTCCAGTAAAGCAATGAGTCCGTGACCTTTTCTTTGCAAGCCCATTATTATGAATCGGTCAATCGGGTTTCGGGCCTCACACTTTGAATCACTTGTGTAGTAATTATGGGAGTTGAGAGTTATTTTGCATCAATCTTTTTATTACTGACTAATGTGTAAATCTTTTAAAAATATATAGAGGGATAATTTTTGCTAAAATATCCACAAATTGTAAAAATAGACAGATGTATTAAAGTTGTATGTATGACGAAATAATGATTTATCATTAATTATATCTCACTAACGAAAGCAATAAAATATTATTATTGATAAAAAAATGAAATATCATTTAGATATTTTAATCATTTCGTTGTTTTTTTTATAACTTGTGAACATTTTGACAAAAATATCTTTTCGTAAGTTTTTTAATTTTAGATAATGGATAACCAGAATTTATCCATAGTAAAACACAAAGATCCAAAATAATTTTTATCATTACGAGGTTCTTTTCATTCCTGCTAGTAAACTTTTCGTTAATATTTTCACTTTTACATTCTTAACCCGACTTTTGTAAGAGTTCTACAATAAAAGTACGGAGTCTAAATGAAGAATTACAGGCAACGATAATAAGCTCATTATTCTCATTCATTCATATAGTTCAAGCAGGGGAGTAATCAAGTCGAGCCAAATTCGAGCTTAACAAGGCTCAAGCTCAGCTCGAAACATACAAGATGAAATTGAGCTTGGCTCGATACTCGTCGAGTTTTAACCTTTAAGGGTTGAGCTCGACTCGATTAAAGTTTGAGCAAAACACGAGTTTAACTTGAAAAGTTTGAAATTATAGTTCAGAAACAAATATATCAGTAAATCTTATACAGTACTAAATTTTTTATAATTGTAGTAAATTGTAATAATAATTATCAATTGATTATTTTATCTTTTATATTAAGACTCAAAAAGCTCAATAAACACTTGAGCTGAGCTATCAAAAGTTCGAGTATGACTCATTATACATTTCGAGCCATGTTATTCGGCTTAAGCTCGAGGAGTCGAATTCAAACTTAAGAAAATTGCTTGATAAAAGTTTTACTTATTTTCAACTTTAATTTCTAACACATTAATTTAATTAAAGTAAGAGTATACATCTACGATAAATATCAAAAAAGTTTCATTTGATAATCATTACATTAATTTTTAAGGAGTAAAAGCCTGCAAAATACAACTTAATTATCAATAACATTAGTTGTAATCAATCTTGTCACATCCATGTTGACGAATAGTCGATTTACTATAAGTGTTGGAATCGATTTGTTATCATTTTTACAAATGTTTGTCTAAACAAAGAGAAAAAGATAAGGGAAAATGGACGAAAATGGTCGTATCTTATACTTTTGGTCTATTAAATGATCAAATCAAAAGATTTTAACAGTCATGTATAAATGCACAACTGTTCAACTCTATTATATATATATTACACGTGTTTTATAACAAATGCTCGACTTACGGTGCTCAACTCCTCAAATGCTCAAATTTGCAACAAAAAAAATTAAGAAAATGCTCAAGTTTCCAAAGTTGAACATTTTATAGTGGAAAGTTAAGCATTTTATGGTTGAGTACCGTAAGTTGATCATTTACTGTTGAACACTTATAACTGCAAAGTTAAGCATTTATGGTGATAACCATATTTGTCAAAATCTTTAAAATTAACTATCTAATGAATGATAAGTGATCAACTTGACCGGATTCACATTTTTCCCAAAAGATAAAAGATAATAATAATATAGCTTCAATTATTAACTACCCAAATGGTATGGTTCCTATCCAACTACAGCACTACCCATATTTGTTCGCAAAACGACAAGATACGGGAAACAAGAATTAAATTTTAACTCGTTTATTTTTCTCGCTTCCATATATTTTTTCCCTTACATTTAAGTTCTGGAGCTTTAGGGTTTTAAATGAATTTAAAATACACCCATTTATCGATTTTTTTTTAATTCACTTTTTAGTTATGTTATTTTACGGTCATAATTCATTTTTTAACTATGTTATTTTATGGTTAATAATATTTATTCATTGGGTCATATTAAGGTTGACACAGTTATTCAAGACACTGGACTCTTTAACTAAAGGTCTTGAGTTCAAGACTTGGAATGGAAAAAATCTTAATTGGGAAGGATACTGTAAGTTAATATGTTTTGGCTCACTGTTATTAGGCCTTTAGCCCATTTATGTTATTTCTAGATCCTTCTGATATGCTTATATATTGTAATGACTTTATTGAATAAACATACAATTTACCAATCAAACATGGTATCAGAGCCAGAAAATATTCTCTCCTAAGAAAGTCTCCCCAAAATCACGTATTTTTCTTTTACTTCTCTCATCCCTTCCGATCCTATTAAAAAAAAAGAAATTTTTTTTTTCAACAATCGGTGCTATAGTGATTCGATTGATATCAATTGATAAAAATAGTGGATCGGTGATATCTTTCCTTTTTTTATAGAAAGTGTGGATTGGTTGTTGGTTCTTGTGCTTGTTAGTAACCGTTTGAAGCAAATTAGTTTTACAATTAATTACTAGTATTTGCTAGCAAGTTTAGTACCATAAAAGATTTTGTTCTCTTTGATATTCACGTGAGGCTATAAAGCGGCTGATTAGTCATCCAAGTTTATCGACATGAATTATATGGTTTCGGCTCCCACATATATGACGATACAAGCGGCATTATTACCGAATGCATTTAGCACCACAACTACTCAAGATCATGTTTGGAATATGGACACAGGTGCGTCTTCACACCTTAATTCTCATGTTAATAATTTAAGTACTATTTTTAATTCTTGCTTGTATCCATCTGTTTGTGTTGGTGACGGTAAAACTATACCCGTCACTAATACGGGCCATAACATTCTTCCCACTCTTCATCGCCGTTTACATCTTCATAATGTCTTTGTCATCCCTAATATTATTAAAAATCTTATTTCTGTACGTCAGTTTACTAGAGACAATAATTGTACTATTGAATTTGACGCTTTTGGTTTCTCTGTGAAAGATTTCCTGACTCGTCAGATCTTGCTCAGATGTGACAGTTCAGGTGATCTTTATCTGGTAACCCACCATCGTCCCTTCCAAGTGCTTTAATGTCTCTCAGTCCTTCTACGTGGCACCAACGCCTCGGTCATCCGGGTGACGCCGTGTTACACTCTCTTGTTTCTCGTAATTTTATTTCCTGTAATAAGGTGAAGTCTCCTCATGTTTGTCATGCTTGTCAACTTGGAAAACATGTAAAACTTCCTTTTTCAAGTTCTACTTCTGTTGTTTTAGATGTTTTGAGATTATTCATTCAGATATCTGGACATCACCTATTACTAGGACGTGTGGTTTTAAGTATTACGTTATTTTTCTTGATCATTTTTCTCATTATTTGTGGATCTATCCTCTTCGAACTAAATCTGAAGTGTTTGCTAAGTTTGTACACTTTCGTTCTTATGTTAAAAATCAATTTAAATGTGACATTCTTGGTTTTCAATGTGATCATGGTGGTGAGTTCGACAACACCCAACTTCTTAACCTTTTCTCCACACATGGGATTCAAATGAGATTTTCTTGTCCTAAAACCTCCCAACAAAATGCAAAATCAGAACGTATGATTCGAACGATAAATAATATGATTTGTACGTTACTTTTTCAAGCCCACCTTCCGCCCACATTTCGTACGTTACTTTTTCAAGCCCACATTCCGCCCATATTTTGGGTCGAGGCAATGCACATGGCCGCCTACCTTTTAAACCTCCTCCCCTTAACCGCCATTCAAAATGAGATACCGGTTACCAAATTGTTCAACAAACAACCTAACTATTCCAAACTTCGCACTTTTGGATGCTTGTGTTATCCCTATCTATTTCTACCACACAAACTCGCTCCACGAGCCACACCATGTATATTTTCAGGTTACCCAGCCTATCATGAAGGCTATCAATGTCTCGACCTAAATACAAACAAAATTATCATCTCTAGACATGTAACCTTTGACGAACATCAATTTCCCTATGGATCTATTACACCTTCCACCTCATATGAATTCCTTGACACTTATCCTTCTCTTATTACTCGACATGTGATACATAATACTCCACACAATACTCCAACTCCAACACCTATCGTTAACCCACCAACACCTCAAACACCAACCCATACCCACCTTAATCCCGACCAAAACCAGTCTAGTGGTCCACCACCTTGTTTCTCTCCACTTAACTCATCCTACTCCACCCATCACCTTACACCACCCACAATCCAAACCCAACCTACATTTAATTCAACACCTATAGACCAAACCCAGGCCGAATATACGACCTCGCTTCCAACCGAAACCCAAACCAACACCACCTCTCAACCCATCACTAGTAGTCTACCAACTAGAACCCACCCGATGATCACTAGAAATCAGGATGGTACACGTAAAACCACCCAACGCCTAAACCTTCATGTTTCTCATACCTCTCCTATACCAAAATCCCCATCTCTTGCTTTATCTGATCCGCACTGGCGGGATGCTATGTATGATGAATATAACGCTTTAATTAGAAATGGTACTTGGGTTCTCGTTCCAAGACCTCTGGATGCCAATATTGTGCGGTGTTTGTGGTTATTTCGGCATAAATTTAATGCTAATGGTTCATTAAGTCGGTATAAAGCCCGACTCGTTGCCAACGGTAGTAGTCAGCAACTTGGTATTGATTGTGATGAGACTTTTAGTCCGGTTGTCAAACCGGCCACTATTCGTACCGTGCTTAGTCTTGCATTGATGAAACATTGGCCTATCCATCAACTTGATGTGAAAACTCTTTTCTTAATGGTGATTTGACAGAGACTGTGTATATGCACCAGCCTCCAGGTTTTGTGGATCCCCGGTATCCTCATCATGTATGTCGCCTTCAAAGGTCTTTATATGGGTTGAAACAAGCACCTCGTGCTTGGTTTCATCGCTTTGCTGCTTATGTTACCCGAGTTGGATTTTCTCCTAGTAGATGTGATTCCTCTTTATTTATTTACAAATCTGGTACTGATACAACATATCTATTGATTTATGTGGATGATATTGTTCTCACAGCTTCTTCTACAACTTTGCTACAAAAGATTATTTTCTCTCTACACAGGGAATTTGACATGACATATCTTGGTGCCCTTAATTATTTCTTAGGGATTTTTGTTACACGTGACACTACAGGGATGTTTCTTTCTCAAAAGAGATATGCTATGGAGTTGCTCGAGCGAGCACATATGCTCAACTGTAATCCTACTAGGACTCTTGTTAACACTGAGTCCAAGCTCGGTCCCGAGAGGACTCCCATTTCAGATCCTACTTTGTATCGGAGTCTTACAGGTGGCCTACAGTATCTTACATTCACTCGTCCAGATTTGTCTTATGTCGTGCAACAGATTTGTCTATATATGCATGATACTCGTGAGCCTCACTTAGCTGCTCTCAAGAGGATTCTTCGTTATGTACGAGGTACCTTGGAGTTTTGTTTACAGTTATATGCATCCTTAGAATCTTCTCTTGTGGCTTACTCTGATGCTGATTGGGCTGGTTGCCCTGCTACTCGTAGATTTACATCCGGGTATTGTGTATTTTTGGGCAATAATATTTTATCATGGTCTTCTAAGCGACAACCGACTCTTTCACGTTCAAGTGCTGAAGCTGAATATCGGGGCGTTGCTAATGTTGTTGCTAAGACGACATGGCTGCGCAATCTTCTTCGAGAACTGCACACACCACTATTGACAACTACTCTTGTGTATTGTGATAATGTTAGTGCTGTTTACTTATCTGCTAATCCGGTGCAACATCAACGAACTAAACACATTGAGATTGACATTCATTTTGTTCGTGATATGGTTGATATGGGTCATGTACGTGTTCTTCATGTTCCATCTCGTTACCAGTATGCCGATATCTTCACCAAAGGTCTTCTTTCGGCGTTATTTGAAGAATTTCGCACCAGTTTGAGTGTTCGATTGCCTCCCGCTCAAACTGCGGGGGAGTGTTAGTTAATATATATTTTGGCCCACTGTTATTAGGCCTTTAGCCCATTTATGTTATTTCTAGATCCTTTCGATATGCTTATATATTGTAATGACTTTATTCAATAAACAGACAATTTACCAATCAAACAGATACTACCCATCGAGGTATCGAGCAAATTCCCGCGGAAGATTAATCCACTCATCTTAAAGGCGGTAGAAACTCGTCGTAGTAGGCTAAAAAAAAAAAAAATAGACTTTGACATTATTTCTATCTTAACAGAATCTAACGAGTCATACATAGTAAAGTTGTGACATATATATTTACGATGTTTAACTAATAATAAGATTATAGAAAACATGTTTCGTTAATAAGTTTACATATTATTCATTTATTATGGACGATGATACGTATGACATATATTTCTAGAATGAAAGACACTATTTGTGTAAATGTGAGATTAATGTGACTATCAACCTAATAATTAGGCAACTGTTTCACTCATAGAAAGTTACTGTAGTAGTTTGAGTAGTTTGAAGTCAACTTTGATAAAGTTGTGTTTACTTGGTAGATAAAGAGTTTTTTTAATGAGAGGTGATTTGTAAACTTTACAAAATGATTAACACATTTAAAATGTGTATGTATTGACATTTGTATTTTTTCATTAAGTAGTGTGAAGTGTAGACAACTTTTAACACAAGTATTAAGGGTAAGCATATCAACACACACATATTTTGAGTATTTCAATCATTTTATGGAGCATTTGTTCTAGAGAGTGTTTTTTTTAACAGGTTTTAAAGAGTGGTAGGTTTAAAGAAATTGGAGGATATTTATGTTATTTTACATTTTAGTTTTTTTAAATATGTTTAGTATAACAAGTGAAATAATTAAAAAAAATTGAATTGTCAAGAAGATGAAATTAAGATTGTTATAAAAAGTGAACAATTGTCATTTGTTTGAAAAAAAATATTATTTGCTGTTTTTATTTGGGTTTTTTTTTAATTTGATTTTTTACTCGTTTAAATAGAATAATCGTCTCTAACGTTTGGTCAAAATGCATGTTTTGTCTTAAATGTTACGAAAGTGCAAAAATCATCTCTATTTAAAAACTTTAATGCAAGTATCGCTCATGTAAGAAAAATTCTTAGGACAAAACACGCAAAATAGCCTAAATATTTAAGACAAAACATGCAAGATAGCAAACCTCAAGGATGAAAACTTACAAAATAGTTTGATTTTGGGACAATATCAACACTTTCAAAATATTTAGGAAAAAATAAAATTTATATATTTAATTTTTATAAAATTTATATAAAAGGTAAATAATTTGATTTTTAATCGTTTAAAATAAAAAGTTTATAAATTTTAAAAAAAGTTTATAAAAAGTTATTTGTTGGGTTTTACTCGTTTAAATGAAATAAACATAATTTTATATAAAAAGTTATATAAATTTTTATATCTTTTTTAAAATTTATATAAAAAATAAAAAATTTTAATTTTAATTTTTACTTATTTAAATAGAAATTTTTAAAAATTTAAAAAAAATTCAAACAGGAAAAATAAATTTTATATAATTTTTTTATAAAGTTTGTACAAAAAGTACAATATTCAAATTTTATACTAAACTTAATATGTCTGAAATTTTAAAATCTGAAACCAAACGATACATATAATATATATTTATGGTGTCGAAAGTAACTATACACCAATTGAACTAAGCTGACCACTGTATACTTGTATAGTACATACTACCACCAACTAATTCCTAAAATCAATCTAATCATACCTCAAAATTGAGTTGATGCATTTGTAAGGTTGTAATCAAGTTAAACTTTTATCAAGTAATCTGAATTTGAGTTTGAGTTTGGTTCAATCAAGCCAAACTTTTATCAAGCTCAAACTCAAGCTCAAGCTAAAAAAATAGTTTGAAACATATATCAAGCTTAAACTCAAGTTTTCGATAGTTCGACTCGAGCTCTTATAAAGTTTTATTAAAATAGGTTTTTATGATGAATTCATATAAGCAACTTATGGTTAATTTGAGTATTAACTTGATTACAAAGACTTATTTCATAAATAAATAAATAATATATTCTAGATGAATTTTTAACTTTAATTAAATTTATAATTTAACTCATCGTATTTTAAATAAAAAATTTCTTTTATAAATTTATTACATATTTTTAATACGAATGTGTGTATACATATTTTTTTTCTCTTTTTAATAAGTTTTATTATAAAAAACTCATTTTGATATTTGGTTAAATATAATATGTATATATATTTTTGTACTCTTTTTAATACGAATGTTTCGTAATTGCGTTAGCAATCACATCACGCAATGGTCTTTAGGATACTAATCGCATTGGATCGTAAAATTGATTTTGAAACCAAGACTATACGATTATGTTATTTTTTGTTTTTTTATTGTTAAATGTATTGAATTTGGTTGAGTTATGGTTTTTGCTTGTATTATTTTATACATATGTTTTTATTAATAAGTTTTATTATAAAAAATATAATTTTATACATATTCAAACTTTTCAATTCAAACTCAAGTTTTAATCAAGTCTTATTAAGCTAAGCTCAAATCTCGATTGTTAAAGCTTGACAAGCTATCAAGGCAAGCTCAAGCTTATAATTGTATTATCAAACCAAGCTCAAACCCTATAAAACTTGAGCTCGACTTGATTCGATTACACCTCTATGTACCACCCAAAAGGCAAAACGGAATAAACGTGAAACATAGTTCTTGAAGAGACATTGTCCTTTCACAATTGGGCCTAAATATATGATGTCTAACGAATATAAACGAAGGAATTGGAAGTAGAAGATATGACGCTATAGAAAAAGATTTTTGAATCGATCAAAAGTTTATTTACTGACGGATGGAACATGAGTAATTCATAGGGGTGTTTGTTTTAGCTTATATAATGGGCTTATTAGCTTATATAAGTTTATAAGCTCAAATTAAGTGTTTGGTTGAGCTTATATAAGTGGACTTATAAGCTTATATATGGGTGTTTTGATAAACCACAAAAATGTAGTTTTTTATGAAGGTTTAAGCTTATATAATATATTTATCATTTTACCCTCATGTTAACTTAAACTTATATAAACCATGGGCTTATAAGCTTATTAAACATAGGCTTATATAAACCATAAATGGCTTATATAAACCCATTACATAAGCTAAAACAAACACCCAATATTCTTGTGAGAAAACAATTTTCGATTCTTTTTCGTATTAACATTTTCATCAAAAAAAGCACGCATTTCACAAAACAACTGTAATGATAACCATCAGATCAAACACATAAAAAAACACCACATAACACAAACATACTACCGAATCATGGTTCCTTTTCTAGTTAGAACGAATAGATAGAATATGTTTTCTGTGTTGTATTTCTCTCTTAATCAGACAATATAAATAGGTTACAAAGATAGGGTTTTAGCCAAATGTTGACTAGACTACACCTAACATACAGCGAATGATTGACATGTATACAACTCATAATTGGCATAATCATAATCAATATAATCAATGATACATATCCTTTAATACTCCCCCACAGTTTGAGCGGGTGATTTGCGGACGCTCAAACTGGATCTGAAATCTGCAAACAACGGGTATGGGAGACCTTTTGTGAAGATATCCGCGTACTGAAATCGTGAAGGAACATGAAGAACTCGGATATGACCTGCTGCTACTTTTTCACGAACAAAATGAATGTCAATCTCTATATGTTTGGTGCGTTGATGTTGCACTGGGTTTGCAGACATATATACGACACTGACATTATCACAGTAGACCAAGGTTGCTGGGAAAAGTGGGGTATGAAGCTCACGAAGGAGGTTGCGAATCCATGATATCTCAGCTACAGCATTCGCAACCCCCCGGTACTCCGCCTCTACACTAGATCGGGACAACGTGTCCTGGCGTTTGGAAGACCATGTCAGGAGGTTGTCGCCGAGAAAAACACAATATCCAGAGGTAGACCGTCGTGTAGTCGGACAACCTGCCCAATCAACATCAGAGTAAGCAATAAGTTATGATGTGGTAGATCGAAAAAGTTGCAATCCATGATCAGTGGTTCCTCGAAGATAACAGAGAACACACTTCATAGCATTAAGGTGTGGCTCTCGAGGATCGTGCATGTAAAGACATAACTGTTGAACAACATATAACAAATCGGGCCGGGTAAATGTGAGGTACTGAAGTGATCCGACAAGGCTATGATACAAAGTAGGATCAGTGACTGGTGATCCATCAGGTCCAAGCTTCTTCTCGGTGTCAACTGGAGTCCTGCATGGGTTACAATTGAGCATATGTGCTCGCTCAAGAATCTCAGTAGCGTATTTTTTTGAGATAAAAAATGCTAGAGGTTGTACGTGTGGCAGATATACCGAGAAAATAATTGAGCGGGCCAAGGTCTGTCATAGCAAATTCCCCATGTAGCGAATAGATAATATGTTGCATGAGAGAAGTAGAAGAAGCTGTAAGAATGATATCATCCACATAAAGTAGTAAGTAAGCTGTGTTTGGCCCTTTGTGAAAGATGAAAAGAGACGAGCCGGTTTTGCTGTGATGGAAACCGGCTCGTATGGCATAGCTGGAATATCGTTGAAACCAAGCTCGAGGGGCCTGTTTAAGACCATAAAGTGATTTCTTTAGAAGGCAAACATAATCCGGATGAGCCCAATTAGTAAATCCAGGTGGCTGGTGCATGTAAACTGTCTCCGTAAGATTGTCGTGAAGAAATGCGTTATTCACATCTAATTGATGAATAGGCCATTGCCGTGAAACTAAAAGGCTAAGAACAGTCCGTATGGTAGCAGGTTTCACAACATGGCTGAATGTCTCATCGCAGTCGATTCCTTGTTGTTGACTACGACCATTTGCAACAAGTCGGGCTTTATACCGACTTAAGGTTCCATCTGCATTATATTTGTGTTTGTACAACCACATGGAGCGAACAATGTTGACATTTGGTGGGCGAGGAACAAGGACCCAAGTGCCATTATCGAAGAGAGCTTTATATTCGTCACACATAGCGTGTTTCCAGTTGGGGTCTCGTAGGGCATGAAAAGGAGACTTAGGGATAGGGGAGGAGGTGTTAACATGAAAGTTGTATTTTGGGTTAGCTTTCACAGTTCCTACTTTAGAACGTGTAACCATAGGGTGTTGCGAGGTGGGTGGTGGTAGTGGTGTTTGGGGCGGTAAGGTTTCTGGTGGTGTGTTTGGTGGTGGTGATGCTGGTGCTGGTGCTGGTGCTGGATTTGTTTGTGGTGTTGGTATTGGTGTTGTATGTGGTGTTTGTGTTGGTGTTGGTGTTGTTTGTGGTGTGGCTTGTGGTAGTGTTTGTCGAGGATGGGTAGGTGTGGTAAGTAGGCGATGTGCAATAGGGGAGGTGTCGAGATTGTCATCTAAGAATTGATATGAGGGGGATTGAGTTGGAGTCATGGAGCCGAAAGGAAAGACAGTTTCGTCAAATGTGACATGACGAGAAATGATGATTTTGTTGGTGTTTAGATCAAGGCACCGATACCCGCGATGGTTGTAAGGGTATCCAAGAAAGATAGATGGTGTGGTACGAGGAGCAAGTTTATGCGGTGGAAAGGCGAAAGGGTAACAAAGGCATCCAAACGTACGAAGGTGTGTGTAAGAAGTTGGTTTATTAAATAATTTCGTGTAAGGGATGTCATTGTTGATGGAGGTAGAGGGGAGGATATTAAGTAAGTAGGCGGCAGTGAGTAGTGCTTCGACCCAATACTCGGGAGGAAGACGTGCTTGGAAAAGGAGAGAACGTACAACGTTATTGATAGTACGAATCATGCGTTCAGATTTGCCATTTTGTTGAGATGTACGTGGGCATGAGAAACGAAATTGAATGCCATTAGTGGTAAATAATTCATGGAGGGAGTTGTTATCAACGTCTCCACCATGATCACATTGAAAAGCTTTGATTTCACGGTTAAATTGGGTTTTTACAAATGCACGAAAATGGAGGAGCTTTGACTGCGCATCGGATTTTCTGTGAAGTGGGTAGACCCATAAAAAATATGAATAGTGATCTAAGAAAATGACATAATACTTGTATCCACTCATGCTAGTAATAGGAGATGTCCAAAGGTCTGAGTGAATAATATCGAAAGAAGATGTGACAATAGAAGTAGATCGTTGGAAGGGGAGCTTTGTTTGTTTCCCTAACTGGCATGCGCGACACAAGTGTTTTATGTTTTGTTTATTATAAGACACAAGGCCACGAGACGACAGGGTTTGAATGACTGAGTCACCGGGGTGACCAAGACGTTGATGCCAAAGGGAATGGTTATTAGTTAGAAGGGCAAAAGCCGAGGCGGCAGCGTGTAAAGGGTATAGATCACATGTGCTGTCACATCGAAGAAGTGTTTGACGGGTCCGGTAATCTCGTATGGTGAAACCATAGGGATCAAAGTCTATGGAGCATTTATTATCGGTGGTGAATTTTCGAACCGAAACAAGGTTTTTGATTATATTGGGCGTAACAAGAACATTTCTAAGATGGAGGGTGCGATACGGGTTAGAGATTTGTACATGACCAGAATGGGTGACGGGCATAGATGATCCATCTCCAACAATAACCGAATGAAAGCTTCTATTAAGAGAAGAGGTTTGAAGGTTACCGGTGTGAGATGAAAGGTGAGAAGTTGTTCTGGTATCCATATACCACTGCTGATCGCGAGTAGCCATAACAATAATCTTTCAACTTTTTTTTTTAATAACAAACTTGATCGTGGCTGAGTGGTAAGTAATGAGAATAAAATAGATGTTACTGTTATTAATGAGAATGGACGGTGGTATTGAAACAAGTAGAAAGGGACGTGATTTAAGAAAATAATATAGAAGTTATATGATGGTTGGAAGATTGAAAGGATACTAGTGATAAACTACAGCTAAAGAAAAAAAAAATGAGGTCGAGTATTAGAGTTTTGGGAGAGGTTTTAGGAATTTGATCGTGGCTGTGATACTTTTCTGTGTTGTATTTCTCTCTTAATCAGACAATATAAATAGGTTACAAAGATAGGGTTTTAGCCAAATGTTGACTAGTCTACACCTAACATACACCTAATGATTGACATGTATACAACTCATAATTGGCATAATCATAATCAATATAATCAATGATACATATCCTTTAATAAGAACTATACCATTTCTGTATCTCATAACGAATACACATCGAGTATAAATACATAATACGATATAAATACACATGCATAAATACAATATGTCTAACCAGGAGCGGAACGAGAGTATAAAATAATCAGGTGCACAAAATTTTTACAAATATTTATATAACACATAAATTTTTATCAAGTTCATTTAGAAGAAATCAAGATTTTTAGCAAATATATACAATACGTGACAAAATTTCATCGGGTTACCGTGTATCCCGAGAACCTTCTAGCTCTGCCCGTGCGTCTAGCACTCTAACACCCTTCACGCGTCAAGTTGCAATGAAATCAGGGACCGCGCGCCAAATAACTTTTGGACTGGTGAGTTTGTTGACCACACAGCCTTGGCCTATTTACTCCCCTATGCTCTATTAAATATTTTTACCCATGTTACTTTCTTGAAGCACAATTTTACCAAGTCGATAATTTATTTACTGCGTTTGATTGTTGTTAGTTAAGTCATCAAAATCAAATTGAATTTCATGTCTGCCATTACAGCGTACGTCAAATTTGCTTTTAATGCATGTGATCTAGTCTAGTACTT
This sequence comes from Glebionis coronaria, assembly GCA_025667525.1. Lineage (NCBI taxonomy): Eukaryota > Viridiplantae > Streptophyta > Magnoliopsida > Asterales > Asteraceae > Glebionis > Glebionis coronaria. Next base: position 22,255,138 of record CM046881.1, on the reverse strand, counting down.
ATTTGCTAGATCACGTTCTCTGTACGCCAAAATAAAACCAATTGCTTTTGAGGAACAACAACTAACATTATTTAAGGTGATATTAACATGACAGGTGGATGTGCGAACAAGATAAATTTTTAGTAAGTAATTTGAGCTCAAGCTTAACTCAACTGAATCGAACTTTTATAAACTCAAACTCAAAATCCTAATAGGATCAGCTTGTAACACAACATTCCCGAGTCTTAAGGCTAACTTGAATATAAGAATAATAATTAGATATTTATAAAAGGACAACTTAGACTCTAGTGTTTTATATAAAAAAATTCTTGTGCTTATATAAATATTTAATAATTATTTATATAATAGAAAGTAAATGCGTAAGAATCTTTTTGTATTTTAAAATTAGTTTTATTAAATATTACGTTTGTAGATTTAGATGCTTTCATATTACTATTCATCCATTAGCGGAGAGAGATAGAGATCAAGAATGATATGGGCTCTCCCATAATTTTTTCACTTAATGTAATATTTAGTGATTTTCATTTATTAAATTTTTATTTTTATATTTTGGCTCTTCTAATTTCTACAATACTCTGTTTTGGTCCTTTCACAGTAAAATTTCTAGCTCCGCTACTCTATTCATCATCCCTAAACTTTATTGTAAAAGATGTCTAGCTTAACTGGATTGATTCATGGGTTATAGTTCTCATATTGGTGAAGGTCTGGTTAGAACGCATATGAGGGATTCCGAACAGATGCTAGATTCGAATTTCAGCTGATGCCTTGAAGTCTTATTTGAAAACCACAACTGGAGGTTGTTATTCTCTTTAAAGAGGTTTCGAACTCGAAATGGCGTCCCTTGATGCACAAGATGGGACGAAGTATGGTTGTCAGGATTCCGATACTAAGGATCTTACGATTTTACGATATTGTAAAGCAAAAACGATCAAGATCATACATTAGATCTTTGGAAGCGTATGATCTTATAGGATCCCGATCCTGACCATAGGATCTTAAGATTTATTACGACCCGATTTTACATTTCTCGCACCACAAACTAAGAAACTACAAATTTATTAGTCAAATCTTATAAAATTTGAGAAAATAATATTTTAATCTCTTAAACATTTCATAATTATAATTTAGGACACCATTTTTATGAAACACTTATGCATTTTTATGCTAGTGATATATAAAACTTTATAAATTTACATAATATTACAAAAACTAGTAAAAAATTAAATTATAATAAGATTTTAAAATCTCGATTCGATCTTACGCTTCCGATCTTGCAATGACAAACGATCCATAATAAGATCTTGATCTTAACAACCTTAAAACTATTAAAAAAAAGACTAAGCATAAATTTTATGACCCATATATATTTAGGTCTTTGACTTATATTTGGAGTTAGAGTATCTTTAACTAACATCATCATTCAGTACTGCTATATTACGTTGACTAACTTTACAATCACGGGAAATGTCAAATACGCAACTAATTATCACACGCAATGTAAAAATATAATTTACTAGTTACGAATATTAAACGAGCACTCGCGTATAGTAACAGAAATTATTTAAAGCAAATAATTAACGATATAAGATATTGTAATAAGATTAGATTGACGGATCAATTTAAATGTGAAATTATATTTTTAAAATCGATTAGATCCGCCGGTTATAGTGATTTGGGTTAACCTGGTTGTCGAGCCGGTAACCCGTAAACATGGTATTTTGTATAAGACCATGTTAACCCGTTGAATCAGTTAAACCCGTAACTCGGTGATCCGGTTACTCCTCTAGTCTGAGTCGTTTGGAGATCCGATTATACACATCGGGTTTAAAATGATTCGAGTTAACCCCGTTTCACTAATTTTCAAAAGTGTGTATTTAATCCTTTCAACATTTTCTTATTTAAGAAATTTTCAACATTGCCTCAATTAATCGGATCGAATCGACAAGCCGAGACGAGTCAAACTGACCGAAACCAAGCTAAGCCAAACCGACTTTGTGTTTCGGTTTTGTATATTCATATTTTCGGTCTTGGTTTTGCTCATTTCGGGCTCGGATTCGGTTTCCTTCGGGTTAAAAAATACGCTTAAATTATCTATTTGATTCGATTTTACTCGATTCGGTTTTCGATTTTACTCGCTTCATTTTGGTTCAATTTACGAATCATGTTTCTTCAAAAATTGTTTCCGGATCGTTTTGAACTGATCCTCGTTACTATATAAAAGTAACCGGAGCAATATAGATATAGGTAACAGACATAAAAAAAAGCTTTTACATGCATAGCATTGACATTTATTCGATTCAGTTTTCGGTTTTTCATATATATAATTTTCGATTTCAATTTTGTTTGGTTCGGTTTGGTGTTCGTTCAGTTCGAGTTAAAATCAAGAAGAATTTGCCTAAACCATCTATTCGGTTCGATTCGAGTTTTTATTTTCGATTTTGCTCGATTTTTGGTTCTGTTTTTTTCTTAAATTGATTTTCGGTTTCAAACCAATGCTCAATCCTCTATAAATGTAAGCTAAACAAAAAAAAAAATAACAAAAACAAAAAGTAAGCAAACGTGAGTACGATACTAAGCTTTTAGCTATCGTACTCCCATTTACCGACTATTACACCTTGTCAAGCCATTTGCATTTATAAAGGTGTTACTACTGCTACTTTCTACCGATGTGGGAAGTAAAATTGAATCATACTACATTGTGTGGCCAGCTTATAAGGGTCAATTTTTTCGAGTGCGTTAGCTTTACATGTAACATATAACTTTAATAAAAGCGCCCTGTCTTCAAGCTTTGTTTCAGGCCTTCAAAAAGGTTTAGTCACTCTTAAGAATGATGTCTGCAATGAACAATCTGTGTAAGCTACCAAAATAGGAACTGGACTGAAAAAAAGTTGTAATTTGAAAAGTGTGATAGGATTGGCAGTTGGATCTTATAAGCTTAAACTCGGCTAATACGCTTCAAACCCGTTTTTGGCAATTAACCTCAGACTCAAACTCGACAAAGTCTCAACTAGAACTAGCTCTAGTTACTCCTCGACAGAAATTTGACCTTTTTTGCAGTTCTAGTCAAATCTGTTAACCCGCGTAGGCAAGTATACTTTTGGAGGATTAAAACTACGGCCAATATCGCAAGCAATTTACCCCGAGAATCAGAACAAAAAAGTACTAACTTCATGAAAACTTTACCCTACCCTAAAGGAATGGACAATTAGCAGAGATACCCATACTCAGAATATGGTATACAAGTTTAAATAATACTGTACATTACTTTGAAGTCTACATAAATTCCAAACACATATGTTGTCTAGTTGATCCAATTTTGTTTTCATACTAAACCAAACCACCAACTATGGGTTTACAAACATAAAAAGCAAAAAAACCGGCATGTCGTCTTTGCCCAGTTTTAGTCGGTTCCGACCCAATTAAACCCTGGTCTTTTTCACATTGGTGGTCGATTTCTACCCACCCTCAGATGTATGGTGCAGATACTATATACACAAAAGGCTTGACATTTGTATGGTGCAGATACTACAAAACATATAATGATACGAATTTAAGAACTTAAAGCGAAATAGAAAATATCTCGCACCTTAACTGCCTAACCAGTAACCACAATTGTTCAATGATATGCGCTCTAAAACATCAGCAAAGTGACCCACTACATTTCCTCCACTTTACACATCCATCACTCCTTTATTACTCTCTCATTTTTTCTTCTTTCTTCTACAGCCAATTGAATCGTACACATGCTATAATTCATTTGTAACACAGTATGCATATATAACACGTTAGATCTAACACTCGTTATACAAAAAAAAAAAAAAAAACAGTACCTTCATGACCGAGAAACATGTCCTTCTTCCCCCACCTCACATGGCTTCTTTTTCATCTTTTGCTTTTTCATGTTCTGATAAGTCCATCTCTTTCGTTTTCATTCGTCTTTAATGGGTTTAAAGGGTTTAACTCTGGTAATATAACTGTTAACGGAGTAGCTGACATCACTCCCAGTGGCATTCTGCAGCTCACTAACACGAGTTCTCGTTTGGGTCATGGGTTTTACACGAATCCGGTCCGTTTCAAGAATCCTGTCACAAAAGCTCCGGTATCTTTCTCTACCTCATTTGTTTTCGCCATCTTGCCGGAGATTAAAAGGTTCGCTGGACATGGTATGGCCTTTACTATCTCTCCGACTAAAGAGCTTATTGGAGCTCAACCTAATCAGTATCTTGGACTACTTAATGTTACTAGCAATGGCAATACTTCCAACCACCTTTTTGCTATAGAATTCGATACGGTTCAAGATTTAGAATTTGATGATATAAGCAACAACCATGTTGGCATTAACATCGATAGCATGATATCGAAGAACTCCACTGAAGCTGGATTTTTCGTTGACGGGAATTCGACAAAACAAGATCTTAATTTGAGATGTGAGAAAAAGATTCAAGCTTGGATAGATTATGATGCTTTGAAAACCCAACTAAATGTCACTCTTTCAATGTCTTCAGAAAAACCAAGTATGCCAATCTTGTCTGTTTCGGTGGATCTCTCGTCGGTTTTTCAAGATTTCATGTATGTGGGATTTTCAGCCTCAACAGGTGTTCTTGCCAGCTCTCATTATATCTTCGGTTGGAGCTTTAATACGAGTGGAAATGCTCAATCTTTGGATCTAAATAACCTTCCTTCAATACCAGGAGCTAGAAAGAATCACAGACGTTTAGTAATCAGTCTTTCGGCTTCTGTTTTTTTAGCTGTTACCGTCATTGTCGTTGTTGGTGTTGTTTCTTTGATCAAGAAATTAAAGAGCGTCGATGAGATTGAAGAATGGGAGCTTGATGTAGGCCCTCATAGATATTCCTACAAGGAGTTAAAGAAAGCTACAAAGGGGTTTAGAGAAGAAGGATTGCTAGGTCGTGGTGGGTTTGGGAAAGTTTACAAAGGGGTTCTGCCTAATTCTAAAATCCAAGTAGCGGTTAAGAGGGTTTCTAACGAATCACAACAGGGTATGAGGGCGTTTGTATCAGAGATCTCAACTATTGGCCACCTCCGACATAGAAACTTGGTTCAATTGTTAGGTTGGTGTAGGAAGAGAGAAGATTTGTTGCTTGTATACGACTTCATGGCTAATGGTAGTTTAGATAAGTATATCTATGATGATCCTGAACTTACTTTAACTTGGGAACAACGGTTCAAGATTATAAAGGATGTAGCACGTGGACTGTTGTACTTACATGAAGAATGGGAGCAAACAGTACTTCATAGGGACGTCAAAGCAGGTAATGTGTTGTTAGATTCAGAGCTAAATGGACGTTTAGGTGATTTTGGATTGGCTAAGTTATGTGACCACGGAACAAACTCGAGCACAACTAAAGTAGTGGGCACATTAGGTTATTTGGCTCCTGAGCTGACACGAACAGGTAAGCCCACCACAAGCTCAGATGTGTTTGCTTTTGGGGCTTTGTTGTTAGAAGTGGTGTGTGGGCGGAGACCTACTGAGCCAAAGGCGCTGCCTGAGGAACTTATTTTGGTAGACTGGGTATGGGATAAGTGGACTGAAGAGGCGGTTCTTGAGGTAGTCGATTCGCGGTTAGAAGGAAAATTCGATGAGGTTGAGGCTTTGATGGTTATCAAGCTAGGGTTAATGTGTTCTAGTAATGCACCATCAGTACGACCCACTATGAGGCAGGTTATTAGGTACTTGGAAGGGGAGATTCCCTTGCCTGACGGTTTAGCTCCACCTTGTGAGGCCAGTGAGAAGGATAGCCACGGGTGGAATTTTGAGGATTATGTGCATTCTTATCCATCTTCATCTATTTTAGACAATGTAAGCAATTGTTCAGTGGGAGTTGAGGAAGAGTATGTTGATGTTGAAGCGGGTTTTAGTTCACCGCGCTCTATCTCCAGCAAGGAGGAGAGCGAATTAAGGAGTTAAATTTCGTAATTGCTAATGCTTGTTTTGATTTTTTCTTCTTCTATGTAGTAATGTAAATACGTGTGCTTTTTCTTTAATTGCTACTAGATTCAACGATTCTATCTGATAGTATCTACCCCTCTTCTAACTACGCATTCAGGGAAGGAAAACTTTCTTTATTCTTGGTCAACGCAACAGTATATGGCATTCGAACAACATTTACCGATTCACATCACATACAAATAGGTAATCAGTTTCTACAAATTTTAACAGAATATGATGTCCATAACTAAGAATGGAAAAGAACAAAGATAACCAACTTAACTAAGCTTACCTATAGGCTATTCCGTACAATATTTTCACCATTTTCATCTTCACTATCTTTCAGCCCCAAAAACTTCTTGATCGCCAAACCCTGCAAAGAAAAAAATGTTTATAAAGGCTCACAAATTAACGACAATTTTCATTCAAGAGACCATAAACTATGAGCCTAACACGAACTCAAATGTTGTTTACACACATATACATGTTTAAAATCTCACACTGCCTCGGATGAGGCTTGAACTCACAACTAAATGGTTAAATTGCAAGCTGCACACAGATTATGCAGTGACAGTTTACGTTTTTCACTCTTATATTAGTAAAAAGTTGAATAAACATCACGTACCTTCACCAAGGGCTTCAATATCATCAACTTGGGGTCCTAAACTCATGACATTACCAAACGGCGGCTCAACTGTCATATAATCTGACCTACCAACATCATCCGCCTGAATCCCACTCCCTGTTATCCACGCCTCAACTGACTTGATGTTCTCATAAGATATAGGATCAGGGTTATCCTGCTCTTTGTTCATCAACCTAAAACATAATTTTTATTTCAGATTCTTGCCAATTTAAAAAGATACTCTAAATGAAACAATACTTTTTGTATAAAAGGTTGGAAGAAGCATTTTTAACTTACACTTGCTTTAATCTCATGTTATATTGAACATATACAATATCAGTGAGCCTCTGGTTTTCTGCGTAATTCTTCGCTTCGTGCATCTGTTGGAACGGGATCTTGTTTGGCATGCACCTTACCAAGCTGCACGGTTGACTGAGAATACGAATGGCTAAACGAGCCAAGTTCGGACAAGCCCCTCCATATGTTGACCACCATTCAGCTATGCCAATCAGCAGATCAGATAAAATTAGTTTGACGATAACTTAAAACACCCTATTGTTACGAAAACATATACTTTTGAACTTAAACAGCACTTTTGTGGATTACCAGGAAACAGCGTATCTCTGCCTCTTATTGCAATTTTCCTACCAAAATCACCTGCAGCTTCACGATACAAAGTTGTCTCTCTAACAATTTTATCTTGGATTGTAGTGTCGGGAATCAACCTTTCAACACAATCATAAACCGATGACCTGATCTGAAGATGTATATCTCCTTCAGTACTGTAAAAGAACTTAGGATTAAGGTAAAACCCAGCCGTGTGAAGAGGGTGACGATGAAGTTGTTCCCACCTACGATCTATTATGTTCCAATAAACCATGTAGTTTTTCTTTTCGACAACTTCTTTCTTAATTGCTTCTTTTGCCCGATATACTGCTGCATAAACATAACCCATCCCTGGTGTCTTCTTACAACTAACGATTCTCAAAAGCCTTAACAAAGGATCTGTTAAATGAGTGATTACCGTACACATGGACCAAAATGACGGATTGCTGATACAATCCAATGTACTGTACCCCTCGTCTCTCTTGGAGTATGTACATTCCATCCACTCATCTGAGGTTACCATGGATTGGAGGTTGTGCTTTAAGCTTACCATCCGTTTCAGACTTAAGAAATCCGTTGAGGCGCGAGTGGGACCCACTACAACAATGTCGACTCCAAAAGTGTACTTTCTCATCATATTCAAAAGATCGCTATGATTGTAAATAAATCTTGATATCGATCTCGCTTGTTCCAGTATAGAACTTATCAACTCAAGTTCTCTAAAATCCTCCAATATCAAATCGACACATTCTGTTGCACACGGGGTCCAAAAAATACTAGGGAAACTATCAGCAATCTGTTTCCCTACTTCAACATAACGCTTTTCGTTTTTAGTAACAATTTGCAGCACGTTTCTCACTCCAACTTCCTCAACAACCTCCCTAAACAAACTAAACAAACCTTCCGTCGAGTCCAAAATATTAGTCCCGTCAACAGACCTCAAAAACACCAACCCTTCAGGACAACAAACCGAAAAATTCAAAAACACTTTACCATTTTCCGACCTACATTCATCAACCAAAACAGAACAGCCTCTCTTCCCCCAAGTCCCCATACATTGATCAACCTCACTCCTCACTTCCTCGACCATATTCTTCAGAACCCATCCTCTCATATCATGATACGTAGGCCCCTTAACGCCCAACCCTTGTGCAGCAACCGCATCAATCATAGGCTGAAAATACGCAGACTTCACAGCATCCAACGACACACCAACATCAAACAAAAACCGCCCAATCGCTAATCCAACTTCCTGATTCACATTCACATTGACCCTCACCCGTTCCCTATCACCACCATCAGCAACAACTAACGCCTTACTCGCCCTCCCACCTCTCTTCCGTCTCTTAGTACTACTCCCACTCGCCTTACTCCCCTCAACTTCAACGCTCTCATCAACCGTAACAGGAACCATAACAGCATTTTCCTCATTACCAAACTCATTACCATTATTATCAAAACCGGTAACACCCTCAGAGAGCTTCTGTTTCTTAGTTTTCTTAACACCAACGCAGTTCAAGCTGTCTAACATTAACGACCTAACGTGAGGGTTTACGCGCAAACACCTAGCGGCGTTACCTTTCTGACCAGCTAAATGCTCCTTAATCCTATGAATACCACCACCTTTGAAAAACTTACCACAGTAAATACATTTCAATTGAACCTTATCATCGCTAGGGTTTCTAAACATCTGACAATGTTTCCATGCTGGATCATGTTTCTGTGAGTTCACTTCTACTAGTTCTAATTCATTACATGATGATGCCATTTTTATACCTTTTTATATAACTAACTATCCGTCTATGTGGCGTGTGGTGTCGCGGCGATGAGTTCAAACCTAGTGAATTAGTCGCGCGTGGGGCGAAAACTCGAAAAGATTGTATATAAAAAGATATAAATCGAATTGGAATGAATTAATGAAAAAACTTACTTTGAAAAATTCGGAGTTGAGAATTGGGGAGAACCGAGTTGAAAGGGGGGTTAGGTTAGGGTTTGAGATGTGATTATATGTGAACCGGGTGATAGACCGGTGGGCCGGGTTTGGGTCAAAAGATGAACCCGGGTTTTCTGGTGAGCCGATTTAATCTTGACCGCGCTTTTTTTTATTGGGTTCGTACAGTTTGTTAAATGACCGTTAGATTTGTCTATATTTATTATAATCAAAGTTTGCAAAAATCGTGAATCGCTAGTCGGTCGGTCGACTAGGGACGGAGCTAGAGGGTTCCCGCGGGTGCCCGTGATCTCTAGGAATTTTTTTTACGTAGTGTTAATTTGTGAAGAAAACATCGATTTTTCTAAACACATCTTAAATGCACCCAGTTAATTGTAACATAATTTTACCCTTCGTTTTAATTCACGTTTTACATATGTTATATTACGGTTCAAAAACATTTGTGCACCCGGTCATATGTTTTAATTCACGTTTTACATATGTTTTAATTCGCCTTGGCTTCGTCCCTGCGGTCGACCACCTTATAACTTGTAATGTAATCGTTCTAGGCGGGATTAATCGGTGATTAATTGGATTCACAATTTAGCAAATTTTGAGTATTTCCGACAAATTTTAGGAAATTCTAATGAGTTTTAGGTATATTCGACAATATTATTCTTAAAATCCAACTTACCATACATATAAATAGTTGTGATAAACACAAGTTTACAGAATTACAGTGAGTTTTCGGTATTTTTAGCAGGATTTGCACGTTTCTGGCAAGTTTGACCTTCTTTCACTATCGTTGACCACAGTTGACCGCCGTTAATCGCTTTTACATTAATCGGCAAGGTTGATAGCTTTGTAGCGATTAAGCGACGATTAATCGGCCTTGTATACCTTGTTTTGCAACATTGATTATAATCATAATTATTTTTAGAAAATTTTACTATATAACTAAATAAATTAACTATTTTATATTACGTAATATTTGATAAAAATTATACAAATGTATGGCGTCGTCTCTAAATTTGTCAATACAGTGGCGGAGACACATGGGCGTCACAAGGGTCATGTGACCCTTTAACGAAAATTTTGTAGTGTAGATTTTCGAAAATATTCAGTTTTTTTTATAATTTGACCTCGTGAAAACCATTTTGTAGTATATAGATTGTAAAACCCGAGCCTAGCTTTCTGGCTCCGCCCCTCGCCTTGTGCAAAGTTACTATAACGAGGCCTGAAAACAAAATTTCAACAATCTTGTAAGCTAAGTAATGGGTACAATTCGAACTTAGTGAGAGATAACAGTGTCTGATTTTTCTTTTGGTTTGGAGTGGTTCCGGGGCCTACCGCTAAGCTGAAGGCCGTCGTTCGTTGATCATATGGACAATGCTTCGATTATAGAAGCTACTACTTTTCCACCAGCTGATTTGCGTCAACAGGTTTGCATTTTGAACTTCGCGCTCATCAGTTATACTTGATACTTATTCAGCTATGCTTAGTACTTATTTGACTATTTTGACGTCTTGTTGTCAGCCGCTTGGGAAAGGTCTTCAACTTAAGTGCTCATAATTCTACACAGGTGGGCAGTGGGCATGATTAAGAATCAAGATGGGATTGACAAGAGTAAATTCTCAGAGGCTTTATGGGTGTCGGTCTAATGTTGTGTATGGCCGATCACACGTCTTAAATGGTACTGGTCATTGTAATCTGCAACTCATTACGCGCTTGAAATTCATCTTCTAAAGGAATGATAGATGGAGGAATGATCACTTCATTCAGGTGCTTGATCTTGATCATCCTGATGCTAGGAAAGCTGTACATATCATTCTTAAAGCTTTGGAAGATTTAAGATGTGCCGCCAATGCTGTGGAGCAACTTGCATTATCTGATTTGACCAACTAGAAAAAGTCTGTTACTTTGCTTCATGCATGAGGAGATGAAAGATGTTTTTTTTAGGGGATTCAGATCAAATTGAGATGACCTTTCACGTCGAGAGTAGAGGAGGGGATAACGCTGTTGATGAAGATGATAACATGGGAGATGATGATGAGGATGAGGATATAGCCGAGGATGGTACTGCTTTACACTGATGTGGAGGATCATGATGATACTGGATTAGGAGATGAATATAATTACGACATGGTTGATAAATAGGAAGACGATGAATACCATGAAAATCGTGTTATTGAGGTGAGATGGAGAGAAGCCCTTGATGGTGTACTTGATCAACCAGGAGGACTTATTAACGTTGCTGCTGAGCCCTTTGAAGGAGTAAATGTTGATGATCTTTTCGGTCTTAAAAGACCGCTGGCATTTGACCAACGACGTGAACTGAGTAGAACCTCGTTTGAAAGATCTAATACAAAAGGGAATAATAGTCTGCAACATCCTCTGCTATTAAGACCATCAAAGTCTAATGAGTCGGGGGTAATTTATTCATCAGGTGGCGTTAATTGATCTCGGGATTTGGAATCGTTATCTGGTGGGAGCTTTGATGTGTCACATTTCTATATGTTTGATGCTCCTGTTCTTCCATTTGATCATGCATTTGGTGACAGAGTTGGCGGTGCAGCAGCAACACCACCACCACTGTCTGATTTTTCTGTTGGTCGGTGGACTGATGATGGTCAACCGCAAGCAGGTGGTCAGGCTGCTGTTATTACACAGGCTTTCGAAGAGCATTTCATGTCTCAACTACATTTTGCTTCTTCATCAAGTTCTGTAGAGAGGAATTCTTTGAATTCAGAATCTTTAGACAATGATAATCAGCAGGTAGCAGAGGGTGCAGATACCGACACAGCCAAGGAATCCAAATACCATCGAGCAAGAACTTAATCATGGCCTTAAAAATGTTGAACACTCCGGAGGACAATCACATGGAGTCATGGACCCACCCCTGATGTTGGAAGTAATGCACCAGATAGCATGGAAATAGGTGACGAAAATGAAAGTTTGAATGAGCAACATGTATATCTCGTTGTTTAACTTGCAAATCTTCTCACGTGATTTGTGTGATGCACTTAAATTGATCATTTATGATTGCTATTTCAAGAGTTGCCAGCAACTGATGACCTTTGGAGCAACCATCCATTGGTGAACACTGATAATACGATTATTAATGAAGATACCGCTATTGACATGGACGTTGTTGATTCCCAAGCAAATCAAGCTGGTGATGCGTTACTTGCAGTTGGCGTTGTAGAGCCATTATATGAACAAAACACTAGCATTGCTCAGAATAATAACCAAAGTGGTCAATCGGAAGAAACTGATGCAACTAACACAACATCAAATGCCAATGGCATTAATCCAACCTTATTGGAAGCACTACCCGCTGATCTTAGGGCTTAACTTCTAGCTTCACAACAACCTTAATCCGTTCCCTTCGACAGCCGAAGAAATTGATCCAGAGTTTTTAGCTGTTCTTCCTCTAGATATCCAAGCAGAGTTTTAGCTCAACAACGCGCATAAAGGGTTGCACATCAAGCTGAAGGTCAACCTGTTGATATGGATAATGCTTCAACTATAGCTACTTTTCGACTGATTTGCGTGAAGAGGTTTGCATATCCAACCTTGTGACTCATCAGTTATACTTGATAGTTATTCAGGTATGCTTAGATTTTGTTTTTTTTTTTGCTGTTGTGATTTTTTAGGTTCTATTGACATCCTCAGACATAGTGCTCATTGCTATCTCCTTTACTTGCTGAAGCACAAATGCTTATGAGTCACTATCTGGCTCGTATTTGGAAACAGCCACAGACTTGATAATAGGAGGAATGGGCTGGGATTTGATAGAAAAATAGTAATCGATAGGGGTGTAGGCGTTACAATAGGACGAAGGACATATTCTGCTCTTCTGGAAAGCTTAATAGTGAAGGAAGTTGAAGGGGATCCACTTTTGGATCCTAATGCTTTGAAATCACTGATCAGGCTTCTACGACTAGCACAGGAAATGAATACTCCACTTAGATGCTAACAACTGAATTTTACATTACTCACCATTAGTTTTTTGACCATATTAACGTCTTGCTGTCAGCCCCTTAGGAAAGTTTTTTTTGTAGAGACTCTTCTTGAACTTAAGTGCTCTTAGTTCTACACGGGGAGTCTTAGGTTACCTGCTACTTGTCATGATCAAGATGGAGACTCAGGCTCTGTAGGTGGCATGACAAGAGTAAATTCTGAGAGGATTTATGGGTGTCAGTCTAATGTTGTTTATGGCTGACCATAATTCTTAAATGGTACTGGTTATTATAATCTGCAACTCATTAAGCATTTGGAAAGGGGTAATTTTATCTATATTCTGGGCTTCCTATAGTATATAGGCTTATAGGGTAATTTTACTTTTATGATAAAGACGATTTTGGTTAATGAGGTATGTGCCCATGGTTGGAGATAGGGATGAGCACGGTACCGGTACCGTACCGATCCCGTACCAAATTAGTGGTACCGATTTTTTCCCGAGAATAAATTAATGGTACCGGTACCGTATCGAACGGGATTAGGATATCCGTACCAGTACCGGGAAATCGGGATTTTCCTGTTTTTTCTAGGGAATTTCCTGATTTGGTACCGGTCCCGTACCGAATTAGTGGTACCGATTTTTTTTCCACCTTATTTCGTAGTACCGGTACCGTACCGAACGGGATTCGGTACCGGGAATCGGTACGGTTCCGGTTCGGTTTCATGATTCGGGACGAGATGCTCATCCCTAGGTGGAGAAATGGAAAGGGGCTCTAATAAAAGATTGTCTGCGTGGAAGTTATTGTGAATTCGCCTGCGGCTCAGAGTCTCAGACTCGAGAGGGTGTTGTGTTTATTCTACTGAATAGTTTATTATGTTTAAGGATCTTACTTAAAAGAATTATGCTTCAATTTACTGTTGATTTACTTAGAAGGTAATACAGTACAGTATTTATTTAGTTTGGTTGAACTTTCAAACAGTGAATCTTATCTTCCTTTCCTTTTCAAAAAGTAAATCTGATGTTTCTCAACAAACATAAACACACCACTGAACTAGTTTCTTTCTTCACATTCAACAGCTTATCAAGTTTTTTTTGTTTTTTTCCACATCATTCACTTTTGTTTGCAATCAGTTTGTAGAAATGTCCTCCAACTTCTTCAAAATATTACATTTCATTCAGCAAGAAATGTCCTCTTCGGCTTCCTCCAACAAGAGGCTACGCCTCTCTGATCCTTCCATCATAACTACAGGGGCGTCCACTTCAAGTTCGTCCATTCAATTGAACGAGGCATTTCGAGCACTCCATCAAGTTCAACAAGAGGATAAAGAGCCCAAAATAAATAAGTCTTCTGATATATTAGGTATGATGTCCTTGAGCGATGATAATATGTTAGGTGTTGGTTCCTCTGATGATGATGATATATTATTAGGTTTCGATTCCTCTGATGATGATATATTAGCTTCCGGTTCCTCCAATGATGATATATCCCGTTTTAGTTCTCCCTTTGATCCTTCACTCATAACTCCAGGGGCGTCCACTTCAAGCTCATCCATTCCAAAGAATTTCAAGTATGATGTTTTTCTGAGTTTCAGGGGTGAAGACACCCGTAGCACCTTTGTTGCCCATCTTTATCAAGCTCTTAAAGATAAAGGCATTTACACATACAAAGATGATGAGAAAATTAAGCAAGGAAAACTATTGACAACCAGCTTATCCAAGTTATTCAAGACTCGAGATTCTTTATCATTGTTTTCTCAAAAAACTACGCATCTTCATCTTGGTGCTTGGATGAGCTTGTTGAGATCATGAGCTGTCAAAAGATTGGCAAACATACTGCCTATCCCGTCTTTTTTGATGTGGAACCCACCCAAGTCCGCAAACAAAGTGGGGCAGTAAAACAAGCCTTTGCTGAAAACAAAAACAAGGAGGCTGCTGGAAAATGGAGAGAGGCTATGAAAGAAGCATCAAATCTGGCTGGGTGGGAGTTGAAGACGGCCACTAATGGGTAATTACTCTACATATCTCTACTTGCGATATTCGTTACGTTTGTTTCTTCATCCCGGTATTATGTTACATTTGCTACTTTTGTTTCTTCATCATCCAGTAATTTGTTACATAGTGCTGTATTACTCTGTATATAATTGTATATATATATGTTATATGTAGATCTAAAAAATTGTTTATGTACTTAAACTATGCTAAACAGAACCTTCTTTTACCATACATACAGGCATGAAGCTGAATTCATCAAAAAAGTTGTTGGAGAGATTTTACTAGAGTTACGCTCGGTTAATTTCGGTTCTGATGAAAAGTTAGTCGGCATGAAGACTCGAGTCAAAGATGTTGTTTCATCTTTAGAAGTTGATATTGATGAAGTTCGCATGATAGGGATCAAGGGCATGGGAGGGGCTGGGAAGACAACTACAGCAAGAGCTGTTTTTGATCATCTCTCTAATGATTTCGAAGCTATTAGCTTTGTTGGGAATGTGAGAGAAGTTTCAAATGGCTCAGTGTCTGGCTTGAAGAGTTTACAAGAACAAGTCCTTTCAAATGTGTTAAAGGAACAAGTCACTCTAAATAGTGTCGATGATGGGAAAAACATGATCAAAAAGAGGATGTGCGGTATAAAGGTTCTTCTTGTTCTAGATGATGTGGATCACATAGAGCAACTTAACGCGTTAGCCGGTGAGCCTAAGTGGTTTAAACCAGGAAGTAGAATTCTCATTACAACGAGAGACGAGCAAGTGTTGGTAGCACACAGAGTGAACATGATTCTTGATATTGCTCTCTTATCAGAGCACGAAGCAGTTTCCCTCTTTAGTAGGTATGCATTTGGAAGAGAGAACCCACTTCGAGAATACAAAGAGCTGTTAGGAAAAGTTGTACGTTATGCTGCTGGTCTTCCCTTGACACTCGAAGTATTGGGTTCATTTCTGTGTGGTAAAGATAAGCTTGAATGGATAGATGCCATAGACAGGTTAAAAAACATTCCTTTAGAGGAAACTCTGGAAAAGCTAGAATTAAGCTATATCAGTCTCGAAGTTGATTATAAGGAAATGTTTTTAGACATTGCATGCATATTGAAAGGCCGGGCCAAAAAAGATGCAATTGAAATTCTTGAAAGCTGTGGATTTCATGCTATAAATGGTTTGAAAGTTCTTGAGCAGAGATCTCTTATAACTGTTGATAAACATGGGCTTTTGGGCATGCATGACCATATAGAAGAGATGGGAAAGAACATTGTTCGTCGTTTGCACCCCGATGAGCCTAACAAACATAGCCGTTTGTGGAAGTACGAGGAAATTGAAGATATATTGGATAATGACATGGTAAAGATTAGTTTACTTATAAGGTGGAGAAAGAACATACATTTTTTTTTTGTTTCGACCTCTGACATGAGATTTTTGGACATTGTTTTTGGATTGCAGGGTACTGAAGAAACAAGATGTCTAAAACTTGATATGTCAAGAGGAAGAAATTGGAAATTTGTTATGAAAGGTTTTAGAAAAATGAAGAAGCTTCGATATCTTGAAGTTATATTTCCATACTATACTGATTTTGGAAATGATACCAAATGTCTTGACGATACCAGCCAACTCTTTCCAAATTCTTTAAAATATCTAAGATGTAGTAATTACCCTTTCTTGTATTTACCCAAAACATTTCAAGCAAACAATCTTGTTAGACTTGAGATGGAGCGGAGCATAATTGTGGAACTCTTGGAAGAGGGAGAAAAAAAGGTAGAATAATTGTTGATTGGTTGTTTCGCTATGCATAACTAGTAATAATGCTATTAATTTATCAGTTTGTTAGTATACTAATGTCAATCTTTTTGGCCTATTTTGTTGGCAGGTTTTCAAAAAGCTTAAATCCCTCAACCTTCACAAATCAAGGTTGAGGAGGCTTGACCTTGAGCTGATTCCAAATCTTGAGAGGTTAGATCTAAGAGAATGTCTTGAGTTGGAAGAAATTAACACTCCTGTTGGATGTCTAAAAAAGGTTGGCTACTTAAACTTACGTGGTTGTGTGCGGTTTACCGATTTTGAGTTTCGCGGTAAATCGGAACCAAAGGGTCGTAGTTGTTCTTCAGCTAGTTTAGCTCTGGTTTGCCGATTGCACCCTAACAGTAATCTCCCAAGGTTGCAGATCTATTATGAAGATTATCTACCGTTATCGGTTGGAAATATTGAGAAGCTGATTTCTTTTGGACCATGTGCTTGCACAGACTTTAAGAAAATTTCAGATATAATTTGTAGTGTACAATGTCTACAAAAACTTACACTCAAATGCAGTATTCCAGAGTTTCCCAAAGATCTTGGCCGGTTAGAAAGTCTAGAAGAGCTCTGTTTGTACTCTACGGAGATAGAACATCTTCCGGATAGCATTTGTATGTTGAAACGTCTCAAATATCTCGAAGTGAATAATGGTGATCTTTTTGAGAAGTTACCAGAGGATATTGGCCGGTTAGAATGTTTAGAGAAGCTACATGTGAGTAGTAAGAAGATTGAATATCTTCCAGATAGCATTTGTATGTTGAAACGTCTCAAATATCTCGAAGTGAATAATGGTGATCTTTTTGAGAAGTTACCAGAGGATATTGGCCGGTTAGAATGTTTAGAGAAGCTATATGTGAGTAGTAAGAAGATTGAATATCTTCCAGATAGCATTTGTATGTTGAAACGTCTCAAATATCTTGAAGTGAATAATGGAGATCTTTTTGAGAAGTTACCAGAGGATATTGGCCGGTTAGAATGTTTAGAGAAGCTACATGTGAGTAGTAAGAAGATTGAATATCTTCCAGATAGCATTTGTATGTTGAAACGTCTCAAATATCTCGAAGTGAATAATGGTGATCTTTTTGAGAAGTTACCAGAGGATATTGGCCGGTTAGAATGTTTAGAGAAGCTACATGTGAGTAGTAAGAAGATTGAATATCTTCCAGATAGCATTTGTATGTTGAAACGTCTCAAATATCTCGAAGTGAATAATGGTGATCTTTTTGAGAAGTTACCAGAGGATATTGGCCGGTTAGAATGTTTAGAGAAGCTATATGTGAGTAGTAAGAAGATTGAATATCTTCCAGATAGCATTTGTATGTTGAAACGTCTCAAATATCTTGAAGTGAATAATGGAGATCTTTTTGAGAAGTTACCAGAGGATATTGGCCGGTTAGAATGTTTAGAGGAACTACATGTGAGTAGTAAGAAGATTGAATATCTTCCAGATAGCATTTGTATGTTGAAACGTCTCAAATATCTCGAAGTGAATAAAGGTGATCTTTTGGAGAAGTTACCGGAGGATATTGGTCGGTTAGAATGTTTAGAGAAGCTACATGTGAGTGGTAAGAAGATTGAATATCT
This sequence comes from Glebionis coronaria, assembly GCA_025667525.1. Taxonomy (NCBI): domain Eukaryota; kingdom Viridiplantae; phylum Streptophyta; class Magnoliopsida; order Asterales; family Asteraceae; genus Glebionis; species Glebionis coronaria. The sequence goes on along the minus strand of CM046881.1, from coordinate 22,236,703 downwards.
TCCAGATAGCATTTGCATGCTAAAACGTCTCAAGTCGCTCTATGTAACAGACTGTTGTCTAGGGAAGTTGCCCGAGGACATTGGCCAGTTAGAATCTCTGGAGAAACTGGATTTGTCCTTCACAATGATTAAACATCTTCCAGATAGCATTTGTATGTTAAAACATCTAAAGTCTCTCAACCTTAGTCTTTGTGCTCTTCTCGAGAAGTTACCTGAAGATCTAAGCCGATTAGAATGTTTAGAAAACCTAATGATAACAGATACAACCATAAGTCATATTCCGCAAAGCATATTTGGGTTAAAAGGTCTACATATCTCTGCATCTTCAAAGCTTCTTCAGTGTTATGGTTTTCCTTCAGAGATGCAGACCACAACCTGTGACTTTAGGTGAGTAAATAACAAGCACGTCCTTTGTTTTCTAAATTCATTTCTAAAACTTATTAGACTTTTGGTCCATTATCGTGTTAAAGATGTAGGAGTTTTAAAAGGATGCTATATGGTATAGAGATAAGATAGACATGGATTTTCTTAACATGTAAATGGCGGAATTCCATATGAGCTAAACTATTCTCTTGTTTTTCAGTTGGTGCCTTAACTTCCCTTGACTGAACAAACCATGGACTCATTGTGCAGCTACATGCACCTGCTTGTGTCAATGCCAAGGTCCAATCTTTTCACTGTGGGTTTGGGTTTAATGATTTTTTTTTAATGTTGATGATGGTGAAACGGCTACCGGATTGTGGGGGCTGAATCTGATAAGGTAAGTTTTGGTTATTGCTGTTTGGTTAAAATAAGAGTACTTGCAACTTGCAAAAACCGTCATTTTACGTATTCTTCTTTTGTAATTACATTACTAATTTCTCTACCTTTCCGGTTTCCAGTTAGTTTCTACGGACTATACTTGATGGTAACATTAGTTATGAGGGGCTGTGATGAATCTAAAAACACTTGATTAAAGTTGTGATCGCTGGCGTCTTGGCGTGGCAAACCATTTGTTTTACAACCATTGTCGTTCTATCCGTTTTTTTCATTTCTCAATCTATCCGAGCCTTATATTAGTAATGGTTGCAGACCTCGCCTGCAAAATTCTATTGACTATTCAAAATACGGGTGTGTGAGTATATGGGATGGATGGGATTATGTGAGAGCCCGATTATGCGTATGTGACATGGATGAGAGTACTTGGGAAAATTATTCATTTGAACATAACCCGGGATCTTGACCTGATATTTAAATTTACACGGTTTGCATCGTCTCTCTTTATCTTCTCCCATAGAACAAATAAATTCACTCGCACCTTCACAATCTCCCTCACACTTTCATCTCTGCTTCTCTACCCCACTCCCAACTCCTAACATGTGGGGGTATCAAGGATTAACATAAAACCCGTTAGTGTTGGTTTGGTTTTGTGTTACGCAGATTATAATACAGGCGATGATGATAATTTTATGTTTACTATGTAAGGTTTACCCACACCCGTATCTTGGCTATGCAGTCACACCGGCCGAAAGTGTGATTGCAGCCATGATAGGTGTCTGGTAGTGCAGCTGAATATATAAATCTGAGCCTTATTTGTTTTTATTATGCCATTATCTGGCTCAACAAGAGTGTAATATGATGACATGCCACAATAATTGTCGAGGTAAAGATATGTTTTTTTGGCAACTTCTTTTTCCGGCTGCATTCTCTTTGTTATGCTACGTTTTTTGTTTAAATCATGGTCAAATTACAGCATACACGGTACACACATTTGATTTGTATCTCATTCAGATGTTAAAATGAGGCACAGAATTGACTAATACCGCTTAATATTGTCGTGCATGTCCTTCAAAGGGAAACAACAGAAGGTGCAGGAGCTACGAAAAAGTTTTAGGAATTGGTTCAAACACGTGGTTAATGCGCAAACAAAAAGCAGAGGTAAAAACTTTGGCTCAATGTAACATTTTTTTTCCTCGGTACGTCGTTACTTTTTGCGACTACATTAGTCTCGATCTTTTCAATGTCTGTGTATTGGACTTAAATTTGGGGGATTTAGAAGAAATGAACTTGATGTTAGGATTCCTTATTTCTTTTCTGCTTTTATGGTTCCTTATAAATGTGTTCAAATGTTTACGAACACGCAACAAAACCCAAAGCCCCGCTACAAAGCGCGAGCAACCTTCCTCGTTAAATTTACAAAATACGTAAGTCGGCCAATTTTAAAACATATATTTAATGGATTTGATTATGCTAACAAAACAGTATTGAGAAATGTTACAAATACACAACTTTCACAAAAGAAATTCATACAAATGATAAGGTAAAGAACTATGTTAGCAAAGGAGCTTTGCTCCGATATTATCACTCCCTCACCATAAACGTGCAGCTGGCCGGCTAAGACAAGCTTTTAAAAATAGGTCTTGAGTCTAGGTCACTGAAACATGTGCTCGTTATTTGAAATTTGCTTCTTGAAGAGAGTCCGTTGGTACCCAAAAATATACATGAGGTCAGAATTTTTCTGCTGATTTAAACCTTTTTTAGAACTATGTGTAGTGAAAAAACAAATCACAAGTCATCGATAAAACCTTATTCATAATGGTAAAAAACCATACATATTAACTTTATTGTAGTAATAATCATACATATATATAATGCCCTAAACCTATAAACTAGGCTTGGCAACAACATACTTCACGACCATCACACACTCCCCCACCCTTATCATGGCATAAAAACTGATTGCACCTCGAAGGTTTACACCCACCACGCATCGTGAAGCATTTTCTTGAGGGTAGGTCGAACTCGTACCGCATCTTTTGCTCACGGTGTCGAGGTCTTACAGCAAATGTAGATACTTGAACGCATGTGATTAGGAGCATTACGAAAAAAACATTGAAGACTTTTTTTGACCTCATTTGTACGTTTACCCTTTGCTTCTGCTAACTTAGTGAGTGTATTTTTTAGTTTTGATGATCTGTAGATGACGAATTGAATTATGGTGTTTGTGGTTTTATACTATGTTGTTTGAGGATGTTGTTGATGTGATCATCCATGAAAGAGCATGGAAACATCTACCGAATATTATTGATCAAATGTGAAAAGTCTTTGTCAAGAGTACGTCCTAATTAACGTGTTATTACCTGATAATTATTCATCCGTCACTTTTCGATTAGAGGTGAAAGGAATTCAGACGTGACTTTTCATTAAAGGGTACGTAGACGGTGATTCGAGTGTAATTAACTATTTGAGTTAATCAGTTTTATATCAGGTTCGAATACGAGTTACGGAAAGGGTGGAGTACTGCTATGTTTTCGTCCATGACAAGGGTGCATGAGTCAAGGGAAACGCCCCTTGCGGCGTCAAGAGGCAGAGCCTTCTGTTTGGGTACTCTCCCTGCCAGGTCAACGAGCAGGACTCGAGAGGGGACGCCACACGCGGGTAGCACCTCAAAGCCTAAACGATTTCCCGGTCATTATATTAAAGATTTACTTTAATTTTCCACCAAACCCCAACCAAGATGTCTATTGGTGAAAGGTTGTAACTGTTCGGTTTTAATCACTTATAACCGTCCTTAACGTTATTAACAGTCATATTAGTCTTATTTCTAACATAACAAAATTAACAATTCTAGTATATTTTTGCTTGATCTTTTGTGCTCTCGATAAGGATTCTGTGTAACACATACACTAATAAAGTCAAAATCTTTATATTAAAAGTAAACTTAACACGATTGAGGTACTTACACACACTAACCCTATTTTATGACATAACCTTTTTTTTCCAACACAGATAACGTGTATTACCTTGGCAAGTTTCACGTAAATTTCCTACTGGTTTTAGGTACAAAGACAAAAGATTGTTATTTCTTACCTATATTTTTGACTGCTTTTAATGATAGATTTTAAATCTATGCAAATGACAGATCGATCATCCGACAAGCCTAAATTATTCAGATTGGTTTATTTTTAAGAGAATGATCATATCATAACTTTAATGATGTACTACGTATTTTGTTCAAAGACGTACCAAATGTGAATCACTGAGTTGATCTGACACAGTTTGGTAGTTGGCACAATCAACATTAACTTTTATCCTAGCTTGTTCACATCAACAACCGCGACAATTTACTTGTCATGAAAAAAGGTCTCTATGGGCCCTAAAGCTACCTTAACTTAAGGTCGTGTGTGTTTATGTATATGCATGTGTATACGTATATGCAATGATCATCATCCAAGTGATATTTCTGTGATCTAGTTCCCTTTAAGCTGAATATAATGGTTAGCTGGTTCAACATCGGTAGTCCTTTTGACCTCAGCAATTGCGATGAAACCTTAGCTAAGAAAGCGAAAAAAGTCTTTATCCCGGCCCATCTCAACGTGTCACTCCCTAGGCATGAGTGTGTATAAACTAAAAGACGACCGATTGAGGATGTAACTGGTTTTCCAGGACCTGCTTTCAGTTCGATGTGAAATCTAGTTTAGAATAGGGTTAAGTCCATAAAATAGAAACAAACTTTCCAAAATTTACAAATCTAAGTAAACGAACTTATTTTATTACTAATATAACCATTATAACTTTCAAAATTAGAACGTTTTAGTAAATAATCTTGGATGGTACTGGTTACAACCGGTAACATTTTAAAAATGACTGACACGTCATCATTTTTAATTTTTTTAACCAAGTCAATATTCCACCGTGTAAAACTTGTTGACATGGTTACTTTGACCCCCAAATTGACTCATAAAAAACACACAAACATTAAATCGTCTCATAAAAAACACAGCCGCCTTTTATTACCCCCAAATTGGAGATGAACCCTAACCCTAATCAAGTTTTATAATTTCGTTCATTTCGATTAATTCGTGACATCAAATACAATGGTCAGAGGTATGTAACATTTCATATCATTTCAATTTCATTTTTAATTATAAAACCCACCCTAATTAAATATCAATCCTAACCTAATTGCCCTTTATTAATTTGCAGATGATAAAGTCTTTACGGTCAATCTTAATCATGATGGGTTGTTTCTTGCTAATCCACTTAGGTATGGTGGTGGTGAACTTAAGCAAATAACAGATATAAATTTCGAAGGTATGAACTTTATTGATTTTCGTACAACTGTGAGTCGTTTAGTTCTTAATAGAGTTGAGGGTTTGTACTATTGCTCTATAAAAAGTGACTTGCAAGTTGGGATTAAGCCAATAAGAACAGATAATGATGTTGAGGATTTTCTAAGGGTTGGGTATGAAAACAAGTGGTTTTTGAACTTATATGTAGAACACTTTGGTTATGACCCCTTTGAAATGTTAAACGAAAATCCAAGTGACCAACAACCTGATAGTAGTGATGATTGTTATACAAGTGAGGAGGGTGAGGATTTTGATTATGTTGATTTTCAGACAGAAGGGGAAGAAAATGTTGCCATCAAGAATCTAACTACCCAAGACCCTTTCCTTAATAAACTGTGTAGCAACAATGGCACATTTAGGGGGTTCATTGATGAACCAGTTCCTATAGGACAAGATGAACCAGTAGAGGACCCTGATGATGCAAACATAGATCCTAGGTTTAAGATTAAAAAAAATGTTTTTTACCCTAAACATGACCCAACAATCCCATGGAATAAGATGGAACCTGTTTTAGGTATGAGGTATGACCACCCTGAGCAACTCAAGTTAGCCTTAGCTAATTATGGTGTTTCCCATGGATATCAGTTGTGGTACTTGAGGAATGATTGGAAGTGTATGTTAGTGTACTGTGGTAGAAATGTTGCTGCTGGTAGGTGTGCAGGTATGTACAGCAACAAAAAAAAGGATGCTGAGAGATCACCTGTGAGTTCTAAGAAGAAGTATAAAGTTTCTAATAAGACTAGTGGTAAGGGTTGTAGTAGAGATGCTGAGAGATCACATGTGAGTTCTAAGAAGGATAAAGTTTCTAATAAGACTAGTGGTGAGGGCTGTAGTAGAGATGCTGAGAGATCACCAAACTGGACAAAAAAAAAAGATAATTGAGGATAAAAACAAGGGTCCTGTATGTGGGTTTAGAATGTGGGCTTCTTGGATGAGCACAGAACAATCTTTTCAGATAAAGTCATTACATCCTGGCCATAAATGTACTAGAAACTATAGGTTAGGATCCCTGGTAACATACAAATAGATTGCACATCACTATGCAAAAGATATAATCAAGGATCCATTTATGCCTTACATAAAGATGAAAGATGCAATTAGAGAGAAATTCTTGATAGATGTGAGTCTTGGCCAGTGTAAAAGAGCTAAACAAAGAGCCCTTTATGACCATGAAGGAGGGTTGATTGAACATTATGGAAGGTTGTATGATTATAGACAAGCATTGCTTGAATCCAACCCTGGTAGTACTTGCAGACTAGATGTGGAAGACACAGCTTCAGGTAAGAGTTATTTTAGGAGATTCTATATATGTTTCAAGGGTTTGAAAGATGGTTGGTTGGAAGGTTGTAGAAAAATCATTGGCATAGATGGATGTTTCTTAAAGCATACATGTAGAGGAGAGTTACTCATAGCCATTGGCAGGGATGCCAACAATCAGATGTATCCAATAGCTTGGAGTGTAGTGAGGGTTGAAAACAAAGAAAATTGGGGTTGGTTCTTGGCACTGTTACATGAAGATTTAAATCTTAATGAAGGCACAGGATTAACTCTCATCTCTGATGGACACAAGGTTAGCGTAATCGACTCTCATTTCTGTTTTGTATATAGATGTAATATAGTATGCATTTAACTTTTATGTTATTTGAACAGGGTTTGCATGATGCTGTTAGAGAGGTGTTGCCCAATGCAGAGCATAGGAAATGCACCAGGCATGTGTATGCCAACTTCAAAAAGAAATTTAGCGGTGTGCAACTACAAAAACACTTCTGGTACGCTGCTATGAGTACTGTTGAACAACTATTCAATGGTAAGATGGATGAAATAAGACTGATAAACAATGAAGCCTATGCATACTTGGTTCAGAGAGATCCCCACACTTGGAGTAGAGCTTTTTTCAATCTTAATGTTAAGTGTGCTGCCTTTGAGAATGGTGTATGTGAAAGCTATCACAGGGCCATACTTCTGCAAAGGCACAAACCTATCATCACCATGCTTGAAGACATAAGAGTGTATCTGATGCAAAGGTTAGTGGCCATGCATACCACAGCTACGAGGTTGGAAGATCAGTTTACACCAACAGTCAAAAAGACACTAAACATTCATAGAGTAAAACAAAGGTTAGTAACCTACAACTGTCTCACCAACTTATTGTAGACATAATTATACTCTTAACTGTTGCTTAATTTTTTGTAGTAATTGGATTGTATTTGCAAGTGGTTATGAAGAGTTAGAAGTAAGGTGTGGAGACAGTGCTTATGGTGTTCATCTAGAAGAAAGAAGATGTGCTTGTAGGTTTTGGCAACTGAGTGGGGTTCCCTGTGTTCATGCTGTAGCAGCATACTTGCATATGGGCAGGGAACCAGAAGAGGGTGTGAGTGACTGGTATTCAAAACAAATGTGGGTAAGGTCATACCAACATTCAATTAGACCAGTTCCAGGGACAAACATGTGGAAAAGAATATACAATAACCCTCCATTACCACCTATTGTGAGGATAATGCCTGGGAGACCCCGAAAGCAAAGAGTAAAAGCAGCTGGAGAAAATAACACACAAGTTAGCAGAGTTGGTAGGGTTATGAGGTGCTCAAACTGTCAAGGGATTAGACACAACAAAGCAAGCTGTGACAAGGAACCAATGCCTAAAGCTCCTCTAGAAAAAAACCACCAGGTAGACCAATGGAATCAGTAGTTGGAAATTATGCTTCTGCAAGAGGAAGAGGTGGTAGAGGAAGGGGTGGTAGAGGTGTAGTTGATGGATCTCAGATGGGAGATGGATCTCAGATGGGAGATGCTTCTGAGATGGGAGATGGATCTCAGATGGGAGATGCTTCTGAGATGGGAGATGGATCTGTGATAGGAGGAAGGGGTGGTAGAGGTGGTAGAGGTGGTAGGGTTGGTAGAGGTGGTAGGGTTGGTAGAGGTGGTAGGGGTGGTAGAGGAAGGGGTAGTAGAGTGGATGAGGAAGATATTAGACCAAACTTGGATCATGAATATATGCAAGACTTGTTAGATGTAGAAGAAGAAAAGATGCAGCAACAAATGATGGAACAAAGTGCTGTTGGAAATAACAACTGGACTGAAGAAGAGGCCATGGATGTTGGTGAATTCACTCAAGACTCTATAACAAATGTTGCTGCTGGAAATAACAAGGGAAAGGCTGTGCAAGTGGATGCAAACCAAGAATGTGTTGCTGTAGCTCAAAGGAAATTTAAAAAACCTAGGCCTAAAGAACCACTACCACTGAGACGCCCATCACAAAGGATTTCTATGCAACAAGGGAAGAACTTCAAGTTTGATTCTCAAGGAACAGGTTCAACACCTGAAAAAGCATTTGATGTTTCTCCATAAGATGGAATGCTTATCCTTTTAGTGCTTTTATGTTTTAATGGTCATGTAAACAATGAACCTTTATCTTTTGCTCTATTTTGTGATAAACAATGTACCCAACTGTTGTTGGTAATGCAAATGGGAATCTCTTAGATGGTCTCTTTGACTACTTTTTTTAAAGTTGTCTGCTTAAAGCAATGTGTTGTGTTTTTATCTTTGTTGTATGCTAGTGTTGTCAATATACCACAAACATCACATAAAAGGGTACCATTTCATTCATTAAGAAAGCATACATAAACCTAAGGTTCTATTACATTAACCTGCAACACATCTACTCTACTTCATTGCTAACACCAAAAGCCCTAAGGTTCTATTACATAAACCTGCAACACATCTACTCTACTTCATTGCTAACACCAAAAGCACAAATACAGCACAAACAATGAAAGTTGACTTCCAAATAGTCAAACTTGAAGAACATCTTCTCAACTCTTCACCATTTGCAGCCAATTGTCTTTGTAATTCATCCAACCTTGACAAGTGACGCCTCTGATTAGGGTTTAACATGATGTACATCTCATACATATGCATCCGATACCAGTCACTATCAAGCTCGGTATCATACCAATCCCATTTACCACACGTCTTCTTCCCTGGTCTACCTCGATTTGCACATACAACGAATCTTCTTGCTGGATTTGTTGGAGTCCATGCTGTCAACACCCTTAGTGGAAGATTGCAAGTACACAATTGATCATTGAGATAAGACGACATGTCTTATTTAGTTGATTAGGGTATTTGATCAAATTAGGGTTCTTAAGATTGGGTTTTCTGGAATTGGGGAGGTATTCAATAGTGGGTGAGGTATTAAATTGGTTTAATGTGTTGGGTGAGTATTAAATGGAAGGAACTGTCAAGAAACTTGCCATTTTTTTTTTGTTAAAAAAAAAAAATTAATGACGTGGATATTCATCCGGTAATATTAGTGTAAATGTTCAAAAACAACAAGTTATAATGGTTATATTAGTAATAAAATAAGTTCGTTTACTAGATTTGTAAATTTTGAAAAGTTCGTTTCTATTTTATGGACTTAACCCTTTAGAATATCGCCTAAAGTTTTATATTAGTCTTGTGTAATATGTAAGTTGTAACTAGCATGTACTATATGTGTATGTACGTAACTCCCTATATTCTACCGAGTATTGACTTCGAACCAATGTTTTGAAAACCGGGTCAATTGGTTGACCCGGTTCCGGCGGAAAAAGGGTCATATTGACCCGGGTTTCACATTTTCGAAACCCGGCTCGACCCGCCGGGTTTGGGGTGACCCGGGTCAACCCGGTTTTCAAGACCCGACCGGGTTTCGATTTTTTCTAATAAAAAAAATGTAAATTTTATGTATTTGCGACGGAATTTTATTTTTACACGTTATATTGGTTGGTAAACAATTTATATCTTTAATATACGGGAACTTTTTTGCTTTTTATATATAATTTTTGTTAATTATTAACAATATAAAAAAATAATTTTTTTTAACAACCGGGTTCCCGGACCCGGTGACTCGACCGGGTCGATTTGAAACTCGGGTTTTAAAACATTGCTTGGAAAGCACAACTTCGTCGGGTCTGGAATTTGGATGAGTTACACGGACAGGTTTGTAGTTAGTGTAAAAACTTATCAATCGAATTTATATCAACCACAAAACCAATAGATTATAGTGAACCCATCAAACTTCCCTTTGTCTCATTTTATTATTAAAATCAATGTATACAAAAGACTTAAGAGTAAGATTACAAGAACACTAGAACTCGCAAGATCAATCGAGAATGATTGATCAAGAACACACAATAAAACCATAATCGTATTTTGCGAAATTATGAAAGATAAAAAAAACAGAATGAGATGGAGTGAATATATATCTAGCTCAACTTCCTCTTCAGTCCTCCAACTATAGGAATTGACACATTAGCTCTTTAGACTTGACAAATCTTCACATCTAATAATATAACTTGCACCTCTCACTATCAACGAATTACTTTCCAATCCTTCACGATAAAAGCTTATTAATTAATACTCTCCTCTAAGCTTTTATCCTCAGAAAGCATTAAATAAACCAAGACAACTAGAAAACTTGTTATGGTCATCAATTAATAACCCTTTTGTAAAAATATATGTAGTATTATTTTCATATTTAACTTTCAAATGTTTTATAAAACCTGCTTTAAATTTTGGTTAAATCCCTTAGCTAACTTTAAATCTCTGAACATAACCATTTGATTTATATTTAACTTTTCAAATCTATTTACATGGAATAGCTTTTCTACCATCAGGTAAATCAGTTATAACCTAAGTATTATTTTTGTTTAAAACTTCCTATGCATGATTCATGGCATCCACCCATCTACTATCTTTGACAGCTTAAAGATAGGTGGTAGATTCATGAATATTGTTCAATTTAGTAGCAAACACAAAATTATCAATGCTAAGATTAGCATAATTAACAACCTTATTAATGATGTACTTAACATCTTTGCCCTCTTTAAAGACCAGGTGTCACATAACCCAACAAACAAGACAGAACGACATCATTACATCTAGTCCAATGATCTTGAAGAGGATAAGTGGCTTCTTCTTTAACACATTTACCATTAATAAACCCTAGTTTATTTCTAGTTTGTAAAGCCAATTCAAAAGGAACACCCCACACTTTATAGTTCTCAGGTTTCTTAGAACTATAAACATCCGAATTCAAATCACTATTACCACCAACATCCTCAGGTTTCTTAGAAGGATCAACCATGATGAAAGATAAAACAAATAATCAAAGAAATAATCAAAACAATAAGACCTCCTTGTAACTCCTCTACAAGCAACTACCAATTAGCAAGAACAATGACCAACACAATCAAGCAACAAACTACCAACGACACCTAATCACCTACTGAAAAACATATAAAAAAAACCTAAGAGATGAATAGAGATGTGTTACAAAACGCGCAACAAGCAATAAGATCAAGAAGATTTCAACAACCACGCACAACAGAAAAAACCAACCAAAAACACACCTTGCTCTGATATCAGGTAGAAACTTATCGGTCGAATCTATATCGATCACAAAATCAACATATTATAATGAACTCAACCAATCTCCCATTGGCTCACTTTATTATTAGAATCAATGTATACAAAAGATTTAAGAGAACGATTACAAGAACACTAGAACTCACAAGATCAATCAGGAATGATTGATCAAGAACACACAATAAAACCACAATCGTATTTCGTGAAATTGTGAAAGATAAAAAGACATAATGAGATGGAGTGAATATATATCGGGCTCAACTTCCTCTTCAGTCCTCCAACTATGAGAATTGACACTTTAGCTCCTTGAACTTGCCAAATCTTCACATCCAATAATAACTTGCATCTCCAACTTTCAACAAATTACTTTCCAATCCTTACACAATAAAAGCTTATTATTTAACGGTCAGCACGATCGAGTTTAACTACTACGGAGTATTATTCTAGCTAGCTTGTTGAAATCAGCAATCGAGACTATTTACTCGCCTCGGGAAAAAGCCTAAATGGGCCCTAGCTACCTCAACTTAACGTTCGTGTGTGTATATGTATATGCAATGGTCATCCAAATGATATTACTTCTAGTTCCCTTTAAGCTGAATATAACGGTTAGCTAGTTCAACACCCCAGCAATCAGGGACGGAGCTAGGAATTAGTCTTAGGGGGGGCTCAAAAAATTTTTTCCAAGTAACATACACACTAAATTTTTGGATTTAAAACTAGATTGAAGTATGAAAAAGATGTTTAAATGTAGTATATACAGAAATGACAAATTAAAAATTAGAGGGGTTACAATTGCATTTTTCTTAAAAAAGTACACAACTAACTCTATAAAATATAAAAAAAAAGTACCACTGTATTTTTTCTTATCTCTAACTAGTCTTCCTCAACAAATACCTCAAAACTCCATTGGAATGAAAAACATTCTTACGCATACTTCACTTCGATCTTTAAATTTAATTCTAAAAATGACCTTGTTATATGGTACATCCGCCATTGTTGAGGGGGGCCGAGCACCCTCTAGCCCCCCCACTGGCTCCGTCTCTGCCAGCAATTGCGATGAAACCTTAGCTAAGAAATCGAAAAAATTATTTACGGTCCCGGCCTATCTCAACGTGTCACTCGTCTACGCATGTGTGTGTATAAATTAGTCGGCCATGGATTGAGCATGTAACTAGATTGCTCAGACCTGCATTCAGTTCGAGTTAGTTACATCTAGTTAGCTAGTTTAGAATTATATAGCCCAAAGGTACTGTGTAATGTATTAACTCGGCCCCAATCTATAATTTGTGTCAAAAGGTTGGTTGAGACTTGAGATAATAGAGTTAGATCAGATGTACGTACACCTTCATCATATCTTACGTTATTAGAAATCAACCTCGTCAACTATCAACGTAATAAAGAAGCCTTAAGAGAATGATGTCGTACGTAATTGTTACCTTCATGGGCTACATGTTCAAGCAGTGTATGTCATTCATTTTGGAGTAAATTTTGTTCATACATTGATCTACACATTTTTCAGTACAAATTTTTATAACTAGCTCTAACTGATTAATCAAGACAACATTTTCATCACTGTAAAAGTTAAATGATGATGCGTTTTCGGTTTATCCTTGTGATTTGCATATATTTATTTTAATAAATTTAAACTTTAAAAATAAGTTTACATAATCGATAATAAATAAATATAATATATCCTTTGTTTTTAAACATTGAGAGAATATGTTTTAATAAATAAAATATAACAAAATCACTTTAATTTTTAGGTGATATTCAGTTTTCAATTAAACTCATTTTTATTCAATTGTAAATAACAGCTCTTTATCAACCGAATTCCAACAGTCTATTCCATCATAAACACGCAAGTCTACCGTAATCTTTCAAGCAATTTTGTTAAATCCGACAGTACAATTTACTGTTTTGATTGTTGTACCTGATAAAGAATTCGTTTTAAGAAAAGTGCGTCAAACAAGTATCTCAGCTTTTTTAATGCTAATCGTGTTAAACACGTAATTCAGTGTGTGAGTGCATCCTTGCTGACGATCTAGTGAGCTTTTTTATTATTCTATTAATCTCTTTGATTATCGTTTGATAATGATATCCGTTTGTTATCTGTGTTATCTGTGTTAGAAATCTAATAACTTGATAAACAAGCAACAAGTTAAGCTTCATCTTTACTCCTTTAGTTTTTGATTATTTAACTCAAAAGTGGTTGAGGTTAGTAACCCATAATATCAACATTAAGTTTCTTCTTTCCAAAATACACATATAGAAGGAAGTCTATAGATCAAAAGACTAGCCAAATTCAAATATAAAAACGATCGATCCCATTTATCTTCATCATGGTAGGTGCAGCTGATAAACTACATTAGCCAACATTCAATCTACCTTTAACCTCCACCTAATTAATATACGCGATACGTACTATATATCATCTCCATATATAAACATCTTTACGACACTTTCGTTAAGGAATTTGAACTCCTACACGTAAATGGAGTCCGTTGTATCCGAGCTAGAAGGAACCCTTTTGAAGAACAATGATCCTTTTGCATATTTCATGCTAGTAGCTTTCGAGGCCTCGGGATTAATACGTTTTGCACTCTTGTTACTATTATGGCCCGTTATCAAACTACTTGATACATGTGGGAAGGGTGATATGGGAGTAAAGGTAGCCATCTTTGTTTCGACGGTTGGGGTTCCAATTTCGGAGATTGAATCTGTGGCTAGGGCGGTTTTACCTAAGTTTTATTTTGATGATATTGATTTAGATGCTTGGAGAGTGTTTAATTCGGGTGGAAAAAGGGTGGTTGTCACCAAGATGCCAAGAGTTATGGTGGAGCGATTCGTTAAGGAACATCTTCGAGCTGATTATGTTATTGGAAGTGAGCTAATGGTTAGCTGGTTCGGGTTAGCCTCAGGGTTAGTTGAAGGTAGCTCGATACATGACCGTGTTGCCGCCATATTTGAAGATCGACAACCTAGTTTGGGGCTTATGAGTTGCCATTCCACTTCTTCATTTTTATCTCTATGCAAGGTAATTCATGGGTCTATTATAGGTTAGTTGGTTACATAAGGCGAAATGTTAGAGGCTTATATATTGTTTAGATGTCAGTACGAGCTCGAATCAATAACTACTAACTGGTCGTTTAAAAAAAATATTTTCTGTTCTATATCACCATGTAGTATAAGATGACTAATTAACTCAATAACCAATTCACATGCAGGAACAAGTGCATGCCCATAACGTACCCAAATGCCAAAACTATACAACCCAGCAAGAAATCCGGCCCGAGCCAGTGATTTTCCATGATGGCCGCCTCGTCAAGAGACCAACTCCCGCCACAGCTCTTATGATCCTCCTATGGATACCATTCGGTGTCATACTCGCTATCATTCGAATGATGATAGGCCTTATGACTCCAATGTGGCTAACCCCTTACTTAAGAAATATATTTGGTGGTGGAGTAACGGTGAGAGGAATCCCCCCGCCCTCACCGTCCTTGAGGTCCAACGACGGGGTCCTATTTGTCTGCACTCACAGAACGTTAATGGACCCCATCGTTTTATCCTCAGTACTCCAACGACGAATCCCTGCCGTCACTTACTCAATCTCAAGATTATCCGAAATCCTATCTCCAATCCCAACAGTCCGCTTAACACGAATCCGAGATGTGGACGCGCAACGTATTAAAAAAGAATTATCCAAAGGTGATTTGGTTGTTTGCCCCGAAGGTACGACTTGTAGAGAACCATTTTTGCTACGGTTTAGTGCACTCTTTGCAGAACTAACTGATCGAATAGTGCCCGTTGCAATGAACTATCGTGTCGGGTTTTTTCATGCAACCACGGCTCGTGGATGGAAAGGTTTAGACCCCGTTTTTTTCTTTATGAACCCTAGACCGGTTTATGAGGTCACGTTTCTGAACCAGTTACCAGCTGAGGCTACATGTTCGTCTGGAAAGAGTCCGCATGACGTCGCAAACTACGTACAAAGAATATTGGCTGGTACATTAGGTTTTGAGTGTACAAATTTTACGAGGAAAGATAAGTATCGAGTTCTAGCGGGAAACGATGGAACGGTCTCGTATATTTCTGCTACGGATCAAGGTAAGAAAATAGGTCAAGCGGTGAAGAAAGTTTTGGGTGCGATTAAACCCTTTCTTCTCCATTGATGGTGCTATTACAAGTACACTATAGTCTATAGATCGATTTCTGGTTCTGTATTTACATTTTTTTTTTTATTTTTTGTTATTATATTTTCTTGGCGAGTTAAATAGTGATTATGAACAATTTTAGCTTTTTGTTGTACCTAAATATATATTTCAGTTTGAGAAATAAATTACAATGATATTCATCATTGAATGTAATTTGAAAAAACAAAATTATGTGAAAAATTAAATGATGTACCATTGTTATCAAAATCAGCATAATCGTTGAGATGATGAATTGGCCGTTTGACTTGTGTTGACCTTGACTTTCGTGCATTCCGATAACAGTGCTGAGAGGTCCTTGGTGGAGTCCGAGAGAACACCCTAAAGACCTTATCGACGTTTTTAAGATCTTTTGAAGTATATGATGAAACTCGTACATCCTTGATAAAAAAATGCTTAAGACTTTTTTTAAGCGACATAAAAGTAAAAGATTCCAATTAGAGTTGTTAAAAGTATACATATTTGGATATTTGAAATTTTGGTTAGAATTTATTTTAAAATGAGGATATATGAATTGTCAATTTGGAACTTATTTATAAGTGTTAGAAAAATTCAAAACATTTAGGTATCTAATTTTGGATTTTCGAATACATAAACTTTTTTTTTATCGATCTAGAGTATTTTATTTTATTGTGGATTCGGATGAACCTACAACTCCGGGTTTGATGATGTTACCCCTACGGATATAGCCAGAAAAAAAGTAAAGATAAAGTAGATATAAATAATCTTTCAATATATTCTTCATAAGATATGAAATCGTTTCATATATTTTTTCATATCTACAACTAAGATATGATTAAGCATTTCTTGTAAATAGTATTCAAGCATTTCTATCATTAAGATTATCTAAGTATTTTTGTGCATGCATAGCTATATGATCACTTACTATTTATTGATTTGATCGTCGAAGGGAGTTACTTGGTTAACGTTTATGTTTCTCATAATTAAGTTGACAATAAATTGAAGATCTCATCTTTCAACGAAGTGTAAGCCTTTGTAAAGATTTGTCAAGTAAACTTTAGTGATATGGAGTAATGTCTAAATGAATTATTGATGATGGTCTTTGATCAATGTATTATTTGTGTAACATTATTGTTTTTTAGTTTTTTATTTGTGTATCATTTGTTATCATTTCTTTATAAAAGTCATGTGCGAAAGAATTTGTATGAAATTTAAGAGAGAAATTAGTGACAAAAAATATTTAGTTGATACATAAACACACAATTTGCATCCAAGTTTGGTAATTTAATTTTGTATTAGATTGTAAAAGATATATCTCATTGGTTATTTGATGTAAGAAAAACGTTAAAAATGATATAACAAAAGTTGTCATGGCTATAAATAAGATGACATAATAAAACACAAAATAATTAATTATGTTTCATAAATTAACATATACTAGTAAAATTTTGCTTTACAAAATCTATATACCCTATAAAGGGTGTATGATAATTGTTGAAAAAGTTGAAAAAATTCAACAATTAGATATATATGGAAATTGTGAACACAATAAAAGCAATTTAATCTCTCTGCTACATGTACAATGTTTACAGGTTTTTTTTCAACAATTATTTAGGGAAATATAATAATCTTTTTCTATGTTACCTTGTTTGAAGAGTTGAAAATCATACAGAAAGCTGTTTCAAATTTGTAAAACACACATATAATATCTCTAAACCTTATCTCTCTAACCTAATACACACAGAAAACACTGCCGCGATCATATTCTACCGTCACCACAATATTATAACCACCGCATCTGTCGAATCCGCCCCATCTCTTGGTGGTTTTGGTAGTTTCGATTGATGATATTGGTTGGTGGTACTGATTATTGGTTTATGTGGTTTTTGTTGATTTTGATGGTTTAAACTGGTCCGACCATCTACATAACTCATGAAACAAAGCTTCAATCTTTTGAGTTCCCAACGAAGGCTGCACTTCAAAGTTTATGTAAGTATTGTTATATAATTAAGCCTAATTCCATTCTTGCGGATTATCATATTTTTAGGGTTTAATCACACACATTCAATTTTGGATTTTGATTACGGTTTTATCTTTTGTTCTTGTTGTTTTGTATGTTTAATATGTTGCATATTTGGTTTTTATATGAACAAGATGATCAAGAAGGAGCTCATAATGAATAAAACCCAATTATCTGATATTTTGAGTTGTTAGTTCTTTAGTTATTTAAAGATCATTACTTTTTTTAGTGACATTATATGTGAGAAACTAAAGGGTAAGTTCCATCCTTTAAGATGTAAAACCATTTTTCTTTGGGAATTGACCAAACTCAATCATAGTATATTAGTAGATGTATATCCCTTGATATGTTTTTGTTCGTGCAGTTGGAAGATATTTCTCACGTAATTCAACAAGATTGCAATAAGTAATGGGGCAAACCATAGTACATTACAAGCAGGCCTTGCTATAAATTTCCCAACAGATTAGGTTCCGTGCTATCCACCTTTTATGTATTAGTTTTGATCATTTACTGAATATATTTTTAGTTCATGCCGACTTGGATAAAGGAGACTCATCTTGCATAAATGTGTATAAAAAGATTGTTGATAACCTTTAGGATTTCAGATCGGTCGGCTAAAGATCTTAAATTTTGCTCGTAGTTTCTTGATCTACAGAGACATTGACGTTGTGCACTACACTACCCTTTTTCCTCAACATGCTATTTGTTTAGCATGTGAATACAAGATATGCCCACGGTGTTCTTTCTTTTCTTCTTGTTTTGTAAATCAGTTATCAGTGTAGCAAACTCAGCAAAAAAAGAACACTCGATGTTCTATTCTCCATATCACGTGTACAACAACATCACGTGCAGTTTGGATAACAGGTGCCACCTTTGCTTATAGAAACGGGTTGGGTTGGGTAGAAATGATCCATCTATTAGAAAATGTATTAAAGTTGCCACTGCTACTTTCTAAAGTGACTAATATTTGTTTCTCGCATCTGCAGTCACATGGAGAATGGGTGTTCAGGAGTGTTTGTTATGTTGGCATCCTCAAAATCACCTGAGGTCACAAATTCCTTGTACTAAATTAATCATGCATGAATTTAAAGTTTGCATTGCTGTTACAATTTCCAAGTTTATTTGTTTAACTTGATTGAGATAGAAGAAAAATTAAATAAACCATTTATACTAATTTAATCATGCATGAAATTCAAAGTTTGCAACATAATCTGAACTAAATGGAGCAAATTAAAGTGGATAAAGTAAACATAAGGATCAAAAAGCCATATAGTAAAAATTACAAGGTAACTTAATTTGCATCACTCCTTAAGTTTATTATGTCATTTTAAACTTATATAAGCCGGGAGATTTCAAAACATGAAACAAAAAGTGAGCTTATGAAACATAAGCCCAAAATTAAATAAGCCATAAGTCGGCTTTATAAGCCGAAACAAAAAACCTTTCTGACTTATGGCCTTATTAGGAGATGAACGTTAAGTTTATAAACCTGATTACAAGCTCAAATAAAATTGGCTTACGGAATATTAAAGGAATTTATATAATCTGGTAAGGCCTTTATTGGTATATGAAAGTATTTAGGGTTAAGGATTTATGAGCTTAAATACCGACATACGTTCATTTGATAAAGCCCCTACTGATGCAACACAACTTGTACAAATGTGAAATTATGTTATGTCCTTTAATCAACTCACTGGCCACTATCTGTATCCTCCAGTTTGGTGCTTTATTTGATTAGTCCTACCATTCGCGGAGCATCATAAATTTGTGAAAAGACATGTGTATAATCAGGTGTGTCTTTTTTTGTCTTTTTTGTGTTGAGTTTTCATGTTTTTTTGTTTGTTATTCGTTCTCCCATTTTACGTATTCCAAACACTTATTCACAATTTCCATACACTTGTATATGATATCCATATTCAGCTCCTCAAATTCATCTCGGAAAATATTTAATGCAAAGTCGATACCTTTATACAAGCAGTCAAGTTCTATGAAAGTAAAGTTGACGAGGACATAATCTGTTTGGCTCTTTCAGTATCGACCCTAAACCTCCCCAACACTTTTTTCCCGTTCTATGTCTTGTTGCTAATATCTTTCTTATACTTCGTATTGAATACAGCAAATAAGTGATCAACCATATGGTTATCAAAATCCTCACCACCTAAATAGTTGTTACCATCAAAAGATATAACTTCAAACCTCCCTTTGGTGATAGTAATAAAACATCGAATGTACAAAACATCGAATGTACCACCACCCAAATCAAAGATAAGAACATTGGTTCTACCAAACATGGTAGCTTTCTTGTCGAGACGTTGATCAATAGCAGCTGCATTTGGTTCATTTAGCAACCGCAGACCATCAGGGACAACAACAGTCAATGTATCCTTTATTGCTTGACGTTGTAAATCATCAAAATAAGTAGGAACAATAATCACGGCTGATTTCACGTTTGCGTTCATGTATGTGTCAGCTACCTCTTTCATCTTTGCAAGAACCATTGACAATATTTGTTTAGTGGCAAACAGCTTCTAGAGGCCCTTGTATGCAGCTGTGACAATAGGCTTTCCATTTTGACCTTCTACGATTCTGAAAGGTTAAAACATTATGCAACTGTGACTAAAAATTAATGCCACAAAAGTTATATGATGACGATCCTACAACTAAAAACGCCCATTAGTTCATGAGAATCATGCAATGTGTGTTATTTATTAATGATATATTCAGCCACTTCATTATAACTTTCCCTAAATTTTACTAATCAGAATCCAAAAAGCTTTTTTCCATAAAAAATAAGGAGGGGTTAAATTATATATTAAAAAGATATGGAAATAATGGGCTATAGAACAAAGTTATGTAGTATAATGACAATCTTCCATTCTCTACCCTTGGGCGACCATTTTTTCATGTTGTGTTATCATATCGCGACCACTAAGCGGTTTATACACCAGCTTATATCCCTCACGCACAAATACCGCATTCAAGAAAGAGTACCGAGACCAAGAAGTTAAAAGTTGTATTTCCCATTGTTATACATATTCCAAAAAGAGACGGTTTTACCCGGTTCAAAATGGCCCCATGGCTTACAGAGTAATTGAAAACAATTTCCAAGTATGTCATTTAATCTTTTTTTTTTTGAATTTCTTCTAATATTCTTTTTTTATGTTTATCATAAAATATGAATACTTAACTATAGGAGTGGAGAATAGGGAGATCATATCATATTGCACTCAGATGTATATTTGGTATAGTGACCATCTCCTTTTCTTTTACATTGTGCGCCTCTCTCTCTCTCATGAAGATGGTCTTATAGTTAGTTTTTATAGTTAGTTTTTCATGTTGTGCCTCATGAAGGCGTGTCTCTATTTCATGTTGTGCCTTTCTATTTTTCATGTTGCGCCTCACTGTTACGAGTTAATATGTTTGGTTTTTCATGTTGTGCCTCATGAAGGTGGTTTAACATTTAAGATTGTGCAATATCATGTTATACGTATCCAATGGCTATTTGCAATCAACATTTGCCTTAAATGTTTCTCAATTTTTTGGGTCTGTTGCAAGTGATGTTTTTTTACTTTGCTGGACAAAAGCGAAACCATTATGAAAGTCTTGGTTTCGGCGGTAAAAAGTTGCGAGCAAATGATGATCCCACCTTGCAGCAATATACATGAACTACAGATGTTGGCTTGAGGGATTCCTAATGCAGGTTATCTGATCTTTATTTATTTTTCAATATTATGTTATGTACACATATATGTCCCAACAAGTGACCTGTATACCATTTAATAATATTCATTTAGAGTATAATTCCTCTCTTGTTTGTGCATACTTGCATATTTATGCATAGTTTATTACATTTGCACATAGTAAAACCAATAATTGTTTAAAAATGAAGTCCTTTAGTAACGAAGGATTGTACTTCATCAAATTGTATTGTTCCAAGTAAGAGAATGCACCGCATCAACGTGACCTACCTACTTTGTACTTAACGAAGGATTTTCTTTCTTCGTTTTCTTCTCAACGAGCCACCTAATATGAGTGATGGTTGGACTTCATCCATCTAAAGATGGTGGGAAGGCAAAAAAATAAGTAAAGATAACTTGGATTAATACTATTATAAAGTTAATTAAAATACCATATGTGATTAGAAAAAGGAAAATCAACGTACAACATATTTTAGTTGCTAAATTTTACTGGTAGTATGTTACGACGGGACATTTTCTGACTACTTTTTAAAGATAACGAAATCATATTCACTGTACCTTTTTCTCCACCTTTAAAGGGGCAATCAAGCCATGTTGTGCATAGAGGAAAATATGGTAAAATCATGTCATGGTGAACATGTATGTTCGAATCACCATTGGGCCCTCTATTATACAGACATATTTAAACATTAAACAAACACATAAGAACATCAAAACTAAAGGATGACCAAGGTGTTACATATTTCCCATTGAATGATTTTTTTTCCTACTTTGTCTAACTCAAGTGGGATTACCCTTCTGGTGGACAAAAGCGAAGGTGTTCAGAGGTCTTACAACGCCAAGAAAAACGATTTGTTAGTCGTTGTCGTGTTTGGATCAGAAAACGGTGTGTTGGTCGCTGTCTCTTCTCGATATTCTCTACATTGTTGCTTATTAGTCCTTGTTCCGCTCCCCTTTTTTTCAGGTATTACTGCTAATGGAAACCTCCTATCCATCAACTTGACCAAACCACTTTTGAGGACAATGTAAGATTGTTCAATCTAACTAGATAAGTTGTAAATTCGACCACCTTTCTCCTGATGATTAACTACTAATTATATAAGGATTGTTTACTTTGCTTATTGGAAGTTATATTCCTCATAGGGACGAAAATCCATATACAAATAGAGGCTGACGCGTGTATCTTCTTGTACTTTTGGCCTGTAACAGAAGACGTTGATTGTAATTTATATTCTCGAATATAAAAAGAACTATTCATGTAAATATAAAATCAAATAACAACTTCGAATGGGCGTGTTTATAAAAACTTGCAACTATTTCATCAGGTTACTAATTAATATGACTTTTTGCATTGAAAGCAATTATTTGAAGAAGCAAAGGCTTGGTATCTATCAAGCGTTTGAATCAAAGGTTTGACATTATTATTTAATAATTTTTACATTGAAACGCTTAATTTAAAACCCTTCTTGTATGACTTGTTACTTATGGTTTTAAAATAGCATTTTGATTTGAATATAGTCTTTGTACTACAAATTATTAGTTATGATTGTTGCAACAGTATTTTTTATCGCATTTTACAACTATTTTCAATTACATTTTAATATTTTCACGTTCCATTTTAAAGGTTACACGAAACACTTAATATAATGTCATATATCGTTTATTATTGACCGCTAGGAACTCCCGCCGCTATGCGCGGGTACTCGCCTAGTGCTAGTGAAAGGCACCATGATGATTGTCGTTGTTTTTGCAATGACACTACATATCATATTGTTGAATCATTATGAACGAATAATTCTACTAGATCTTTAGATTTTAAGATGGTTAATCAATATCTAAAATTATTAATTATTTATATGTATAAAAATAAATAACGGAGTTAAACAATAAATAATTAACAAAATGATACTTCTTTTCTGACTTTTCTTTTCATTAATCGTAAACCACAAGCCCCAATCCTACCTTGAACAATGATAGGAGGATTATATTAACTATAATAAGGATCATAAGATCCTTGAGGCTAAGTTACCAAATCTAGACGTGAACTACCCTACGTCTAGAATCCTATACAAACTCGAGGTCTACATTTAGTAGAACCGTATATTGTGCACACCAAAACCTATGGCCGATGTCTCTTAGACATAGCTTATAAAAAAAGCAAACTAAACAAGGAAAAATAATAAAATCTTTTAAATGTTTAAACATGTTTAAGAATATTTCTTAAATGTTTAAACATATCTTTTATCAAATTGCTTGTAAAATCTCATCTTGTATGTTTTAGTCTATGTCTTCTACCAGCACTAACAATATTAATATTGGTACCACCAGCATTAAGAACATTAATAATGGTGGTATATCAGCATTAAGAACATTAATACTGGTGGTATACCAGCATTAAGGACATTAATATTGGTGGTATACCAACATTAAGAACATTAATATTGGTGGTATACGAGCATTAACAACATTAATACGTGTATCATACTAACTGTTTATTTTGCCATTATCAACTCAAAATATAATTTCTCACAATCTTCCTTTAGTTGATGATGACAAAACAAACTCACACATCCTTCTTTGAACTCCTATGACACCATCTTCAAGTTGCAATCTTCCCCTTAAGATATTACCTCATCTTCCCTTTTTTTGTCACATCAATATGGGAGGAACTACTAGGTAATGGGTTTTCCCGATAAATATATTATCCAAAAAATAAAGAAGTACAAATGGAATGTGGTTGAGGTACCACATTAACCTCAAGCTCACAAGCTTGATAATTGTCTAATCTAATGCTTATGACATGCCATAACCACTTACAATTCTAGAAACATAAAATGCATCTTGAAAAATAACATAATGAACCAATAAACTAGCAGTAGTAGTGGAGTAGGACCTTCTACTTGTTCTAGAGTTGAGAAGATTATCCTGTTCATCATAAACAAGAGCAACCTCTTCTTCATTTTCATCTAAAGCAACCTGGAACTTCACAAAGTTATGACAAAACTACCTAATCTTCTCTTTTTTGTTAGCCCATTATTAAAGCATATACAGACCATGTAAACGATTGAGCATTTAGACAATAAAGCTTCCATTGAAACCCATATGCTAACCATTCTTGAATCTTCAAATTCGGTAGGCTTTTCAAGTAATAATCACGAGTGAAGAAAACTCAGTATTACCTATTTGATGTAGTAGTAGGAAACCCCGATTCCACGTTTTATATCTTGCATTATCTACATAAGTTTGAACATATACTAAGTACTGTTGAAAGTAATATATCTAAAGTATAAAGAGTCCTCAAACTCTTGAAAAATACCTCATCTTCAATGAGACAAATAAACAAGTGATAGCATGTATGAGCATAGAGCATCTTAAGAAAAATCTCATACCTTTGCTAGTATTTTTCTTGCCAATTCGTCATCACAGAATAAAACACGTACTCAAACAATCTCACTTCATTTTCAAATAGATAGTAGTCAATTCCCTTCAGATCATTTAAACAATAAGTATACAAGTATTTATACTTCAATCCCAAATATGTGAATATACATACTCCAATACACCATATTTTGTCGAAACTACAGTTCTGTCCAACATATAAACTCCAGTTTTATCCGATATCAGATAACATTACCAGAAATAAACCCATATCTCGGATAACACTATCAGTATTAGCGAGCATCATTAGTTTTGAAGAAGACAACATTAACTTTCACAACCAGAACTAATCTTCATGAAGACAGCATTAATTTCTCGTAGACTTCAATCAACCAATAGCTACATTTGGTCTTGTAAAGCAATATTAACCTTCCCCTTAGTTTACAAGACCACAAAAACCTTTGTTGTTACAACCCACACTGCTACATTCTTTTTTTCTTTTTAAAAAATTTTTTTTAACCAAACACAAACACTCACATGAAACCAAATACTCAAACAATATCAAATATGTATTAATCAAATCTCACAGTTACCTTTTTGTGAGCCTTTTGTACCTGAACCTCAGCTTAAACAAGCAACCTTATTGGGACATCGAGCACAGCAGCAATAAACTTTCAATCTTTGCTTCGCCTTAAAATCAGCATGAACCAAAAATACTTTTGGCATCTTGGGACACAACCTGTTATTAAAAACCCATGGCTGTCTACGTCTAACATCACAAACAATCCAAAAACAGGACTACTTAGCTTATCCTTTGGCAGCGTTACCCACATGTCGAACAGTACTACAAACACACGCAGGGACCATATTAGTACTAAAACAAATCACCAGTATCAAACGTTTATATCTTTGCACAAACGGTACCCCTTTTACCATCTTGTGCAAACTCACCTCACATGATCCCGTTGTGAAAACCATATGAAACAAACAATACTTACTCATATTCCACCGTTTCGGACGACAATCAAAACGTCTCTTTCCTACTTTATGAAAAGCACAAACAAATCAGACAGAAGCTTTTTTATCGTAACAATACATGAACCCATGGACCACCTGTTGTAAACTGTCATTCCACCATTATAAAAACGAACTTCACAATTGTTCTCTCTTAAGTTCATGTACCTGTACTTGAATCACATGTGCTCTCTTTTCCTTCATCATTCGAAATTATCTCGTACACAGACATCACCACAGAAACATGTGCGTCTCCTACATATGATACAATCTCTAAATCGTCATTCACTACAACAACTTCTTCAAAAACGTTAAAGATCACATAACCAAAAACTTTAAATCACTTGATACTTCGATCACCTTCAATCATCACATCGGTACAAAACCAATATTAGCACCCGCTCATAACGCAATGAGATCAGAATCTCAGTTTGATGTATCAAAACTCTAGATATCCTAGGGATTCTTAATCTTTGCTCACACGAATTCTTTCTCAGCTTCAACACCATAAGCAACAAACAACGAGTTCCTAACCCGTGGCAGTACTAAGTTTTAACTTGAGCATAGTTGTAGAAACTATAATGGGGGGTTGAATAGTTTCCCTAATTAAGTCCTACTTAAAATTATGTTGGTCATTAGAAATGACTATTACTTGAAAACTTGTTTCATAATAGCTAAGCCAATTTCCAATGCTTTAAAACATTTGCTATACCTAGTGATTATGATAGTGCAATGCATGAATGTAAAGATAAGTAAGTAAAGAGTAAGGAAAGAAACAAACTAAAGAAAGACACCAAGATTTATAGTGGTTCGACAATAAAGCTCTCTCTTCGTTCCTACTCCACTCCATGAGTACACCTTACTCGAAATTTCCACTATATCCACAAGCTCCTTTCTTGGCGGAGAAAAACTTACAACGTTGTTTACAATGTTTTCCGACACTAAGTTAAATGTCGAGTTCTAATCCTAAGCTAGAACCAATCTTCCTCGCACATCTTCTTTTCCGACACAAGGCTCGATGTCGAGTCCTAATCCAAAGCTAAAACCAATCTTCGTCGCCCATCTTCTTTTCCGACACAAGGCTAGATGTCGAGTTCTAATCCAAAGTTAGAACCAATCTTCACACACATCACTTTCTAGTTAAGTGAGAACTCACAACAGTCATACTCACAATTACATCACTTCGTAGTTTAGTGAGAACTTATACACAAGACACACTACATCACTTTAGAGTTTAGTGAGAACTAACACAAGACACATCCAAGTATACACATATACCTTGGATCAACACAAGTCTAATCCAAGTATACACAAATAACTTGGATCTACACAAAGCACACATAAAAAAAATAATGAACGGACTAGATCTAAGAAAGGGTGATCTTCATCAAGGCTTCATCTTTTATCACATCACAAGTGTGTGAGTGATCTTCTCTTTAGACATATAAAGAAGGAGATCAAGAGGACAATCATAAGTAAACATACTTAACACATTAAGTGATCATTTACTAATGATTGGAACATAGAAAGAAGATAAGAAGCATAAATCTGTCCAAAAAGCTTCCTGGAAAATGGAGAAATGATCCACTATTTCTAGGAGATAAAGTCCAACGGCTAGTTTGAGTGCAGCTCATTAAATGGGCTTGCGGATCATTATCGATATTGAGTCGTAGGCCCCTATACTGAGTCACAGGCTCTAGACTACACTTCTTTTTGTCTTCTAGTGGGGGAATACCATCTAGTGAAGATTATACCTCAAGAGGATATTCTTAGACCATTTAGAATATGGCAAATTCAAATTACCATTTTCTATTTTAATAAAACATTTTTTTAAAAAGAAAGTTAATTAAAATATTTTATCACATTTGAAATAAATGCGAGTTTTAAGGTTAATCACTTTTAGTTATCACTAAACATGTATAAGATATGTTTGTGTAAGACTTAAATGATTATTACCTTCGTCATAGTGTTTGTTAAGTAATTCGTCTTAGGTGAATATTTGACGATAAATGTTTTTACACATTGTTGTGATCAAAACTAAGAAAAATTAGTTATTACAAATAATGTTTTTAGGCATCGGTTGCATTAACAATAGTAATTGAAGCCCACAACAAATCTTCAAACCCAAGAAGGATAAACATGTTTAGCTAATAAATCATTGATCCAGAACATTACCAATCGTTTGATCATTATACTCTTTTTATGCTCCTTTGTTTGAATCCATTACAACATAAACTATCACACGAATAAACCTGAAATCGTGTATCTAGGGTTTGTTCAAAACTCTAACAGCAGCTCCATGACCTCATAAATCAATACCATTATCGATCATCATTATGACTAAACGAATACAAATACAACATGCTACTCCTTCTCTCCAACGTTTAAATAGTATAAAAGGTACACAAGTTGTACTGGCCTATACTTGTTAAAAGTTACAAACCTCCAAGTACGTGCTTGATCTTTCAGATACATCAAAACACACATCACATCACATCACATCACATCACATCACACATAATCTAGGGTTCATCCATAAACCCAAAAGGAATCATACTAAACAAACTTCAAACATCAGCAGATCTAGGGTTTTAGTACACAAACCCTAATTTATCACAGCTTCATACAAGCAGGCAAGCAACAACAAACAACCAACTAGGGTTTTTACACAAATTTGGACGACACCTCAAATCTGTCTCAAATTGTCACAGTTCTATCACAAATTGTCACAGTTCTATCACAAATGGTCACAGTTCTGTCAC
This sequence comes from Glebionis coronaria, assembly GCA_025667525.1. Taxonomy (NCBI): domain Eukaryota; kingdom Viridiplantae; phylum Streptophyta; class Magnoliopsida; order Asterales; family Asteraceae; genus Glebionis; species Glebionis coronaria. Next base: position 22,208,140 of record CM046881.1, on the reverse strand, counting down.
AACTTCGTCACAGCAATTGTCACTGTTTTATTGATGTTTTCTTGTATTCCTTTTGCGACACCAGATCTGTTGCAAAGCCGTCACAGAACTGATCAACCGTCGCTATTTTGTTGCTAAAACTGTCACGAATTTGCCAATCACCATTGAACACCTTGTAGATCCTAGATCAAGAGCCACCCGCTCTTATACCATTTTTTGAGTCATCATGAACGAATGATTCTACTAGATCTTTAGACTTAGGATGGTTAATCCTTTATCTATGATTATTAATTATTCATATGTATAATAATACATAGTTGAATTGAACAATTAATATTAACAAGACTTCTCCAACTTTTCTTTTCATTAATCATAAACCACAAGCCCCAATCCTACCTTGAACAATGATAGTACGATTACATCAAAATTAATAGGGATCATAAGATCCTTGGGCTAAACTACCAAATCTAGACATGGACTACCCTACATCTAGAATCCTATGCAAACCCGAGGTTTATATTTAGTAGAACCTTATACTCTGCACACGAAACCTATGGTTGATGTCCTTTTATATACTACATACATAGCTTACAAAGAAAGTAAACTGAATAAGGGTAAACAATAAAATCTTTTAAATATTTAAACATGTTTAAGAATATCTCTTAAATGTTTAAACATATCTTCTATCAAGTTCTTCCACCAGCTTGTAGAATCTCATCTTGTATGTTTTAGTCCTTGTCTTCTACCAGCACTACCAATATTGATATTGGTACCATCAGCATTAAGAACATTAATACTGGTGGTATAGCAGCATTTAGGACATTAATACTTGTGGTTTACTAACATTAAGAACATTAATACTGGTATCATATTAACCCTTTATTATTTCATTATCAACTTAAGATATAATTCCCAACACATATTTTACATCTCATATTGGCTTCTAAAAGATTTTCCTCGTACCCCACAATTCCTGTTATTCTCCTTGTGGTAAATCAATCAGTTGATTTATTCTTTTCGATATTCGTTAAGCATGTTATCTAAGAGTTATATTAATCAGTGTCCTATTTCATTTACATATTTTAGTTGAGGTGCTTGTATGTCCATTAAACATATTTAAACTTTCAACTCGTTATGTTCTCCCTTAAACAATGTACAACTTTGTTCCTTATCCAACTTATAACATATATTTCATATGACAACTTAAGTTATCATATTCTTATAATTAAATAAGCTATTTTTTTCACCAACACATATCATGATCAAGGTCGTCTAATATATTTTTGAGGCATGGATAAGACGAATATATGATCTAGGAATTTCAAATATTTAAAGTTTCATGCATTAGTTTTATGTATTCGAATATCCCAAAGGCATTCAACAATGCTGGTTTTTAGAGTTATAAAATGGTAACTTGGTTACCTCTAGAAACAATTATCCCTTTGGGGAGAATTGTTTATTATACTATATTAAGAAATTGCCTTCTTTTACTAGAGATTCTAAATAAAATACTTTCTATGTAATATTAGTATTTCCTGTTTTTTAGTGTTGACGTGTCACCTCCCATAGTTAACCCCGTTACTTTTTCTTCGATCGTTTATCCCTTGACTTTTCTACTTTCCTAAACCCTACCCATCCTTTTATAACCCTAAAATCTACCCCTAAAATCTTATACTTGTTCTCTCTCCTCCACCACAAATTCAACCACCACGATATCTAGTTCATCTAGTACCCGTCCAGTAACCCACAAATTCTTTAGCCCCACTTGTAAATGTGGTTACCGATTGACGATCCAAATATCTTGGACAAAGGATAATTAAGGGAAAAGGTTTATTGCATGCCCTATTTATGTAAGCCCTTGATTTTAATTGTATTATCTTGTTTTCAGTATGTGGATTATCACATAACTTTATTTTCGTTTGATTTATTGTCGGACAAGTCTCAGAAGTGTAATGTGTATGAATTTTTTGATGATGATCTACCAAGTGATTACTATAGAGAGCTGCTACTAGATTTGCATTCAAAGGTGAAGAAAGCTGGTAATGGTGTTGACAATTCAAGGAATCAAACTGAGTTGGCCACTATAAAGTTAACATTAAAATTGTATCATAGGATATTTCTCATTTTGATTAGGCTATTGGCAGTTATGTCGGTTGTTTTAGGTATGAGGATTGTCTAGATAGGTATGGGATTGTATAAAAGACATTTAAGTCAATATTATTTTCGACATTGTAGTTGAATTTGACTTCAAAAAGTCAAATGTATTAGCAATGAAAATTTTGCAATTTTCAATCTTATTTCAAGTCTTGATTAATTATGACAGTTAAGTAAGAAAGTAATACAAATGAACTTATCAAACCAACAACTAAATAGATTTAACTTGATGGCATATGTCTAATACCACAAAAAGGGAATGTAAGTTCACAACCTCTCACATACTGATGTAGATGGTTTTTTCATGCCCAAGTTAATACAAAATAAGGCATCTAAGTTTACTTAAAACCTAAGTACTGTTGTTATTACACAAAAGATGGCTATCATAACACATTAGTCTAAGTTGACAGCAGATCGTTGTGAGCTTCCTTCTCCTTGAATCTTTTTTGCCAAATTCCTTTGGATGATCCTTTTGCTTGGTAACCTTTGTCTTTGTGCAACTAGCCTATGTTGTGGAACCCTTTCAACTTATGGTATGACTTCATTTGTTGCTTGACTTGGTATTTCTTCTTGGGTAGGAATTTCCACTTCTGTTTGGCTTGCTTGGACAAATGGATTAGACTGGTTTGCACCTTGATTAGCTTGTTTATCAGCTTCCATATCATATAGGACACCACGACTGTCATCCTTCTTAAACCAGTAACCTAAGCCTCTTCTTGGCTTCTATCGAATTGGTCTTGTATAAGCACCAGTTGGTCTTGTGGAAAAAGAAACACCACCACCATTGTTGAATGCCTTTTTAGTTGGTGAATACTTCAGTCCAGGAATTTGATAACCCCTAACACCACCCATGTTTACGTTACCAGATCTTCCTATAACACTTCCATACCTAACCTTTTCATTTACAGATCTTACCATAGCACTTGTAGTCCCAACCATGTTTACATTCCCAGATCTTCCTATAGCACTTGCAGACCTAACCTTTTCATTTGCAGACCTTTCCATAGTACTTGTAGACCCAGCCCTTTAATTTCCAAACTCACCCATTGGATTTGCAGACCTACCCATTAGATTTTCAGACCTACCCATTGCATTTGCAGACCCACCCATTAGATTCTCAAACCCACCCGTTACACTTGCAGACCTTCTTGTAGCATTTGTAGACTCACCAGAACCTCCCACTCCATTTGCATCTTTTTATTTGGCCTTCCAGCTTTTTTCTTTTCAATAACTAGTTTTGGAACAGCTTCAGCTTTGTACCCTTTTTTGTTATGACCCACTTGAAAACAGTTTTGACATGTAACTTGACCACCTTTTTTAATATCTTGGTTCCAGTTCCACCTTCATGGCTTGCCCCGGTTCTCTTCTTCCTTGGCCTTCTTGGCATAACCTTAGGCTTTCGAGGTAGTACTTTAGAGTATTGGCTTTGATCAGGCCAAAAATCTATACCAGCAACGGGACTGAGATAATTGTGGTATATAGCATAGTAAAGGTTATTCCTAAACCAATTTGGAACAAAATCTTCTGGCACCATATTGATCTTAAAAATAGCTGGCACACCCTACAATTGCATGTCCTTGTTGACAGATCAACCTTGAATGCATTACTACCTAACCTTACCTCAAATGAAGCACCATCAACGTGGATAACATGCCAAAACCTGCAATTCAAGTTTTAAAGAATTGGTAATGAACATAATCACAGACAATGTAAACATTACAATTAATAGATCGTACCTTGTTTCATTCTTCATTAAACCAATTCTTTTCAAGATTGATGGACATATGTCATTAGTCCAAGTAGCAGAAATCTTCCTCATAGTGTTCAATCTCTCAAGCACTGTTACTCTCATAGTCTCCAATATCGTAAGTAATGGTTTGTTTCTCACTATTACTAAGAATGAGTTGAAGCACTCACTGAAACCATTTTCAACAGCCTCACACCCTTTATCTGATTCAAAATACGCCCAGGACCAAGATTTTAGGTTTTTTACAATCAAGTGTGTATAAGCACCAGGTTTTGCAGACTTGATCTTCTCCATGATTATTAAACTTCTTAGGTTGGGATATGAAGCTGTAGATGTTGCCTAAAACAACTTCCTAAACTCTAGTCCACTATATTGTTTTCTAAAGTTTCCGTATATATGTCGGGCGCACTGTTTGTGCTCAGCATCAGGCATCACTTATTTAACAGCCTCAATCAGTCCTTTGTTTTGGTCAGACATTAGAGTTAGACCTTGACCAGTTGGCACGTCAATGTCATCTAGTTCTAAAAAACAACTCCGGTTATCCTTGTATTAAACCAAATTTTAAATCAAACCGGGCTATTTTATTAAACCGGTTACGAAATCGGCAGTTCGATTTGAGAGAAACCAATTTTGAGAAAATGGTTTTTTTAACTGGTTTTGTTATTTTTTTAACATATGGCTTGTCCAAATAACTGTGAAGCCCATTGCCTTTTAATTCGAATCACCGCTATAGCCTCTTCGGCTCTATGAGGCCCATTATTAATGGATCTGATTAGGACATTAAGCCCTATTAATTTGTTAGAAAATTATTTTAAGTTTTGATCTTATGATAAAAACCAAGAGATGGTCGATAATTCGAAGATGGTATATATCAGTCCAGATCAACATAGACCTTCTTTTTAGCATAAACCATATCAACCAATCACATTTATTCAAATTAACTTTTCATATTTTTCTTAAAAATTAAATAACTCACAAACGGTAAATCGTCAAGTGACAAAAAATACACCATTACAACGAAAATTGAATCATCTTTCTATCGAGGGGCACATGTATATACTTTCGACGAACTTTTTTTCGACTTTTTTTCTTAAGTCACGTCTGAGAGAATCATATATGATTCGTCACGAAACATATATGATTCGTCACGAATCATATATGATTCGTCACGAAACATATATGATTCGTCACGAATCATATATGATTTTCAGAAAATCATATATGATTCGTGATATGAATCATATATGATTTTCTGAAAATCATATATGTTTCGTGACGAATCATATATGTTTCGTGACGAATCATATATGATTCTCTCAGACGTAACTTAAGAAAAAAAGTCGAAAAAAAAGTTTGTCGAAAGTATATACATGTGCCCCTCGTTTGAAAGATGATTTAATTCTCGTAACGATGGTATGTTTCGTGTTGCGTAAAGGTTAACGATTTGTGAGATATTGAATTTTTAAAAAATATATTTTTTTTGTTAAATGAAAAAAATGGGTGGTTGTGATTGGTTGACTGAGTATATGTTAAATAAAGGGTCTATGTAGAACTTTTTCCTATCAGTCCATATGATTTTTTTTGACATAAAGCTGATTATAATGTTATATAAACCATCTTCGAATTAATTTGTTAAAAAAACATATGCATCTTCGAATTATACTGTTAAATCAGTCCATCTTCGAACGGACTGATATAAATCACCGAGATGGTCTCTTTTTTTATATATAACTACAGTTTAAATCAGTATGAACTGATATACTGTCGCTACAAACTGTAGCTATATATAAATCATCTTCGAATGGTCGATAATTCGAAGCTGATTATACTGTTAAATCAGTCGATAATTCGAGGATTGTCGCTAGAAACTGTAGCTGATTATACTGTTCGGAACATTGATTCGTTATTCATGCAAAAGTTTTTGTTTTCTTTAGCTAGAAACTACAAATCCGTGGAGATATTGGGAGCAGGGACGGAGCCACTTATAAACTTGGGTTGGCCAAAAACCACCCAAGATTTTAGGAGTTTACAATTGATTAAGAATTGGTATGTTAATAGATAGATTGGCCCACCATATGAGGATAAAACACAAGAGGCCAGACAAATGTATGTAATATAATTCTGATTGTAGCACAAAAGTTAATTTATATGAACTTGAAAGTATGTAAAGATGTTATCACTCCTTAGATGGTCCAAGTAAAATAAAAGTATATTTTGTTACATTTTAAAACCATTTTTAGATCAAAATCTTATTTTGTGTAGGATCCATGTATTTGAAATAGAAAACCACAATTATTATCATTTTATCACGATGACACATTGATATTTGGCTCACTCATATATAAAATCTTGGCTTCGTCACTGATTGCGAGCACCATGAGTTTTTCTTGCAAGATACTTCTCAAGATGTTTATAGACCCGATTAATTTTTCAATTTTTTTCTGATATTTTGAGTTTTCGACTTTGATATTGTGATCCGACTAATCTCAAAACGACTAATAATAAGTAAACTTACAGAGTGACGTTACAAAATTTATGACATTTTTTTACTAAATTAAATGTAAAAATGTAAGTGATAACGGGGCGCTAAAAGTATTTTTTTTATCAAATTTTTACTGAAATAGTCACCAAAAATTATTTTTATCAGCAACTAATAAAAAAAAAGTAAGTAGTAAAAGGGATTATTAAAAATCTATTTTTACACAATATTTAGAAACACAAATATAAAACTTTTAATAACTTTTTTTAATTTTTAGTAGGGAAAAAAATAAGTAAAAGTTATATATTTTTTTAATTATTTTTATATTCATTATGTTTTAAACAGAAAATTATAATGACTTAAATAGTTGTTTATATTATTAGCAAGTAAAACTTTATTTATTTTGTAGTGAAAAAAAAAACGATGAATCTAAAATCTTGCAATATTGTGCAATTTTACCTAAAGGTTTACACAGATATATTGTGTTTGTCTTTAAATAAAACTTCCCAATTATTCTTGTCGATATACGAGTAACACCTAAAAAGAACATTGCCAACAGCTTAATTCAATACTTGATTATGATACGACAATCTCTTGATAAATTAACTTTTTTTTTTATTTCAACATTGTTGAAACAAATTTCCGCAGGAACAAGGTCCTAGGATATTTAGCTTCGGTCTCGTATAAAGTATGCTTGTAGGATGGGCCTACCCTGCAATGATAGAACGCACGTTAACTCGCCCCAGGTGTGAACCCGAGACCAAGCTCCGGCGTGAGAGTAAGTAACAATCACAGGAGTGGTATCCGGCGCGGAATACCGGAGATATATTATTAATTTAGAGTAAATGTTGTGTATTGTGTGTTGTTGTGTAGTAAATGCCTTGGGGTATTTATACCCAAAGCTTAGGGCATACCTGGATGTATAGTCACATCATGGAGACGCGCACCTATTGAACAGTACCCTAGTGTCAGGCACAGTGTAAAAGCAGGCGGCGGACCATGACTGGATCCGTTGGGTAAAGCCCTGCCTTACTGGATAAAACGGAGTCTCCCAAGATTTGGGGGATCTTGTATGCACTCTCTTTCCTACGTGGCAGTTGCCTCGGCGCTTGTAACGTGCCTTCGGCCATGTGCCGGAGACATACGCGAACATGTCCCCCAAGTATTAGTTCATTATTCTTATAATGGACTGATACTTAAAACAATTCTTACTCCTCGTCTGGGGACGGTTTTTGAACTGTTTCGTCTTCTGAACCGGTTCGACCTTATTTCTTATTTTGGACTCCCTTTCTTTTGGTGGTGGATGAGAATTTGACACGTGTCTAGCCGTTTCGAATTCAACGGTAGATCCTTATCCTCGTGATTCGCAAGTGAACAGTGTTTCCTCGATATCTTCGCCCATGACCCCTATATATGTGTGTTATTCATTTTTATTTCATATCGTTTCCACCATTGTCATTTCTTCATTTCTTCATTTCTTCTTCCTTCGCATCATCCGTAGGTATAATTCCTCTTCTTTCCTTATCTTTTATATTTGCACATCTGCCTGTTCCAGATGACTGGGAAAGAAATTGCTCAGTCGAGAGTGGCTCCGCCGTTGAAGCGTGACCCAAAATGTGATATGCATATACGCTTGTCTGGTATGACCGAGGATGACTTGAAGGTGGTCATATGTAAGTATAACATACCTTCTCTTTTAAGGCCTTGCCTTCCGGACCCGGATCTGACCATGGACCGCTTACCTGATTCTAAGATTGGGATTTATCGTCAGTTCCTCGACCATTCTGGCCTTCGGATCCCCTTTTCCACATTTGTTTTAAACGTGATTAGGTACTTCAAAGTACATATTTCCCAGCTTGTGCCTATAGGTATGAACAGAGTGGTGATGTTCGAGCTGCATTGCTTCGGCTCAAAGATTCATGTATCCGTAACATTATTTAGAGTGTTCTATAGGTTAAGTAAGCAAGGACATTGGTTCTCCTTTGAGAGCCGAGGAGAGGGAGAGTATGGTAAGTGCTTGATTGAGACTACTTCTAGTCTTAAGAAATGGAAAACTGAGTTCTTCTTGATAGACCGTCGGGCAATTCCTTTTGCTATGCCTTGGAGACACCGCGAGTCGGTTGTTACTGATGATATGCCTGCTTCATACAATGTTGAACATGCCAAAGCTCTTGGGAAGAAACCTATTTTATGTCGTACTCCTCCCGAGGTTCTACTTTTTCTCGCTGGTCTTTCTTTCCCTTATAGTCATCCGGAGCTGCGCCGGTTACTTTTAGACGCTAATAAGAAAGGTATACTTTATTTTTTGTTTGTTCTTGTTTCTTTATTACTCACGCGGGCTTGCTTATGCTTGCCTTGCCTTTATTTTCCCCTTTTTACAGAAATGAGCTTCCTGGATTTCTTGGACCTTCCTTGTTTTGACGAAGGTTTGGTTGACATTGGTGAGCCTTACGCCGAGAATGAGAAGCCCACCCCTCGTGTGACCGAACCCTTACCAGTTGGCCAGGAAATTCCTAAGCTGACACCTGTTCAACAGCTGGTTGAGAAACCTTCGTCTCGCATCTTGGAGGCTAAACAGAAGCAGGAAAAGAAACAAAAGGTGAGGAAAGCTCCTTCGATTGCTGAGGGCAGCACTTCCAACAAGAAAGCGAAGAAGAAAGGTCGTCCATTGGTTCCTTCCGAATCCGAAGCGGACTCTCAAAAGACCCATTCCACTCAACCCATCAGTGTGGCCAAACCTAACTCTCAGACTTCGGCTGGAGGCTCTGATATGAAGGAAAAATCACCTTCTATCGTCCAAGTGAGTGACCAATCCTCACCTCATGCTGAACAGGATTCACAACTTGCTGGTTAGTTTCCCTTCTTTTTTTTTTTACGTTTTCTTCATTGTCACTTCTTTCTGTTGTTGGCTTTTAACTTCTTACTCGTATATTCACATGTGTTTGTAATAAACCTTTCATTTGTAGTAGGTGAAGAGTTTGACCCTCCCAAGCATATTCCGAACTGGAGGTTGAACGAAGATGTTAGGGTCAACTCTAATTATGCTACCAAAGAATTTTTATACAACCTTGCCACTACCGCTGACGATCAACACCTGAAAGCGATGTCTAACTACGACATCCTTCGTCATAGCTGCCGGTCCATTGCTCAGAGCACCATTGCTGCAGCAGAGCTGATGAAGCGATATGAAAAGCTGAATAGCGAGTATGTTGACATGGCCAATTCCCATTTTGCTGAAAAGGAGTCTTTTGGCCAAGGGCAAGAATTGTTGAGCAGGTTGCAGGTTTCCCACCAAAAACTTAAGGATTCTCACTCTAACTGTGCTACAAGAGAGGAGGAGTTAAACCTTCGGATCCGGACACTTGAAGAGGAGAATGAGGTTCTTAAGAAAACCGCGGCCAAGGCTACTGACCAACTTTCTCTGAAGAGTCATGAACTCATAGATGTTTCGGGGAAGCTTTCCGCAGCTGAGACAAACAACAAGCATCTCACGGTTCTTCTCAGCCAGGTCGAACATGACAAACAAATGTTGGTTCGAGATGGGATTCCTTGCTTATTCAAGAAATTGATAAAAAGCCGAGAGTATCGCCAGGCCCTTGGTGGAGCATGTAGTGTGGCCTTTTCTGCGGGCTTCATGAAATCGACCGGCCTCGGAAGGACTCCAGCGCAAGTGCAACAAGTCTTGTCCAAAGTTAAGAATATCAAGAGAGACGCCTTAAAGACTTGGGTTCCCGCTTGTGACGCCTTGTTCGATGCTTCGTACCCTTTCATTGATAAGATCTCCTCTTCTCACTCCCTATCTGTTGGAGAGTTGTTGCAGTTAGAACCGGAAGGTGGATCCTCTTCCATGGCAACAAGTGAAGTTCCGTCCGGCGTGACTTCCGATGTCACGGAGAAAGATGTTGAACATTCTGAGAAGAAAACAGATTCTGATGTTGACACTTCTGCTCTTTGAATTCCTTATTTGCCTCCGGAATGCCGGTAGGGGCTTGTAACCGAACAATTATTTTTATGTCTTGTAATAATTTCCAATTTTACCTCTTTCATAACTTTCTTCATATGCTGGATATTTGGTACTTTGATTATGTAATAACAAATATGTGCTCATAATTTATCGTTTATGAAATGTATTATGTATTCCTTCTGTTTTGTACAAATCTTTATATATTATGTTTTTATGCCGGATCGAGAGGTTAAGTTATATGATAAAATTTACCCTTTTATGAAACACTTAGACATTTTAGAGTGTTCATCATAATTCATGGGAGGACATCGGCACATAACCGCTTTTGATTTGTCCTCCGGATTGCCCTTTGGGCGCATCCAACACTTAGAGTGTTCTTCATTTCATTTTTTTTATATATGTGGGAGGACATCGGCACCTGGCCGCTTTTAATTTGTCCTCCGGATTGCCTCTCGGGCGCATCCAACACTTAGAGTGTTTATTATTTATGGCTTATATATGGGAGGACATCAGCACATAGCCGCTTTTAATTTATCCTCCGGATTGCCTTTCGGGCGCATCCAACACTTAGTGTTTTACAAGTTTACAGTCCTTCGGTTAGCTACTCCGAGGATTTGCAAATGTAATGACAATTGTGTTACCAAAACAACCTGAATATTTCATTCATTCATTCGTCCATTTGTTACATTGTTTTTTTACATAAAGCACTTCTGGAGGTTGATTGCATGCCAAGTTCATGGCACCTCCCGTTCATTCATGGTCTCGAGCTTGTAGGAGCCGTTGTGGTATGCTTCTTTGACCCTGTAAGGACCCTCCCAGTTGGGACCGAGCTTCCCCACCTTCTCCACTCTGCTAGCCTCATTTCGTCGGTAGACAAAATCGCCTACCTTGAAGTTGCAAAGTTTCACTCTTTTGTTGTAATACTGTTCAACTTTCTTTTTGTACTTTGCTTCTTCGATGGCTGCGGTCTCTCTTCGCTCCTGCAATAGATCTAGGTTTAGCCGAAGCTCCTCCTCATTGTTGTCTTCGTTGAACAAGAGGGTTCTTGCGGACGAGACTCCCATCTCAGCTGGGATTACTGCTTCGCTTCCATAGGTCAGGCTGAATGGTGTTTCACCATTACTTGTCTTTAACATTTTCCTATGAGCCCATAACACATGAGGGAGCTCATCAACCCCTCCTGTTAGATTCCTTCCTAGCCGAGCTTTGAGTCCATGCATTAGCGATTTGTTGGCTCTTTCGACCAAACCATTGGCCTGCGGATGAGAAACGGCGGTGTTCATTTGTTTTATTCCCCATTTCTCACACCACTTTCTTAACGTTCCCTCTACCAGCTGCTTTCCGTTATCTGTCACGATGACCCTGGGTAGTCCGAACCTACACACAATGTTCTGCCAAGCAAACTTTTTCACCTCCTTCCCGGTGACTCGTGCTAGAGGCGTGGCTTCTATCCACTTTGTGAAGTAATCGATTGCCACAATCACAAACTTCACATTTCCCGGAGATCCTTCAATTGGTCCCAAGATGTCCATTCCCCATTGATAGAAGGGCCACGGCGACATGACGGAGGTCAGCTTTGTTTTTGGGAGTCTTGGGGCTGGTCCATGTATTTGACATGCTTCACACTTTGAGACTTCTTCCCATGTATCTTGATGCATAGTGGGCCAGTAGTATCCTTGTCTCATGATTTTTGCCACCACCGACCTTGTGCCGGAGTGCATTCCACACGACCCCTCATGAACTTCTCTGACGATGTAGTTGGCTTGAGTCGGACCTACACACCTTAGCATGGGGGATAAATAGGACTTCTTGAATAACACACCATCTTCTATGACGTATTGGTTTATTTTCATTCTCATTGCCCTGGCTTCGTTAGGGTCTTGCGGCCACACGCCTTCTTCCAAGCATTTCCGAATTGGTGTCATCCAATTATCCCCTTCCTCCTGCACTATATCATTTACTTCCTGAGCGTCTATAGACCGAGACTCTAGGATTTCTACCAGGATTTCCTTGGTGAGATGGTTGAATGCCACCGATGCAAGCTTGCTGAGCACATCTGCTTTTGAATTTTTTGTTCTGGCCACATGGGTGATGTTAAATTTTGTGAAACATGTGATAATCTCTTTGGCCTTGGACAAGTACTTCATCATTCTGTCGTCACTGGCGACAAATTCCCCATTTAATTGGCAAGCCACAAGTTTAGAATCTACTTTAGCTTCTAACACTTTGACTCCCATTTTCCTTGCTAGTCGAAGCCCAGCCAATAATGCCTCATATTCTGCTTCGTTGTTGGAGCAATTGAAATTGAATCTTAAGGCATAAGTGAACTCTATCTCTTTTGGGTTAGTTAACACCAAACCAGCTCCGGCTCCTTTTGAGCTGGATGCCCCGTTAGTGTATAGAGTCCACGCTACCTCTGGCTCCACTTGCTCATCGATTTCTTATATCTCCATTGCTCCTTCATGTCCCAAAGGGGCTTCATTAAGAAAATCTGCCAACACTTGGCCTTTGACTGAATTCCGTGACACATAGAATATTTCATACATTGCCAGTTCCATAGAGTACTTCGCCAACCTTCCGGACGATTCAGATTTTCCCAATATTTGTTTCAGTGGTTGGTCGGTTATGACATGAATGTCGTGTGCTTCGAAGTACCTGCGGAGCCTTCTTGAAAGGTGGAGCAAGGCGAAAGCCAGTTTTTCTAATGTCGAATACCTCGTCTCGGCATCATGCAACGTCCTGCTGACGTACCGGAAAGGTTTCTGAATGCCTTCCCTTTCTACCAGAAGAACTCCACTTACTGCTTCTTTAGATGCAGCTAAGTATACATACAATACCTCATTCTTTAATGGAGATGCTAATGAAGGAAGCTCCATGATTACCTTCTTCAGTTCCTGAAAAGCCTTTTCCGCTTGCTCCGTCCACTGGTACTCTTCCTTATTTTCTTTCGTTATGTTCTTCAGGGTTTCAAAGAATGGAAGCGAACGTTCAGCTGATCTGGACAAGAAGCGATTTAAAGCTGCTAGCTTTCCGCTGAGGGATTGCATTTCTTTCCATGTCCTAGGTGAGCGCATCTCAGCGATGGCTTTTGTCTTCTTAGGATTTGCCCGGATTCCTTCCGAAGTCACCATATATCCCAGGAACTTTCCTTCTTCGACTCCAAAAGAACACTTCTTCGGGTTAAGCTTTATGTTGATTTTTCTCAGGTTATCAAATGTTTCCTTGATGTCTTCAATCATCTTTTCTTCAGTCTTGCTTTTGATCATCAAGTCATCAACGTATGCTTCCAGATTTGTCCCTATTTGTGACCGGAATGCTGAGTCTACCAACCGCTGGTATGTGGCTCCGGCATTCTTAAGTCTGAAAGGCATTTTGGTATAACAATAAGTGCCTTCATCTGTGTAGAAGGCTGTCTTCTCCTCATCCTCATTGTCCATGAGCACTTGATGATATCCCTTGTATGCATCAAGAAAGCACTTGAATTTGAAACCCATCACCGAACCGATCTTCACATTAATGTCGGGTAGCGGATAATAGTCCTTGGGACAAGCTGAGTTAAGGTTTTTGAAATCTACACACATTCGCCAGTCACCATCCGGCTTCTTCACGAGAACAGGGTTAGAGATCCACGTTGGGTATCAGACTGGTCTTACTATACCGGCTTCTAGAAGATCCGCGACATCCTTTTGAACAGCTCGGCTTTTCTCCTCCCCCAACGTTCTCCTCTTTTGGGCTACAGGTGTTCTGGACGGATCCACATTCAACGAATGTTTGATGATTCTTTTAGGGACCCCCGTCATATCTGATGGTTCCCAAGCGAACACATTTGTGCTATTCTTCAATAGATCTATGAGTTGTAGCCTACACTTCTTTGTGAAGAGTCTCCCAATGGTTACCAATTGCTCCGGATAACCGGGATGAATAATGACTTGTTCTGTCATTCATCCCTCAACTCTTTCTTGTTCATTGAATTTTTCAAAGGCGACCCATTTGTCTAACTCCTTGCCTACGGCCGTAGCCTTTTCCTTCGCTATTTTTTGGCCATCTTCAATTACCCTACATTCAAAAATTGATCTGGCGGTGGTCTTCAACGTGGCGATGCCCCCAGGAGTGGGAAACTTCATTGCAGAGTGTATCGTTGAAGGGACGGCTCTTAACTTTTTGATCCCGGTTCGGCCAAGGATGATGTTGTATGGAGATGGTGCTTTGATCACGCAAAAGGTCATTATTGTATTCCTCTCCATACCATGTGCTCCAAACGTGACCTCCAATTCAATTTTTCCCATCGGCTGAGTTTCTTCTCTCGAGAAACTTAGGACCTTAACAGGATCAGGAGTTAACCTTCGTCTTATATCCGGATCCAAATTCATGAAACAATGCTCAAACATTACTTCCATGGCTGCTCCTTCATCGACGAATACACGCTTCACCCAATACCCTTCTATTTCTGCTTCAAATATCAAGGGATCGTCCGAGGCCTCGGCTTCGGTTAAAGGAGGGAAGTATATTGGAACATTCATCCAATCAACTTCCACATGGCATACTTCCTTTCTCTTCTCACCACAGTACTTGTTGCTTATCATGTTTATTGTTTTATCTTTGTACTCACCTCCTCTATTTCCCCTTTCTTGATTTCCCTTGTTTACTCTTCCCCTCAAGTCTTTGATCAAATGATTTAGCTTTCCGGATTCAAGTGCAGCTTCCAACTGCTTTCTTAGCTGATGACAATCATTCGTGAGGTGACCCTTCTCCCTATGGTAGTCACAGTATTTATCCATGTTTTCTCGGCGTACCATGCCCTTTGTGGGAGGGGGTTGAGGTAACTGGAGTTGTAACTCAGTGGCTAAAATTTCCTTGGGAAATTTTGTCAACGTCTCTAAACCGGACCGTTGATATTGATTCTTCCTTGGGTTGACTGGTGGAAGGTATGGTGAGTATGCAGGTTTTAGCCTGTAGTCATTTTTGTTTTTGTTGCGGTTGAAATTCTTCCATAAGAAGTACTTGTCATCCTTTATGCCTTTTCCTCCTCTATCACTTCCTTCCCCCTGTGGCAGCTCTGTGTTCCTATAAGCCTCTTCGGATTTGGCAAAATCATCCACCCTTCTAAACATTTCAGCTACCGTCTTTGGTTCGTCATCGGAGAAACGCCGAGACAACTCTGGACACTTAGCCCCGGCAGTAAAGGAAGAGATTTTCATGAGTTCCGGAACGCCTTGTATATAACTGGCCTCGTCAGTCCACCTCTCTTTAAATACCAAGAGTGACTCATTAGCCTTCCTCACGATGTTGGTGATCTCCATGGGGCTTCTATGGCTTTTTCTTCTCAAGGCAAACCTTTCTAGGAACTGATCCCTCAGGTCGTCCCAATGTCCTATACTGCCCGGTGGTAACCTTCCGAACCATCCTCCAGCTGCCCCGTCCAATGTTTGTTGGAAAAATCTACACCATACTGGCATAGGCCACTCTCCCGAGTTAGCCGCACCAACGAAGCGCGTAATATGATCATTGGGATCCGTGGCTCCGGTATACAACTTCAGAGTCGCT
Source organism: Glebionis coronaria (assembly GCA_025667525.1). Classification (NCBI taxonomy): domain Eukaryota; kingdom Viridiplantae; phylum Streptophyta; class Magnoliopsida; order Asterales; family Asteraceae; genus Glebionis; species Glebionis coronaria. The sequence continues at coordinate 22,192,273 of CM046881.1, read as the reverse complement.
GGTAGGATGTGCTTCGGTGATGAGAACTGAATGATTTTTCTGGTGAACGGTGAGGAGACAACATCCTTGAACGGTTTCTGTAGCTTTTCGGCCGACATGTCCGCAGACCTGTGAGCCTGCCTTATCACTGGCCTCTCCCTTTGTACATCCCGCCTCTCGTCCTCGAAGACCAACTTCATAGGCATGAGAGGCTCTTGCCCGACGGCGTTATATCGTCTGACCAAATTCCGTAGTTCACTCATATTGTCAAGGATTTTTTGTTGCAAAGAGGAAGGTGTCTCTGTCTCTCCTCCACCGGTAGTGTTATCACGCTCGGGTGAAATGGTTAAAGGAGACCCGCTCCCCGAAGCCCCCGCCATTGTTAGCTAATTGGAGATTCGAGTTTAGGATCCCACGGATGGCGCCAAATATTGAAACAAATTTTCGCAGGAACAAGGTCGGATATTTAGCTTCGGTCTCGTATAAAGTATGCTTGTAGGATGGGCCTACCCTGCAATGATAGAACGCACGTTAACTCGCCCCAGGTGTGAACCCGAGACCAAGCTCCGGCGTGAGAGTAAGTAACAATCACAGGAGTGGTATCCGGCGCGGAATACCGGAGATATATTATTAATTGAGAGTAAATGCTGTGTACTGTGTGTTGTTGTGTAGTAAATGCCTTAGGGTATTTATACCCAAAGCTTAGGGCATACCTGGATGTATAGTCACATCATGGAGACGCGCACCTATTGAACAGTACCCTAGTGTCAGGCATAGTGTAAAAGCAGGCGGCGGACCATGACTGGATCCGTTGGGTAAAGCCCTGCCTTACTGGATAAAACGGAATCTCCCAAGATTTGAGGGATCTTGTCTGCACTCTCTTTCCTACGTGGCAGTTGCCTCGGCGCTTGTAACGTGCCTTCGGCCATTTGCCGGAGACATACGCGAACAAACATCAAAGTTGGTCAAATATCTCAAAACTTGTATACAATAATTCTTTAATGTGTTTTGTTGTTTGACCATATTAGTGTATTACAAGGAAATAAACAAATAGTTCACTTCACAATTTGTTTTTAAAGTGTGAAACTATACTTGTCCATTATCACGTTATGTATAAGAAGACTTGTCGTAAACAAACTATATATGTCACACATTGTTTTAGAAACAAAAAAAGTAAAATATGTGGTCGGTAACGTTTACTAAATTAATTGATAAAAATAACAATCACTTTATGCCAACCACAACCACTAATCCACCAATTATGCACATTGTTTTCTTAAATAATTATCAATTCTTTACATCTGCTTAAAAAGTTCAAGTAGACAAGTATATCTTTAGAATGTAAAACCATTCTATTTTAAACAAACATTGTATCACGACACTCTATTTCCTGAAAAAAAGTACGATGATGTCTTAGAGTTTATAAGATATATGACACTCAAACTTTCCTATCTTAGAAGGTAATTAATTCTAGCAAAACTACTATGTGAAGTTTATAAAATATATGGTCGTTTATCAAAGTTCTGTCCACCTCAAATATACGTAATGATACACTTGGTCATAGACTAAAGCTTGGATAACACGAAAAATAAAAAAATATAAATAAAATCAACGATTGACCGTTCAAAAAGTAAATCAAAAGAAGTGACTCGAATATAAAAATAAAACTACTTAAAATAACGATCTCTTACCTTTTAAAAGTATAGATTTTAAAAATGGTTAGCTAGGAATCCGAATTTTAATTTAGCAAAACATATTTTCGCTAGAAATAAGAAAATCTATTTGAGATATTTCCATGCAAAGCCACTTTGATTTCAGACAAACCTAATTTCAGCAACTCTATTTTTAGTAAGATTAGTCGTATGTTAGGTCCAAACAACTTTTATGGCATTATTTTTCACGTCCTCACGTTGCAAAACCTAAATCAAAATATAACCCTAGATATTTATGTGACATGTCTAGCAAAAGGCTTTTGTTAGTTACACCAAACAAATAAAGGTTTTTAGTAAAGTGTTGGATCACACTCAACTTCACATTTCATGCTTCAAATGTGTTCCCTTAATTAGACCACCTCACCTGATTAAGAATCTACGATTATAGTGCTAAATAAAAGAAAACGGCATAACCTTCAAAGGAACTAACGAATTTCTATTTATTTTTTTATTAGATAATATTAATGATGATATAAATTACAACAGAATGGGAATCTATACAAAAGGTCTAGAAATCACGAACTAAATAAAGGCGATATAGAACAATGGGCTATTTCTCAAAATGACCTAAAATTAAGTACAACTTCTTATTTTAGCTAACAATTTTCAGGTTTCTCAAAATGATCTAAATACGATCGAGGCAACTTATTCTCCATGCGTGATACGTGTCTCGGTTGCCTCGATTGGCTCCATATTCCAAAATGTATACTTGTCACGCAAGGAAAATAGGTTGTCTCGGTTGCCTGAGTTATCTCGGTAACCTTGGGGCCATTTTCAGAACACTTCATGTTTGGTGACAAAAACAGAACAAGCAAATGTTTTTGGGCCGTTTTAAAAAATACCCCTAGAAATAAACTAAGGGTGTGTTTGGTTTTTTTTATGGGTTTAGGTTTAGGTTTAGATTTTGTGTTGGATTTGGATTTAGTGTAGGTTTTTGATTTGATGTATAATAAATAAATTAATATATTTTAATAAAAAATTTATTTTATATTCGAATATAAAACTAATATATATTAAACTGTATCAACTTGTATGGACTGTGTAATGCCACGTGAGGATGGATGAACAAACTTTCTTAAACCCACCTTTTGGGTTGGGGTCGTGTCAGAGGGTCTGATGACCAAATATTAACATTTAGTCATTGAACCAAACAATTTATGTTAGTCTCAAAGTCACTCCTGGCCTTCAAATGGCGCAAACCAAACAGGCCCTAAATAAAAATAATTTATTAATTTTTATACTCCTATTGAGATAGAGCATGTAAGACCTAAAGCTCCAAAGAGGTTGCAATTTGCATCTTCATGTGAATGAGAAGAGGAACAACTTCTTGGAATCAACCCGTTCTCAATCGAAATAGCAATTCATTTTAATGTGTTTTGTGCGTTCATGAAAAACTGGATTAATAGCAATGTTTTGCGCAACTTGATTGTCGCAGTAAATGTGCGTGGGCCCATTTTGTTGAACTTTAAGTTTGTCAAAGAGCCGTCGCATCCATATGACTTCACTAATCGTGGCAGCCATTTCTCGATATTGTGCTTCAACCGTCGATCGAGAGGAAACCGTATGTTTTCCACGAGACATGAGCCCTTTCCGCCAGTAGAACATATATGTTCTTAACCTTCGAGTGAAAGGGCATCCAAGCCAATCCACATCACAATACGCGATGAGGTTATCTTCCTCGTTTCAGGAAGAAAATACCTTATTCGGGAGCAGTTTTTTGATGAACCCTGTCTCATTTCTTTCAATGCTTGTATTTCCTTTTACATGGAATTTTTCCAATATTTATCTGTCACGGCTTAGTTAAAGGTGATGAGGTGTAGGATTCCCTAGAGAATCCTTTTCAAGGAGTTTTACAACCTCTCGGACACTATAGCCGATCCTGTAGATATTGTATAGGTAAGGACTCGAGGTTGTTATCATTCTCTCGGGGAATAGTTTGAGAAGTCAATGTCGAACGTACAAAAAGTCTAGAGGTGGAAAGAAGATTCTTTTTGTGTTTTTATATTTTATAAAAGCAAGTAAATTATTGGGGTATAAGAGAGGTTTTTACTAACGGACTAATTAAACCTAAACTAATGTAGTAGAATTTTACCAAGTAAATAAAATGTGTTCATTTAATTATGCATTACTTACTACAATGTTCTTTTAATGTGTTTGCTACCCGTCAAATCTTTTCGATTAAATATATAAGTGTTTCTGTATGTATTAATTTTAACTCATATGTGAAATAAATAAAGCCTAGCATAGTGGTATGGTGACGTTTACTAGTTTTTACGCATTTGACGTACACCTTCATAATCGTCTACGTAATAACTCATAAACCTAACAAACCTTAGATCTACTCATTAACACATGCATTAACAAACACTTAAACATATCCGCTAGAACAAGCTACAAGACTATCATGCAATTGACAACCTAGTTAAGGGAGTTCATGACCAATAACATGGATCTACGAAGTGAGACGTCATCTATCACCCATGTTTCCTTTGACATATCAATAGTTAAGATATAAAGATCTAGTATGTTTTCTAGAGCCTAACATGCGAAAAACCAAGCCAAGAAGCAACAAACACAAAGTGATCACACAATAGTTTTCATGCAATCATAAATGAAAAACAAGAGATTTAGCCTAGCATAGCAAGAGAAGAAAAGATAGAAGATATAATCATCAATAACATATACATGATTAATGAAAATAAGTAAACCCTTGTTCTTCAATTGATATGGGGTGAAAAATGGAGTTTCTTAGTGTTAAGAAACCCTAAAATCGTCTAGTTGTGGATGCTTCAAGTTTACCCTAAAAGTCTACACGAATTAGGCTACGACGTCGTCGGGTTATATGTGCGACACCGTCAGGCCTGCGAACCTTCTATGGGCTTTTGTTGTCGATAAGTTGGGACGTCGTCAGGTTGTATGTGCGACATCGTCTGGAGGGTCAATGCGGCGGTGTCAGGTATATTTCGTGATGCCATCTATAACTCATGTTTACAACTTTCTTTGTGACTTGAGAAATTCGTGCATTCTTGACTTAGTTTCTTCCATACTTCTCCCAAAAGCCTTAAAAATGCGTGAAAACACCTCTAAACCTTATAAACGCTCCAAGTGCTTCCAAATTGCTTAAATAACAAAAATAAATGGATTTAGACATTTTTAGAGCATTTTAACATAAATAACAGGGTTAAATGACCCCTAAAAAGTGTATAAAATGACACATAATCAAATATCCCTGCACTTAGGATTTGTTTGTCCTTAAGCAAATGTGTTTTTCTACCTAGAATAGTTGTACAAAGGGGCATTTTAGTTAATAAAAAAACAACTACATCATACATAGATAGACTTTCGTTAGCCATGCCTGAAAATTACAAATGATGTCACCTTGCATAAGTGTTTAATCTCACATCATTCAAATGTATGGTTCATGTAATATAAGGGGGAACAAAAATAAAAATTATCCATTCATTACCTGACGTAGCATATAGATTACCATAGGCTTGATAAAAAATGAACCTTCACCGCTAGGTGTAAACACCTAGCCTAATTTTGCAAGTTTATAGAGAACACTGCAACAAACTATTGGGCTAAAGTCCCTATTTTATTTTGTTAGCGATAATTTTATTGATGCACTTATAGAGAACATTGCAACAAGCTATTGGTCAAAAGTCTGACATTTTATGAGGGACATCACACTTAGGGATCAATGCAATTAAAGTAGCATTAACTTCCCCCAACAACTTCCCTCCAATAAAGAACTCCTTCATTGCATTATAGACATCCTTACCCACACAATCCCAAGCTTTCTTAAAGAAACAAACAAAGTAGGCATATGGTCCAAGAGCCTTGTTATTATCAATATCAAACATAACCTCTTTAATCTCTTTATCAGACACATCAGCAGTCATATACACAACATCATCATCATTCAACTTAGCACACATAATCTTACTGATAGAGGTCAAAGGCACCACATTTTTATCTTATCTCAAAAAATCTTTAAAAGTTAACAAATTTATCAACAAGATGTTCACCTTCAAACATATTCCAAGCTTCATTACAAATTTTCTCAATACTTCTTGTACGCCTTTTAGCCTTCAAAGTACTATGAAAATAAGTTGTGTTTTTGTCACATTCACCTAGCCACCTAATTTTAGCTTGTTTTTGAAGCAATTTAAGCTAATCATCCACTACCTTAATGTATTCATCATAGAATTTAACAACATCGACTCTATATTCATCACTAAAAAAATTCACCTTTTTCTTTAGCTAACATAAGCTGCTTTTTTTATAACTTTAGCCTTTCAATATAAATTTCCTTTTTCCCAACTTGTCTTATTAAGGGGTTTTTTCAACCCTTTTAAATTGTTCACAAATTTGTACATTTGATAACCATCAATTGACATATTCCGCCTATTAAAGGCTTTATGTTTTATTAAAGGCTTTATGTTTTAGAGGAATCTTATCTGGTATATGCAGAATGGCTTAAAAGGCTTTATATTTTAGAGGAATCTTATCTAGTATATGCATAATGGTTGGACTATGATCAGATATCACATATGGCATAAAGATACAATAAGCTCTCTCACACACCCTCATAAATTCTCTGTTAATCATTGCTTTATCAAGATTCTTGAAAATCTTGTTGTTATGGCTACTTAATAGTTAGTCAAGGTATAAGGAATCGAGTGTTGCATAAATCATCTATCTAAATCTCGTTAACTAAATCACTAAAATCTTGCCCATCACCATTCATCACAGAGCTTTCAGTTGAATGTTCAATAGGAGTGACATTATAATATCGCATTAACACCCAAGCTTTATTACCCAAAAGTCTCTTTTGAATGCTCAGATCCTTCCACATATCATCTCACTCACACCCATTGTTTGCAACATAAATAAAACTACACATTAATTTTTTCTTTACAAGAAATCAAATCAACTTTACATAACTTTGCATGCCTACCCATATTAATCAACCTCACATTCACCTAATACTATTCTGCCAAATATAAATTCTACAACAGTTGGGGCCATACTTTACATTTGAAATCCACTCCCATTGTTCAAACACTCTGACACAAACTTTATTGATGTTATGGGCCTTCCGATGAGATTCAAGCACTGCACACGGATTCAATCTCTCATTACTAATCAGATTTGTCACTTCATTTTTCCTTGAATTCTTACTCATACCTCTTACATTCTAAACTGCTATTTTACAATCCATGATAATGCAATTTTTGGAAGACAATTACATTTATGCATTCAACACTTGGTCATTAAGACCCTTAATCTCATCATCTACCAAATTGCTTGTAGCCATATCCTTTACCTACATTACATCCTCCTCGTCATCATCACTACTACTTTTGTTCCTTTTGATTTACAACCACTGATTCTTAAAATAGCTCGTCATATTATTATCTCAATCATTGATCTCACTTAAAGAAGGTTGGATTTTAATTTTATGAATTCATCAACAATTAGTCTTTTATCAAAACATAGGTCATCCCTTGTAGTACCATTTTCATTTTAATGAAACGTTAAGAAGTTTTACTAATTAATGAATTAATATACTTGGTATGATCGTCTTCATTTGTACTACTGTGTTCTATATTAGCATGTTTAATCTATGAATAATTTATTTATTCTAAATCATCCATTATCGGTTGTTGATACGGTAGTATCGATGAATCAAGACAAATATGAGTGTTTTGGTCATATTCATTTGGAATGAATATTGATTGATGATCCGCCAAACTCATATGTGTTCATTGGATGAACATTAGATTGACCCAACCTACGAGAATTCACTGCATGGATCATCATCAATAGTGAATCTCGTAAGTGGTTGAATCTCTCATCCTTAGACTTGAGATGCAAGTAGGTTTTGTATGTGTGGAATGTCAAACTTTGATATGGTTCAACGTTGTCCTAAACAAGGCTGCCATAAAAACCATTTTCAGGTGCGATGTGAAACACATGAACGACACGTGTAGTCAAAATAGGATTTGTTCCTCCACATGTATTAAAGTTAAATACTACTGGGCCCCTCGATGAATTGTACAGATGTATGTGTGGCCACATTTAAATGTAATTAAGATGATACTTGATTAATTTGGTAATCTAGTTCAATATCAATATCGAGAAACAAAATAGTTAAACTTAAGAATGACTTATGATCCATGTCTAAAGTTTAACAGAGTATCTGAAACAAAATATGACTGATAATTAAACCATTTAAATAAGATGTTTGATAAACAATCCTCATATGTTTCTGGGGGCATTGGCGTGTTGCTAGACGCTAACCATTGCTTGTATAATAACATGATTATTATGACGTGTGCAAGTGGGAGCTGTTGGAGTATGCTCATGTCATAATAACTAACTATATGGCTAGACACATACGAGTATATGGGGTCACACACATATACATTGAGATACCATTTCATGTATCGTGTTTATTATATTTACGATATATAAATAACGTTCATAACTCGAGATAACAATTGGGCTTTTAAATAACTAAGTAAGGACTTAGTTATATGGACTTTTGTGAAATAAATCAAAAGGCCTATTTAAAGCCTTTGACATACCAAATTGATGGAAATAAAATCATGCCATACGTTAGTTTATATTTTAACGACAATTGATTTGTTATTAATGATGATAAGAATCATATGACATACAAACGTGTATGTTTTTCAAATTCTATCTATTATTTGTTGACGGAAAAAATAGAAGTATGATTGAAAATAGTGTATTTTCATCTTTCTTTATCTAATCGTGTATCTATTAGTAGTGCAAGAGTAAGTTACAAAAAATGGGTTATTAAGATTAGCATCTACGGGTATACGGTGACATGTAGTGTGTTTCTACATAGAGGTGATCTACTTTGGTTACTTGGGTTTCTTGGTTAGACCGGTTGTTGGTGATTGTTTTCGGTCGATCCTATCAAATCACGCTACAAAGGTACTTTTTCTATAATTGATCATATGACTCTATGGATCTGTTAATAGGTGATATTTCTGCTGCGTTTATTATTTATTCATATCATGTTTATATGGATACTCGCCTATACTTCTTAAGAAATAGTCTATTATCAATAATGCCCCTTTTGTACCCATGTTGCAACAAAAAGGTAGACAATCTCTCATACAAGGCTCTTGGAGCATGATGAAGTCCATACAGGGCTTTAACAACCTTGTAAACCTTCGTATTAATTAATCTTTCTTAGTTTTGATCACGACAAATTACAAAGACATTTATTGTCAAACACAATCATAAAACAAATTATCTAACAAACACTATCATCAAGGTAATAATCATTACACTAACATATCTTATTCATGCTTAGTGATCATAAAAGTGATTAGCCTAAAACTCACTTTAGTCAAACATTACAAAAGATTTTTAATAAACTTTATTTTTAAGAAAATGTTTTATTAAAATGAAAATGCAAATTTGAATATGGCATATTCCAAATGTCATAAGAATATCCTTTGAAGGTTTAAACAACCTCAGATATTTCAAATTTACTAAAAGACAAAAAGGAGCGGAGTCTACGCTTGTGGTACCTTAGCACCTACGACAGTTCCTTATCGATAAGGAACCGCGGGCTCCATAAGGAACCGCGGCCAGATATAGCCGTTGGATGTTTTGTCCTATAAATAGTGGATCAAATCTGCATTCTTATCAACCCTTTTTGGACATCTTCTTCAGCCTTATTTCTCCTTTCTAATCCTAGTCATTTGTAAATGATCACTTAATGTGTTAAGTATGTTTACTCATGATTATCCTCTTGATCTCCTTCTTTACCTTGTCCAAAGAGAAGATCACTCACACACTTGTGATGTTATTAAATATGTAGCATTGATGAAGATCACCTTCTCCTAAAGATCTGGTCATGTTCATCATTTGTTTATTTGTGTCTTGTGTAAATCCAATGTATTTGTTAATACTTGGACTAGTTGTGTTCATCCAAGTTATTTGTGAATACTTGGATTAGAGTTGTGTACACCCATTGCACATGTGTGTGCTTGGATTTATGTTTTGTAGATCCAAGCTACATGTGTGTACTTGGATATGATTAGTTGAGTTGTAATTAGTTGTGTTAGTTCTCACTAAACTATAAAGTGATGTGGTTGTGTCTTGTGAGTTCTCACTAAACTATAAAGTGATGTAGTTGTGTCTTGTGAGTTCTCACTAAACTATAAAGTGATGTGGTTGTGTCTTGTGAGTTTTCACTAAACTATAAAGTGATATATAGTTGTGTTGTGTGAAGTTCTCACTTAGCTTCAAAGTGAAGAGTCGTGAAGATTGGTTCTAGCTTTGGATTAGAACTCGACATCTAGCCTTGTGTCGGAAAATGGTAAAGTAGGCAACGTTGTGAAGATTGGTTCTACCTTTAGATTAGAACTCGACATCTAGCCTTGTGTCGTAAAAGAGTGAAGTGGGCGACGTTGTGTAGATTGGTCCTAGCTAAGATTAGGTCTCGACATTTAGCTTAGTGTCAGAAAATAATGTAAGCGACGTTGTAAGATTTTCTCCGCCAAGAAGGTAACTTGTGGATATATTGAAATCTCGAGTAAGGTGTACTCGAGGAGTGGAGTATGAACGAGGATAGTGCCTCGTTGCCGGACCACTATAAATCTTGGTGTCTTCCTACTAGGTTGTTTCTTTCCTTACTCTTTACTTACTACACTTACTATACATTGTTAATGCATTAGAATCGAACCTAATCACATGACCCATCCTCCTATTCCATTTAGCAGCTTCATCCTCTGAAGCTTTTGCAACCAAGCACACGCAGGAGACCAGAATGATTAAACTCATTCAATTTAATGTTATACATATTATGCCTTCTTGGAACTTTGAGTAGAATTTGACTTTCATATAGAAGCTCAAAGTCTTTAGCCAACACTATACACTCTGTCTCAATGAAAAGGACATGTTGCTTTTTTTTACACATTTGAGACACATAAATCAAATTAAAGTATTGTAAGGCTTCCACATAGTAAACATGCTCAAAGTACAACTTGGGAGTTCTAATGGTTCCTTTTCCTGTAACTCTCCCTTCTCCACCACCAAAGTACACCTTTTCACCTTTAACGGGTACAAAATTAGCCAAAAGGTATTTGTTACCAGTCATACTCCTAGAGCAGCCACTATCAACGATGATAAGATTTGGATCTTAAGGGATTAATCTACAACAACAGAAAATATACAACAATTAGTGTCTTAAGGGGACCCAAGTCATTCCTGACTTAAGTCTACCTTCTGGATTATTTGAATGCAACCATTTAGATTGATGAGATCCACCATTGTTCTTGAATTCCCTATGCATCACAGTGGGTGTATTTGTTTGCGAAGAACAACCTATTGAGGGCTTAACAACAGTTCCCCAATGTCCCGTGCCCAAACTCATGTGGTCATTACAACAATGTTGATTGCGATACATCTTAGACTTTTTATGATTTTATAATTCTGAAAATGTATACTTGTAGGTCTGTGTTCTTGGAAATTTGGTCTGGTGATGTTTCTTCTCCAATAAGTAGAAACTGAAGGAGACTTCCTCCTAAATGGTCTGGCAGTAGGATTTAGCCTATTAGGAGGAACTTGAGGGCCAGTAGGAACATGTACTAGTCTATCAACAAGGACATATTGGTTATGTCCATTGTAACTACCAAGTTTTTTTCATAATAATCACAATCTTTAATCAAATGAAACTTGCTACCACACACAAAACATGCTTTGAAAGAGTTTTTATTCAAATGACTTCTTTTATTACTTCCACTCTTATTACACAAATTCCTAGGAAAGTTTGCATTCCTAGCACAAGACAATCTATAATTAAAACTAATGGAAGTAGGTGCTTGGGCAACTCTATCTTGACTTGGATCAGGGATACTAGAAGTAGAGGCAGACAAGTCATTTGTATTTGGGCTTAGGGGAGCAGACTTTTCACTTGAATCATAGGATGCAAAATCATTGGACTTGTCACTGAAAGCACAAAAGACAAAGCCATTAGAATTAGTATCACTTTTATTAAAATTTTGCATCTATGGTTCATCCAAGTCTATATGGTTTGAGGTAGGCATGAATGTCCCTGTGAGAGGTGGAGGAACAACATGCATTTCTACAGCTGGTTTATACATATCGTAAAGAGGTTTACTGATACAAGCGTTTTGCTATGGTTCGGATTTAGTTCTCGGTATCTCCTCGAATTGATAACGGTTCAAAGTGGAATGATTGTTCTTGGTTAATAAAAAGGTGTTGGTTTGTTTATCTATTTTAAACTAATAACAAATAAACAAGTGTCGAAGAGTAAATTGAAACTTTAAAAGATTAAACTAAATTGACAAGTTAAAAGTAAATGCTTGAAAACTTAAAGACAAGGTTAGGTAAAATTACTTGAACACTTAAAAAATCTAACACTTGAAAACTTTGCAAAAACAAGAATTTAAACAATTGGAAAACAAACAATTACTACCAAATCGGAATATCTAAAGTGCATTAATCGGAATACCGCAAAATTACCACAATCGGAATACTCAATGATCCACCCATCGGAATGTAGACAAATACAACCAATCGGAATGTGCTAAAGGAGGATGCAATTGGAATGTTTGAAAAGAAAGCCAATCGGAATGTTCAAAGAGAAGTCCAAATCGGAATGTAAACAAAATGGTCAAATCAGAATGTTAAGAAAAAACATTCAATCGGAATGTGCCAAAACAAGCCAAATCGGAATGTTTAAAACCCTACAATCGGAATAACCCAAAACCCTATTCCGATCAAAGGATCGGAATATTGGAGGTGCAATCGGAATGGGTTAAATACCCACAATCGGAATCTTCCAAAACCCTTTTCCGATCTAACGATCGGAATAAAGGGGGTGTGCTCGGAATGTACTAATCGGAAAAGGGTTATACCTTTTCCGATTTAAATGGGATTCGAAAATTAAGCCAAGGTGATAAGCTATAATGATAAGCTAATCTCCAAAACTAGCACGAATATAAAGTAAAAAGGACTAAATAAGCACTAATAGCAACTTATCAACTTAAAATAAGCAATCTTATAAATCAAAATATAAAAAGATGAAATTTTTAAGAAAACTTTTAAAAAGTAAAGAAGCTAAACTTACAAATAAGCCAATAAGCACAAAGATCTTAAAGCTTATTCATATAGAAACTTAAGTAAACATAAAAAGATTAACTTTTTAAGCACGAAATCATTTAGAACAACACGGATCAAATGAAATTCGTACCAAAATCAATCTAAAAATCAAGAAAGGTAGAAAGAGATTAAAGATTAAAAGCTTAAATTCAAACTTGATTAATGGAAGAAAACAATACAAAGGTTTAATCTTGAAAGATTAAAAGAAAGAAAGATGAAAACTTAGTGAGAGAAAGTTTAGAACTTTCTCTCTCTAAAACTAGAGAAAATGAAAAAAAACTAAAAACTAACTAAAAAACTAACTAGTCTCCAAAATGGTGAAGTGAAGTCCTATTTATAGGCGTGTGATTGTGGGCTTGTGAATGGGCTTTGGTTTTGGGTTTCTTTTCTTCTTTCTTCTTTAGTCTTTACGTTTCTTTAAATAAACGTTTCCGACTTTGGATTTTGAGAAGTGTCGGTGAATAATTCCAACTCGTCTTATAATCTTTTGTTTAATAGACTCGAGTTCTTCGACATATATGAATCTTCAATCTTTGGCCCTTTTCTTTGATAAATCTTCAAATAGGCACAATGACTTCAAATCTTTTGCATCTTTTGGACAATAGACCTCGTCTTGAGTCTTTTTCTTCGATAAAACCCGTGCAATCCCATGTTTTCTTCAATATTCATCCGGTTGACTCTGAAAACAAAATAAACATAAAAACCACGCATAATTCCAAACAAATGATATTAAATACGTGTTTTGGTCTTGTTTTAGCCAGAAATAAGTGGTAAAAGGATGGGTGTTTTCACACCTATCAAATCCCCTACACTTAACCATTGTCATGCCCTCATGCAATGCTTAGTGATAAAGCAATTTTACACTTTCCTCATAATCAATCAACCTTGGCCTTATTAACGTACTAAACAAAAATTAAAGTACTACGAGAGATTAAAACTTTAAAGTAAACAAAATGATAGAAAATAGCTACGTGGAAATAACTTGCAAAGAGATCTAAGACTTACATTAGGGCTTCGATGCTGCGACGATTCATCACCCTCAAGTTTCACGTTCCCCAAACTAAGCTTAAAAACGAGATCATTGTTATTATAAGTTAGCAAATCAAACACTTACACACATGGCTCAATTATATGCTTAAACTCCCTTATTCCTAGGTGTATCTCTTATATTTTATTTTTGTCTTAAAATGATCATGAAGATGCATTTTTGGACTTATTTCGATAGTTTATTTAGGCTGAAAGCAAAGTAGGACGATTTGATCAATAGTTAGCTAAAGGATAAAATCTCTTCAAACTGCTTCTCGGGATATCAAAAAGTTCATATCTTGGCATAACTCGGTTCACGATTTGAGACCTTTCTCGGGCCGATATTTGGCATGTACTTCATACTTCATATCTTGAGAGACGTTCTTGAGATAATGGTCTTCTCTTCGTAATAGAGTTTCTTTACTTGGAGACTTTTGAGGGGTACCCCAACTTTGTTGACCACGACTTCATGATTATTTCTTCAATCTTTGATTGGGATTTCGAGATACAACGATCCGCCTCCTTTTCGGACTTGGATCTATTTATCCTCATACCTTGTTAGGGTCTTTTCGGATAGACTTCTCCATGATCTTTATGGGAGTTGATTGCTTTTAGTCGTGAGTCTTGATCCTTAATATTGATTTCGGGAATAATGCTTTTCACATCACTTTGGATCTTCAACAATAAAATGGAATCCTCATGCCTTGTTAGGGCCTTTTCGGACTCGCCAATCTTCGCGCCCCGCTTCATAAGTTATGCCTTGGCTATGAACTCTTATCATTACCGAGCAACTTTTAAACGATCTTGGGCTAGAAGCTAAGTAACTTTTCAAATCGTACGACCTTACTTATTGCAGATAAATTATTAGCAAGTGATGGGAGAATAGGAAAATAATTACACCAAGTGAGCTTGTGCAAGAATACCGACTTATAATTTACTCTATCATTTCTCGTTCTCCACAATTTAAAATCTCAAGTAATGAGACTCGTGGATGCTTAGCCTAATAAACCAATTAAGGTCTACATGGTTAAGGATACTAGCTAGAATAAACTTGGATAAGTCTATTCGGGTTGAGTCAAAATAATCGCAACGGGCCTAATATGTCAAAGACTTCTAATCTAGCTACACCATTTTATTAATATTTTTGACTTTATTGCGGGATATATACATATGAAAGCAACGATAAAAATTTAAAAAAAATTACGACTAAATGGCCAAAGTTAATTAAAAATTTGAAAAATGTTGAAAAAGATGATTTTCCGGTTAAATGAAGGTATTTTCATGGAAAAGTCCACTTAAAACTTCGATAGAAGTCCCCCCTACACTTAAAATAAACGTTGTCCTCAATGTTTAAGCATGTGGGAAAAGTCTCCCCTACACTTATAACATTGTGCACGTTGGTTAAATCAAGCTAAGGGAGAGACGACTAAAGTGATCAATTTTAAATGTGAGTATGAAGAAAATTGAATCACGATAGTTGAGAGATAGAACCGGATTTCGGATAACACGGGAGCACGGTTCTTCAAAGGTTCCAAAAGTGCATTCATCCCTGTAATCACATCACCACACAAACACAAAGAACCTATAGAGGTCCCCCCTACACTTAGGAGGTTAAAACGAAAAAGGATAGATACTCGGGCTGCCTCCCGAGGAGCGCTTGTTTTTGATAACCGAGTCACGAGCCTGACTCGACCCAAAATTAGTTCATGGGGAACGTGGTGAGGGATGGAATCATCTCATGAGAGATGTCCTCACCAAAGTATAACTTCACTCGTTGGCCATTCACCTTAAAATTAGGTCCATTAGGTTGAGCGAGCTCGAGAGTACCATATGGAAAAATTTGGGCAATGGTGAATGGGTCGGTCGAACGAGATTTCAGCTTGCCCGAAAAGATTTTCAACCGAGAGTTAAAGAGTAAAACTTTGTCTCCAACTTGGAACTCTTGGTTCTTAATCTTAGAGTCGTGAATGAGCTTAGTCTTTTCCTTATAGATCAAAGAATTTTCATAAGCCTCATTACGGATTTCATTGAGCTCATTGAGTTGGATCTTGCGTAGGTCACCGGCTTTGTTGATATCGAAATTAGCCCACTTCAAGGCCCAATAAGCCTTGTGCTCCAACTCAATGGGGAGGTGGCACGCTTTCCCGTACACGAGACGATATGGTGTACAACCAATCGGAGTCTTGTATGCGGTACGAAAAGCCCAAAAAGCATCATCAAGTTTATCAGCCCATGAGGCACGATGCTCTCCCACGTTTCTTTCAAGAATTCGCTTTAATCCTCGGTTAGATATTTCAGCCTGGCCATTAGTTTGTGGGTGGTAGGCGGTGGAAATACGATGATTTAAACCATACTTAGCCATGACTCTTGCGAATTGGTCATTGCAAAAATGAGTCCCACGATCACTAATAATGGCACGAGGCACACCGAATCTAGCGAATAGCGATTTCAAAAAGTTACAAACCACCCTTGCGTCATTAGTAGGTAAAGCTTTGGCTTCAACCCACTTTGAAACGTAGTCAACGGCTACAAGGATGTATTTGTTTCCTTTAGAGGAAGGGAATGGCCCCATAAAGTCGATACCCCAAACATCAAAGATTTCACATTCTTGAATGAAATTCTGAGGCATCTCGTCTTTATGTGTGATCTTGCCTTGTTTTTGGCAAGATTCACAATGTTTAACCATCTCGTGAGCATCACGATAAATGGTGGGCCAATAAAATCCCGAGTCAAACACTTTTTTGGCGGTGTAGTTGGGACCAAAGTGACCACCGGTGGGTCCTTTGTGGCAAGCGTCTAGGATTTCTAAAGCTGCCGGTCCATCAACACATCAGCGAATAATCGAATCAGCACATTTTTGAATAGATACGGGTCATCCTAAAAGTAATTCTTAATGCCTTTCAAGAACTTTTTCTTTTGCTGGGATGTTAACCCGTCAACGAGAATTCCACCCGCCAAGTAGTTTGCAATGTCCGCAAACCGCGGGGTTTCATCAGAAGTCGAGTTAATAGACATTAAGGTCTCCAGGGGAAAAGAGTCATTGATCTCTTTGTTCGGATGATCCCCTTGGTAAGGATCCTCAAGTCTACTGAGATGATCCGCGGCTAGGTTTTCAGCTCCTTTTTTATCACGAATTTCGATTTTAAATTCTTGGAGTAGCAAAACCCAGCGAAGAAGTCTTGGTTTGGAATCTTGCTTAGTCAACAAGTACTTCAACGCGGAATGATCGGTGTAAACGATGGTGGTAGAAAGGACAAGATAGGGGCAGAACTTTTCAAAGGCATAGACAACAGCTAAAAGCTCTTTTTCGGTTGTCGTCTAATGCAATTGAGCCCCCGTCATTGTCTTGATAGCGTAATGGATTGGTTGGAAGTGATTAATCACTCTTTGGCCCAAAACCGCTCCAATAGCAAAGTCACTAGCATCGCACATCAATTCGAAAGGCAGCTCCCAATTAGGGGTAACCAAGACGGGTGCCTTAGTTAGCTTATTCTTAAGCAAGTTGAAGGCTTCAATACACTCTTTGAAAAAGATAAAAGGAGTATCTTTTTCCAAGAGGTGGGTCATCGGGCGAGAGATTTTATAAAAATCTTTGATAAAGCGACGGTAGAAGCCCGCATGACCGAGGAAACTTCTCACACCCTTCACGGTTGAAGGTGGAGGCATCTTAGAAATAACTTCGACTTTAGCACGGTCTACTTCGAGACCGGCTTTGGAGATCTTGTGTCCTAGGACGATGCCCTCTTTTACCATGAAATGGCATTTTTCCCAATTAAGAACAAGGCGAGTGTCTTCACACCGCTTCAACATACGTTCTAAATTGGCAAGGCAAGCAGAGAATGAATCGCCATAAACCGAGAAATCATCCATAATTCCATATTGTCTTCCACCATGTCATGGAAGATAGCCATCATACACCTTTGGAACGTCCCAGGAGCATTGCATAAACCAAAAGGCATGCGTTTATAAGCAAATGTTCCGTAGGGACAAGTGAATGTGGTCTTTTCTTGGTCTTTGGGATCGATGGGAATTTGAAAATACCCGGAGAAACCGTCTAAAAAGCAGTAATAGTCATTACCAGCTAGACGCTCGAGCATTTGATCCATGAAAGGAAGAGGAAAGTGGTCTTTTCTCGTGGCATCATTGAGCTTGCGATAATCGATGCAAACTCTCCACCCAGTAACGAGACGAGTGGGAATCAACTCGTTGTGTTCATTGGGAACAACGGTTATTCCGCCCTTCTTGGGCACACAATGGACGGGACTTACCCAAGGCGAATCCGAGATAGGGTAAATCAAGCCGGCATCGAGAAGTTTGATAACCTCTTGTTTGATGACGTCATGAATGCGAGGATTAACCCTTCTTTGGCTCTGGATTGCGGGTTTAAAGTCATCTTCCATGAGAATCTTGTGAGTACAAAAGTTTGGATCAATTCCGCGGATATTGGAGATTTTCCAAGCAATTGCCTTCTTATGATCTTTAAGCACGGCGATGAGGCGAGATTTCTCTTCTTCTTTCAAGTCCTTCGCAATGATGACGGGCGACTTCTTATTTTCTTCAAGGAACACGTACTCGAGATGGGGCGGCAACTCCTTAAGTTCTAAATCCGGAGGATTTTCGATGGGAGGCGTTTTCAAAGTCGGAGCATCGATAGCAATAACCGTGGGAGATGGTGGAGAAATATTGTCTCCTTTAAGAAGGTTCTCAATGAGGCGAAGATCTTCATCCCAATCGGTGGGAGAATCGTCATTAGCTAAGTTCACATCTCCCATGGTGGCTTCCAAATCTTTCCAAAGGAAATCACTTTCTCCAAATAGAGATAGTGATGAATCAATAGAGGAAACGGTCTCAACATTGGGAGGAGAGGTAGGAATACTTTTACAAGCATCTTTGAAGTGTTCTTCACAAGCCTCATCAAGAACGTCAATACAATTAACACTTTCGTTAGAATAAGGCTGTTTAGAAAGCTTTCCCATGTTGAAGACAATTTTATCGTCACCCACTCTCATGATGAGCTCACCGGCTTCAACATCGATGAGAGTGCGACCGGTCCTCAAGAATGGACGACCAACGATCAATGGCACACGAGGGTCCATGTCGTAGTCAACGACAACGAAATCGGTAGGAAAAGTGAATTTGTCGACTCCTACAAAGACATCTTCGGCTATCCCCACTGGATAAGCAACCGTACGGTTAGCTAATTCCAAAGTCATTTTGGTGGGGACTAGCTTAGGGAGAGATAATTGCTTCCAAACGCTTAGAGGCATTAAATTAATACTGGCACCTAGATCGGCTAGGGCCATGCAATTCTCTACTCCCGGGAAGTTACAAGGGATTAAGAAGCGACCCGGATCACCAAGCTTAGTTGGCAATTTCCTTAAGAGCACTGCAGAGCAATTCTCATTAAGTTGGGTATTAGCAATATCAAGAAGCTTCTCCTTGTCGCTAAGAAGATCTTTGAACATTTTCGCGTATTTAGGCATGTGAGCGAGAGCCTCAGCGAAGGAGATGTTGAAATTCAATTGTTTAAACATTTTAAGGAAGTTTGAAACCTGAATATCGTCCTTGCTTTTGAGCTTCTCTTTCCTCAACCTTGAGGGATAAGGTATATCGGAAGAAGAGGAAGGATTTGGGAGAATAGGATCACTCACATCCTTGGGTGGAGGAGGGGTAGAAGTAAGAGGTGGAGAAATTTGGGAAGTAGAAGGATGAGGAATAGGAGCAGGTGACTCGTTTTCCTTAGTCACAATCACCGGTGGAGGTATAGGAAGCTTGGGTTCCTTGGTACCTTTGCCACTGCGAGTGGTGATTGATTTCATCTCCCCTCTTGGATTCGCAACGGTATTACTCGGAAGAGTACCCGAAGAAGAGGGTTGATTACCTTGGAAGAAGCTAGCCATCATGTTCCTTAAGTCAGTCGTTTGACTTGCCAAAGTGTTTCGCATATCAGCTCTCAGATCGTTCCCTTGTTTCACCATGTCTGCTTTCAAGTTGAGCACTTCCCGCTGGAGATTGTCCACGATCACATCATTAGTCCTCATGTAGGTTCCAATATCTTGGTGTAATGCGGTGGGTTAGTTGGGAGGAGCATTATAGGTGGGTGGTTGATAACCAGGTTGTTGGTAAACTTGGTTATTTCTTTGAGATGGATATGGTTGTTTATGAGGTGGTATGCATAGTGCACGAGGTTGTTGTTGTGGTTGAGGAGGGCGATTGAGGTTTTGTTGTTGGTTTGGGTTGTTATGAGGAAAACCGGGTGGGGAAAGAAAGTTGTTAGAGCAGTAGCTAAGCAAGTTGTGGTCACCTCGAGGGCGAGCTTGATAAGCGGCCGGAGGATAGGTACCGTATGCTGCATTAACATTTTCAGAAGGATAGTATTGGGTGGCGGTACAAGTGGTGTAAGAGTGAGGACCCCCGCATATTTCACATGGTTGGCTAACAGCATTGACTTGAGCGTCGTGAGCGTTTTTAGCGTTGATGCTGTTGGTGTTGCTAGCGGTTTGGGCGGCAAGCGATTCAAGAAGCGTAGTAATTTTGTCAAATCGCTTATCGTTGTCACTAGTACTAGCACTAGCGACATTGGTCCGCACACTCTTGGTTTGCACACGAGACTTATTCTCAATGATATCCCAAGCGGCATTAGAAGTCTTAACCAAAATATTACCCCCCGAGGCACTGTTTAGTGAATCTTGGTCATTCATGCTTAAACCATTATAAAAAGTATTAATTTGGTGCACTTTGGTAAAACCATGTTGTGGGCACTTTCTTAAAAGATCTTTAAAACGGTCCCAAGATTCACTAAAAGACTCATCGTACTTTTGTTCAAAATTAATGATTTCATTCCGCAAAGCGGTAGTACGAGAGGGTGGGAAAAAGTAGTTTATAAACTTGGTCTCCAAATCCGTCCACGTCGGAATACTTTGTGGCGGTTCCTTTGCAAGCCAATGCCGGGCTTGTCCCTCTAAGGAGAAAGGAAAAAGTTGTAAACGGATTACCTCTTGTGGAACACCATTGAATTTGACCGTATTCGTGAGTTGCAAGAATCTCTTGATGTGGTCATGTGGATCATCAATGGTACGCCCCAAGAATGGTTGAGCTGAGACCATCTGAATAAAACCAGATTTGAGCTCAAAGTTGTTGGCTGCAATCGCGGGTATGACAATTGGATCATTGTTGCCATCTACATGGGCTTGCAGAAGTTCAATCATCGGGCGATTGTCTGGTAGAGGCTCATTGTTGTTGTTATTATTGTTGTTGAGAGGTGGATTGTTATTGTTGTTATTGTTTTGAGGTGGGTTATTGTTGTTGTTTTGTACACCGGCCATGTCTAAGTCTTCGAGAGGCTCGGGCTCTTGATAAGACGTTGATCGTGTACGCATGCACCTGCAAAAGAACTAACAAGGCAAACAAGAAATATTTTTGGTTTTTTTTATGGTTTTTTAATTTTTTTTTTTTTGTATTTTTGAAAATTTTATATTTTTTAGGGTTTTTAAAAGTTTTTAGGAAAAAGTAACGTTCACGGTGAACGGATCCCAAAATCCAAGTTTTCACAAAAAACTGTTGATCTTAACGAGAAGAGCCGGCAGCGGCGCCATTTGATACAAGCGTTTTGCTATGGTTCGGATTTAGTTCTCGGTATCTCCTCGAATTGATAACGGTTCAAAGAGGAATGATTGTTCTTGGTTAATAAAAAGGTGTTGGTTTGTTTATCTATTTTAAACTAATAACAAATAAACAAGTGTCGAAGAGTAAATTGAAACTTTAAAAGATTAAACTAAATTGACAAGGTAAAAGTAAATGCTTGAAAACTTAAAGACAAGGTTAGGTAAAATTACTTGAACACTTAATAAATCTAACACTTGAAAACTTTGCAAAAACAAGAATTTAAACAATTGGAAAACAAACAATTACTACCAAATCAGAATATCTAAAGTGCATTAATCGGAATACCACAAAATTACCACAATCGGAATACTCAATGATCCACCCATCGGAATGTAGACAAATACAACCAATCGGAATGTGCTAAAGGAGGATGCAATCGGAATGTTTGAAAAGAAAGCCAATCGGAATGTTCAAAGAGAAGTCCAAATCGGAATGTAAACAAAAGGGTCAAATCGAAATGTTAAGAAAAAACATTCAATCGGAATGTGCCAAAACAAGCCAAATCGGAATGTTTAAAACCCTACAATCGGAATAACCCAAAACCCTATTCCGATCAAAGGATCGGAATATTGGAGGTGCAATCGGAATGGGTTAAATACCCACAATCGGAATCTTCCAAAACCTTTTTCCGATCTAACGATCGGAATAAAGGGGGTGTGCTCGGAATGTACTAATCGGAAAAGGGTTATACCTTTTCCGATTTAAATGGGATTCGAAAATTAAGCCAAGGTGATAAGCTATAATGATAAGCTAATCTCCAAAACTAGCACGAATCCAAAGTAAAAAGGACTAAATAAGCACTAATAGCAACTTATCAACTTAAAATAAGCAATCTTGTAAATCAAAATATAAAAAGATGAAATTTTTAAGAAAACTTTTAAAAAGTAAAGAAGCTAAACTTACAAATAAGCCAATAAGCACAAAGATCTTAAAGCTTATTCATATAGAAACTTAAGTAAACATAAAAAGATTAACTTTTTAAGCACGAAATCATTTAGAACAACACGGATCAAATGAAATTCGTACCCAAATCAATCTAAAAATCAAGAAAGGTAGAAAGAGATTAAAGATTAAAAGCTTAAATTCAAACTTGATTAATGGAAGAAAACAATACAAAGGTTTAATCTTGAAAGATTAAAAGAAAGAAAGATGAAAACTTAGTGAGAGAAAGTTTAGAACTTTCTCTCTCTAAAACTAGAGAAAATGAAAAACAACTAAAAACTAACTAAAAAACTAACTAGTCTCCAAAATGGTGAAGTGAAGTCCTATTTATAGGCGTGTGATTGTGGGCTTGTGAATGGGCTTTGGTTTTGGGCTTCTTTTCTTCTTTCTTCTTTAGTCTTTACGTTTCTTTAAATAAACATTTCCGACTTTGGATTTTGAGAAGTGTCGGTAAATAATTCCAACTCGTCTTATAATCTTTTGTTTAATAGACTCGAGTTCTTCGACATATATGAATCTTCAATCTTTGGCCCTTTTCTTCGATAAATCTTCAAATAGGCACAATGACTTCAAATCTTTTGCATCTTTTGGACGATAGACTTCGTCTTGAGTCTTTTTCTTCGATAAAACCCGTGCAATCCCATGTTTTCTTTAATATTCATCCGGTTGACTCTGAAAACACAATAAACACAAAAACCACGCATAATTCCAAACAAATGATATTAAATACGTGTTTTGGTCTTGTTTTAGCCAGAAATAAGTGGTAAAAGGATGGGTGTTTTTACACCTATCATTACCTTCCGCATCTTCAGGAGTTGTGTCAAACACACTAGGCAAAAAAGAGTCAAAAATATCATTTGGCCCAATATAATTGTCAAACCCCAAACCAATTTTATTCCTATCAGACATGGAGCTATATACTAATTTGATTAGGTTTTTAGAAGAACTAGTCCATTTATCAAACCTAGCCAAAGCATTATCCAGTTTAGCCTGTAGCTCTTGCTTTTCTTTGTTTACATCAGCATTAAGTTTTCTAGAATATGACAATAGGTTAGTTGTGTTTTCTAAGTCAATACTTAATACCCTAATCTTTTCTTCATACTCTAATTAAGTATTTTGAAACCAATTAGGGTTTTGATGTAAATGCCAATTAGGACTTCCTTCTAGTATAAAAGGAACCCACGGGTGAGATGAAAGATACACCTTCACCTTTCATTTCTTCTATTGTTCCAATGTTTTAAGAGAGTTTTTATATGCTTGAACTTCTAGATAGTATTTATCATTTTGAGCATTTAGATCAGCATATTGTTTTTGAAGTTCTGTATATTTAGCATCACAACCAAGAGGATAATTTTATACATGAGGAATGACTCCTATAATACATACTATTCTTCCTCTCATGTCTCATCACTATATCGAGCAATCATACTGTAGATGTCAGCACCAGGGTGTTCTGCTTTATTTTCCTCATGTTCATCCCAATTTATTATGGTATCAAGAAAGACCAAGGCTTTATCATTTTCTGCCTTGTGCTCTTGAACCTTGAATGATGAATACCTTGTCTTATCTTGATCATTACTGCTGGTGCACTCCCTGGTAAAATGACCCTTTTGCTGACACTTGTAGCATTTAACCTTGCTCCTATCAAATCTTGCAGCTTCCTTTGAGTTGAACCTAAATTTCCTCTTAACCTTTTTCTCACTCAAAATAAAAATATAAAACTCACACATCACTACTCCTTTAAGAAGTTCATGGCACATGATAACCTTGTTATTGTAAATTAGCAACATAAAAACCCAAAGGTAAAAACATAAACCTTACACAAAAATCCAAGGTTAACAAAATGTAAAGACTTGAAAAATTACTTTAACTCCTTCCGCTAAAAGTCTAGCATATTCATCCTACGTGTTCGGTAAACGTTTATGTCACGCCTATTTCTCTCACGCGTTCACTTTTCTTTCATATATTTTTTCTTCCTTCTTTCAATTCCCCATTTCCATTTCTCTCTTTCTCTCTCTCACACACACCCAGAGAGATATTCTCTTTTCCACCGATTATACCATTTCCTTGATTAAAGATTCTTTTTTCTCTGTATTTTATCGAATTGGGTTTTCTTCATTTTTTATAAAGATCCAATCTTTTTAATCCTTTTTTCAAAAACTAGGCTCAAATCGAATTGGGTATTGTTTGTTTGTTATAAAGATCAGTTCTTTACAATCTTTTTCATCCAAATCGAATTGGGTTTTCTTCATTTCTTACAAAAATCAATTCATTGGTTAAAAAGATTCGATTTTTAGCATAAATAAGGTTGAAATAAAATTGGGTATTGATCAATTGTATAAAAAGATCAGATCTAATAGATGTCAACAACCGGATCTTTATCATACTGGTGCTACAGATGCAACAGATCTATAAGGGTTAGAACCCATCACGATTCATCTCTATCTTGCCCTGATTGCACCGGTGGTTTTATAGAAGAGATAACCACCAGCCCCAATAGGCTAAACAGGTCGGATCTTAACCGGGCCCATTTCCCAGCAGCAGCTATGTACATGGTCAATGGTAGTAGAATTTGACTTTCATATAGAAGCTCAAAGTCTTTAGCTAACACTATACACTCTGTCTCAATGAAAAGGACATGTTGCTTTTTTTGCACATTTGAGACACACAAATCAAATTAAAGTATTGTAAGGCTTCCACATAGTAAACATGCTGAAAGTACAACTTGGGAGTTCTAATGGTTACTTTTCCTGTAACCATCCCTTCTCCATCACCAAAGTACACCTTTTCACCTTTAACGGGCACAAAATTAGCCAAGAGGTCTTTGTTACCAGTCATACTCCTGGAGCAGCCACCATCAACAATGCTAAGATTTGGATCTTAGTAGGGATTAATCTACAAAAAAAACAGAAAATATACAACAGTTAGTGTCTTAAGGGGACCCAAGTCATTCCTGGCTTAAGTCTACCTTTTGGATTTTTTAAATGTATCCATTTAGAATGATGAGATCCACCATTGTTTTTGGATTCCCTATGCATCACAGTGGGTGTATTTGTTTGCGAAGAACAACCTACTGAGGGCTTACCAACAGTTCCCCAATGTCCCGTGCCCAAACTCATGTGGTCATTACAACAATGTTGATTGTGATACATCTTAGACTTTTTCTGAGTTTATAATTATGAAAATATACACTTGTAGGTCTGTGTTCTTAGAAATTTGGTCTGGTGATGTTTCTTCTTCAATCAGTAGAAACTGAAGGAGACTTCCTCCTACTAGTAGGAAATGGTCTAGCAGTAGGATTTAGCCTATTAGGTGGAACTTGAGGGCCAGTAGGAACATGTACTAGTCTATCAACAAGGACATATTGGCTATGTCCATTGTAACTACCAAGTTTTTTTTCATAATAATCACAATCTTTAATCAAATGAAACTTGCTACCACAAACAAAACATGCTTTGAAAGAGTTTTTATTCAAATGACTTCTTTTATTACTTCCACTCTTATTACACAAATTCCTAGTAAAGTTTGCATTCATAGCACAAGACAATCTAGAATTAAAACTAATGGAAGTAGGTGCTTGGGCAACTCTCTCTTGACTTGGATCAGGGATACTAGAAGTAGAGGCACACAAGTCATTTGTCTTTGGGCTTGGGGGAGCAAACTTTTCACTTGAATCATAGGATGCAAAATCATTGGACTTGTCACTGAAAGCACAAAAGACAAAACCATTAGACTTAGTATCACTTTTATTAATATTTTGCATCTATGGTTCATCCAAGTCTATATGGTTTGAGGTAGGCATGAATGTCCATATGAGAGGTGGAGGAACAACATGCATTTCTACAGTTGGTTTATACATAGCATAAAGAGGTTTACCTTCCACATCTTCAGGAGTTGTGTCAAACACACTAGGCATAAAAAAGTCAAAAATATCATTTTGCCCAATATAGTTGTCAAACCCCAAACAAATTTTAGTCCTATAAGACATGGAGCTATATACTAATTTGATTAGGTTTTTAGAAGAACTAGTCCATTTATCAAACCTAGCCAAAGCATTATCCAGTTTAGCCTGTAGCTCTTGCTTTTCTTTGTTTACATCAGCATTAAGTTTTTTAGAATATGATAATAGGTTAGTTTTGTTTTCTAAGTCAATACTTAATACCCTAATCTTTTCTTCATACTCTAACTGAGTATTTTTAAACCAATTAGGGTTTTGATGTAAATGCCAATTAGGACTTTCTTCTAGTATAAAAGGAACCCACGGCTGAGATGACATATACACCTTCACTATTTCAATTCTTCTGTCGTTCCAAGGTTTTAAGAGAGCTTTTATATGCCTGAACTTCTAGATAGTATTTATCATTTTGAGCATTTAGATCAGAATATTGTTTTTGATGTTCTATATATTTAGCATCACAACCAAGAGGAAAATTTTGTACATGAGGAATGACTCCTATCAATGCATATTATTCTTCTTCCCCTGTCCCATCATTATACCCAACAATCACACTGCAGATGTCAGCACCATGTTGATCTGCTCTATTTTCCTCATGTTCATCCCAATTTATCATAATATCAAGAGAGACCAAAGCTTTATCATTTTCTGCCTTGTGCTCCTAATCCTTGAATGCTGAATAACTTGACTTATCTTGATCATTCCTGGTAGTGCACTCCCTAGTAAAATGACCTTTTTACTTACACTTGTAGCATTTAACGTTACTCCTGTTAAACTTGCAGCTTCCTTTAGGTTGAACCTAAGAGAGGAAGGTGTCACGGCGAGGGGCACCTCGTCGCGCCGACGTGGCCCCTCGTCGTGGCTCGTCGAGCTTAGTCACCACACCGACCCCCCCCTATTCGCCGTTGGGATTTCGGTTTTGCGAAATGTTGACGACGAGAAATATGTGGGCCCTTTCTTTTTTTTCTTTTTTCTTCACCTTTCTTCTTTCTTCTTTATTTTTTCTTTGTTAACTGTGGGTTTGTGTGTGGGTTTTGTGGTAACAGAGAAGAAGAAGAGAAGAAGAAGAAGAGAGGAGAGAGGTGGATAAGGTGAGGGTTTTTTTTGTTTGGTGGATATGTTTTTTTTAGTTATATTGTTTTTTTGGTTAAATTTTTTTTATTTTTGTAGTTTTTTAAAATGTTTTTCGTTTAGTTTTGTATTTGTATTTTCGTAATGTATTTTTATTTAAGTATATTTGTAGTTTTAATTTTAATAAAATAAAATTTAATTTGTATGAAAATGAAAAAAAGAAAAATAAAAGATAGTGGTGGGCCCAAGTGATGAGGGGTTTGGTGTGTTGTGAGTGATGGGGGGTATTTTTGTTAGTTGTTTTGGTGTAATGTGACGCTGAGTTGACAGCTGACTAGGCAAAATTTTGAGGGGTTGCCTTGTTGTGAAACCCTTGTCTAGAGAGGAAGGTGTCACAACAAGGCACCCCCTCAAAATTTTGCCCAGTCAGCTGCCAACTCAGCGCCAAATCACACCAACACAATTAACCATAATACCCCTTCACTCACAACACACCCAACCCCTCTTCATTTAAGCCCCACCACTATCTTTTATTTTTCTTTTTTTCATTTTCACACAACTAAAATTTATTTCACACAAATAAAACATTAAAAATACGGATTTAAAAAAATTACGATACGAAAAAAAATACGATACGAAAAAAAAATACGAAAATTTAAAAACACAACACTTAAAATAAACTACTCCTCGGGGTGAGGGTAACGGGCCATGATTTTCTCTTGTTTTCGACGCACGTACGTCCTCTTCGGTTCCAACATTGTCTCGTAATCAAGTGCGAGAAAATTGAAGTCGGTCAACTCGATCTGCCTGTCTGCGAGTGTCTGTTGCTTGATAAATTTTTGATGCATTGCATTTGACAGTTCTGCCTTCGATGACCCCGACGATCCTCCGGTACCCTCACTTGACTCAAATTTTGACTTCTTAGAGGGTCGAGTTTTTCCCGTAGGTCGATGACGTTCATCAGGACCAAATATTTCGGTGTGATCATCCACATGAACAGCTTTTGCACCTGCAAACTTTGGGTGTTCTTTGAGGATCTTCCACGCGTGACCGTAAATAAATCTTTTTCTATGAAAAGCTGCTTAAAATTCATCTTTTGCAGCTTCGTAAACCTCCTCATCATTCATCCCACTCCTACGGTCTACTCCTGTGTACATCGCTTGAAACTTTTGGCAATCCGGATGCATCCGACCCCATTTTCCGGTAATCATGTTTTTTGTACGGTGCATACCGGTTGTTTGACTGTTGAAATCGCGAACAATATTATTCCAAAAACAATCCCCATTTTGGTCGCTCCCAATATTGACTTTTTCAGAAACAACAAACCAACATCTGGCTAGTAATTCTTCCTCTTCTTTATTCCAACGTACCGGTGCCTGAGTCGTAGCCTCAACAAATTCGATGTCATCCTCACCGACATCTAAATCAACAGCTTGTGATCTTTTTGCTTTGGTTTTTTTGGTTTTTTTGGTTTTGCCTTTTTTGGTTGGTATTCGTGATGCCGAAACTTTGAATTGTGTTTCGGGAACATTTTGTTGGCTCTGAAACTGGCTTTAAAACTTTGAATTGAGAGAAGCCGGATTGAAATTGTAGGGTGCCGGATTGAAATTGTGCGAAGCCGGGAGACGTTGATACGGAGGTTTGTGAGTTTGGTGTAGACGGGGTTGGCGATGGTGTCTAAGGGTTGCTAGTGTTGAGAAGCCCGGTGAAGTTGAGTTGTGGGTATTGATCATTAGGTAAGTTATACATTTTTTTGTTAGTGATTTAAAGAAATCTTAGAAGAAATTGTGTGTTAAAATGGGGAAGAAGATGTGATATATATATATTAGTTGTATAAAAAAATAAAAAAAAATATTTAATATAAATATTACCTTACATGCGTAACGGCTTTTTTTTTACTTTGTCTCGTCGTCAACATTTCGCAAATGCGAAATACTCTCGGCGAAATGAGGGGTGGGTGTGGCGACGAAGCTCGATGAATCACGACGAAAGGCCACGTCGACGCGACGAGGTGCCTCTCGTTGTGACACCTTCCTCTCTAAACTTCCTCTCAGCCTTTTTCTCAAACATGTTTGACTCTCAAGATAAAAACAAGGTAAAAACATAACCCCAACACAAAAATCCAAGAACAAAATGTAAAAACTGGAAAAATTACTTTGACTCCTTCCACTAAAAGTCTAGTATATTCATCCGATGTGTCCGGTAAACGTTTATGTCACGCCTATTTCTCTCACGCGTTCACTTTTCCTTCATATATTTTTCTCATTTCCTTCCTTCATTTCTCCATTTCTATTTCTCTCTCACACACCCCCAGAGAGATATTCTCTTTTCCACCGATTATACCATTTCCTTGATTAAATATTCTTTTTCTCTGTATTTTATCTTCATATATTTTTCATTTTCTTCATTCAAATTTACCTAAATCCAATTGGGTTTTCTTCATTTGTTATAAAGATCCAATCTTTACTATCTTTTTCCCCAAAACAGGCTTAAAATCGAATTGGGTATTCTTCATTTGCTATAAAGATCCTTTCTTTACAATCTTTTTCATCAAAATCGAATTGGGTTTTCTTCATTTCTCACAAAAATCAATTCATTGATTCAAAAGATTCGATTTTTGGCATAAACAAGGCTGAAATCGAATTGGGTATTGACCAAATTGTACAAAAAGATCAGATCTAATAGATGTCAACAACCGGATCTTTATCATACTGGTGCTACAGATGCAACAGATCTATAAGGGTTAGAACCCATCAAGATTCATCTCTATCTTGCCCTGATTGCACCGGTGGTTTCATAGAAGAGATAACCACCAGCCCCAATAGTTTAAACGGGTCGGATCTTAACCGGGCCCGTTTTCCAGCAGCAGCTATGTACATGGTCAACGGTCAACAAACCCCAAGTCCACCGTTGCTCCGTCGTGCTAGACGGACTACAGGTGACCGGTCACCGTTTAACCCGGTTATTGTCCTACGTGGGCCCAGTAGTACACCTGAGGAGAATACTGGTAATAATGAGGATAATAGTACTAATGGGAATGGTGGGTTTGAATTGTATTATGATGATGGGGCCGGGTCGGGTTTAAGGCCATTGCCTGCTAGTATGTCTGAGTTTTTACTCGGGTCGGGTTTTGATAGGTTGCTAGATCAGTTAGCTCAGATAGAGGGTAATGGGTTAGGTAGGATTGATAATAATCCCCCAGCTTCTAAAGCTGCTATTGAGTCTATGCCGAGTGTCGAAATTAAGGATGATCATGTTTTGGTCGAGTCTTACTGTGCTGTTTGTAAGGAGCCTTTTGATTTAGGGACAGAAGCTAAGCAGATGCCGTGTCAGCATTTGTATCATTCTGAGTGTATTCTCCCCTGGCTTGCGTTAAGGAACTCGTGCCCGGTTTGTAGGCACGAGCTTCCGTCTGAGGCTCCGAATAGAGGGGTTGGTGAGGCGAATAATCAGACAGGTGGTAATGGTAATGGTAATGATGAGGAAGCCGTTGGGTTAACTATATGGAGGTTACCGGGTGGAGGGTTTGCGGTTGGGCGGTTTTCGGGTGGGAGGCGAGGTGGGGAAAGGGAGTTGCCTGTTGTTTTTACGGAAATGGATGGAGGGTTTAATAATAACGGTGCTCCTAGGAGGATATCGTGGGCTTCTAGAGGGAATGTGGCTAGGGAACGAAACGGGTTGAGTCGCGTTTTAAGGAACTTGTTTTCGTGTTTTGGGGGAGGGTTCATGAGAAACGGAAGGAGAGCTTTGGCTTCGAGTTCTAGTTCAAGTTCTGATGATCGAGTGAGTCATAGAAGTAGATCATTGTCGTCTACGTTTGGTGGCTCCTCACGTAGACGCAGGACTATTACGTTTGATTCTCCAAGCGAGCCGCGAAGATAGTGAAGTTGTTGGTTGGATATGATTCGAGGCTTAATGTAAATATCAAGACATGCTGAGATTACAATTTACAACAATATGAATGAATCTTTAGAGTACTTGCAGCTTATTCCTTTTAGTAGTTTAGCTTCATTTGGCCGTGTTACATGTCAATTTATTGTTTTGTTTTTTTGAGCAAATTATATATATTGAATTCATCTCATGAACTTGTTAATGTTTAGCTAATTTTGTTCTTGATACAAATTGGTTCATTTTGGTGCATAATCTAGTTGGAATAAACAAGTCTAAAGAGATTAGATTGTGTGGTGGTAAGGCTGTCTGAAAAAAAGAACAAAAAAGTGAAATGTTGAGCACAATTTGTTGGAATTTTGAGTCATCAAAGATTGCTGTAAACAGGCTGTTTTCTTGATTTGAAATGTGGAATGTTCTGTTCATTATGTTACCTAGCAAACAAGCATTATGAGCGTGTTGAATTGATATGTGTTTTTTTAAATTATTATGGGTGTCTCATTCAATTTTCATTTGTCACAAGTCTCCTCCACTAACTAGCTGACCATCTTGATACCTGGTAGCTCTCGTTTTACCCCGTGACATCAGCTTTCTCACTTAAACGACCATTTTTTTATACTAGAAACGGCAGCTTTTTTGTCCTCTTTTGGTTTCACAATTCGATCGCACTCCTGACCTCTTTCAACTCGACGACCGATTGCACTCGGTCGATGCATTGGGACGACTGAGTGAAACCATCGGTTGAGTGAAACCATCGGTCGACCGAGTCCCATTTACTACCACTGCGACCAACCTAGGGGTAAAATATATTTGCAAAGCTTAAAGATGGAAGGCAGTGGGTATATGTGGAAATTGGTCCTGAAGTTTTAAGAAAAACAAAGTCAAAGAGTGCCAAAGTTGACTAAAATGGTCCAAATCGACTGCATTTTGTGGCTTCTTCCTTGGGCACCTTTAAAAATGAGAGGTGATTTGCACACTCGATTGACATACTCAAAAGTAGTGTGTCTTTGACACATATACTCTTATAAAGGCAAAACGATGAGAAGTGAACTAAAGACATATGTGTCAAAACACATTAATTTTGAGTGCGTCATCAATTTAAGAAATATACAAATCATTTCCCTAGAATTTAAAAGCTAAACTTAGTGGACATGAGGTCATAATGCATGTCATGTGGGTATTGGTTCCCAAATCTTTTGGGCTTTTGTGGCCTTGTGGACATGCTAAGGAGGGCCATGTCGGTATGTCTCATGAATCATTTATCAAATTATTGCAATTTATATCAATTCCATAAACTAAATATGAGTGTAATTCAGATGGAAGAACATATATAATACGCACAATGTAATTTAAAACTTATCAAGAGCTTTTTTTCTGACGAAGCGGATAAGGAGTTTAACATAACTAAGCGAGGGTTTGAAGAAGACATTTTGCCACTTGAATGTTATTACACGACTTGACTCACACCAACCACTAATATTTGCCGTTCTAAAAAAAAAGATAATGCAACCAAATTGGGAGAGTCATGTGTTTCTAAGATGTCTTGTACTACTCTTCCTTGATTTACTTCTCAGATTGTCGATGTTAACTTGCTATTAAAATGGTTTTCGATATAATGTCTTATGCTTCTGTTTGAAGCAGATAAAACTACTTTTCTCAAATGCATTGATTTTGTTTGAGACACGTAAGACTCCACTATAGTTTGAACTTTTAAAAAGTCTAAAATTTAATAATATTATTAATTTTTAAAAGTTCTAGCTTCATAAACCTTTTTTACTATGTATAAACTTCTTAAAGTTTATAAATTCTTAAAATTTACACATGCATTAAATTCTGAAGAGATCTAACATTTTGGACCTATACATCATAAACCTACTTATAAAATATAAACCTATCTCCACTATGGTTTACAAACTCTTAAACTTCTTCATCATTTTATAAACCTTTTTTTTAAACTACCATAGTGGATGCCGTTAGTTCTATTGCTTACTTCGTACTTGGTAAAACATGACTCTTGTTTGCGACTTCCCATATATAGTTACATTTATCTTTTTTCTCACCAACTCATAAAAAACTCACTTTTTTACTATAGTAAAAAAAAAACCTCACCTCAACTCATCACATTCAATTCACCTTTCCACTATCATTTTATTTATCCAATTTTAAAAACTAAAATACGTAAATAAACCTAAACGTAAATTAGAAAACATTAACGTAAATGTAAACGAAATTAACAAAAACGTAAAAATAAACGTACTCAAAAAATGCTTCTGGTTCAAAGATGCTTATGGTTTAACCCCAAGTATCCCGAAGAGTACAACTTACTTATGCAATGTGCTAAACCATACTAAGGTATCTATTCTTAACATTCTGCCATTTGAAGAGAGTCGTTTACCGGTTAAATACCTTGGTGTGCCGTTGGTTTCGTCGAGGTTGATATTTCGTGATGGTAAGGAGCTCATTGAAAGGTTTAGAGTTGGGCAGAAGATTGGAAGAATAAGTCGCTTTCGACTGCTGGTAGCCTCCAATTGGTTCAATCCATGATTGGTTCAATGCATAATATATTGTGTGACGGTCTTTTTTCTTCCTTCTCGGGTTCTGCTTGACATTGAGCAGATTATGCGTGACTTTCTTCGGTGTCAAGGTAGTATGCGTAAGGGCAAAGCGAAAGTGACGTGAGACGTCTTCCTAAGTCTGAGGGTGGTTTAGGGCTGCGGAGATTGGACCTTTTTAACAAAGCGCTTATGGCTACCCATGCGTGGAAGTTATTGAGCCTCAAAGAGTCGCTTTGGGTCCAATGAATTCATGCTTATAAGTTGAAGGAGCGTAGCTTCTGGGATGTCCTTATGCGATGTAATATGTGTTGGGGGTGGAGGGAACTTCTCCAGCTGTGATCCGTTATTCGTGATTATATTTGGTTCGATATTGGTGATGGTACCACAACGTCATTATGGTATGATAAATGGGGTTCCCTATGTCCGTTGCCTGATTTTATTTCGTGTAGGGATATGGCTAGAGCTGGTCTTGCGACTACGACTAAGGTTGGTGATGTTATTCATCAAGGTATATGGAATTGGCCTCTTTTTTTTACTAGCAAATTTCCATTTTCTTGGTATTATGGCTGTCCCTAATGTCATTGGGGGGAAGAGGGATACTTTAGTTTGGTGTGAAGACCTTGGTGTGAAGAAATCGTTCGTTGTTTCCTTAGTTTGGTCCTCCATTCCCTAGGAACCCTAAGGTTCACTGGTTTGAGGTTATTTGGTTATCAAAATGGATTCCTCGGCATGCTATACATTTATGGTTGGTCGTTAAAGGCAAGTTGAAAACTCAAGATCGAGTTATCCCGTGGGTTGTTTCTACTGATATTGCAACTCTTAGTTTGTTGTGTGATTTGGTGCAGGATTCCCATGAGCATCTTTTCTTTGCTTGTTCGCTTTCTTCGCAGATTTGGGACAAAGTGAAAGACCCTGTTGGGATGCAAATGGTGAGCCCTAATATCCAGCAGATTGTCGATGTCATTCAGCCAATGGCTCACAAAAGATCGTCTAAAAGTGTAATAGGTAAGTGGTGTTAGCGGCTTCTTCTTATTTTATATGGCAAGAACGTAATGGACAGTTATTTTCTGCCAAGAAGTGGAGTGTTGACCGACTTACGGAGTGCATATTGAATGTAGTCCGTTTAAAGCTGATTTTATGTCGGTTTAAGAAGTCCTTTGATAGTGTTCAGTTTGCTCGGGCATAGAGTATCCCTAATTCATGTTTTATTTAAATGGTTGTGTTCATTTGATTATTTATTGTTAGGTGGTTCTTTTCTATTGGAGTCACTGGTTATTTATTCATAGGAAAATCATATAGTATGTCATATGATTGTTAGTTGTTCAAGGTGTGCTTGAGGTTAATGTATTATTTCAGCCAAATTCCATTGTACTTAACGGTTTTTTGAGATTAATATATTTTACCGGGATGAGTCCCCTTCACCAAAAAAAAAAAAAAAACGTACTAAAAAAATATTGTAAATTTAATTTCCGGTTAAATAAGCTAAGATATTGATTAAACTAACGCAAAATGGGCTTTGAAAACCTAAAACCCAAAATAAAAACCCAACCCATCAAAATGTATAAACCATAAAGGTTTCCTATTAAAATTTTATAAGAACTTAAACAACCACACGTCGTTTTCTACGTTTGCCAAGCTCGTATTTATTTTTCTTATTAATTTCGTTTACAATATCATTTAAATCTTATGTGTTTGTAACTAATGATAGGTGAGATACTCATCTTTCGATTTACCTAAAGTATCTCGAAAGACAAACTTACGCGTAGTTTTTTTAAAAGAGAGAGACAACCTTCACATGACTTTTTTCTACGTAAAAACTCACCTCTCAAACTCGTCACCACTCCCACCAGACTAAGGTCACTGGTCCGATACGGTTATATTTATGTTTTTCCTTCAACTATAACTAGTATTTGACTGTATCATAGATGGTTAC
Source organism: Glebionis coronaria (assembly GCA_025667525.1). Taxonomy (NCBI): domain Eukaryota; kingdom Viridiplantae; phylum Streptophyta; class Magnoliopsida; order Asterales; family Asteraceae; genus Glebionis; species Glebionis coronaria. The sequence continues at coordinate 22,156,372 of CM046881.1, read as the reverse complement.
AAAACATAGATGGTTACAAAACACCATTCTCTGCCCTTTTAACACTTTTATTGAAAAGTATATACTGAAAACAAGAAAATGTTGGCTACGATTCGTGCTTAACTGTCCAGTTTGTAATCAAAGTTTCGTTTTCACAACTGTAACATGAATGACGCCTTTAATTGGCAAGAAAAAATAATGCAACTTCTTTTGTGATAGACACAAATTCGATCACCTTTCAACATAAAGCTACAATTTTTTTTGTCACTTATTGATCGCATTTAATTAAAATACTCCCACGATACCAATTATTCATTAATTCAAATTGCCCCCAATTAAACAAACCAACAACACTATTTTGAATACTAGAATGTTTAAGCAAGCGTCAAACCTTCTTTTTGAACCAAAAAATACCTAACATAGTAGGCAAGGTTATAATCGTTTCCTTGACGAATGACGAACACACCCTAAGAGTACCAATAGCAATGAGCAAGAGCAGTGATTAGTAGATATGAGTGTTAACAGTGAGCATGTGACAGCTCACTGTTCATTTGTCAACGCTTCTTAAACAATTATTAAAAAAAGTAGCATTTTTAAAAAGTAGAACCGTCCCAAAATGCTCACCACTTCTATTAGCAAACGACCACTAAAACTTAAAAAACTCACAACTCCTTTTATCAAACAAGTACTAAAATTCAAAACCCTCTAACTCACCATCAATTATTCCAAAAAACTTTACCATCGCTATTTATCAAACATACCTTTAGAAGGTTATCATGAACATGATGAGTTATTTTAGATTTTTATTTTTTACTACATCGATACCAATATACTAATCTTCATCTTATATTTATTTTTAGTTAGTAATGAAAATTAATCTTAGATTTAAAAAAAAAACACGAAAAAATTATTGTTGTAAAATTGTCAAAAGTTATAGAAAAAGAAAGAGGGATTAAAGTTGTAATCATAACGAAGTAATGGTTTATCAATAATGATATTTCATTAAAAAAATCAATGAAACATTTAACGGTATTTTATTATTTTTATCATTAGTGATAATTATTTTTTAGAGTAAAATGTAAGTTTGCTCCATGTGGTTTGCCAAAAATGCATGTTTGCTCCCCAACTTTATAAAAATGCAGGCGGCCTCCCGGAGGACGAAGGTAAGTAACAACGAGCCTCCTTGGAACTAACTTTCGTTAATTTTTTCTAGTTAACTTTGTTTTGTTCAAGGGTATTTATGTCCTTTCTTAATTTCTTTTTAACCTAGTATAATTTTATTGCACCCTTACTCCCTGTGCTTTACACTTAAATAGCCTCCTCTAACACTTATGCAAACATACACCAGGATCAAAATCTCATTTTCTAAAAACACACAAACCCTAAATATGAACTTCTTTTGTGGGAACCAATCAACTGTTCGTACATCATGGACAAACACTAATTCTGGAAGAAGATTTCGTTGTTGCGTGTCTAATACTTGTCCATTTTTTTCGTGGGTTGATCTCCAATGTGTGCTCGAGCTCTAGCGATTATTCCAGGCTTGTTAAGATCAAGAAATGCACTTGAAGAATCATTGAATGCAATGGAGGCTGGAAATCGAAGGTTGAAGATTTGTTTGATTTGCAGTTGGTTGTTTTTTTTTGCTACTTGATGTAAGTGTCAATGGTTGACTAATATTATGGTGTATTGAACTAATTGACCAGCTATTGTAATGGTCAATAATTTTACTTTCTTAATGAAGTTTAAATTATTATATGTCATTACTTTTGTTATGTTCTTGTTTATAAGCTAATGCATTCATTCATTCCATAAAAGCCATTACATTGTAGTCCCAAAACAGAAAAACATTAGCATACTAAACATGAACTTAAAGGTAGATAAGCATACGAATAGAAGTGAAAGCTAACAAAAGCAACAAAGCACATTAGATTTTGCCTTTTCCCTTGTCCTTTCCATCCTTTTTGTTGTTCATAGGCCTCTTCCTAAGTTTTTCTTCAATGGAAGACCAAGTCCTTTGACAGGGTAGTCCTAACACGACCCCAATGATGGCTTCAAGGCTTTTGATGATTGTATTTGATGAGGTACTTTTGCAAACAGGAATGTACTTACCAGCTAAGCTTACATCATTGGATTTGCTAGCAGCAGGTATGTTTGGCGTTGATAATTGGCAGTTTCATCTAAGCTTTCATCACTTGATTCACTATCAATATTTGAGAGATCATACCAGTAATCATCATAAAGATACTCAAAGTAATCCACATAGCCATAGCATGCTACCAAATCATCTGTGACATTGCCTTCCTTAAACATTCTTGCAACACCTGCTGTTACACATGGTCTTGGTCTTTGTTTTGATCCAAAAGGTGGAAGGTGTGACATTGTGTGTAGTGTTTAGAAAATAAGTGATGAAACAATGGCCTTAACCTGGTAGTATTTATGTTGTGTGGTTAGTAGTAAAGTAAATGTGATAATTAACTCCATCTGTTCAACTACTTGGTCAGAAAGTATAAATGGGTCAACAAAATTGAAAGACCAACGTGACACGGTTTACAATGGGTCTAAGTGAAAAAAATGTCAATCCTAGCATGACTTTGACCACCAGGGCAAATATTATCATAATTTGTAACCATCAAATATTATGCATACAATAAGGTTTGTAATAAGAAAACTACAATAGTCTTACAACTGTTTTCTTAAAAAAAAATTAATAATAACATAAGTCTAGACCTGGATAATGGCCTCACATGAAAACAAGGAAATAAAAGAATTCAAGAACGTGAAACATGAAACATATGTAAAACCCGCATGCTTTTACCATGAATAGTACCCTTAAGATCGTACGTACTAGATTAAAACTTTCCTTTTATAGTATGATTACGTTCACGTATAAGTATTGTAAGTATTACGTACGTGTTAGAACACGATAAGTATTTATTACGTATGAACACACAATATTTATTTTAAACAATAATTAATCACGAACATGCGATCATGAAATCATGAACGTAAATTAATCACGAGCTAATATTAATTACGTATATATATTTATTACGAGCACGAATAAATATATTAAGTCACGGTTAATAATTAACGAGAACACATAAAACACGAACACGATAAAACACGAACGAACACTAAAATAATTAGACTCGGAAAAAGGTACGGGTACCCCATGTGGGGCCCCCTACCCGCGGCTACACCAAAGGGATGGGCCAAGCCCATCAAACTTTTACTAACAAGGGATTATGGTAAAAACCTTTAGTCATTTTTCACTTTACAATAAATTAACAAAAACCCTAAAAAGATTTTTCTCCTTCTCCTTGCTCTCTCTTTGGCCGCCGGATTAAAGACACAAAAAGGGGGTGTTCGTTTGATTTTGATCTTGAATTTTGTGCAAGCATTCGTGTGTGTTCATCCTCGTTTGATCCACGCATTCGGTATACCTTTTTAATCCTTTCTTTTATGTTTTGATTTAATAAATTAAATAAGATCATGATGTTTTAAAAAGCTAATTAAAAACATTAATTAAACATGTAAATGGTTATAGGGTAAATCAAAACAAAGGATTTAGGGGTGTTTGATGTGGCCGACCCCTAAACCGAACCCCCAAGGGGTCTCGGTTTGGCTTATGAACCACCACCGAGACCTCAAGGTCTCGGTTTGGTGGTGTGGGTCCCACGGCAGCAGCAAACAGGGGAGAACCCCGAAGTGGTTCGGGGTATGGTGTTGATTACGGGTCCGGTTCATGATTTCTAGTCACGATCCGGTTCATTGATTATGTTAAGATTATGATTTTAATAGTTATATGCTAAAAATTAAATTAATAAAATATGACATGATTAATTTAATTAACATGACTTAGGTTATAATTTAATTATTAGATCATGGATTTTTAACCTAAGTATTTCTATTTTCTAGACTATAATTAATTAATTATTAAAAATCATGACTATAATTAATTAATTAACATGACTTAGGTTATATTATTAATAATTAATAATACATGTTTTAACCTAAGTATTTAACTTTATTTAATTAAAAACATGATATATTTAATTAAATACTTTTAACCTATAGTTTATTTAAATCACATGTAATAATTAATAAACTATACCTTATATCATTATGACTTAGAAAAATAATCAGAAAACACTTAAGCTTATATAATTAGCTTATTTAACTAGCTTATATCTAATTATGGAAACTTTCTATTTTTAGAAACTTATTTAATTAAGGCAGCTAATCTATTTAAGGAAACTTTCTATTTTTAGAAACTTATCTATTTTAAGCAGTAATTCTATTTTTGGAAACTTTCTATTTTTGGAAACTTTCTATTTTTGAAAACTTTCTATTTTTGGAAACTTTCTATAATTGGAAACTTTCTATTTTTTGTAACTTTCTATTTTTAGAAAGTTACTTATTATTATACAATAAGTATAATAATACATGAAATACAAGTAATACTTAATCAGAATAGACAGAATATAAGATAAACACATTTTAAAGCTTAAAACAGTAAAACATGACATGAAAGTGTAAAATAAGCTAAGACATGACATAAAACCAGTTACGTATTTAGTAATCAGATACTTATACACGTATGTATTTATGTAGCATTAGTGATACCGAAGTAGGACTCTCCTCAGTTCGTCTTCTTCGTTCACTGGACATAAGGTACGGATTCCCGTCCTTTCAGTATGGACATTCTTTCCTTATTAGGATTCCCCGTATGCAGCCAACTGTTTTCCCGTAGTATAAGTTTATATGTTTGATTTGCTTATATTTAATTTAGAATACCTATAACCATATACATGCATGACCAATTTCACCTAGTTATGGAGGTACCATAACCATAACATTAGAGACACTGGTGTTATGACTTCCCCACGGCGGAGTGATTGCTCGTGGCATCCCTTCAGCTTTTGGCCATATTATTATATTTATCATGTGGGGCGTATGGGTGCATCCTAGTTACATGTTTTCTGCAGATTACTCAGTGTGAATGTGATGTGTGCCTTGCATCCTTCACAAGGAGCTGATCCCTCCTACCTAAACCAGTATATTAAATTAGAGGCAACCCCTCTAATTTGCATGATGAGGTCACCCCTCCAAGTATTCATGCACGGTGGATTTTCATGACCTATATTGGCTAATGGTAGAATATGTTAAACAGTTTTTATAAGATAAGCATAAGGGTTTTCAAACTATAAAACCAGTTTACCAAGACCTAACCGGGTTATTCGGGACTTAGTTTCTTCCGCTGTTATATGCTTATATGCTTATATAATTCATGCTTTATTGTACATCCGTGCACTGAGCGTATTGCTCAGCCGTTTTCCTTTTCTATGTTCCCAAAACGGCAGGTACTCAGGGACGCTCGTAGTCTTTAAGCGTACGTGCATATGGACTGGAAGCTTTCTAGCCTTTCTTTACTTTATGCATTATCTTTACTTTGATACGCTTGCCATGGACATTGTTTAATCCTTTCATTTACAGTACTTATGTTTGTGTGTGATGAGATTTACTTTTGGACTACCGATGTTTGATTCCGGTATTTTCCTTTTATGGTCATGTAATGTTTAGACGTTTATCCTTGTATGCTTTGATGACACGCCATAGTTACGCGTGACATTCCATTATCAAAATGGGGTGTTACAATTTTGGTATCAGAGCCAAGGCTTCGACCTGTAGGCTCTCAAAATATGACCTGTGATTAGTGGGTAGTCACTATGGTCTTCCTAGAACTGACAGTCGTTTTCATGCATTCATCATTTTTATGCATACATATATATATGTCATTGTCGCAGGTTTATGACTAAGTAATGGTTGGTACATGACTGGCCCTATTTAGTCGCATGTGTTTTATCGAAACTTTTAAATTTGGGACCGACCCATAGGCGTCCCCTCGCCATGTCTTTTATTTTGGGTGAACTGACCATAGGCGTTCACTCTCGAGCATACAAAAGTTTTCATTAAACTGCATCATGCATTCATACACAAATTTTCTTGCATAATTTTTTTTTCTGGATTTATTTGGTATAAATTTTTTTCATGTATATATATATTTTATGTTTTGATCTGTTTAATCATATGTTTTATGTTATACTTTCAGATGGTTCTCACACACGGACAGGAACAACTCAATGCAGTAATCCAAGCTGCAATGCAAGCTTTGCTTCCTCAACTGAGGAATGACATCAGGGCTGAGGTTCAAGCTGCCAACAATCAGCAGCATAACTAAGCACCTCCTCCTCCTCCTCCAGTGACATTGGCAGTATGGCTGGAGAGATTCAACAAGCTCCGCCCTCGAGCTTTCGAGAAAACAGATAGCCCCAGTGACGCTGAAAGTTGGTTGGCTCACATCGAGAAGATTTTCAATGCTATGGGTTGTGACCCCGTGTTCAAGGCGAGGTTGGCATGCTACCGGTTCGAAGGCGATGTGTTAAATTGGTGGTTAGCATTGATGCAGTCTGAGGGAGGTGACGATTGGGTGGCTGGTTTGACATGTTCTCAGTTCAAAGATAGGGTGATGGAGCAGTTCTTTCCCAAGGCTGAGCAAGACAAGCTCAAGAGGGAATACCATGGGATCCGATAGAGAGCTAGGGAGAATAGCAATGAGTTTATACAGCGCTTTCTTCGCTTAGCTGGTTTCCTTGGTGTAGCAGCAGGTACTCCTGAAGAGCAGGCACACCACTTTAGGTGGGCTCTTCGCACATCGGTCGCAAACAATCTGGTGTGTGCTACGTTCAACGCTGTAGCACAAGTGGCCGATACGGCACGTAAGCTAGAGATGCTGCATGAGAGAGATGAGTTCAGGGAAGCTGAGAAAACCGACAAGAGGTAAACATTCACATTCAAGCGATGACCAATCCGTATTCTTTCCATATATGTCAATTATTCATCTCTTTAAATTGTATCTTCCAGGCAGAAAACTGGGGACCGGTCTCAGCCGGCAACTCAGCAGCAGCCTCATCAGCCCAAGAGAAACGGTCAGACTAACGACCGTTCTGCTATGGATAGGCGTGGCGGTAATGATAATTACCGTAACAACGTTAGACACTCCAACGGCAGCAGGTCCTAATACTTACGCATTTTCTTATGATTTCATGTTATAACTCATATTCTGACACTCTAGCAAATCTTCTACCAGGAACCATGGAAACGGTAGGGACTAGAACCAGAGAGGTTCACAGCCTAGCCGTCCAACTATCACTGGTATTCAATCTTACGATTATCCGCATTTTCCTTTATACCCTATTATCATGTCTTATATAAAATGTTTTATTAGGTCCTCAGCCAGCCAGAGCACCTGCTGGAGGATATACTCATCCTCTTTGCTCTACTTGCCACCGTAGGCACCCAGAGCCATGTCGTCGTAACACTGACGCATGCTTCAAGTGTGGTCTTCCTCGCCATATCATGAAGGATTACCGTAAGGGCGAGATGGAGGGCACATCGGGACATGCTGATACCAAACCACCTCCTACCACTGGGCGTGTCTACACGACATCTCGAGACCAGGCCAACAAGTCTACAGGTGCCATCACTGGAATCTTGTATATGTATGGTCAAGCTGCGTGTGTTCTTTTCGATACGGGTGCTACTCACTCGGTCATTTCTACTGCTTATGCTAAGAACATTAGGATGCTCCCTATGCCACTAGAGAATAGACTTACTATTTCCACACCTTTGAGGGACTCTGTATTAATCACCCATGTATACAAGAGTCTTCCCCTAGAATTTGACGGTAAGGTTCGTCCTGTTGACGCACTTCCGCTGGACATGAATGACTTTGACATGATTTTGGGCATGGATTGGCTATCCAAGCATCATGCTACCATAGACTGCCATTCATATCGAGTTATCTTCGGTGATGTTAATGAACCAGAGTACACTCATAACGGGTTCGTACCCGGACGGTCTGTACAAATCATATCTACCATGCAAGCGCGTACACTACTGTCACATGGCTGCGAGGGTTATCTAGCTACGGTTCAGAACATGGATGTTGAATCTCCATCAATTCAGGATCAACCAATAGTGTCGGAATTCCAAGATGTATTTCCAGCAGAACTACCAGGCATACCACCTGCACGAGAAGTGGAATTCAATATCGAGCTTATTCCAGGAGCTGAACCGATCTCCAAGGCTCCTTATCGCATGGTTCCCATAGAGCTAAAGGAGCTGAAGGATCAACTGCAAGAACTTCTAGAACGAGGTTTCATTCGACCGAGCGCATCTCCATGGGGTGCACCGGTCCTAATTGTTAAGAAGAAGGACGGCAGTATGCGTCTTTGCATAGACTATCGCGAGCTCAACAAGATTACTATACGGAATAGGTATCCACTGCCGCGTATAGACGATCTGTTTGACCAACTCCAAGGGGCCAAACACTTCTCCAAGATTGATCTTAGGTCAGGCTATCATCAGCTACGGGTTAAGGAGCAGGACATGGCCAAGACTGCTTTTCGTACCCGCTATGGCCACTACGAATTTGTAGTTATGCCATTCGGCCTGACCAATGCTCCAGCAGTGTTCATGGACTTGATGAACAGAATCTTCCATGAATTTCTGGACAAGTTCGTCATTGTCTTCATCGATGACATCTTGATTTTCTCAAAGTACAAGGAGGAACATGAAGACCATCTTCGTACAGTACTACAGATTCTTCGCCAGAAGCAGCTGTATGCTAAATTCTCCAAGTGTGAGTTCTGGTTAGACAAGGTGGCATTCTTAGGTCACATTGTATCAGCAGAAGGAATCACTATGGATCCAACGAAGGTTGAGGCCATTACTAAGTGGCCGAGGCCGACATCAGCAACGGAAGTCCGCAGTTTCTTAGGCTTAGCTGGCTATTACCGTAGGTTCGTGGAGAACTTTTCCCGCTTAGCACTACCATTGACCAAACTGATGCGGAAAAGGGAGAAATTCGTCTGGACTGAAGAACGAGAGAAGAGCTTTGAAGACCTGAAGCAGAAGCTAGTATATGCACCTATTCTTACTCTCCCATCTAGTACGGGTGGATTTCAAATCTACAGTGATGCAGCGGGGAAGGGACTTGGCTGTGTTATCATGCAACATGGGAAAGTGATCGCGTACGCTTCACGGCAGCTTAAGCCTTATGAAGAGAATTACCCTACGCATGACCTGGAACTTGCTGTAGTCATGTTTGCATTGAAGATATGGAGGCACTACTTATATGGAGAATCATGTGACATTTTCACGGACCACAAGAGTTTGAAGTATATCTTCACTCAACGTGAATTGAACATGAGACAGAGGAGATGGTTAGAGCTGTTGAAGGATTATGACATTAATCTACAGTATCATCTCGGAAAGGCGAATGTAGTAGCAGATGCACTTAGCAGGAAGTCCGGAATGATCAACGACATTAAAATTGAGGAGGAAATCATAAGAGACTTGGAGCGACTAGACATAGAGATCATGGTACGTGGACAACACGGTTACTAGGCTAATCTTAGAGTAGAACCCGAGTTACTCTCTAAGATCAAGGAAGCTCAGAAGGATGATGGAGAAATCTGGGCGATAATTCAGAATTGGAGAAACAGACGAAATTCAGAGTAGATGCAGATGGTATCGTATGGCAGGGCACGAGACTTTTGTGTTCCTGATGATCAAGAACTCCGAGAAGCTTTGTTAGCTGAATCTCATAGCTCTCCATTCTCTATACATCCTGGTTCGACTAAGATGTACCATGACATCAAACAGTACTTTTGGTGGAGTGGTCTGAAATAGGATGTGGCCACTTACGTCTCCAAATGTCTTACCTGCCAGCAGGTTAAGATCGAGCATCAGCGATCTGGCGGTCTCCTTCAACCGTTAGAAATTCCAGAGTGGAAGTGGGACAAAATCACCATGGATTTTGTTACTGGTCTTCCGTCTACCAAGAGGAAGCACGATGCAATTTGGGTTATCGTAGATCGACTTACCAAATCAGCTCATTTCTTACCGATCCGCAAGGAAGATCCGGTAAGTAAACTCGCCGATACATATAGAAGAGAGATCATGAGACTCCACGGTGCTCCATCCAGCATCGTCTCAGACAGAGATCCTCGTTTCACTTCGCGATTTTGGAAGAGTCTGCAGAAAGCTTAGGGTACACAACTTAAGCTTAGCATGACTTTTCATCCTCAAACAGACGGGCAGTCGGAGCGAACGATTCAGACACTGGAAGACATGTTGAGGTCATGTGCGTTGGAATGGACGGGTGATTGGGACGATTACATCTGTTTGGTGGAATTTGCATACAACAACAGTTGGCACGCAAGTATCAAGTGTGCTCCTTCCGAGATGCTGTATGACAGAAAGTGTCGCGCCCTAATCTGCTGGGATCAGGTTGGCGAGCGAACACTTGAAGGACCAGAAATCATAGAGATGACCAATGAAAGGATAGCAGTAGCTAAGCAGAAACTTCAGGAAGCACGGTCACATCAGAAGAGTTACGCCGATAAGCATTGTAGGGACATACATTTTAACGTAGGAGATCACGTCTTCCTTAAGGTTTTGCCGGCACGTGGTGTTAGACGCTTCGGGATTAAAGGGAAGCTCAGTCCTCGTTTCATCGGACCGTTTGATATCATTGAACGAGTCGGTGAAGTATCTTACCGGTTAGCGTTACCTCCGCAGCTTTCGCATGTACACAATGTGTTTCATGTGTCCTTACTCAGAGGGTACTAGTATCATCCCCTTCACATGGTTCAGTATCCACTGGAACAGATACGTGAAGATCTCACCTTCATAGAAGAACCCGAACGAGTTCTTGACAGACAAGAACGAGTCATGAGAAGGAAGACGGTTCCATTCGTCAAAATCCTTTGGAGGGATCATACCGAGCGGGAAGCCACTTGGGAGACAGAGGAGTCTATCCGGGCTTCTTACCCTCATTTTATATTTTGAATTCGGGTATGTTCTTATTTTCCAGTTTACTTTATCTATAATTCGGGGACGAATTATTCTTTTAGGGGGGAAGAGTTGTAAAACCCGCATGCTTTTACCATGAATAGTACCCTTAAGATCGTACGTACTAGATTAAAACTTTCCTTTTATAGTATGATTACGTTCACGTATAAGTATTGTAAGTATTACGTACGTGTTAGAACACGATAAGTATTTATTACGTATGAACACACAATATTTATTTTAAACAATAATTAATCACGAACATGCGATCATGAAATCATGAACGTAAATTAATCACGAGCTAATATTAATTACGTATATATATTTATTACGAGCACGAATAAATATATTAAGTCACGGTTAATAATTAACGAGAACACATAAAACACGAACACGATAAAACACGAACGGACACTAAAATAATTAGACTCGGAAAAAGGTATGGGTACCCCATGTGGGGCCCCCTACCCGCGGCTACACCAAAGGGATGGGCCAAGCCCATCAAACTTTTACTAACAAGGGGTTATGGTAAAAACCTTTAGTCATTATTCATTTTACAGTAAATTAACAAAAACCCTAAAAAGATTTTTCTCCTTCTCCTTGCTCTCTCTTTGGCCGCCGGATTAAAGACACAAAAAGGGGGTGTTCGTTTGATTTTGATCTTGAATTTTGTGCAAGCATTCGTGTGTGTTCATCCTCGTTTGATTCACGCATTCGGTATACCTTTTTAATCAATTCTTTTATGTTTTGATTTAATAAATTAAATAAGATCATGATGTTTTTAAAAAGCTAATTAAAAACATTAATTAAACATGTAAATGGTAAACAAAGGATTTAGGGGTGTTTGATGTGGCCGGCGCCTAAACCGAACCCCCAAGGGGTCTCGGTTTGTCTTATGAACCACCACCGAGACCTCAAGGTATCGGTTTGGTGGTGTGGGTCCCACGGCATCAGCAAACATGGGAGAACCCCGAAATGGTTCGGGGTATGGTGTTGATTACGGGTCCGGTTCATGATTTCTAGTCACGATCCGGTTCATTGATTATGTTAAGATTATGATTTTAATAGTTATATGTTAAAAATTAAATTAATAAAATATGACATGATTAATTTAATTAACATGACTTAGGTTATAATTTAATTATTAGATCATGGATTTTTAACCTAAGTATTTATATTTTCTAACTATAATTAATTAATTATTAAAAAGCATGACTATAATTAATTAATTAACATTACTTAGGTGATATTATTAATAATTAATAATACATGTTTTAACCTAAGTATTTAACTTTATTTAATTAAAAACATGATATATTTAATTAAATACTTTTAACCTATAGTTTATTTAAATCACATGTAATAATTAATAAACTATACCTTATATCATTATGACTTAGAAAAATAATCAGAAAACACTTAAGCTTATATAATTAGCTTATTTAACCAGCTTATATCTAATTATGGAAACTTTCTATTTTTAGAAACTTATTTAATTAAGTCAACTAATCTATTTATGAAAACTTTCTATTTTTAGAAACTTATCTATTTTAAGCAGTAATTCTATTTTTGGAAACTTTCTATTTTTGGAAACTTTCTTTTTTTGGAAACTTTCTATTTTTGGAAACTTTCTATTTTTGGTAACTTTCTATTTTTGGAAACTTTCTATTTTAGGAAACCTGCTATTTTTAGAAAGTTACTTATTATTATACAGTAAGTATAATAATACATGAAATACAAGTAATACTTAATCAGAATAGACAAAATATAAGATAAACACAGTTTAAAAGCTTAAAACAGTAAAACATGACATGAAAGTGTAAAATAAGCTAAGACATGACATAAAACCAGTTACGTATTTAGTAATCAGATACTTATACACGTATGTATTTATGTAGCATTAGTGATACCGAAGTAGGACTCTCCTCAGTTCGTCTTCTTCGTTCACTGGACATAAGGTACGGATTCCCGTCCTTTCAGTATGGACATTCTTTCCTTATTAGGATTCCCCGTATGCAGCCAACTGTTTTCCCGTAGTATAAGTTTATATGTTTGATTTGCTTATGTTTAATTTAGAATACCTATAGCCATATACATGCATGACCAGTTTCACCTAGTTATGGAGGTACCATAACCATAACATTAGAGGCACTGGTGTTATGACTTCCCCACGGCGGAGTGATTGCTCGTGGCGTCCCTTCTGCTTTTGGCCATATTATTATACTTATCATGTGGGATGCATGGGTGCATCCTAGTTACATGTTTTCAGCAGATTACTCAGTGTGAATGTGATGTGTGCCTTGCATCCTTCACAAGGAGCTAATCCCTCCTACCCAAACCAGTATATTAAATTAGAGGCAGCCCCTCGAATTTGCATGATGAGGTCACCTCTCCAAGTATTCATGCACGGTGGATTTTCATGACCTATATTGGCTAATGGTAGAATATGTTAAACAGTATTTATAAGATAAACATAAGGCTTTTCAAACTATAAAACCAGTTTACCAAGACTTAACCGGGTTATTCGGGACTTAGTTTCTTCCGCTGTTATATGCTTATATGCTTATATTATTCATGCTTTATTATACATCCGTGCACTGAGCGTATTGCTCAACCATTTTCCTTTTCTATGTTCCCAAAACGGCAGGTACTCAGGGACGCTCGTAGACTTTAAGCGTATGTGCATATGGACTGGAAGCTTTCTAGCCTTTCTTTACTTTATGCATTATCTTTACTTTGATACTCTTGCCATGGACATTGTTTAGTCCTTTCATTTACAGTACTTATGTTTGTGTGTGATGAGATTTACTTTTGGACTACCGATGTTTGATTCCGGTATTTTCCTTTTATGGTCATGTAATGTTTAGACATTTATCCTTGTATGCTTTGATGACACGCCATAGTTATGCGTGACATTCCATTATCAAAATGGGGTGTTACAACATAAGTCATCAGCATGACTTTTAAAGATTAAGTCTGTAGGCACTCTTTTTTGTTCTTTTGCTTGGGCTTCTAATCATAGCACCTTGTGAAGGTTGAGTATGAGCCTGTGATGCTTGACTGTATGCCTGTGAACCTTGATTATTTGCATGTGTAACTTGTCTTGGTTGTGTTGGCTGTGTGTTTTTGTTCTAGCAACAGAGCTTGTACCAACAACATCAGTCTTCCTTTTCCCTACAGATTGTCTTGGTTGTGTTGGCTGTGTGGTGTTTGTTCCAACAACAGAGCTTGTACCAACATCAGCAGTCTTCCTTTTCCCTACATTACTTGTACCAACAACAACAGTTTTGTTCCTATCACAACTGCTTTTGTTGTGTCCTGCACTTTTACACAAACCACATGTAATCCCTTTACCAGCCCTGGTTAGTTTATTACCTTTCACCAACAAAATCTCTCCTTTACTCTTCTTTCTTTTTGTTGATGGTCTCCCAATCCGTGGATGAATTTTTGGTGGCAGAAGAGTGGTTGGACAGTTAAATTCAGCCCATAAATCCCTGCTATTAACAGGGTTAACCTTGTGTGAATACACAGCTTTTCAAGTGGCCAATTTGTATGATTCATGGACCCAATCCTCAGGTATGCCTACATCATAACCATTGTCTAACATATCATGTATTGCAGCAACTGCATGCTTTCAGGGTATTCCTTATATCTCCCACTTCCTACGTGAACATGTCTTATGAGGCAAGTTAACAACATACTGTTTTTCTAGGAAACCCTTAACCCGGTAAAGATCAGACCCATTCCAATCAACTATGCACTCACTAGCAGCAGTCTTAATCCTTTCAAACACCTTAACAACAGCAGGGGTCAAAGGGCCATCACTTTTTTCAATTAATTTTTGCACAATTACAATCATTTTCATAAGATATTCCCCTCACATGTTCTAAAGCTATAATTATAGGACTGTCTCTAGCATCTAACAACTGTTTGTTAAAGACCTCACAAACATTATTTATTAATAGGTCACAATAGGCTCTACCTAGAATTTTTTTGAAAATGTTATTCATTAGACAACTTATTAAGTTAACATATGATTAAGTTAAAAATAAAACAAACTCACAAATAAACAAAACACTTACAAGAAATTTTAAAGGTAAACCATTACCTTTTGTCTATCTGTGATGAAGGTGAAATTAGAGTTGGTGTAGAGATTCAAGTCATCAACTAGACACTTTAAGAACCATGTCCATGAATGTTGGTTTTCTGATTCAACTATTCCATAAGCAACATGATAGATGCCATTATTTGCATCCACCCCCCTGCAACTAACATTTGACATGGATAATGGCCTCTCATGAAGGCACCATCTAAACCTAGTAATTCTCTTCCACTTTCCTTAAATCCCTTTTTCAGAGCCCCCAAACACACATAGATTCTCCTAAACATCCTAGTTGAACTTTCATGATTTTCTTCACCATAAACATCAATCTTACAAGTCGTATCTGGATTACACCTCTTTAACTCCATTACATAGTCTCTCAATAGAGAATATTGAACCTTAACATCACCTCTCAAATACACTTCTGCTTTTGCCTTAGCCCTAAAGGCTTTATCCTTTGAAATAGCAACATGAAACCTTTCTGAATTTGTTCTTGAACAACTTTAACAGGGATGTCTGGATTCATAATCAGCAGATTTTTGATGTGTTTTGAAAGAAAAGTAGATGTATAGTATTTTATCTTTCTAGATTGCAAGGAATGATGATCATCCTTGAATGTTTTTATGACCTACTTTTCTTTTTCTCCTTTTAATAAGTACAACAACCATAAACAACATATTTTGTCATTTTTTGAAAGCTCGTTTAACTTATTAGAGGTTATAGCATTGTCCTCATTTGGACCTTGTATTTTCTCAAGTTTATGGTTTTTGCTAGGAACAAAACCATTAAGAACTACCCTAATTCTTACTGGATCATTCCTCTTAAAATGCAAGTTTCTCCTACTCTCAACAACATAGCTTCTAATTAATTGTTTAGCAGCATCTCTATTAACAAACTCTCTTCCTACATAAAATTTGGCTGATGAGTGAAATTTCTTTAACTTTCTAAGCCTTAGTCTTCTAGCATTTTCGGAGACATCCTCTATGTCACTTTCTAGTGAATCAAAATCTAAAACCTCTAAGTTATCTTCACTCACAGTAACATTAGGTACCATAAGATCATTGTCATTTTTTTCAATACTTGATTCACCTACTTCAAAATGGAACTCATTCATGTTAACTTCTACGTCCTTAACTACATGTTCATCATCTACAACGTCATTTCCAGGCTCATTTTCCATTTCAGACCCACTCTCAATTTCATCTTCTTTCTCAACTAACTCAACATACACATACATAACCTTGTGCATATGAACGTAACTTAAAAAGTTTTGGTAATCACTATCAGTAACCAAAGGCTTTACACCAACTTCTAAAGTCTTAAGTGGAATCTTATAGTAGTAAAGTACTTGCTGGTCCATCTAATAACCTAAACTATTCATAACGGTATTCAAAATAGCATCACTAAAATTATCCTTATTCACCATATCAACAAAACAAATCTCACCTTCAATGTATTCCATGTTCGGAGCATCACTAAGCTTTTCATAGTAGTGACATTTTTTGCTAAACAATTGTTCATACACATCTTTTAACATAGAAAATAACGATTGTCATAATTGGATACATAATAATTAGGTCAAATTAAACAATAAGGTAATTAATCATGAAATTAAACAATAAATTAAAAAACTTACCAAAAAGAGCAATGTCAAATTCCTCACCTTTGGGTCTGATGAAAAAGTCTGGAACAGGATCATCCATGGTTAACAAAGCTTGGGGAGGCGTATGAGATGGAGAAATGAAACGATTGGTGCAACAGTGAAACACTCGGTTTAAAAAATAAGGGTTATAACCAATTGGAATGGGTAAGCCCATGGACCCAAACCGGGTTTTTATATATTTAATAAGAGAATTGACAAATGTACCCCCACAGAGAAATAGCCTTTTAACGAGAGTTAGTTTCAGGGAGGCTCGTTGCTACTTACCTTCGTCCTCCGGGAGACCGCCTGCATTTTTATGAAGTTAGGGAGCAAACATGCATTTTTGGCAAACCACAAAGAGTAAACTTGCATTTTACTCTATTTTTATCATATTTACAACTTTAATATATCCACTAATACAACTTTTAAACATTTTAACAAAAGTGATTTCTTCTTGTTCTTTTTAATCTTAAATATGAATAACTAGATTGTTATCCTCATAAACAAAATTTGCTTAAAAATCGATCATTTTGAATGGTTGATAGTCATCCGAAATAAAATACCTAAATACTTTTCTTTCGTCGTTCTTTTTATGACTTATTACTTCGAAATCCACTACTTTCCACATGCTCTTTGTGCCTTATTGCCTTCAAATAACACTTGTTTGACACTTTTTCGTTCACAAACCTAACAAAATTTGGCAACCTTTCGAAATAGGGAGCCATTAGTTCTGGATGTTAGTATGAATATACCGAACGAATATTGCATTAAAATAATGACACGACCTAATAAAGTAGTACTTAAAATGTCGACCAGTTTCTTGACTTGCTAAATCCTATCTAGGTTAAAATGACTTGATTTGACTTGTGTTAATTGAAAAATATTATTATCTTAGTCATGAAGGACAAATTACAATTTGTGTTAGGGGTGGTTATTGGTACCCCTCCTAAATGGATTCCAATACCCCCTAACTTTTTTATTTTTTTGATTTTTTTTGATTTTTTTTAATTTTTATAATTTTGTTTTTGTTATAAAACTGTGAAACGGAAAATGCGGAATAAAAAATATAAAATTTAACATGTTAAAAACAGTAAACTGTCAAAATATACGGAACAGAAACTGACAGAAAACTGTGATGTACAGTTAAAAGGGGACAAAAGGGAGGTATTAGAAGTATTTTTTTGTACTTTTATGAAATTAGAGAGAGTATTAGTAACATCACCCTTTGTGTTTGACAGTATCGTGTTAGCTGTTTTACTTTATGTCTTTGTTCTAGTTCAACTACAAAAATCTATTGTCATACCAAAACAACAACAGAAGTATTAACAAAGTTATAAAACATAAACCAGATAGAGATCCATTTGCTTTAACTTTAAATTTACAGCGAATTTAATAAAGGGTTTTGCTAACAGCCCTATGGGTTTTTTTTAAGGTTACTATAATTAAAATTAAACATTTAATTAATATAAAACCTTCCATGTTTAAATAACTTAATTGATAATTCAACATTTAATTATGATAAATAATTCCATGTTTAACTACACATTCCATAATTGTAATATTTAAATACATATAAATATGGAAATAATGAATTCATTTAATGCAATTTTATATAAATGGCAGCCTTAAGAAAAACCCATAGGCTGCTGTTAGCAAAACCCATTTAGGAGTATATTTTTTCCCTAAACTTTGGTTTCCTTTTGCCAAATACGTCTACCTTTTTTCCTCTTTACAATACTCGTTCAATATTTATATTTGGTAGTAGTTTCCACTTTCCACAATTTAGGATACCTTTTTAATCTACTCCATTATTAGAAATTTTAAGAATTGGCATATTATTTTCTGTCAAACGTGTATTTTTATAGTTGCAAAAACTCCTTATTGTCAAATAATTAAAAATATGCTAATTAATTTGTTAGTCGGTATTCGGTGATTCGATTAGGTTGATCCAATAAACGAATCAATGAACGGTGACTCGATAAAGATGACTCGACAGTCAATCCCGTAATATTGTAAAAAATAACGACTTTTATTTATAGTAAAAGATGTTATTTTTACGGGAAAGTAATGATAAATAAAATAAGTCTCTTCACAATTTTTCTATAATTTTAGAACTATACTGGATAGTTAAATTAAGGGTTTTTCTACATGTTAAGCCATATTTATTAAACACTAACTTTCCTTTTATATTAAAAAATACATTAAATTTAATTAAATACACTTAAAATTCACTATATATAAATAACAATTTACATTTAATAAACCTAAACTTTACTTTTATATAAATACAAATATGTGCATTGAGGACACATGTTAGAAATTCCTTTAAATTAAACCACGGAAAAGTAAGAAAAGCTGAAATCATCAATTAAATATGGTGAGAATCGAGTATATAAACTGACAACTTGTTAAAATAACCATTTCACATATCGTTATGTCCATATTCATATTCAATACTCGTAACTTATTATATTATATGATGTTATGTAAATAAAGGTCTTCTAGAAAATATTTAGTTTTTCCATCCCTTTCAGTTTCATTCACACACAAATTAAGAGTTTATTTGTATTCTATGTATTCAAGTCAGGTGTATTACAATTCACCAAATTAGGTTTCATTAAAAGTAGCTACAACTCAATCATCGTATTAGGTCGATAGTACTTTCACCAATAGCCATTTCGTAATATCTAAGTTTGCTTTTATAAGAAAAAACCAAAAATTTGTGTTAGATAGATACATCTTGTGATATATAAAACCAAACTCAATAATGACCCACAAATATATTATTTTGGAAAACATAACAAGTAGAGGTGTTAAAAAAATCGAGAAGTCGACGAATCGAGACGAACCACTCAATCCGAGACAGAAAAACTGGGAACCATAGAAACCGAAATGAAAAAAAACTTGTTTATCACGGTTCGGTTTTGAATAGTAAAAATAAATTCTCTCACTGCAACGAATAGAAAAAATGTTTCAACTAATCAAACTGAATCGACTCGTGAACACCTCTAATAACAGGTCCGTACGTAGGTGCATGTCCTTGTACATTTCTATATG
Source organism: Glebionis coronaria (assembly GCA_025667525.1). Classification (NCBI taxonomy): domain Eukaryota; kingdom Viridiplantae; phylum Streptophyta; class Magnoliopsida; order Asterales; family Asteraceae; genus Glebionis; species Glebionis coronaria. The sequence continues at coordinate 22,136,669 of CM046881.1, read as the reverse complement.
TTACAAAAATATAATTCTTGAAGTCATATCTTTGATGTTGTCATATTTAGATCTCTAAGATTTGCGTATCAAACTATTAATAATTTTATGTTTCGTTTATGATGTTTTAACATAAAGGAAACGATTAGTCCTTGTATGATTTATGTAAACATTAATAAATATTTTAGAAAATTAAACATTACGTAACACAATATAAGAATGAAACTTAGCATCATGAAACACATAACATTTAACCAATTTATATAGTAATTAATGACATTATATTTTCTTTTAAAGATACTTAATGACATTAATTAAGTTATATTACAGAAGATCAAGATCCTACCTCTGTATATCATAAACATTCTTTCAGCCCTAGTTTCATTCGAGTGCGGGTCGTCGATCCAGGACGTACCTTCACCGGATCAGTTTCTCAATCACCGTCGCAATTCCCCTCTCATCGCGGCAACCAGCATACCACGCGCAATGTCTTCTAGTACACCTCTTTTAAGCAATCTCTTAACTCAAATAAAGAGTGACCACAATAAACCTACTAGTACAAAAACAAGTAAGACCTCTCCAAGTAGGGCCTTCACAAACCAGAAAAAATCCTTAAAATCAACACACAAGTTTAGTACAATAGTATGGTGTCATTTCCTACCATCCACTATATAACTCAAAACATAAACCAACATTTGCACATTTGCACAACACACATTCAATGTTTTGTATTGTATGTGAAAGAGAAACACCCATAAAACAACAACTAAAAAACCAAACTTTTTTTTCATTTTTTGTCACTTAAACCCACACAAAACCCTTTTTAAAAAACACCACATTTTTTCTTATTTCATAACATGCCCACTTTTCATCTTCTTTATAAATTCTTCATTTTTTTCTCATTATATCTCCAAACTAGCTTCTCACTTTCATCAAAAGTTACAATCCTACCCCTCAAGATCCAACAAATTACCCCCGGGCCCCTCCCGAACGTACCTAAAAAACTCTCATTTAACCACAATGTGACTTTAACCGTTAGCCTTACCGTGGGGTCACCGCCGCAGCCGGTCATCATGGTACTTGATACCGGCAGCGAGCTTACGTGGCTCCACTGTAAAAAAACACAAACACAAAAATTAACATACGACCCGAAAAATTCAACCTCGTACAAACCTATCACATGCTCATCACCCATTTGCGTAACTCGAACCCAAGACTTTTCGATACCCGCTTCGTGCGACCCGAAGAAGCTTTGCCATGCTACATTATCTTACGCAGACGCCACGTCAGTTGAAGGTAACCTAGCTTATGAAAATTTTCATTTTCAGGATTTGGATGAACCGGGGGTTATATTCGGGTGCATGGATGCCGGTTCAAGTACGAACCAAGAAGAAGACTCGAAAACGACCGGGTTAATGGGTTTGAACCGGGGGTCATTGTCTTTTATTACACAAATGAGTTATCCTAAATTTTCGTATTGTATATCGGGTCAAGATACAACTGGTGTGTTGATATTTGGTGAGCTTAATGCCACGTGGCTACCGGCGTTGACTTATACACCAATGGTGAAAATGTCAACGCCGTTGCCTTATTATGACCGGGTCGCTTATACAGTTCAGCTTGAAGGTATAAAAGTATCGGGTACGGTTTTACCTTTACCAAAATCCGTATATGAACCGGACCACACCGGGGCAGGTCAAACGATGATCGACTCGGGTACTCAGTTCACATTCCTTTTAGGACCGGTTTACACAGCTTTGAAAAACGAGTTCATGAAACAAACTAAGAACATACTACGTGTGTACGAGGATACCAACTTTGTGTTCCAAGGTGCAATGGATTTATGCTACCGAGTGGAGCGAAACCGTGTCGGGTTATTCCCCGTTTTGCCGAACGTGAGCATGGTGTTTCGGGGGTCCGAAATGATGGTTACGGGTCAAAAGCTGTTGTATAAAGTTGATGGGTTAGGGAATAAAGGTGATGACATATATTGCTTTACGTTTGGGAATTCAGATTTGTTAGGGATTGAAGCTTATGTCATTGGACATCATCATCAAGAGAACATGTGGATGGAATTTGATGTTGTTAATAATCGGGTCGGCTTTGCCGAGGTTAGGTGTGATTCTGTTGGTCAAAAGCTTGGAGCTGACTTATTATAGTCTCAACATAAAGATTTGCGTCTTAATGTTGTTTCACGTATCGTCAGTAAACGATACGTGAACCAACATTGAGATTGTTTTTGTGAGAAAGTTAGTTGCCAGACATGGATTTTGAACCGTTGGATGATGTTTTTGTCGGATGTTTGTTGAGGTGACAATTGTTTGGTAAGAAATGGGGTCCTGGAACTGAAAAGTATCTTAGAATAATGTTACAACAGTTCACTGACTTGTCTATTGTTTGAGTTGTAATCCAATAGTGTTACTAGTTAAATTCTTTAATTACTTTTTGTTAATATAAAATTCCTTGTTACAGTAGTAAAAAAATATTGTAGTAATAGCTGTTGTATTAAGTTACTTTGATTATTTTATTTTCCAAAGTTTTCTGTTGAGCCAACAAGTTGTTATTCTAGGGTTTCTTCTTTCAATAACATCGTGTTTTGAGTACAATGGAATCACTTGAAGCGTATTGATAATTACTATGAGTGACGATTTCTGACACGATACGAAATTTGATTTGAAATCGATACAAAAATTAACAAGTTTAGATCGAATGTGATAGTTTTTAGTCAGAATTGAGTCGATTCATATGACATATTTATTAAACAGGTCATGTTTATGTTAAGATTATTTTAATCGGGTTAACCTGATAAGTCGTTTAAAATCTTAAAAATTATATATATCTTGTTCGTTACTCATGTCAGCATTTTCAATTCTGATATTTATCTCGAGCTCTTGTCAGCCGAACTTCTTATACATGTTAAATCACTACAACAAAATCAAGGGTTAGGGTCGAAAATTTCGACCCTAAATACAAAGGGTATTCGACCCTAAATTTTAGGGTCGAAATATTCGACCCTAACTGCTCGACCCAAACTATTTGACCCTAAAAAACTAGGGTCGAAATACCCTATGTAATTTAGGGTCGAAAAAATGGGGCCCACCACTTTTCAGCAAAACTTTTGACCAAAATTTAGGGTCGAATGCCTTTGTAATTTAGGGTCGAATGCCTTTGTAATTTAGGGTCGAAATTTTCGACCCTAAATAATATCCACGTGTAATTTAAAAAACATTGTGAAAACGTTTTTTTTTTTTAATTTATTAAATTAGGGTCGAAATTATCTTTCAATTTTAGGGCCGAAAATTTCGACCCTAAATATTATCCACGTGTAAATTAAAAAAACATTGTGAAAACGTTTTTTTTTTTAATTTAATAAATTAGGGTCGAAATATTTTTCAAGTTTAGGGTCGAAAATTTCGACCCTAAACATTTTATATTAGTTTTTTTTGCAGAAATCCTGTGTGCAGGTTGGATTTAGGGTCGAAATTTTCGACCCTAAGACTTAGGGTCGAAAATTTCGACCCTAACTATAAGTTAGGGTCGAAATTTCGACCCTAACTATATAGTTAGGGTCGAAATTTCGACCCTAAATGGTTTCTGGGCAAAAAAAAAACTGCATTTTGCAGCTTGTTTCCAGATTTTTTCCGACATTTTTTCCGGAAAAAAATATATATTTCAACAAATCCACAATATTACAAATCACTAAACAATACAATACTAATAATTTACAATACGTTAAATAGCCAAAACGTTAGAATACATTTTATTTCACAAATGTAACAAGTCTAAATTTATTACACATCACAATAAATCCATGTTTCACAATTTAACAAGTCTTAAGTTATTACACAAAATAAAAAGTCTAAAACCAACAACTCCTAATCTGAATAGTCCCCGGCCTGATCATCATCCCCCTCATCAGCATCCGAGTTAATTAGCTCATTATCGGACATGTTGTTGGCATTCTCAAGATCTTGAGCCAACTCGTCGACGGTCCGAGTATCATTTTGATGAGGATTTAGGCTGACGGTATAGTTGGGACTTTCCCGAGAGTTAGAACTCGAGGGGCCAGTGGTGTTGACAACGGGTCGATTACAGTTGTTGAAATTGTTATTTTGGGTAATTGGAGGTTGGAGTGGGTTGAGTGGATCATTATATGGAAATCCGGGAGGGGGAGGAATACCACGGAACTGGGGCATAACAGGGACCTGAGACATACCAGGGAACTGAGGCATACCAGGGAACTGAGACATGCCAGGCATAGAATCGAATTGGGGTGGCGGTACAAAAGGGTTATTAGGTCTGGTATACCCTCGACCCACATGTGAAGTATAATGAGAAATCAAATGACTTAGGCGGGCATTGTTTACCTCAGCATTTTGTTGCGCCACACTAGCATACATATGGGCCAAATTAGCCCGTTGCTGCGCCTCCTCGGTTTGCTTCCTCAACAGCTATTTTTCTTGCTCATGAATCCTAAGTACCTCCGGGAGTTGTTCTCGAGTCACTCCCTCACTATAAGAACTACTCCCGCATCCATATGAGGTACCACCACCCGGCAACTTCCTGCCCCTGCCGATGATATTTTGAGTGTTGCGGCTCGGATTTACTAGATCAATTATTTCTTGATCACTTTTGTACTGCTCAGCACCGCAAGAAATCGCTTCTTTTATGGCCATCATTCTCGACTGTGAAAAAGAAAGAGAAAAAAAGAAGTTAAAAACAAATAAAAATATGTTATTAAAGCATGTATAAATTAAATTACTTACATATCTGTCTTGATTTTCCTCGGACATAGTGCCATTCTTGTTTGTGCGTGCCCTCTTCCAAGTTTGTATAAGGTCCTCGTGGGACCCATGCTTGACTTTCTGTACAATATCAAATAAATTAATAACAAGATCTTTACCAAAAAAAATTAATAACAAGATACAAATAAACAATATAAAACTTTTAAATGATCACAAAAACTATAACGATTCTTACATATTCGTTCCTTCCTTGAGCGAATGATTTTTTCCCTTGATGTGTAGAAACTTTGTTTTTCGAGCGGTTAACTGCATTAACTTCACTTCTCCTCACCTGTTTCGGGTCGGACCAATAACGGCACAAATCAAGCCACTCCCTTGCTGATCTGTTGCCCCATGTAGAACTCGTGGGGGCAGTACAAGCGCCGCTTCCTCGGCCGAATCATGGATAGAATAATAGTCACACTTTAACTTGTTCTTATTTTTACAGTTAATTCCAGTTTTTATCCTTTCTCCCACTACATATGTTATCCCGCCATAAGTCACACTATCACGACTATCCAACCAACCCGTCAGGTTGAAATAGGTATACATGTAAACATATGTATTTAAATAAACAAACAATTTTCAACCAAAACAGTTAATAAGACTAGATGTAACGCAAACAATTAATACCTCAAGTGTAGGAAAGATATGGGTTTTGAGGTGCAATGGTATCTGTTCCCACTCGCAAGCAAGTGGAAGTGGTCGGACTGTTTCGCCCATCAGAGAACTCAACATCGCAGCATTATCAGCTAACGGATGGAAGCTATTAAGATCATAAATATCAAATGAAACTGGCAGAGGTCCTCCATGCGCCCTATGCTTCCTCCTTAGGCTCGTATTAACCGTAACCATATGTGGTATCGGGTCACCTGCAAAGATTAGTTATTGAAGTTATTGATTCGTGAAAATTCAAACACACTTAATTAACAATAAGAGTTGACATAAAATAAAAATAAATCATAATTTCTTACTTTCGCAATTGCCAGGTACGGACTTTGTAGGTCGTCTAGGTGGAATACCACCACCATCCCCACCGTGTGATCTACCACCTACACACGCCATCTGTAATATAACAAGTACATGAACACACAATTTCGTGGACCGGTTAATGCTAATACACAAATTCATAAAAATTTACACATTTAAACATATAAGAACAATTCCATTAAAAAAAATTACACATCTAAAGATTAAATCATTGTTTCATTCAAATTACAACTTAAGATCAATTATCACAATCTGAATCATCGCTAGATAAAACTTCTTCAACAACATTATTAGGGTTCACTTCATCATCATCAGACATTTCAACATCATCATCATCAAGGGCATGTGCAACGTCATCATCTTCATTATTGATTAGATCGTCATCGTCTTCATTAACCTGTGTGGCGGACACTTCTGCCGATTCGTCATGCAAACTCAAATTTGTATCCTCCAAACAAGTCAAACCAACATTCAGCGTAAAATTTGATGAACTGCTACCATGTATAACATCTTGATCGGACTCTTCAACATCGCCATGATAAACATGTTCGACCACCTTCCAACCCTTTGGTTTTCTAGCAAGGTCTTCAAGGTAAAATAATTGTGATACTTGTGTCGCAAGAATGTATTGGTTATTTTTGTGAAATTCCTTATTAGTCAAAATATGATGTATGCCCTGCTCAATGTAAGAACGTCTATTGCGTTTCGTACAATTTGGGGGGTTAATGGTGTCAAACCATTTACATCGAAACAACACAACCTTGCGGTTCCCGATATAAGTGAGCTCCAGAATTTCTTCGAGTTGACCATAATACATCTCTCCATCAAGCCCGGCTGTTGAAACACCGCTGCATTGAGTGGTGTGAAGTTTATCGCGTTCATGTATCACAAACCTCACACCGTTAACTACGCAAGCGGGGTATGTACATGCAATAGTATGTCCACATGCCAAAGAGAATAACTCTTCATTACAGTCGCTTGTCATTTTTTTTCACGAATCTACGAAAGAGATACAAACATATTTAGATATATGAGCAATAACTCCAAGGTAATATATCTAATGTATTTACCTTGTGACTAAACCAGGTGGGAAACCTCGTTTCCACGTTATCAGGCGATTCTCTGCAAAAGTTCATGATATTAGGATAAGTCATCTCGAAAGAAGATTTTTTAAAATATAGATAAGGAAGAGACATACTCTTTGTAAGCCAAGATGTCTGATTCGATTTTAGGACTGTTGTTAAGTATATACCATACAACTGCCCGCGTAACATCTAAACTCATATGAATATCTTTGACTCTACCCATCAGTTTGCATGCGGACCGGAACACCTGGAATTTATCTTTTTGTTCAGGCAAACCGTCGTCATTCCTTTCAAGACGGTTAAATCTCGTCTCGACATCCTCAGCAAGATAACGCGAACAAAAAGTTAATGCTTCTTCTGCAACATAACCCTCCGCAATAGAACCTTCGGGCTTTGCTTTATTTCGGACATAATTCTTTAGCTTATTCATGTATCTTTCAAATGGATACATCCACCTGCAGCGAATGAGGGCACCTAGAATAGCCTCATCGGGTAGATGTACAACCAAATGAGGCATTATGTCAAAAAAAGCAGGAGGAAAGATTTGCTCTAAATTAATCATCACACTGATCAATTGGTTTTTAGCTTTTACCATGTCCTCCTCCGTCAAAATTCTAGAACAAAGCTGCTTAAAAAACAAGCAAAGCTGGATTATAGGATCTGCAATGTTTTTGGGCAAGTATTGTTGTACTCCGTAAGGAAGTAACCGTTGCATCATTATATGACAGTCATGAGATTTCATGCCCGTTATATTGTCATAATTAGCGGTGACTTTTTGCTTAAAGTTGGATCCAAACCCATCAGGTAGTCTAACTCCTTTGATGAATTTACAAAAAAGTTCCCTGTTAGCTTTGGTGAAAGAGTACTTTGGATGAGGCTTCTCAAACTTCTTGTTTCCTTTTGGAACTAACCACAACTCGGGCCGAACTCCCAATTTTTCCAAGTCTTGCCTTGCCTTTGCCGTGTCTTTGGATTTATCGTTGTGTAACAAGATATTCAGTATTGCCTCAAGCACGTTCTTTTCGATGTGCATGACATCCAAATTATGTTTTAGTAGAAGAAAGGGCCAATACTCAAGCTCCCAAAAGATAGAACGCTTAGTCCAATTCAATTCAACATTTCTATTAGGAGGTGGGTTGGTTTTCATAATTTTTGGATGCTTCCCCGGCCTACGACTCAAGAGGCTATTAATTTGTAACTCGATATCCATTTCGGTAAACTTTCCCGGTTTAGGCTTCCGTTCGGCTTTACCATGGAATTGCCTAGTTTTACTCCTTAGATAATGATTTGTTCTTAACCATCTTCTATGACCAACATAAACGATTTTGTTCTTGATAGCCATCGATGGAGTGTCCTTGTTACAAGTGGGGCATGCGTAGTAGCCTTGCCCAACCCACCCAGAAAGACTACCCCGAGCTGGAAAATCATTGATGGTCCATAAAAGCGCCGCTTTCATATCGAAATAAGTACCCGTAGCAGCGTCTTTCGTCCTGACTCCTTTCCATAAATCTTTGAGTTCTTTAATCAACGCCAGGAAAACATCAATATCTTTTGCAGGTGATTTAGGGCCGGGAATTAACATCGTCAACATTAAAGAAGTTTCTTTCATACACATCCACGGTGATGTGTTGTATGCTGTAAATATGACCGGCCACATGCTGTAATTTTGACTCATAATGCCATAAGGATTAAAACCATCAGCAGCCAACCCTAATCGAACGTTTCTAGGGTCACTAGAGAAATCAGGTAGCATCATGTCAAAATGTTTCCATGCTTTACCGTCACAGGGGTGATTCAACTTGCCATCCTTAGACTGTCCAGTAGCATGCCAAGTCATCCACTTTGCTATGTGTTTTGTGTTGAACATGCGTTGAAGTCTAGGTTTTAACGGAAAGTAACGCACCACCTTGTTTGCAACCAACTTCCCCTTTGTTTTCTTGGTGTCTTTATATCTACTCTCTCCGTAGACTGGACAATTATCCCTCTTTTTGTTATCCTCTGATCCCCAATATAAAAAGCAATCGTTTATACAAACATGAATCGATTAGTATCCTAACCCGATCTTTCTGTATGTCTTCTTGATTTCATAGTATGACGATGGGAAATTGAAACCTTGACTACGAGTACAAAACTTCTGGAGACAAGCTAGAATCTGGTTAAACCCGACATCACTAATTTTATTTAAAACCTTGATGTCTGCAATCTCTGTTGTAAATTCCAATGTAGTCATATTGGTAAGCGTGTGCAAATTTTAGGTGGACCTACTAAGTAACTCTTCAAACTCGTTATTAGGACCCGTTGTTTGATCAGGTGGAGTTTGAGTCGGAGGAGTTTGAGTCGGAGGAGTTTGAGTCGGTGGAGTTTCGACATTAGTTACAGAAATATCTTCTAAGAACGTATTCATGTCAAGGTGTTCAGGTGAATGTGATACTGGTGTACGAAGCGGAAGAATCGGTTCACCGTGATATTTCCAAGTGGTATAATGTTCGTCCCACCCGTGTTGGGATAAGTGTACCTCAAGAGTGTGGAGGTCAACCAATCTCTCACAGTTACAACAACGTTTACATGGGCAACGGATCATTTGTGTGATGGGGTGCACAAATGTCTTACAATGCTCGAGGAAGGTGAAAAGACCATATAAAAATTCATCGGAATTACGATTGGATATAGTTGTCCAACTCTTATCAATTATCATAACTGCGTTGCAAATAAACATTATTCAAATAAATGATTTAATTAAACACCTTAAAACAAACAATCAGGAATGTTTTTTCACCTACTAGTGCACTATGGAAGGCAATCCTAACCCACTCTTTGAATGTTTCGTCTCATATATGAATGCGTATAACTGATTTACTATTCGAGAATATTTCGGCAGCATTTCCCCTCTACTCCCCAAATATGTGTTTAAAGACATATTCGTAGGAGTAAAAGAGAAACGCTGTCGAAATCATCTCAAATAATAAACCAGTTATACGCATATATATCCTAAATGAGACAAAACATTCAAAAAGCAGTCCCAAAAATGGGGACTTTCCGAAATTAATTTGTAATAAATTAATTTCGGACGGGTTTTCTAAGGTTGATTAATTTCGGACGGGGCTTTTCCAAAATTAATCGACTAGAATCCTAAAACAATCCTAAAATTATTTACTGCAAAAGACTAACAATATATAATATAATAAGCATATGCATAATATTAATTACACACCTCGGTCACGGCTGAAATAAACAAAGATGGAAAGATAGAAAAAAGGTCCGGATGAGGAACTTGTCCCAACTGTCCCGGTGCTAACCAAACACAAACATAAAATAAAAAAATCTAAATTAGTTGGTTTCCGAGATTTTATCTAATTTGAAACAAACACTAAAACAATTTCAAAAAAAAAACATTACCTTTTATACGACTGTGACTCGGGAATTCGGTTCTCGACTCGCTTCCCCGCTAACTCGGCTGTGACTCGGGTCTCGGCTACGACAAACATATCAAAAAAAAATTAAACTTATGCCTATATAAGCTGAAATCTATTAAGCCTAAATCAGTTAATCCCTAAATATAATCTGAAATCATAAGCTTAAATATAATCTGAAATCAACTAATAAGCGCATATCGTGATAAGCTTATCAAAACAAATACACTTTTCAAACACCTTTCAACTAAGCCTAAATAAGCCAAAATCAATTAAGCCGAAATCATAAGCACCTGTGGTGGTGGTGGAGGCTACTGCTGCTGCCGATGGTGGTGGTTGCTACTGATACCGCTGCCGGCAGTGGTGGTTGCTACCGATGCCGCACCGGCGGTGGTGGTGGGTGGTTGCTAGCAAAAAAATTAACAATAATTTAACAATAACAAAACATTAACAATCACATTTAGCAAAAAATTAAACAAAATTAATATATTAAACAAAAAATCAATTACCTTTATATTTATTAAAAAAAACAAAGTGGTGGGACTGTGGTGGTGCTATATGCCGATGGTGGTGGTGGGACTGACTGGGGGTGACGGGGTGGAGTGTGGTGGTGACGATTTTGTGGTGATGGGTCGGAGTATGGTGGAATATGGTGATGAAAATGGTGGTGTGTGGTGTGGGTGATGAATGTGGATAAAAGAAAAAGAGATAAATGACTCCCGTCTGTGGTGGTGCGAAGGTTGTGGTGGGAAGGAGTGGTGGTGCGAAGGAGTGGTGGTGCGAAGGTGGTGGTGATGCGAATGGTGGTGGTGATGAAGAATGAAGTTGCGGATTGGTGATGTAAATGGTGGTGGTGCTCCCGTTTTTTTTAATGAAGATGAAGATAGAATGAATGAAGTGTTGTGGGTAAGTTGTGGATAGAATTTAGGGTCGAAAATTAGGGTCGAAAATTTCGACCCTAATTTTTAGGGTCGAAATTTTCGACCCTAATTTTCGACCCTAAATATAAACCGCGAATTTTTTTTCTTTTGGTATAGAATTTTAAAATTTTCGTGAAATTTTTTGAAAATAAAAAGTTTTAGTGCCAAATTTAGGGTCGAAAGTTCGACCCTAAATTTCGAAACTATAATAGTTTTAAATTTAAAATGTTTAAAAAAAATCAATAAATAGAGTTTTTAAATTACTAAATTATTAATATAAAATATTAACAAATTATTTTGTTTATATAAAAAATTAATAAGTATCACTAATATATTTTATTTATGTAAATTTATTTTATAAATTACAATAATTACGTTTTAAAATAGTAAATTTCGAAACGAGAATAATTTTAATTTTAAAATGTTTTAAAACATTAATAAATAGAGTTTATAATTACTAAATTATTTATATAAAATATTATCAAGTTATTTTGTTTATATAAAAAATTAATAAGTATCACCAATATATTTTATTTATGTAAATTTATTTTATAAATTACAATAATTACGTTTTAAAATAATAAATTTCGAAACGAGAATAATTTTAATTTTAAAATGTTTTAAAACATTAATAAATAGAGTTTATAATTACTAAATTATTTATATAAAATATTAACAAATTAATTTGTTTATATAAAAAATTAATAAGTATCACCAATATATTTTATTTATGTAAATTTATTTTATAAATTACAATAATTACGTTTTAAAATAGTAAATTTCGAAACGAGAATAATTATAATTTTAAAATGTTTTAAAACATTAATAAATATGAGTCAATAGGGTATCATATTGCATGATATGAGTCAATAGGGTATCGTATTACATGATATGAGTCAATAGGGTATCATATTGCATGATATGAGTCAATAGGGTATCGTATTACATGATATGAGTGAATGTGGTATCGTATTACATGATATGAGTCAATAGGGTATCGTATTACATGATACGAGTCAATAGGGTATCGTATTACATGATACGAGTCAATAGGGGATCGTATTACATGATATGAGCCAATATGGTATCGTATTACATGATATGAGTCAATAGGGATCGTATTACATGATATGATTCAATATGGTATCGTATTACATGATACGAGTCAATAGGGGATCGTATTACATGATATGAGCCAATATGGTATCGTATTACATGATATGAGTCAATAGGGGATCGTATTACATGATATGAGTCAATATGGTATCGTATTACATGATACGTGTCAATAGGGTATCGTATTACATGATATGAGCCAATATGGTATCGTATTACATGATATGAGTCAATATGGTATCGTATTACATGATATGAGTCAATGTGGTATCGTATTACATGATATGAGTCAATGTGGTATCGTATTACATGATATGAGTCAATGCGGTATCGTATTACATGATATGAGTCAATAGGGTATCGTATTACATGATACGAGTCAATAGAGTATCGTATTACATGATACGAGTCAATAGGGTAACGTATTACATGATATGAGTCCTTATCATCACAACCACCAGCATTGGAGGGAAAACATTGGAGGGAAAACATTGGAGGGAAAACATTGGAGGGAAAATGTTAACAATTTCCCTCACTTTTTTAGCATAAAAAGAGAACCACACACACTCCTTATCATCACAACCACCAACAGATCACACACACTTATCATCATAAACAAATTTTTATTATGTACATGTTGAAGCATGAAGCTTTTCCGTGCAGGTGTGGACATAGAGATGTAGTTCTTCGAGAATCGTGGACAACTGAAAACTTTGGTAGACTGTACTATGCTTGTCCACGTTCACGGGTTCAACCTCCAGTTTCATATGGATGCAAAATTTTTTTGTGGAAAGACGAACGCGTCCAACTACTAATCAATTCTCTTGGAGGTTCAATGAGCTTTTCTCCTCCAAGCTCTTCTTCAAGACCTTCAACGAGCTTTTCGACTCCAAGCTCTTCTCCCAGACCTTCAACGATTTCAGTTTCTTCTCCAAGCTCTTCAGCGTGTGCAAACTGTGTGCGCTTGAATGGAATGATAATGGTACTTGAGCGTACGATAGAGTTGTACCGCAACTCCGATAGGCACACATTGGATTCAGCTGCACTACTTCACGACCTTTACAATGACATGGGGAACCTTAGTTTGAACTAGTTTATGATGTGTTTTTTTCCGTGTTTACGAGTCTAATATCGTTGTAATATCAATGTTTAATTAAGCGCGTGTTTAAGTGTCCGTGACGAATAAAATTATGTTTAGGAGTGTTTGGTTCTGTGATTAATTAGCATTATAGCTTGAATCATTGTGAGAATTTAGTTTGTTTGAGTCACAAAATTTTGTTTAAGTCTGTTGTGTTAGGTTTTGCAGTCAAAAGTTTAGTCAAAAGCATTTTACTTCAATAAAATTTTGCTCAAACTCATAAATAAAGGAGCCTTTTTTATTCATACAAACATAAAAGTACATTTCAAACACAAAAACCATAAAAGATGCAGAAGCATCATTATACACAACAACATGTGTTAGTATGGTTCTTATTCTATATGAACAACAATTATTAATTAGATTAAAAGAGACACAGTCTTAACGAATTCCTTCATTAGACTTTGCTCAAACTCATAAATAAAGGCTCCTTCTAAGCATTTACGAATGCTTATTTATTGATCCTTCATTTTCTTAACGAATTCCTCCTTCTCAGTCATTCTTGCTGCTGTATCTTTAATTAAACCTTCCAACCGACTTGAGGTTTTCTTATCCTTCTTTTGAGTATCTTTCAATACTTTAGCGCATTTCTTTAAGATATATATATCTCCAGCACGTTCTAATTCATGGATAAACTGTTGTCTTTCTTCAACAGCTTCATCTAATAACTCATGTAAACGTTCAAGTTTCAGACCAAAACGTTTGTCCGCTTCGGCAGATTGTTCAAAATATGCTACCATTCGATCAGTCCAATTATCTGAACCAGCAACTTCTTTTAATTCTTCTAACCTTCCTAACCAGGCCATTATTGTTGTTTTTTTTAGTATTGGAAAACTGAGATGAGTGATAATTGGAGGCAAACTACAAACCATTAAATAGCAAAACAACTACCCAATATGGATGGCACACATACATCTATTATCATCTTCCTGTTCACAATGGGTACATAATGAAAGCACTAAAACTAGTACCATCAATAGTGGGACTAATGAAAGCACTAAAACAATGGGTACACAATAGGTAACCAGCTTGATCTTTCTGGATTTGTGGTGTAATTGATGAACTTATTATGTTCTTGTAGTTGCTAAGTTGTTTGCACAGCTTTAATAATTATGAAAAAAAATAATTTTTGCAATTAAAACACATTACCATTGAAAGCATTATTTTAAAAGCATTCAGACTAAAAGAAAATTTTAAAAATATAATTAATAATTTAGGGTCGAAATTTCGACCCTAAATATAAACCGGGAATTTTTTAAATTTTTCGTGAAAATTTTTGGTGTGAAATTTTAAATTTTTCGTGAAAATTTTAAAAAATTGTAAATTTAGGGTCGAAATTTCGACCCTAAAATATTAATATTAAAAATAATTTTTTTTAAAATTATTTTTAATTATTAAAAATATATTATATAATACATAAATTAAAATTATTTAAAATTTTAAATTTAGGGTCGAAATTTCGACCCTAAAATATTAAATTTAGAAATAAATTCTTTTAAAATTATTTTTAATTATTAAAAATTCATTATATAATACATAAATTATAATTATTTATAATTTTAAATTTAGGGTCGAAATTTTTACCCTAAATTTTTTGGGCCCACCTGCTTTTTGACCAGCCCTTTTGGGTTGAAAAATTATGGGCCCCCACCTTAATTTAGGGTCGAAAATTTCGACCCTAATTAGGTCCGACCCTAAACCCACATTTTGTTGTAGTGAATTATACGAGTCAAACTTACGAACTTTTTAACCCATGTAATATGTTAACTTGCATATAAAAAGATTGGGTTAACTCGAAACTCATTTAACCTGACCCATGTAACCTATTTAACCCACTAACCCAAGTATATATATGAGTTAAATGAGTTAGGTTTGAATTACTGTTGGAAAATGTTTTGCAAAATATGGTTTTTGTAATACTTTGGACATAATTTTATATATGTATATGTTATATATATTTGTATTACTTAATAGCTTTGCGTTCTCCTCGAAAAGAGCTTCACAACGAGCTAATGTATGTCAAATATGGAGTTAATATGAATGAGATATCGTGTCTCAAAGTGAGTCACGTGAAACACAATATTTGGAAAATATTTTGTCTCACATCGCTTGAAACATGAAGTGAAAACATGTTTATAAGAAAATCCTAGTTTCTACCCTACAATAATCATTTATGGGTTTTTACTCCCACGCCTACGCGCGCGCGCGCGCGCGCGCGCGGGGGGGGGGGGGGGGGGGGGTGTGGAGAAAGTGAGATTTGTAGGCCAAAAACGGGTTCGAAGCTATTGAACTTGTGCACGAGCGCACGACCCGCGGACACGAATGCAACTCCGAAAACTGGCTTGGGTGCGGGCAGATTTAGAAATAACAGATTTGTCAGAATTTTTTTATATAGAACAGAATATTTGTCTTGGTGACCAGGGCAAATTTTCACTATATAATAAATCTGTCTCATTCAGTTTTAACATAAGAAAAAATGCAGTTTTTCCTACTCCATTGCCAGACGATTTTTCCAGCAGTTATCGATCAGAAACACAGAAGGCTTCCGTGATCTTTCAGGCAAGTTTGTCTAGTCCCGCTGTACAACAGCTTTGGACGTTGTACCCTGGGAAACAGACGGCGAATCTGTTTTAAGGGAAGCGTGTTAAACACGTGCCTCGTCTCTAGATTCTTACTGCTTTTAATTTTATTTGTTATTTAATTCTGTTCTTTGCTTTTCTGTTAATTTTATTATTGTTTTAATAAAAGTATTCACCGTTTCCTACAATCTTAAAACAGATTCTGTTTAACAGAATTAAAACTTTTATTAAATCGGATTAATAATTTTATCAGATTTATTTATAAACTGTTTCTGCCGAAACCAGGATTGAGTTTCACTGGAAATCAATTTTAATTTACACATTTTAATTAACAATTAACGTTTTTTTAGCAGTTGTTCTAATCAGTTTATTGAAACCAAGATTGTGTTTCTGTTAAACTGATACGTTTGATATTTGCATCTGATTTATTGAAACCAAGATTGACTTTCTTTGAAGCAAATCTACTATAAGTATATAGAGATCAGGATTGAATTTCTTATATACATATTTATAACAGTTGTCTAACTGTTTGTGTTTTGATCTTGTTTAATCTTTCAGAATGTCTATCAGTACTCCTGAAACTCCTGCAACTACTACTATGAATATAACTGGTACGCCAGTTACCCACACAGTTGCTAATTATGCTGAAAAACCGGAAAAATTCAATGGGCAAAATTTTAAGAGGTGGCAGCAAAAGATGTTCTTCTATCTCACTACT
The DNA here is from genome assembly GCA_025667525.1 of Glebionis coronaria. NCBI lineage: Eukaryota > Viridiplantae > Streptophyta > Magnoliopsida > Asterales > Asteraceae > Glebionis > Glebionis coronaria. The sequence goes on along the minus strand of CM046881.1, from coordinate 22,119,950 downwards.
CTGAACCTTGTGAAGTTCTTATAGGAAACTGTATCTCAGGTGGAACCTCCTAAAGAAGGTGTACCCGAAAATCAACAAGCCGTGCAGGCTGTTGAAGCATGGAAACATTCAGACTTCTTGTGTCACAACTACATTCTGAATGGTTTGGTGGAATCTTTGTACAATGTGTACTGCAAGACTAAGACTGCCAAAGAATTATGGGAGTCGTTAGAACGTAAGTACAAAACTGAGGATGCTGGTACAAAGAAGTTCGTGGTAACTCGTTTTTTTGGATTACAAGATGGTTGATTCAAAGAGTGTGATAACTCAGGTTCAAGATCTGCAGGTTTTGCTACACGACATTCATGCTGAGGGTATGACTTTGAGTGAAACTTTTCAAGTTGCTGCTATCATTGAAAAGTTACCTCCAAGCTGGGTAGAATTTAAAAACTACTTGAAGCATAAGCGAAAGGAGATGACTGTTGAAGACTTGGTTGTTCGTCTTCATTGAAGAGAACAACAAGCTGGCTTAGAAAATCACTTACACACCTGATTCTGCCAAGGCAAATATGGTTGAGAATGGTTCGTCTTCTTCAAACTATAGTCAAGAGCTTTGGCAAAGGGAAGAATGACAAGAAGAGAAAAGGGAAGTATGAGTACGTTGCTCCTAAAGCTGGAATTGCAAAGCAGAAGTTCCAAGGAAATTGCTTCAACTGTGACAAGCCAGCTCATCGTGCTGCTAATTGCAAAGCGCCAAAGCGGGTGACTCCACACGAGGCTTATATGGTGAATGATTATTGCTATGGTGTCTGATGTCGTTACCATGATCTCTGAAGTAAACCTGGTAGGTTCTAATAATAATGATTGGTGGGTTGATACTAGGGCAACCCGTCATGTGTGTGTTGACAAGAGTATGTGTTAGCCTCAAAATATTGAGTCAAACAAGAATGTTCGGTCATAGGTTTCTATTGTAATATTTATTAGAACGTTGTAATAAGTAGTAAACTAGTTGTGGTTTACGGGCTTGGATTTAAACTATTTAAAGTCCAAACGTCAAGCCCGGCCCAATATATAGTCCATTAAAGCCCGCATGTGGGTGGACTATATATACTACCCTCCTAGTATGTTAGGAGGGTGGGATGATCATTTGTACTCTAATTATTTTCTTAATCTAACATTCTACAAGTGAATCATCTCCTCCTCTCTACTTTCTCTCACTACTTTCTCTCTCTAGGAATCCATCTCTTCTTCATTTATTTTCTTTCTTTCTTTCTTGCTTAATCATCACAAATATATGGGACAACAATTGGTATCAATCGCCATAGGGTAGTTTTGTGGATAAAGACACAAGATCGCAAGATGGCAAAGACAAGTCAAGGATGATTTGAAGATCCCAAGATAAAAGACAAAGTCGAAAGACAACGACAAAGGCTCAAAGATCACAGCATGAAGGAACAAAACTACTGTTACATGTTCAAGACTCATTTATGACGAAATTCATTAATCTCAATTGGACTAGGCGAATGAATATTATGGTTAGGTTATGTGAGTTAAATTAGGGTAACTGATATTTTATATTGTATTAGTTATTACTGGTTATCTAGAATGTGACAGTCGCAGGCCCAGCATTATCATTTGAGATGGGCTCTTACTGAAATAGTGATGTTCATAATGGGCTGGACTGTCTGAAGGAAAAGCAGACATTATATTTGGATATTTGCTAAACGTAAGTTGGCCAAGACTCAAAATCAAATGCTATCTATTCTAGTGGGCTGGTTAATGGATTTGGTATATGTCGTGGTTGAAACTTTGGATAACTGGTACCAATATCCGACTAGTATTTTATCGGGGCTATGAAGACATTATCATTGATGCCGGATATTCGATATGTTTCGATCGAAAGTACTTAAATGACAAAGAAATTGTTGGTTTAAAACCCAATATTTTCGAAAAAATTTCGACGAAATTAGTTGGGAATGTGATTGACGTTGGGCTTAAATGACAAGTTATCTAGACAAATTTTGTCCTTAATGACAATTCTTTTCAGAATTTGTTCTAGATAACGACACTCAACTCACAACACCAAAGCAAACAAAACACTTAACGCTAAAACGATCTGATATAAGATTCACTTTAACGACAATGGCTAGTTTTGATTCTACAAAGACAAGTGATCACGAAGTGGATTTGGTATTCTTTATTTGAAGTTACAGTGGGATTTCATTAAGGCGTCTACTTATTTCATCATCGAGCCTTCCTTCTATTTTTCTACCCCTTTTCTTCAAACCCAGTCTATCGATTGATGACTTGCTTGGGCGATAAAATTTATGATTGAGACTTGAATTATCTAGTTTCCACTGTCAAGGGGTGGATGGTCGACGACATGGATAACTATCATTTTTGGGTGTCACACGCAGTTGCTCGTGTGGATAACTTCAAGAGGTATACGAGACTTGTTTCTGTACCGTTCTTCAATCGATATAAGTGCAAGCTTAAGTAACAAATTTGGGGGATTGTACTTCAGTTTCAAGTTTGGAATATTGGGTTTACTTCACATGTGGTCACAACAAATAGCCGAATGAATTCGAGGTTGGTAAGTTAGACAGAGAGAGATGGAATCAGCAATCAATTCTCACGGGATATTTATGAGCCTCATAACGACAATGGACTTCATAGTCTAAGCAAAAATATTTCAAAGTTTCTCAATGACTTTCAAAACTTTTCAAGACATTTGCTTATGACTAAGAACTTCTCGAGTATATGTACGTCCACGATAATGATGCTTCCGAGAGTTCGAAATCATCATGGGGGAAGATCGTGTACTTTGAAGTAATCAGATCAACTTCCAGGGGGAAGTAGTGTACATGGAATGGTATCTACTTACTTTATATGATTTTATGAAGTATTCTGCAGGCGTGAGAAGAATTGTTGCTGATTTCCTGCATGTTACCCCAAACGGATTATCACCAAAAACAAAACGACATGAGACAGTATAGAAGCAGTATTATCTGGTGTAGTTCTTCTACAAATTTCCGCTGTGCACTTAAACCGATGAGCTAGAAGATTGTTCAAACTACATCAGAGTGTTAGAATCTGATTAAGATACAAATATTGGTTTGGGGGAAGCTGATTCAGAAACTTCGTAAAAAGAAGTCTATGAAGAAAGTTTTTTAATACATGCTGCATGAATTGGGGGAAGTTGATCCAAATTATGCATATTACAATTGTTCCACAACAAGCAAAGACAAAGAGGATTCAAGCTGAGGTACAAGTTATGAAGACCAGAAGAATTAAAAGACATCCTCAGCATTGGAAGCGCCTTGGAAGACTTTATTTTGTTGTATTTTTACTTGTTAGGAACATTGTAAGTAATTCCGTATGTCTCCACATTGGGGGAAGATTGTTAGCCCTAAAATGTGTGCGCCATTTACGGAATTACATTAGTTTCATATGGGCAAAACATGGAGGGACTACTTTTGCTACGTTGTCAAAGTCACTCCATGTCTAGCCTATATATACCCCTCCATACTTCCATGGAGGGGTGAGGATTCTTCTTATTGTGTGTATTTCACTTCTCTCTCTAAATACACACACTCATTTCAAGCTTTACTTTCTCTCTCTAAAAATGTCTAAATACTTCTTTTATCCTCCCTGACCTCCGGATTACCCTCTTGTTAGCTTGAATCTTATGTTAACAGTATGTTTCACTTTTTCAGAGCGGTTGACAATGGAGAGAAGCTATACATGGGCAACTCTGCAACTACTGATATCAAGGGCGAAGGAGATGTTATTTTGAAGATGACATCCGAGAAAGAGCTCAAGTCTTGTATGTTCTGGAGATCCGCAAGAATCTTGTGTCCGGATGGCTTTTGAATAAATTTGGTTTTCGTCTTGTTTTTGAGTTTGATAAAGTTGTACTTTCTAAGAATCAAATGTATGTTGGTAAGGGGTATGCCCTAAATGGTATGTTTAAGCTCAATGTAATAGTTGTTAAGAATGCTATCAATAAAATGAATTCTTCTACTTACTTGATTGAGTCTTCTAATGTGTGGCATGGCCGTCTTGGACATGTTAATTTTAATTCAATGCGTCGTTTGATTAAATTTAATGGCATACCAAATTTTCATATTGATTCAAATTATAAGTGTGAAACTTGTGTCGAAGCGAAACTTACAAGATCATCTTTCAAATCGGTTGAACGAGAAACCGAACCACTTGATATGATACACACATACATACGTGATTTGAAATCACTACCCACAAAAGGTGGCAATAAGTACTTCATCACGTTTACTGATGATTGCACAAAGTACTGCTACGTTTACTTGTTGAAAAGTAAAGATGAAGCTATAGACAAGTTTGTTCTATACAAAACCGAAGTTGAGAATCAACTTGGTTGGAAAATCAAGGTTGTACGAAGTGATAGAGGAGGTGAATATGTGTCTCATTTTGCTGGTCTATGTGCGAAACACGGAATTAGACACGAGTTTACCTCTCCTTATTCACCTCAGCAAAACGGTATTGCCAAAAGTAAGAACCGTACCTTGAAAGAAATGGTTAATGCCATGTGTTAAGTTCTGGTTTGAGCCGGGACATGTGGGGTGATAGGTGTGAAAACACCCATCCTTTTACCACTTATTTCTTGCTAAAACAAGACCAAAACGCGTATTTAATGTCATTTGTTTGGAATTATGCGTGGTTTGTGTGTTTGTTGTGTTTGCAGAGTCAACCGGATGAATATTGGAGAAAACATGGGATTGCACGGGTTTTATCGAAGTAAAAGACTCAAGACGAAGTCTATTGTCCAAGAGATGTAAAAGATTTGAAGTCAATGGGCCTATTTGAAGATTTATCGAAGAAAAGGACCAAAGATGGAAGATTTACATATGTCGAAGAACTCAAGTCTATTAATCGAAGAAATTAAAAGACGAGTTGAATTTATTCGTCGACAAATCCTGAATCAGAATAAAAAACGTCGACTTTACTGAAAAGACGAGAAGACGAAAAGAAAGAAGAAAGCCCACTCACCAACCACTCACAAGGACTATATATAGTGGCCTCTTCACAGTTTAGAGCCCAGCTTTTACTTTTCCTTCTTTTTTCTTTCTAGTTCGTAGGTCACCAACACCATTAGGGTGTTTGGTAATTTTTATTGTTTTTGAATCCTTCACAAATTTGTAAGTTTTAATCTTCCATTTAGTTTGTTTAACATTAAGCCTTCAATACCATCTTCCTTTAATCTTGCTCATCTTGTCCTTATTGATTCAAAGTTTTCAAGTTTTATTTGGTTGATTTGATCTTCAAAAGTTAGCGGGTTTTGTGTTTGTATTGTTGGGATTTGATGTTTATGGTTAGTAGATGATTATTAGTTAGTTTGGTTTAAATCTTTTGGTTTATCTTGGTTAGATTTGATCAAATTCGTGCCTTTTCTTCAACCCCTGTTCATCGTATTCATACTTGCCCAGATTCCGAATCAACCACTTTTCTTAATTATTCCATATCAGTTACTTATTCCGAATCAAGCACTGTTTACTTTTATTCCGAATCAAGATTGTTCATCCGGAATATTTTATATTCCGGATCAATGCCTTTCATCCGGAATAATCAATTATTCCGGATCAACTCTTTTATTCCGAATCAACCCCATTATTCCGGATAGTAGATTTATTCTGGATCACATTTTTATTCCGAATCAAGCTCTTTTCCATATTATTCCGGATCAACAATTATATTCCGGATCAACAATATTATTCCGGATCAACTGACTTATTCCGAATCAAGGTTTCAAGTTTTATTTATTCCGAATGAACATCTTTTTCAGCTTTTCTTATTTTAAGTTTTGCTTGAGTTTTCTAAATTGAGTTTTTAAATTAAGTTTTATTTATAGTTTTATTCATTGCTAAGTTTTAATTTCACTTTATTATTTCTAAATCGTTTTTAATTTGTTATTTTTAGCTTACCTTTCTCGATTCGTGCATTTCCTTTTTCGTAGAATAGAAAACAAACCCCCTCTTTGTCACCAAGAACGATAAGTACCACTTGGAGCTGTGATCAATTCGAGAAGATTCCGAGAATATATTGAACCTATGCAAAATCACTTGTATCAAATGGCGCCGCTGCCGGCTCTTCTCGTAAAGATTAACAGTTTTTTGTGAGAACTTGGATTTTGGGATCCGTTCGCCGTGAACGTTACTTTTTCATCATCAAAAATTTTCAAAAATCCAAAAAAATATAAAATTTTCAAAAATACAAAAAAAAAAAATCAAAAAAAAACATAAGAAACCAAAAATATTTCTTGTTTGCTTTGTTAGTTCTTTTGCAGGTGTATGCACACTCGATCAACGTCTTATCAAGAGCCCGAGACTCTCGATATCATAGACATGGCCGGTGTACACAACAACAACAATAATCCACCTCAAAACAACATGAATAATAACAACAACGAACCTCTACCGGACAATCGCCCGATGATTGAACTTTTGCAAGCACATGTAGAGGGCAACAACGATCCAATTGTCATACCCGCGATTGCAGCCAACAACTTTGAGCTCAAATCCGGCTTTATTCAGATGGTCTCTACTCAACATTCTTGGGGCGAACCATTGATGATCCTCATGACCACATCAAAAGGTTCCTGCAACTCACAAATACGGTCAAATTCAATGTTGTTCCACAAGAGGTAATCCGCTTACAACTTTTTCCTTTCTCCTTAGAGGGACAAGCCCGGCATTGGCTTGCAAAGGAACCGCCACAAAGTATTTTGACGTGGACGGACTTAGAGACCAAATTCATAAACTACTTTTTCCCACCCTCTCGTACTACCGCTTTGCGGAATGAAATTATTAATTTTGAACAAAAGTACGATGAGACTTTTAGTGAATTTTGGGACCGTTTTAAAGAACTTTTAAGAAAGTGCCCACAACATGGTTTTACCAAAGTGCGCCAAATTAATACTTTTTACAATGGTTTAAGCATGAATGACCAAGATTCCCTAAATAGTGCCTCGGGGGGAGGGGGGGTAATATTTTTGTTAAGAGTTCTAATGCCGCTTGGGATATTATTGAGAATAAGTCTAGAGTGCAAACCAAGAGTGTTCGGACCAATGCCGCTAGTGCTAGTACTAGTGACAACGACAAGCGACTTGACAAAATTACTTCGCTTCTTGAATCGCTTGCTACCCACATCGCAGCAACACCAAAAGCATCAACGCTCAAAATGCTCATGTCAATGCTGTAAGCCAACCATGTGAAATATGCGGGGGTCTTCACTCTTACACTACTTGTACCTCCACCCAAGACTATCCTTCTGAGAATGTTAACGCAACATACGGTACCTATCCTCCGGCCGGTTATCAAGCTCGTCCTCAAGGAGACCGCAACTTGCTCAGCTATCGCTCAAACAACTTTCTTTCCCCGCCCGGTTTTCCTCCAATCAATCAAAACCAACAACAAAACCTTAACCGAACCAATCAAAACCAACCACGTGCTCCAACTCTATATCAAAACCAAAGAAACCCATATCCACCTCAAAGAAACAACCAAGTTTAACAACAACCTGCTTATCAACCACCCGCCTACCATGCTCCTCCTCCCAACCAACCCACCGCATTACACTAAGATGTTGAAACCTATATGAGGACTAATGATGTGATCGTGGAAAATCTCCAGCGGGAAATGGCCAACATGAAAGCAGATATGGTGAAGCAAGGGAATGAGCTTCGAGCTGATATGCGAAACACTTTGGCAAGTCAAACGAATGACTTAAGGAACATGATGGCTGGTTTCTTCCAAGGTAATCAAACCTCTTCTTCGGGTACTCTTCCGAGTAACACCGTGACTAATCCAAGAGGGGAGATGAAATCAATCACCACTCGTAGTGGCAAAGGTACCAAGGAACCCGAGCTTCCTATACCTCCACCTGTGATTGTGACTAAGGAAAACGAGTCACCTACTCATATTCCTCAACCTTCTATTTCCCCAATTCCTCCACCTCTTACTTCTACCCCTCTACCACCCAAGGATGTGAGTGATCCTACTATTCCAAAGCCTTCCTCTTCTTCCGATATACCTTATCCCTCAAGGTTGAGGAAAGAGAAGCTCAAAAGCAAGGACGATATTCAAGTTTCAAACTTTCTCAAAATGTTTAAACAATTGAATTTCAACATCTCCTTCGCTGAGGCTCTCGCTCACATGCCTAAATACGCGAAGATGTTCAAAGACCTTCTTAGTGACAAGGAGAAGCTTCTTGATATTGCTAATACCCAACTTAACGAGAATTGCTCTGCGGTGCTCTTAAGGAAATTGCCAACCAAACTTGGTGATCCGGGTCGCTTCTTAATCCCTTGCAACTTCCCGGGAGTAGAGAATTGCATGGCCCTAGCCGATCTAGGTGCTAGTATTAACTTAATGCCATTAAGCGTTTGGAAGCAATTATCTCTCCCTGAGCTAGTCCCCACCAAAATGACTTTGGAATTAGCTAACCGTACGGTTGCTTATCCAGTGGGGATAGCCGAAGACGTTTTTGTAGGAGTCGACAAATTCACTTTTCCCGCCGATTTTGTCGTAGTCGACTATGATATGGACCCTCGTGTGCCATTAATCGTTGGACGTCCATTCTTGAGGACCGGTCGCACTCTCATCGATGTAGAAGCGGGTGAGCTTATCATGAGAGTTGGTGACGATCAAATTGTCTTCAACATGGGTAAGATTTCTAAACAGCCTTATTCATACGAGAGTGTTAATTGTATCGACGTTCTTGATGAGGCTTGTGAAGAACACTTTAAAGATGCTTGTAAAAGTATTCCTACCGCTCCTCCTAATGTTGAGACCGTTTCCTCTATTGATTCATCACTAACTCTATTTGGAGAAAGTGATTTCCTTTGGAAAGATTTTGAAGCAACCATGGGAGATGTGAACTTAGAATATGACGATTCTCCCACCGATTTGGATGAAGACATTCGTCTCATTGAGAAACTTCTCAAAGAGGACCATATTTCTCCACCATCTCCCAAGGCTATTGCTATTGATGAACCGAATTCGACTACGCCTACCATCGAAAATCCTCCGGATTTAGAGCTTAAGGAGTTACCATCTCACCTCGAGTACGTGTTCCTTGAAGATAAGAAGAAGTCGCCCGTCATCATCGCGAAGGACTTGAAAGAAGAAGAAAAATCTCGCCTCATCGTCGTGCTTAAAGATCATAAGAAGGCAATTGCTTGGAAAATTTCCGATATCCGCGGAATTGATCCAAACTTTTGTACTCACAAAATTCTCATGGAAGATGACTTTAAACCCGCAATCCAAAGCCAAAGAAGGGTTAATCCTCGAATTCATGACGTCATCAAACAAGAGGTTATCAAACTTCTAGATGTCGGCATGATTTACCCTATTTCGGATTCGCCATGGGTAAGTCCCGTCCATTGTGTGCCCAAGAAGGGCGGAATAACCGTTGTTCCCAATGAACACAACGAGTTGATTCCTACTCGTCTCGTTACTGTGTGGAGAGTTTGTATCGACCATCGCAAACTCAATGATGCCACGAGAAAAGATAATTTTCCTCTTCCTTTCATAGATCAAATGCTCGAGCGTCTAGCGGGTAATGACTATTACTGCTTCTTAGACGGTTTCTTCGGGTATTTTCAAATTCCCATCGATCCCAAAGACCAAGAGAAGACCACATTCACTTGTCCCTACGGAACATTTGCTTACAAACGCATGCCTTTCGGTTTATGCAATGCTCCTGGGACGTTCCAAAGGTGTATGATGGCTATCTTCCATGACATGGTTGAAGTAACTATGGAAGTCTTCATGGATGATTTCTCGGTTTATGGCGATTCTTTCTCTGCTTGCCTTACCAATTTAGAACGTATGCTTAAGCGGTGTGAAGACACTCGCCTTTTTCTAAATTGGGAAAAATGCCATTTCATGGTAAAAGAGGGCATCGTGCTAGGACACAAAATCTCCAAAGCCGGTCTTGAAGTGGACCATGCTAAAGTCGATGTTATTGCTAAATTGCCTCCACCTTCAACCGTGAAGGGTGTGAGAAGTTTCCTGGGTCATGCGGGCTTCTACCGTCTCTTTATCAAAGATTTTTCTAAAATCGCTCGCCCGATGACCCACCTCTTGGAAAAAGATACTCCTTTTATCTTTTCCAAAGAGTGTATTGAAGGCTTCAACCTTCTTAAGGATAAGCTAACTAAGGCACCGGTCTTGGTTACCCCTAATTGGGAGCTTCCCTTTGAGTTGATGTACGATGCTAGCGACTATGCTATTGGAGCGGTTTTGGGCCAAAGAGTGAACAAACACTTCCAACCAATCCACTATGCTAGCAAGACAATGACGGGGGCTCAATTGCATTATACCACTACCAAAAAAGAGCTTTTAGCTGTAGTGTATGCTTTTGAAAAGTTTCGCCCCTATCTTGTCCTTTCTACCACAATCGTTTATACGATCATTCTGCGTTGAAGTACTTGTTAACTAAACAAGATTCTAAACCAAGACTTCTTCGCTGGGTTTTGCTACTTCAAGAATTTAAAATCGAAATTCGTGATAAGAAGGGAGCTGAAAACCTAGCCGCGGATCATCTCAGTAGACTTGAGGATCCTTATCAAGGGAATAATCCGAACAAATAGATCAATGACTCTTTTCCCCTGGAGACCTTAATGTCTATCAATTCGAATCAAGATGAGACCCCGTGGTTTGTGGACATTGCAAAGTACTTGGCGGGTAGAATTCTCATTGACGGGTTAACATCCCAACAAAAGAAGAAGTTCTTTAAAGACATTAAGACTTACTTTTGGGATGACCCGTATCTCTTCAAACAATGCGCTGATTTGATTATTCATCGATGTGTTGATGGACCGGCAGCGGTACAAATCCTTGACGCTTGCCACAAAGGACCCACCGGTGGTCACTTTGGTCCCAACTTCACCGCCAAAAAAGTGTTTGACTCGGGATTTTATTGGCCCACCATTTATCGTGATGCTCACAAGATGGTTAAACATTGTGATACTTGCCAAAAACAAGGCAAGATCACACATAAAGATGAGATGCCTCAAAATTTCATACAAGAATGTGAAATCTTTGATGTGTGAGGCATCGAATTTATGGGGCCATTCCCTTCATCTAAAGGAAACAAATACATCCTTGTAGTCGTTGACTATGTTTCTAAATGGGTTGAAGCCAAAGCTTTACCCACTAACGACGCAAGGGTGGTTTGTAACTTTTTGAAATCGCTGTTCGCTAGATTCGGTGTGCCTCGTGCCATTATTAGTGATCGCGGGACTCATTTTTGCAATGATCAATTCACAAGAGTCATGGCTAAGTATGGTGTAAATCATCGTCTTTCCACCGCCTACCACCCACAAACTAATGGCCAGGCTGAAATCTCTAACCGAGGATTAAAGCGAATTCTTGAACGAACCGTGGGAGAGCATCGTGCCTCATGGGCCGATAAACTTGATGATGCTCTGTGGGCTTTTCCTACCGCATACAAGACTCCGATTGGTTGTACACCATATCGTCTCGTGTACGGGAAAGCATGCCACCTCCCCATTGAGTTGGAGCACAAGGCTTATTGGGCCTTGAAGTGGGCTAATTTTGATATCAACAAAGCCGGTGACCTACGCAAGATCCAACTCAATGAGCTGAATGAACTCCGGAATGAGGCTTATGAAAATTCTTTGATCTATAAGGAAAAGACTAAGCTCATTCATGATTCAAGATTAAAAACCGAGAGTTCCAGGTTGGAGACAAAGTTTTACTCTTTAACTCTCGGTTGAAAATCTTTTCGGGCAAGCTGAAATCTCGTTGGTCTAGCCCATTCACCATTGCCCAAATTTTTCCATATGGTACTCTCGAGCTCGCTCAACCTAATGGACCTAATTTTAAGGTGAATGGCCAACGAGTGAAGTTGTACTTTGGTGAGGACATCTCTCATGAGATGATTCCATCCTTCACCACGTTTCCCATGAACTAGTTTTGGGTCGAGTCAGGCTCGTGACTCGGTTATAAAAAACAAGCGCTCCTCGGGAGGCAGCCCGAGTATCTATCTCTTTCCGTTTTACCTCCTAAGTGTAGGGGTACATATATAGGTTGTTTGTGTTTGTGTGGTGATGTGATTACAGGGATGAATGCACTTTTGGAACCTTTGAAGAACCGTGCTCCCGTGTTATCCGCAATCTGGTTCTATCTCTCAACTATCGTGATTCAATTTTCTTCATACTCACATTTGAAATTGATCACGTTAGTCGTCTCTTCCTTAGCTTGATTTAACCAACGTGCACAATGTCATAAGTTTAGGGGAGACTTTTCCCACATGCTTAAACATTGAGGACAATGTTTATATTAAGTGTAGGGGAGACTTCTATCGAATTTTTCAGTGGACTTTTCCATTAAAATGCCTTCATTTAACCGGAAAATCATCTTTTTCAGCATTTTTCAAATTTTTAATTAACTTTGGCCATTTAGTCGTAATTTTTAAATTTTTATCGTTGCTTTCATATGTATATATCCCGCAATAAAGTCAAAAATATTAATAAAGTGGTGTAGCTAGTTTTGAAATCTTTGACATATTAGGCCCGTTGCGATTATTTTGACTCAACCCGAATAGACTTATCCAAGTTTATTCTAGCTAGTATCCTTAACCATGTAGACCTTAATTGGTTTATTAGGCTAAGCATCCATGAGTCTCATTACTTGAGATTTTAAATTGTGGAGAACGAGAAATGATAGAGTCAATTATAAGTCGGTATTCTTGCACAAGCACACTTGGTGTGATTATCTGCCTATTCTCCCATCACTTGCAATTTATCTACAATAAGTAAGGTCGTACGATTTGAAAAGTTACTTATCTTCTAGCCCAAGATCGTTTAAAAGTTGCTCGGTAATGATAAGAGTTCATAGCCAAGGCATAACTTATGAAGCGGGGCGCGAAGATTGGCGAGTCCGAAAAGGCCCTAACAAGGCATGAGGATTCAATCTTATTGCTAAAGATCCAAGGTGATGTGAAAGGCATTATTCCCAAATTCAATATGAAGGATCAAGACTCACGACGAAAAGCAATCAACTCCCATAAAGATCATGGAGAAGTCTATCCGAAAAGACCCTAACAAGGTATGAGGATAAATAGATCCAAGTCCGAAAAGAAGGCGGATCGTTGTATCTCAAAATCCCAATTAACGATTGAAGAAATAATGATGAAGTCGTGGTCAACAAAGTTGGAGTATCCCTCAAAGGTCTCCAAGTGAAGAAACTCTATTAACGAAGAGAAGACCATTATCTCAAGAACGTCTCTCAAGATATGAAGTATGAAGTACATGCCAAATATCGGCCCGAGAAAGGTCTCAAATCGTGAAGCGAGTTATGCCAAGATATGAACTTTTTGATATCCCGAGAAGCAGTTTTAAGAGATTTTGTCCTTTAGCTAACTATTAATCAAATCGTCCTACTTTGCTTTCAGCCTAAATAAACTATCGCAATAAGTCCAAAAATGCATCTTCATGATCATTCTAAGACAAAAATAAAATATAAGAGATACACCTAGAAAAAAGAGAGTTTAAGCATATAATTAAGCCATGTGTGTAAGTGTTTGTTTTGCTAACTTATAATAACAATGATCTCGTTTTTGAGCTTAGTTTGGGGAACGTGAAACTTGAGGGTGATAAATCTTCGCAGCACCAAAGCCCTAATGTAAGTCCTTGATCTCTTTGCAAGTTATTTCCATGTAGCTATTTTCTAGTAAAAAAGGTTTTCTATCCTTTTGTTTCCTTTAAAGTTTTAATTTCTCTTAGAACCTTAATTTTTGTTTAGTAGTATTTAATAAGGCCAAGGTTGATTGATTATGAGAAAAATGTAAACTTGCTTTATCACTAAGCATTGCATGAGGGCATGACAATGGTTAAGTGTAGGGGATTTGATAGGTGTGAAAACACCCATCCTTTTACCACTTATTTCTTGCTAAAACAAGACCAAAACGCGTATTTAATGTCATTTGTTTGGAATTATGCGTGGTTTGTGTGTTTGTTGTGTATATAGAGTTAACCGGATGAATATTGGAGAAAACATGGGATTGCACGGGTTTTATCGAAGAAAAAGACTCAAGACGAAGTCTATTGTCCAAGAGATGCAAAAGATTTGAAGTCAATGGGCCTATTTGAAGATTTATCGAAGAAAAGGACCAAAGATGGAAGATTTACATATGTCGAAGAACTCAAGTCTATTAATCGAAGAAATTAAAAGACGAGTTGAATTTATTCGTCGACAAATCCTGAATCAGAATAAAAAACGTCGACTTTACTGAAAAGACGAGAAGATGAAAAGAAAGAAGAAAGCCCACTCGCCAACCACTCACAAGGACTATATATAGTGGCCTCTTCACACTTTAGAGCCCAGCTTTTATTTTTCCTTCTTTTTTCTTTCTAGTTCGTAGGTCACCAACACCATTAGGGTGTTTGGTGATTTTTATTGTTTTTGAATCCTTCACAAATTTGTATGTTTTAATCTTCCATTTAGTTTGTTTAACATTAAGCCTTCAATACCATCTTCCTTTAATCTTGCTCATCTTGTTCTTATTGATTCAAAGTTTTCAAGTTTTATTTGGTTGATTTGATCTTCAAAAGTTAGTGGGTTTTGTGTTTTTATTGTTGGGATTTGATGTTTATGGTTATTAGATGATTATTAGTTAGTTTGGTTTAAATCTTTTGGTTTATCTTGGTTAGATTTGATCAAATTCGTGCCTTTTCTTCAACCCCTGTTCATCGTATTCATACTTTCCCAGATTCCGAATCAACCACTTTTCTTAATTATTCCGGATAAGTTACTTATTCCGAATCAAGCACTGTTTACTTTTATTCCGAATCAAGATTGTTCATCCGGAATATTTTATATTCCGGATCAATGCCTTTCATCCGGAATAATCAATTATTCCGGATCAACTCTTTTATTCCGAATCAACCCCATTATTCCGGATCACATAATTCTTCCGGATAGTAGATTTATTCCGGGTCACATTTTTATTCCGAATCAAGCTCTTTTCCATATTATTCCGGATCAACAATTATACTCTGGATCAACAGTATTATTCCGGATCAACTGACTTATTCCGAATCAAGGTTTCAAGTTTTATTTATTCCGAATGAACATCTTTTTTAGCTTTTCTTATTTTAAGTTTTGCTTGAGTTTTCTAAATTGAGTTTTTAAATTAAGTTTTATTTATAGTTTTATTCATTGCTAAGTTTTAATTTCACTTTATTATTTCTAAATCGTTTTTAATTTGTTATTTTTAGCTCACCTTTCTCGATTCGTGCATTTCCTTTTTCGTAGAATAGAAAACAAACCCCCTCTTTGTCACCAAGAACGATAAGTACCACTTGGAGCTGTGATCAATTCGAGAAGATTCCGAGAATATATTGAACCTATGCAAAATCACTTGTATCATGGGGGAAGCCATTCTAACGTCTACGTATCTTTTAAACAAGATACCTCGTAAGGATAAAGAGGAAACCCTATATGAACTATGGATGGGAAGAAAACCATCATACCAGTACTTACGAGTGTGGGGGTGTCTAGCCAAGGTAGCTGTGCCGACACCTAAGGCCCAAACGATTGGACCTAAATCTGTGGATTGTATATTTATTGGATATGCTAAGAATAGCAGTGTGTATCGTTTCATTGTACATGATTCGAAAAATCCAGCTATACACAATAACACAGTTATGGAATCAAGGAATGCGTCCTTCTTTGAAAACATATTTCCTTGTTTAAAGAATGAAAATGGAAGCACATCTAGAATAGATGATGTAGTTGTCAAAGATAATAGACAACGAGATGATAATGATCTCCAAGATCAGAGACAAGATCAACCCGAGGAAGAAGAGGTTGAACCTAGAAGAAGCAAACTGGCGAGAACCGAGATATCATTTGGACCCGATTTTGTCTCTTTTATGGTAGAAAATGAACCCACTTCTTATCAAGAAGCTGTAAATTCCTCGGAAGGGCCTCGATGGAAGAAGCGATTAATAGTGAAATAGAGTCTATTTTACAAAATCATACTTGGGAGCTCGTGGATTTACCTCCTGGTTGTAAACCACTAGCCTATAAATGGATCTTCAAGAAGAATATGAAAGTTGATGGCACCATTGATAAGTACAAAGCAAGATTGGTGATCAAAGGTTTTAGACAACGCGAAGGTCTAGATTACTTTGATACTTATTCGCCTGTTACGCGAATAACTTCTATTAGGATGATTCTTGCTATTGCCGCATTAAGAAATTTAGAAGTTCACCAAATGGATGTGAAAACGGCTTTTCTAAATGGAGATTTAGAAGAAGAAATATACATGAACCAACCCGAGGGTTTCATGGCTCCTGGACAAAAGAGCAAAGTTTGTAGGCTTGTTAAGTCATTGTATGGCTTAAAGCAAGCTCCAAAACAATGGCATCAAATGTTTGATCACGCGATGCTAGAGGGTGGATTCAAAATTAATGAATGCGACAAGTGTGTTTATGTCAAAGACACAAATAGTGGATATGTAATCTTGTGTCTTTATGTCGATGATATGCTTATCGTTGGCAGTAACGACAAGATGATCAAGTCTACTAAAGACATGTTGAAATCAAAGTTTGACATGAAAGATATGGGTTTTGCTGATGTGATCCTTGGAATAAAGATCATACGAACTCAAAGTGGACTTGCATTAAGTCAAGCACATTACGTGGACAAAATTTTTAATACTCATAATGCGGGGGATTCCGGCCTAGCTAGAACTCCAATTGACACCAGTTTGCATCTATCTAAAAATAGAGGCGCAGGTGTTGCCCAATTAGAGTATTCAAGAATTATTGGCATGTTAATGTATTTGATGACTTGTACCCGACCTGACTTAGCATATGCTGTTAGCAGGCTGAGTAGGTATATTAGTAATCCAAGTGAAGCACATTGGAAAGCTATGACTAGGGTACTTCATTATTTGAGATACAGTCGTGATTATGGACTGAATTATGTTAGATATCCAGCGGTTATTGAAGGATACAGTGATGCAAATTGGATATCTGACATAAAGGATTCTAGATCAAACAGTGGATATGTGTTTACACTAGGAGGGGCCGCTATATCTTGGAAGTCTTCCAAGCAAACTGTAGTAGCTAAGTCCACGATGGAATCAGAATTTATCGCGTTAGATAAATGCGGAGAAGAGGCGGAATGACTACGTCAATTCGTAGAGGATATACCCAGGTGGCCTAAACCGGTAACGACCATTAGTATAGATTGTGATAGTCAATCGGCAATTGGTAGAGCTCATAGCAAAATGTATAATGGAAAGTCTAGACATATCCGTCGTTGACATAATTCGGTACGAC
This sequence comes from Glebionis coronaria, assembly GCA_025667525.1. Classification (NCBI taxonomy): domain Eukaryota; kingdom Viridiplantae; phylum Streptophyta; class Magnoliopsida; order Asterales; family Asteraceae; genus Glebionis; species Glebionis coronaria. The sequence goes on along the minus strand of CM046881.1, from coordinate 22,102,615 downwards.
AACTACTCTCAACAGGAGTTATCTTAATTGACTATGTGAAGTCAAAGGATAACATTGCGGATCCGCTTACGAAAGGCTTAAGCAGAGAGTTAGTTAGTAAGTCGTCTAAAGGAATAGGACTAAAGCCCTTGAAGGAATGAGTTTCTATGAAGGAAAACCTAACCCAGTTGACTGCAGATCCCAAGATCTGGGTTCAATAGGACAACCTAATCATAGAAATGTGGGGGAAGTCACGTCAATGTGGGGGAGTTACTTAATACAGGAACTTTCCTAGTCCATTCCTAGAACAATGTGACTTGTTGAGAGGTTAAACATATGGCTTAATGATTCAAGATGAAATCATAAAGCATAATGATTCAAGATGAAATCATAAAACATATGTTTTTAATGATTCAAGATGAAATCACTTATGTGAGAGAGAAGTGAGGTCGCTTCGAAGGAAATTGCGGGGGCGCAATTTCTAAGAGCTCTTGCAGAACCAGGCGAGTGTTCATGACCATAACGAACACGACTATGAGGACTTGACAAGGTCAAGGAGAGTCTTGTGTGAGTGTATATTGTCGTCTACGTAAATAGAGGCTGAGTTCAAGGACATCGCGTCTACTCAGATCTAGGAGACTAAGTGTATCTCACAAGGAAAGGTTCAAAGGGTTACACCTACCTATCCTATGCAGGACTTAACCGTAGAAATTTTGCCGAAACTTTCGTGTGTTTTCGACCGATTCCCATTCATGTGGGGGATTGTTGGAAAATGTTTTGTAAAATATGGTTTTTGCAATACTTTGGACATAATTTTATATATGTATATGTTATATATATTTGTAGTACTTAGTAGCTTTGCGTTCTCCTTGAAGAGAGCTTCGCAACGAGCTAAAGTATGTCCAATATGGAGTTAATATGAATGCGATATCATGTCTCAAAGTGAGTCACGTGAAACACAATATTTGGAAAATATTTTGTCCCACATCGCTTGAAACATGAAGTTAAAACATGTTTATAAGGAAATCCTAGTTCCTACCCTACAATATTCATTTGCGGGGTTTTACTCCCACGCCTACGCGCGCGTAGGGGGTGTAGAAAGTGAGATTTCTAGGCCAAAAACGGGTTCGAAGCTATTGAACTTGTGCACGAGCGCGCGACCTGCGGACACGAATGCAACTCCGAAAACTGGCTTGGGTGCGGACAGATTTCGGTATCTTTTTTGCTACAAATTCGATTTTTTTCCAGAAAATTCTGTAATCTATTTTAGGAATAGATTTAGAATAAATTTGTGTTTATAATTGATTTGCAAATCGTGTTATAAAGATAACAGATTTGTCAGAATTTTTTTTATATAGAACAAAATATTTGTCTTGGTGACAAAGACAAATTTTCACTATATAATAAATATGTCTCATTCAGTTTTAATATAAGAAAAAACGCAGTTTTTCCTACTCCATTACCAGACAATTTTTCCAGCAGTTATCGATCAGAAACGCAGAAGGCTTCCGTGATCTTTCAGGCAAGTTTGTCTAGTCCAGCTATACAACAGCTTTGGACGTTGTACCCTGGAAAACAGACGGCAAATCTGTTTTAAGGGAAGTGTGTTAAACACGTGCCTCGTCTCTAGATTCTTACTGCTTTCAATTTTATTTGTTATTTAATTATGTTCTTTGCTTTTCTGTTAATTTTATTATTGTTTTAATAAAAGTATACACCGTTTCTCACAATTACGTGTAAACATGTTAGAGTTGACATAACTGACCAAATTATTTAAATAGGCCGGATTTGAGTTGAAATTTTCTGATCCATCAATCGGTTAATCCGAACCCGATCCGAATTTGTCACCCTAATAATTACAATGTAACGTTTGATTAGTAATTCCTATATCAATGTTGGGTTCTTTTGGTTCAAGATGCATTATATGATTAATTAATAGCTTAGACAAAATTGACCAAACAATGAATGAGATATGCAAATAAGTGATTTTCTTTGTCAAATGGTATTGCTATTTTCATTTAACATGACAGCTTTCATATAAGAGGTACTAGTTTAAATCACATAGTATCTTTTTGTAGAAAATGATGATATGGTTTTTTGACTTTTTCTGATAGCAACTTTAATGAAGAACATGGAAAGTTTGCACTTAGTTCATTCATGTGTACCAAACCAAAGCTTAAAAACCTATGATATGATGCACCAGTGTTTTTTTTAACTATGATTTTCGGTATAGTAGCCGACTAATTTACGGTGTTTAAACTTATTATCACATAGAGTCAAATTATTTTTTTTAGAAAGTTCGTGTGATCATTTTAAGGTTGTTTTCATAGCAAGAAGTGAACTTGAAACTTCATACACTTGAAAGTGATAATTACAACCTTTTTATTAATGACGACTTTATATGAAAATATTAGAAACTAGACAAAAAAAAACTACAATGAAGAATTATTGCCAATAGAATTATCTAACCAAGTTATCCGAGATAGACGAAAATTTAGGTTTTTAGATGAAATCCACAAAAATTAATGAACAACAAAGTCTCAGATATTCGTTTTTTCAAGTTTAAAGATCAAAACAATCGTTTTGTTACGAAATTTTCAAACATCGAAGCTGCAATCCTTTCAAATATAAGACTAGCTTTCTGCGTGACTCGACAAGTATCCAACCATGACATCCATTTCAACAAACCATTTTACCACTAAATCTAGAGACGAAACCAGGAATAAATTTGACTGGAGGCACAAATTTTTTAACTATATAAGACTAGAAACACATTTCAATGCACCGGGTGCAATTATAATTTATTTAAAAGAAATCGATTTTTAAAAAAAAATTAATAATATATATCAAAAAAATTTATAGGTGTCTCGAAAATTCACGGGATATTTTCTGACTCCGTCTCTGACTAAATCGTTAGTCTTGGGTGGTTATAATGTGCTCTTGTTTAACTTTAAGTAAATATGTTTGAACACGAGACAAACAGGACCAAATAAAATTCGATAAAAGCTACTTTACTTTTAGGTATTTCATGTTAAAATAGTGAAAAACAAATGGGTCAAATGGAAAAATAAATTGTTTGACTTTAAAAGTCAAATCTAGAAACACAGGCTGGCATGGAGTATACAAATTACAAAGTTTGGATAAACGCGTAGCATGTCATATTCAAATCGTACCTGCTTTTGACTTATGCTTCACGATCTTTGTCAATTTGCTCTTGGTTGAGTCCATTCCTATTTTATTCCGCTTTGAAGGTTTACGGTGAAACTCGAAGCAAAGATATCTTTTAAAGTTATTTTTTTATAATTAGCTGAGCTAGCCTTGTTAATTCATTTATTTATATTTGAACTTGTTGATGTTCGTTTATCATTGATTTAAACGACGTAAACGAACATACATGAACATAAACAGACATAAATGAACGTAATCGAGCATAATGTAAAGGTAGATGGGCATAAAAGAGCATATAACTAAAGTTAACTATCCGTATGATCTTGAAATACTTAATATATAATATAATGTATACTTATTGTTAGAGATCTTTAAAATACTTGACCTACGTTTATTAATTTTTTTAAAAATATTTGAAATGTTAATTGAACAAAAAATAATCAAGTGTAAACTAACAAACGAAATGAACGTAGTGAAAGAAATAATCTACCATTCACGAACACAAATAAACGAACGGAAAGTTTGTACTAGGGGTGAGGATCGGGACCCGTCCCGACCCGATTCCGACTCATCCCGAAACCGACATCATGGAAAACTCAAACCGAATCCCGACCCGATTTAATCCCGAGTCTTGAACCGAACCGAGTTAGGCCCGACTTATTCCTGGTTTGTATGGTTTTCTTTGTGCGATCCCGATTTAATCCCGAGTCCCGACATTGTGGAAAACATATCCCGAGTAAGGTCGGTTTGTGTCGGTCGGTGTCGATTTCGATCGGTTTTGCTCGCCCCTAGTTTGTACATGTTCCTTCGTTAAATAAATAAACGAAAATAAACTAATTTTCTGTTGACGATTTGCGAACGATTCACTAAACGTCTAGTTCGTCTACAACATTATTCCTATTTGCTTATTCTTCTAAATTTAACTCATATGATGATTATTATTGAGATTAGCATAGCATAAAAGGCAACTTCCAACTCAAAAGCTATAAAAAAGAAAACTAATCATATACTCTTAACTTCCAAGTTGGGACACATAGACAAGATGTTTTATTCTAAAGTTTTAGTACGAATCATGATTTTGAACGACAAATATTCATCATTAAATCATTTATGTGATGACGAGTGTAAAGGATGAAAACATTGCGACCTTTATGCAAATAAAAAAATACAATATTTATGTAACTTAATAAAAGTATAAAATGATGGAATATTTTCTTCCATTTATGACTCTCTTTACTGCACTTCATGTGCTATCTAATTATTGTACATTTCCCTTTATCTAAAAGAAGAAACAAATAAACAAACAAAAACTGAAAAAGTAAAAGTAAATATAACGAAATGGTTTATAGATCATTAGATGCATGTGAAGCATTGTTTTGAAAATCGATTTTTAAATCTATCTGATCGAATCATCGAGTAGATCAATTTTAGTGAATCAAATTTCAAAACATTTACGTGAAATAACTAAACGTATACACTTAAATAAGCATGTCCACATGTTGGTTGCTTTTATATTTACTTTTCAATATCATTTGGTTTAGAAACCCCGTTATTCCTTGTTAGACTTGTGAGAGTGGGGTGAAACCCACTCACTGCCACCTCAGCGCCACGTTAGTTTTTTAATAAACTCACCAAACTTACCCACGAGGGTAATGACACTCACCCAAACTCACTTACACTCACTTTTCATACCTATTTTTTTATTATTTAAATACACCCCACTCACAAAAAACACCCACAATTAAACCTAACAAAAAAAAATAAAAAACATATGGGCCCACATGTATAAAACTCACCTGGGTGAGTTTGCTAAAGTTTTTTGGTGGTTGGAGAACTATCGCGCGCGGCTTGTAAGGGGGAGATGGGGGCAGCGCGTGGCATAAGCCATGCTGCTCGTGGGATCATCCCCACTCCCACCAGCCTTATGATGATTTATTAGACGTAGCTTGAGTAACGTTGCGAAAATTACCGGTAAATTATTAAATTATTAACGATATGCTAGTTAATTTTTTTTTTTGAACATCATATGCTAGTTAATTTGGTAGTGGAACCGGTTGATGGTTTATGAAATTCATAACAATTATAATAACATAAGTAAATATTAAAACACGTAATAGCGGAAGCGATTTAATCAGATCATAATAATAACACATTCATAACTAATCGAATTAGGGTTATATACCTTTTAGCCAATGCGATTCCACAAGATAAGAACGAATCACCAAATTAGGGTTTATGATGGATCAATGATTAACCCCTTACCGTTTTGTTAATCTATCCAAGATTCAATCTATAATAAGATTGTATCACGTTCTTGTACACACGTAATGCAACGAGTTAACCGTAATACTAGTACGTCAAAAGCGAGCTTAAAACGTTTAGTGGAAAATAAATCTAACAACCCTAGAGAGGGGCTAGGACTTGATTAAGAAATCAAAACCAAAGGTTAAAAGGAACCCTAAAAAAAGTGTTTGCCTTTGGTGTTGATCGCATGAAAGAAAGAGAGAAAAAAGATGGAGTAAAAAATAATGAAGGGTTTGTTTATATAGTGTGATTAAACTTGTAATCCAAGTTTAACAATAATTAGGAAACAAATCATTTTCCTTCTCTCTTTTGACCACCGCCGACCAAGCCCAACCCATAGGAGTTTTCGGACTTTTCTTTTCTCTTCTAGTTTATTCCACGTTTTAACCGTTAAGTCCTTAACTCTTAAATTTAACGACGGTTAAAGTTATTGCTCGATTTAATTTAATAAACATATAAATATATTTATTAAATAAATTAACTCTTTATGTATTGTGTGCAATCCCGTAATCCCGAGTTCGATCCTAACACACGACTATTAAAATTAAAGTCCATAAACTTTCAGCTCCCACTTGGACATATTTTGTAACACCCTATTTTGATAACTGGAATGTCACGCGTGATTATGACGTGTCATCAAAGCATACAAGGTAAATGTCTTAAAAACATTAAATGACCATGAAAGGAAATACCGAAAACAAACATCGGTACCCCAAGTATAAGCTCATCACACACAAACATAAGTACTGTAAAGGAAAATGACTAAACAATGTCCAAAGAAATAAGTAGCAAAATGTATGATGAAATGCATAAAGTAGAGGCTAGATAGCTTCCAATCCATATGCACGTACGCTTAAAGTCTACAAGCGCCCTTGAGTACCTGCCGTTTGGGAACATGAAAGGAAAATGGCTGAGCATAACGCTCAGTGCACGGATATACAAGTATAACATGAAATAACGTAAGCATAAAGACTAATAGCAACGGAATAATATAAGTTCTAAACAATCTGGAATCATGTTCATAAAACTGGTTTTATAGTTTGAAAAGACTTATGTTTCTATGAAAATCTGTATTAATTAGCCAAATAGCCCATATAGGTCATGAGGTTCCATCGTGCATGAATACTTGGAGGGGAGACCTCGTCATGCAATTAGAGGGGTTGCCTCTAATTAAATAGTCTGGGTAGGAGGGATAAGCTCCTAGTGAAGGATGCAAGGCACACATCGCATTCACTCTGATATTACTGGTAAACATGTAACTAGGATGTACCCATACGCCCCACATGATAATATAATATAATGACCCAAACTGAAAAGGGACGCCACGAGCAATCACTTCGTCGTGGGGAAGTCATAACACTTGTGCCTCTAGTGTTATGGTTATGGTACCTCCATAACTAGGTGACACTGGTCATGCATGTATATGGCTTAGGCTCTTAAACTAACATAAGTAATCAAACATATAAAACAATACTAGGAAAACAGTTGGCTGCAAACGGGGAATCCTAATAAGGAAAGAATGTCAATACTGAAAGGACGGGAAATCCGTACCTTATGTCCAGTGAACGAAGAAGACGAAAGAATGGAAGTCCTACTTCGATCTCACTAATGCTACATAAACAAGATACATAGTTTACTGAGTACGTAACTGATTCTATCAAGTATTGGCTTGTTTTATATGTTCTTGTCTTGTTTTACTGATTTTAAGGGTATGCTGTGTTTATCATGTATTCTATGTGTTCTGTTTAAGTATTACTTGTATTCCTTCTATTATTATACTTGTTGTGTAATAATAAGTAATTTCTAAAAATAACAGGTTTCCTAAAATAGAAAGTTTCCAAAAATAGAAAGTTTCCAAAAATAGATTAACTTCTTAAAATAGATCAATTTCTAAAAAATAGAAAGTTTCCAAAAATAGTAAGTTTCATGAATCAGAAAGTTTCCATATTTAGAATTAAGCTGAATTAATAAGCTGATAATATAAACTTAAGTTTACTGGTTAAATATCATAAGTCATGTGAATTTTGTATGGTTTATTAATAATATCATGTTAATCAAATAAACTATAGGTATATGATTTAATTAAATATAAACATAATTTAATTAAATTAAGGTGCATAAAATACTTAGGTTAAAACATGTATTAATACTTTATTAATTATAACATAAGTCATGTTTATTAATTAATTATCTTCCATGTCTTAATAATTAATTAATACTACAGTCTAATTAAATAAATAAATACTTAGGTTAAAACATGTATTATTTTGTAAATAATAATTAACCTAAGTCCATGTTTAATTAAATTAATTATAAGTCATGTTTATTAATTTAATTATCCTTGTAACAAAATAACTTGTAAATAAACCCGAGCCCAAAACCAGAGACAAAAGCAAAACCCAAAACCAACAACCACCCACAACGCGGTTGCGGTGGCGACTGGTGGCTGCGCTGCCAACAGCGGCGGCTGCTGCCGCTGCTGCGCGCCGTGGCTACCCACTGCCAGCACAAAGATTCCACCGGCGTAGGCCGATGGTCTCCCCCTGCTGCCTTCGCTGTTCCCACTGCTCGAACCAAGCAGCCACCGGCTTAAGCCGGTGGTGCCTGCTGTTGCGCCGAGACCCACACCAAGCCCCTTAGGGGTTTCGGTTGTGGCTAAAAAGGGACACCGAGAGTCATTCGACTCTCGGTTGGCTGCTGAACCACAAACCCAAGCCAAAAGAACCCTTTCCCATGTTTATTTAAATTCATAACATGTTTTATTTAATTATTTTTAAAGATCTAACATAAAAACATAATTAAATAAAAGAATTAAAGATCAAGGTTTAATGTTTTACCCCAATGTGTGATGGAAAATAACACTAACACGAATACGAACCAATAACCAAAGATCAAAAATAAAAAACGAATGCCTTTTGTTCTTGTGTTGATGCCGCGGCTATAGAGTCACCAAGGCTAGGGTTTTAATTTTTCTTGTAAAATAATATGTTATGAAAACTCTGTGTTTTTAGTTTCCATTAGTTAACCAAAAAAATGGGCTTGGGCCCTTGTCCTCTTTGGTGCCACGGCATGTAGGGCCCACAAGGGGAAAACTCGATGTTTTTCCCGTGTTATATTTTACGTGTTCGTATGTTCGTATTTGCGCGGTATAATTGTTCGTGTTATATTTAAATTCTTGTATGTAACGATATTAATCGTATTATATTAATTAAATACGTAATTACGTGTTCGTGATTTTTACGTTCATGATTTCATGTTCGTGATTATAATTATTATTGTTAATAATTATCGTGTACTATCACGTACTTAATACTTATCGTGTAATAATACGTACATAACTTCTGAAATTACTAATTGTGACACGTTATCATGCTATAAAAGGAAAGTTTTAACATGTACGCACGTTTACAAAGTGTACTGTTCATGGTAAAAGCATGCGGGTTTTACAACTCTTCCCCCCTAAAAAGAATAATTCGTCCCCGAATTATAGATAAAATAAACTGAAAGAGGAACATACCCGAATTCAAAATATGAAATGAGGGTAAGAAGCCCGGATAGACTCCTCTGTTTCCCAAGTGGCTTTCCGCTCGATATGGTCCCTCCAAAGGATTTTGACGAATGGAATCGCCTTCTTCCTCATGACTCGTTCTTGTCTGTCAAGAACTCGTTCGGGTTCCTCTATGAAGGTAAGATCTTCTCGAATCTGTTCTAGTGGATACTGAATCATGTGAAGGGGATGATACTTGTACCCTCTAAGTAAGGACACATGGAAAACGTCATGAACGTGAGAAAGCTGCGGAGGTAACGCTAAACGATAAGATACTTCACCGACTCGCTCGATGATATCAAACGGTCCAATGAACCGAGAACTGAGTTTCCCTTTGATTCTGAAACGTCTAACACCACGTGCCGACGATACCTTAAAGAAGACGTGATATCCTATGTTGAAATGTGAGTCCCTACGATGCTTGTCGGCATAACTCTTCTGACGTGAACGAGCTTCTTGCAATTTCCGCTTAGCTAAAGCGACCTTCTCGTTGGTCAACTCTATCATTTCTGGTCCTTCAAGTGTTCGCTCACCAACCTGATCCCAGCAGATTGGGGCGCGACACTTCCTGCCATACAACATCTCGAATGGTGCACACTTAATATTGGCGTGCCATTTGTTGTTGTATAAAAACTCTACCAAACAAATATAATCGTCCCAATCTCCTGTCCATTCCAATGCACATGACCGAAGCATGTCTTCTAATGTCTGGATAGTTCGCTCCGATTGTCCGTCTGTTTGAGGATGAAAAGCCGTGCTAAGCTTAAGTTTTGTGCCCCAAGCTTTCTGCAGACTCTTCCAAAATCGCGAAGTGAACCGAGGATCTCTGTCCAAGACGATACTGGATTGAGCACCATGAAGTCTCATGATCTCCTTCTTGTAAGTATCAGCGAGTTTGCTGACCCGATCATCCTTGCGGATCGGTAAGAAATGAGCTGACTTAGTAAGTCGAACAACGATAACCCAAATCGCATCATGCCTCCTCTTTGTCTGTGGAAGACCGGTAACAAAATCCATGGTGATCTTGTCTCACTTCCACTCCGGAATGTATAACGGTTGTAGTAGACCACTAGACCGCTGATGCTCGATCTTAACCTGTTGGCAGGTAAGACATTTGGAGACATAAGTAGCAACATCCTGTTTCATAGCACTCCACCAAAAGTACTGCTTGATGTCGTGGTACATCTTGGTCGAACCAGAATGAATGGAGAATGGGGAGCTATGAGCTTTAGCTAATAACGCTTCCCTAAGAGTAAGATCATCAGGAACACAAAGTCTGGTGCCCTGCCATAAGATACCGTCATCATCCAACCAAAACTCCGTTTGCTGATCCAAGTTTTGAATGATCGCCCAAATTTCACCATCATCCTTTTGAGCTTCCTTGATCCTAGAGAGTAATTCAGGTTCCACTCTAAGATTAGCCCAGTAATCGTGTTGTTTACGTACCATGATCTCAATGTCTAGTCACTCCAAATCTCTTATAATCTTTTCCTCAATTTTAATGCCGTTGATCATACCGGAATTTCTACTAAGTGCATCTGGCACTACATTTGCCTTGCCGAGATGATACTGCAGATTAATGTCATAATCCTTCAACAGGTCTAACCATCTTCTATGTCTCATGTTCAGCTCACGTTGAGTGAAGATGTATTTCAGGATCTTGTGATATGTGAAGATATCACATGATTCTCCATACAAGTAGTGCCTCCATATCTTCAATGCAAACACGACTACTGCAAGTTCCAAGATATGCATAGGGTAATTCTCTTCATAAGGCTTAATTTGCCGTGAAGCGTACGTAATCACTTTCCTATGGTGCATGAGAACACATCTAAGTCCCTTCCCTGAAGCATCATTGTAGATCTGAAATCCACCTGTACCAGATGGGGAGAGTAAGAATCGGTGCAGATACTAACTTCTGCTTTAGGTCTCCAAAGCTCTTCTCTCTTTCTTCAGTCCAGACGAATTTCTCCCCTTTCTGCATCAGTTTAGTCAATGACAGTGCTAAACGGGAAAAGTTCTCTACGAACCTACGGTAGTAACCAGCTAAGCCTAGGAAACTGCGAACTTCAGTCGTTGATGTCGTTCTTGGCCACTTGGTAATAGCCTCAACCTTTGCTGGATCCATGGTGATTCCTTATGCTGATACAATGTTGCCTAGGAACGCCACTTGTCTAACCAGAATTCACACTTGGAGAATTTGGCATACAACTGCTTCTGGCGAAGTATCTGTAGTACAGTACAAAGATGGTCTTCGTGTTCCTCCTTTGACTTAGAGAAAATAAGAATGTCATCAATGAAGACAATGACGAACTTGTCTAGGAACTCATGGAAGATACGGTTCATCAGATCCATGAAAACAACTAGAGCATTGGTAAGGCCAAAGGGCATGACTACAAATTCGTAGTGCCCATATCGTGTATGGAAAGCAGTCTTGGCGATGTCCTGCTCTTTAACCCGTAACTGATGATAGCCCTACCTTAGATCAATCTTGGAGAAATGTTTGGCCCTTGGAGTTGGTCAAACAAGTCATCAATGCGTGGAAACATATATCTATTCCTGATGGTGATATTGTTGAGCTCACGATAATCTATGCACAGACGCATGTTGCCGTCCTTCTTCTTTACGAACATAACAGGTGCGCCCCATGGAGAAGCACTAGGTCGAATGAAACCGCGTTCTAACAGTTCCTGCAGTTGTTCCTTTAACTCCTTCAGCTCTATGGGAGCCATGCGATAAGGAGCCTTGGAAATTGGCTCAGCTCCTGGGATGATCTCAATATTAAACTCCACTTGATGAGCAGGTGGTATGCCCGGGAGTTCTTCTGGAAACACGTCTGGAAATTCTGAAACGATCGACTGATTCTGGATAGATGGGGATTCAGCCTTCAAATCATGAACAATAGCAAGATAGCCCTCACAACCATGTGACAGTAGTGCACGTGCTTGTAAGGTCGAAATTATTTGTACAGACGTTCCGGGTACGAAACCGCTGTGAATGTACTCTGGTGCATTTACATCACCGAAGATGACCCGATATGTATGGCAGTCAATGGTGGCGTGATGTTTGGATAGCGAGTCCGTGCCTAATATCATGTCAAAATCGCACATATCTAATGGAAGTGCGTCAACAGGACGAATCTTGTCGTCAAACTCTAAATGAAGGCTTCTGTACCCATGGGTTATGCGTACAGAGTCTCTTAAAGGTGTGGAAATGTTTAATACATTCTCTAATGGCATAGGGGATATCCTAACACTCTTGGCATAAAAAGTAGAAATGACCGAGTGAGTAGCACCTGTGTCAAATAAAACACATACAGCTTGACCATACATATACAAGATTTCAGTAATGGTACCTGTAGACTTGTTGGCCTAATCGCGAGAAGTCGTGTATACCCGTCCACTAGTAGGAGGTCGCTTGGAATCGGCATGTCCAGATGTGTCCTCTATCTCGCCCTTGCGACAGTCCTTCATGCGATAACCAGTAAGGCCACACTTGAAGCAAGTATTTTAAGGTGCATAAAATACTTAGGTTAAAACATGTATTAATACTTTATTAATTATAACATAAGTCATGTTTATTAATTAATTATCTTCCATGTCTTAATAATTAATTAAATAATACTATAGTCTAATTAAATAAATAAATACTTAGGTTAAAACATGTATTATTTTGTAAATAATAATTAACCTAATTCCATGATTAATTAAATTAAATATAAGTCATGTTTATTAATTTAATTATCCTTGTAAAAAAATAACTTGTAAATAAACCCGAGCCCAAAACTCGAGACAAAACCAAAACCCGACACCAACCACCACCCACAACCGCGGTTGCGGTGGCGGCTGGTGGCTGTGCTGCCAACAGCAGCGCCGGCTGCTGTCGCAGCTGCGCGCCGTGGCTACTCACAGCCAGCACAAAGATTCCTCCGGCGCATGCCGGTGGTCTCCTCCTGCTGCCTTCGCTGTTCCCATTGCTCGAACCAAGCAGCCACCGGCTTAAGCCGATGGTGCCTGCTGTTGCGCCGAGACACACAACGAGCCCCTTAGGGGTCTCGACCGTGGTTAAAAAGGGACACCGAGAGTCATTCGACTCTCGGTTGGCTGCCGAACCACAAACCCAAGCCAAACGAACCCTTTCCCATGTTTATTTAAATTCATAACATGTTTTATTTAATTGTTTTTAAAGATCTAACATAAAAACATAATTAAATAAAAGAATTAAAGATCAAGGTTTAATGTTTTAACCCAACGTGTGATGGAAAATAACACGAACACGAACCAATAACCAAAGATCAAAAATAAAAAACGAATGCCTCTTGTTCTTGTGTTTATGCCGCGGCTATGGAGTCACCAAGGCTAGGGTTTTAATTTTTCTTGTAAAATAATATGTTATGAAAACTCTGTGTTTTTAGTTTCCATTAGTTAACAAAAAAATGAGCTTGGGCCCTTGTCCTCTTTGGTGCCGCGGCATGTAGGGCCCAAAAGGGAAAAACCCAAAGTTTTTCCAGTGTTATATTTTACGTGTTCGTATGTTCGTATTTTCGCGGTATAATTTTTCGTGTTATATTTAAATACTTGTATGTAACGATAATAATCGTATTATATTAATTAAGTACGTAATTACGTGTTCGTGATTTTTACGTTCATGATTTCATGTTCGTGATTATAATTATTATTGTTAATAATTATCGTGTACTATCACGTACTTAATACTTATCGTGTAATAATACGTACATAACTTCTGAAATTACTAATCGTGACACGTGTTCATGCTATAAAAGGAAAGTTTTAACATGTACGCACGTTTACAAAGTGTACTGTTCATGGTAAAAGCATGCGGGTTTTACATATTTTAAATAGTGTGATCACATCGGTTAGTGTTTAGATACACGCCGATGCCCTTAGTATGATCTCGAGTAAGGTTTCTTGGAAAAACCTTTTAATGATTCATCATTATTATTATCCTTTCGTTTCTAATACAACGTTAATAAGGATATGGATCTTAGTCATTCCTTTTATTAACCATTCTGTTTCTCGTTCATCGGATTCAAGCAAGATTACCAAAACTTCTAAACATAGTTTAGAAAGATAATAAGTGTGAAAACACTTATTCTTTTACCACTTATTTCCAATAATAACAAGACCAAAACGTGTATTTTATGTCGTAAAAGTTGGAATTATGCGTGGTTTGTGCTTTTATTGTGTTTCAGGATAAAAATATGAAAAAGGAAGAAAACATGGGCTATCACAGGCTTTTATCGAAGAAAAAGACAAAAGACAAAGTCAAAAGATCAAGAGTGCAAAAAGAACGGAAGTCCAAGGCCTATTCTGAAGATTTATCGAGGAAAAAGTCTAAAGACAGAAGTTTAATGAAGTCGAAGAACTCAAGTCTAATTATAGAAGAAAATTAGAAGACGAGTTTAATTTACATCGACAAATCCCGAGACGCCGTCGAGAAAGACAAAGAAATTAAATCGAGTCGAGAAGAAAGAAAGAAAGAAAGAAGAACATGCACCTCCTCATCTCCTATAAATACCCTACTAATGACACATTAGGAGGGTGTTAGTTAGTTAATTTTTAGCATTTTCATTTTTCCTTTCTTTAGTTTTTAGAGAGAGAAAGTTTTAACTTTCTCTCACTAAGTTTTCATCTTTTCTTCATCTTTTCTTTCAAGTTTAAGCTTTATTTCATCCTTGTATTTGGAATTCATTAATCAAAAGTTCAAGTTTAAGCTTTTAATTTTTAATCTTCTTCTACCTTTCTTGATTTTGATTCATCTTTAATCCGAAATGTTCTTGATTCGTGTTTGATTTTGATGTTTTTGTGACTAAAAAGTTTATCTTTTTATTCCTTACTAAGTTTTTATACGGTTTAAGCCTTAAGCTTGTTGTGCTTATTGGCTTATTTCATATATATAGCTTATTGTTTTTTAAGTTTTCTTAAAAATTTAGTCTTTTTAAAGTTTGATTTATAAAAGTTTGTTTATTTCGTGTTTTAAAAGAAAAGTTTTAAATTTTATGCTTGTTTTGATTTGGTTAAGGTTTGAACAAGTGCTTATTCGTATTTGCTTATTAGTGCTTATTGGTTTTAGCTTATTTGCTTTATTCCGAATATTATCATCTGCATCGCAATCATAGGGTTTCTATATTGCGACGCTATATTCAGACGGTTCTTTGTGATCTCAATAACCCTTAGGGTTTTACTTTGCGATCAAGTGTATTCAGATCCCTTATTCCGATCGTGATTGCGATCGCTCATTGCGATCGTATATTGCGACGGGTCTTAAGGTTATATTAAGACGAACCTCTGCCAAATTTTTGTTAGACACATTCCGACAGAATTCCTATTATTCCGATACTTTGAACATTCCGACAGTGTTGATTTCTTGTATTCCGATGCCTTGGATTCCGATACTAGACATTCAGATAGATTACTCCGATAGAAGTTACTTTCACTTATTCCGATGGTTTCTTCTTTGATACATTCCGACAGTAACATTCAGATGACATTCCGACACAAACATTCCGATGGTTTAAGTTTTTAGTTTTACAAAGTTTTCAAGTTTTAAATTCATTACGTTTTAATTTCTAAAAATTACACACTTCCCGAAATCTCTGTTTTTACCAAGTGTTTTTCTAGTAATTTTTTAGTTTAATTTTTAAAGCTTTTATTTTACTCAACGACATTTTCTTATTTTCTTTTAGTTTAAAATAGATAACCAAACCATTTATTTTTCCACCAAGAACGACTGAGTCGCACTCTTAACTAGTAATCAATTCGAAAAGACTGGAAAAACGAACTTTCATAACTAAGTTAAAATCTAGTTATTAAATGGCGTCGCTGCCGGCTCTTTTCGTTAAGATTAACGGTTTTTAGTGAGAGACGCGTTGGATTTTGGGATCCGTTCACTTTTGAACGTTATTTCTTGCTTAAAAATTTTCAAAAATCCATAAAAATTAAAAAATTTCAAAAGATCCAAAAAAATAGAAAACCATAAAAAACCAAACATATTTCTTGTCTATCTTTCTTTTCTTTTTGTAGGTGTCTATGCGTACCCGTGCTCGTAAGAAGAAAGCAATTCAAGCCGAAGTCGAAACTCCACCTATTGTTACCATGGACAATCGACCAATGATCGAGCTTTTGCAATCGCAAGTAGAGGGCAACACCGATGCTATTGTCATACCCGAGATTGGAGCCAACAACTTTGAGCTCAAATCCGGCTTCATTCAAATGGTCTCTGCTCAACCTTTCTTGGGACGTACACTTGATGATCCTCATGACCATATAAAAAGGTTCCTTCAACTCACTAATACGGTTAAGTATAATGGGGTTTCACAAAAGGTGATTCGCTTGCAACTTTTTCCTTTCTCCTTAGAGGGACAAGCCCGCCATTGGCTTGATAAGGAACCGCCACAAAGTATTCTTACGTGGACGGATTTAGAGACTAAATTCATCAACTACTTTTTCCCACCCTTACGTACTACCGCTTTGCGGAATGAAATCATTACCTTTGAACAAAAGTACGGTGAGACATTTAGTGAATCTTGGGACCGTTTTAACGAACTTTTAAGAAAGTGTCCACAACATGGTTTCACAAAAGTACATCAAATAAATACTTTTTACAATAGGTTAAGCATGAATGACCAAGATTCACTAAATAGTGCCTCGGGGGGTAACATTTTGGTTAAGTCTTCTAATGCCGCATGGGATATTATTGAGAATAAGTCTAGAGTGCAAACTAAGAGTGTTCGGACTAATGTGGCTAGTGCTAGTACTAGTGAGAGCGACAAGAGAATTGATAAGCTTACTTCGCTTGTTGAAACAATTGCTCTACAAACCGCTAACAATAACAAAGCCATCAATGCGCAAGTTAATGCTTTGATTCAGTCATGTGAAATATGCGGGGGATCTCATTCATACACCGATTGTCCTTCAACTCATGACAATCCGGAAAATGTGTATGCCGCCAACGGTAACTTTTCTACGGGAGGCTATCAAGCACGTCCTCAAGGTGACCGCAATTTGCTCAGCTATCGTTTAAACAACTTCCTTTCACCACCCGGTTTTCCCCCACAAAACCCAAACAACCTCAATCGCAACAATCAAAACCAACCTCGAGCTCCAAATCAATATCAAACCCAAAGTAACCCATATCCACCTCAAGGAAACAATCAAATTCACCAACCACCCACTTATCAACCACCTTCCTACCATGCTCTTCCTCCCACCCTACCCACCACATTTAATCAAGAGGTTGACACTTATATGAGGACTAATGATACGATAGTGCAGAATCTTCAGCGGTAACTCAGCAACTTGAAAGGGGATATGGTGAAACAAGGGAATGATCTTCGAGCCGATATGCGAAACTCTTTGGGCAGTCAAACGAATGACTTAAGGGATATGATGGCTAGTTTCTTCCAAAGTAATCAAGCCTCTGGTTCGGGTTCTCTTCCGAGTAACACCGTTGCTAATCCAAGAGGGTAGATGAAAGCAATCACCACCCGAAGTGGCAAAGGTTTAAAGGAACCCGAGATTCCTATACCTACACCAGTGATTGTGACAAAGGAAAACGAGTCCCCTTCTCCAATTACTCCACCTTCTATTTCACAAATTCCTCCACCTTCTACTTCCACCCCTCCACGACCCAAGGATGTGAGTGAGAATTCCATTCCAAAGCCTTCATCTCAACCCAATATACCTTATCCCTCAAGGTTGAGGAAAGAGAAGTTGAAAAACAAGGATGATATTCAGGTTTCTAACTTTCTCAAAATGTTTAAACAACTAAATTTCAACATCTCCTTTGCTGAGGCTCTCGCTCACATGCCGAAATATGCTAAAATGTTTAAGATCTTCTCAGTGATAAGGAGAAACTTCTTGATATCGCTCAGACCCAACTTAACGAGAATTGCTCCGCAGTGCTCTTAAGGAAATTACCAACCAAACTTGGTGATCCGGGTCGCTTTCTTATTCCTTGCAACTTCCCCGGGGTAGAGAAATGTATGGCCCTAGCCGATCTAGGTGCTAGTATAAACTTAATGCCCTTAAGTGTTTGGAAACAATTATCTCTACTCGAGCTAGTCCCCACACGAATGACATTGGAATTAGCTAACCGTGCGGTTGCTTATCCGGTGGGGATAGCCTAAGATGTCTTCGTCGTTGTCGACAAATTCACCTTTCCGGCGGATTTTGTTGTCGTTGACTACGAAATGGATCCCCGTGTTCCATTAATCGTTGGACGTCCATTCTTGAGGACCGGTCGCACTCTCATTGATGTAGCCGCGGGCGAAGTAATCATGAGAGTTGGTGACGATAAAATCGTCTTCAACATGGGTAAAATTTCTAAGCAGCCTTCTGAAAACGAGAACGTTAATTTCATTGACGTTCTTAATGAGGCTTGTGAAGAGAATTTCAAAGACGCTTGTAAAAGTGGTTCTTCTTCTCTACCCATTGTTGAGACCGTGGCCTCTATTGCTCCATCACTAACTCCATTTGGAGAAAGTGATTTCCTTTTCAAAGAATTTGAAGCAACTTTGTGAGATGTGGACTTAAAATATGACGATTCTCCCACCGATTGGGATGAATACATTAGTACCATTGAGAAACTTCTCAACGAGGACCATATTTCTACACCATCTCCTAAGGATATCTCTATCGATGATCCGAGTTTGACTACGCCTTCCATCGAAAATCCTCTGGATTTAGAGCTTAAGGATCTACCGTCTCATCTTGAATACGTGTTCCCTGAAGACAATAAGAAGTTACCCGTCATCATCGCAAAGGATATTTTACGTGTTCGTATGTTCGTATTTTCGTGATATAATTTTTCGTGTTATATTTAAATACTTGTATGTAACGATAATAATCGTATTATATTAATTAAGTTCGTAATTACGTGTTCGTGATTTTTACGTTCATGATTTCATGTTCGTGATTATAATTATTATTGTTAATAATTATCGTGTACTGTCACGTACTTAATACTTATCGTGTAATAATACGTACATAACTTCTGAAATTACTAATCGTGACACGTGTTCATGCTATAAAAGGAAAGTTTTAACATGTACGCACGTTTACAAAGTGTACTGTTCATGGTAAAAGCATGCGGGTTTTATTTATTTTAAATAGTGTGATCACATCGGTTAGTGTCTAGATACACGCCGATGCCCCTAGTATGATCTCGAGTAAGGTCTCTTGGAAAAACCTTTTAATTATTCATCATTATTATTATCCTTTCGTTTCTAATACAACGTTAATAAGGATATGGATCTTAGTCATTCCTTTTATTAACCATTCTGTTTCTCGTTCATCGGATTCAAGCAAGATTACCAAAACTTCTAAACATAGTTTAGAAAGATAAGAAGTGTGAAAACACTTATCCTTTTACCACCTATTTCCAATAATAACAAGACCAAAACGTGTATTTTATGTCGTAAAAGTCGGAATTATGTGTGGTTTGTGTTTTTATTGTGTTTCAGGATAAAATATGAAAAAGGAAGAAAACATGGGCTATCACGGGCTTTTATCGAAGAAAAAGACAAAAGACGAAGTCAAAAGATCAAGAGTGCAAAAATACACAAGTCCAAGGCCTATTCTGAAGATTTATCGAGGAAAAAGTCTAAAGGCGGAAGTTTAATGAAGTCGAAGAACTCAAGTCTAATTATAGAAGAAAATTATAAGACGAGTTCAATTTACATCGACAAATCCCGAGACGCCGTCGAGAAAGACAAAGAATTAAAATCGAGTCGAGAAGAAAGAAAAAAATAAAGAAGCACATGCACCTCCCCATCTCCTATAAATACCCTCCTAATGACACATTAGGAGGGTGTTAGTTAGTTAATTTTTATCATTTTCATTTTTCCTTTCTTTAGTTTTTAGAGAGAGAAAGTTTTAACTTTCTCTCACTAAGTTTTCATCTTTTCTTTCAAGTTTAAGCTTTATTTCATCCTTGTATTTGGAATTCATTAATCAAAAGTTCAAGTTTAAGCTTTTAATTTTTAATCTTCTTTTACCTTTCTTGATTTTGATTCATCTTTAATCCGAAATGTTCTTGATTCGTGTTTGATTTTGATGTTTTTGTGACTAAAAAGTTTATCTTTTTATTCCTTACTAAGTTTTTATACGGTTTAAGCCTTAAGCTTGTTGTGCTTATTGGCTTATTTCACATATATAGCTTATTGTTTTTTAAGTTTTCTTAAAAATTTAGTCTTTTTAAAGTTTGTTTATTTCGTGTTTTAAAAGAAAAGTTTTAAATTTTATGCTTGTTTTGATTTGGTTAAGGTTTGAACAAGTGCTTATTCGTATTTGCTTATTAGTGCTTATTGGTTTTAGCTTATTTGCTTTCATCCGAATATTATATCTCCATCGCAATCATAGGGTTTCTATATTACGACGCTATATTCAGACGGTTCTTTGTGATCTCAATAACCCTTAGGGTTTTACTTTGCGATCAAGTGTATTAAGATCCCTTATTCCGATCGTGATTGCGATCGCTCATTGCGATCGTATATTGCGATGGGTCTTAAGGTTATATTAAGACGAAACTCTGCAAAATTTTTGTTAGACACATTCCGACAGAATTCCTATTATTCCCATACTTTGAACATTCCGACAGTGTTGATTTCTTGTATTCCGATACCTTGGATTCCGATACCAGACATTCAGATAGATTATTCCGATAGAAGTTACTTTCACTTATTCCGATGGTTTCTTCTTTGATACATTCCGACAGTAACATTCAGATGACATTCCGACACAAACATTCCGATGGTTTAAGTTTTTAGTTTTACAAAGTTTTCAAGTTTTAAATTCATTACGTTTTAATTTCTAAAAATTGCACGCTTCCCGAAGTCTCTGTTTTTACCAAGTGTTTTTCTAGTAATTTTTTAGTTTAATTTTTAAAGCTTTTATTTTACTCAACGACATTTTCTTATTTGCTTTTATTTAAAATAGATAACCAAACCATTTATTTTTCCACCAAGAACGACTGAGTCGCACTCTTAACTAGTAATCAATTCGAAAAGACTGGAAAAACGAACTTTCATAACTAAGTTAAAATCTAGTTATTAAAAGACTTTAAGTACGGCCATACAAACATCTTACTAATCCCACGAGGGGCCCAGTTGTATTAAACTTCAAAATAAATTTGAAGGAAACAAATTTTATATTTATTACAATCAAAACTTATGAATTTTGCAACACTTCTGAAAATAACCCTTATAGCTACCAGTTACGTTTAGCGTTAGATTATTTCACAAAAATACACTAGATCCATGACAGTTTCCTGGTATCTTAGGTCTGAGGATAACTATTTATAATTTACTTGATGATAAAGATCCATAAAGTATAATCATATAGTTGGGATAAGTCCAATACTCGAATCATCGAATATCATCCAAAATTGATCAATAGACTTTCAAGTATACTCTATCACTATTTTGATTTATCTTAATTTAATAATACTCTCATATTATTAATCGACAACGGACATTCAGAATACAACAATAATATTCATGGATTAAACATGTAAGTATAGGATACAATATATCATAAATAAACTTACCAAGTAATTTATTTCACTATAATAAATGTCTAACATCCCTTATCCGAATACTAAAATAGATCAATGCATGAAAAACACGGTTAATGCATCACGCCTCTAGTAGTGACCTTCACACTTGTTTGGCAATGCATAAAACAACCAATCTTGACCTATTGGAATTTTGAGTATACCTTCTTCAAGAATTCAATTCATTGAAGCTCTTTTACATGTGCATTCAAATAGTTTGATATTGCCACATGATATCAAAATTGTGAAACATCCTTGATCACCAATTTATTGTACTAAACTTTCAAAACACACTTTGAAGTTCAAAGTATTCTAATTCTTTAATGTATAATCCAACTTTAATTATTATGTCATCTCCAATGATACCATGATTAATATTGAGTGTTACCTCAATTACATATGTTCAAGTTTGATAACTTGTCATTCAAAGATATAAATACGTTACCTATAATATCTATTATGTGATGTTTGATTCCAACCAAACATCCAAGTTTGTTGGCTACGATAATTTGCACAACTATTGGCAAATTATTCATCTATAGAATATGGAAGCTGATCCAAGACAAGGATGTTATTCTATTTCCAAACATATTCTTTCAGAATATTCATTACACAAGTTATCTAATAACTAGCAAATAGATAAATTTATTCAAATCATCTTGCATTTTAAGCATGATATAAATACAACGTGAGACACATGAAAATTTCTCAAACCATATTTAGATTTATTCATGTTCTAAATATCCATATAAACTTACTACATGACATATTATGTTGTATTCCCACCGCATAAATAAATAAATTTATTTTGTTTTCAAGGTTATGTATATCTTATTTTCTAAATCTTCAAAGTAAAATTTCACTTCAAATCTAAACCAAATCAACATTTAATTTGAATGAAAACTTACTTTCTTACATGTCTATTCGACACATATAATTTAAGAAAATAACCATAATACTCTCACTAGCTTTTAGGAATACTCAGAAATTATCTTATTTCAATTTCAAATCCAATCTTGGATTAAAGATAAAAATAATCTCCTAGATGCCTGCATATATCTATTCATGGATAATTGCACTTTGTACTTTTCAAATATTTATTTTAGAATAAATAAACTCCATTCGATTACTTAAGTCCTTGCTCAAGTAGTCAATCAAGAAAGAGTTCATATATACTCAATTTCTCAATTAAAATATGACCACCAAAATCTTTATACATTGAATGCGTTTTAGAAAATAATACTCAATCACAATTAATTACTTAAGTGAGATTAATAATCTATTCATAATACATACATTAAATATGTGTACAATCTCGTCCATATAATTTCGACACAAGGATTAAACCGCCACAATAGGCGTTTTTCCTTCTTTTGATGAAACTTATCTTCTAATGAACATACCATCACAATGTTGTATTTCATTAGGGTTAATATTGAAAGTCATTCTATTTAATATAAACATATACTATATCTTTCGGCTTACCTATATACCAACTAAATCATCTTAATGGTATAATAGATTTCCTAACCATTTTGCATGCTTTATAACTCAAGTACTTCTAATACAAAGTCACGTCATTTCATGTTTTAAAAACATAAAAGTTATATTTCATTATACGTTTTAAGTCATTTGACCATGACTTCATGTATATGTCTTTAGTGAAATAGAGACAATACCTTAACGTCTTTCAAGACTTTATGTTTGTGACTTTATACAATAAATCATAAACATGTATAACTAAAGTAATCATGAACACCACTAGGTTTCAACAATCTTTTCAAGCTATTCACTACTATGTCTATTTATGTAATTCCAATAATACATAAATATTTTACTTTAGTAGTATAAGATTACTCTATGTATTTATGTCATTCAAGGAAGTATCCATCTTAAGAAACCGCAAAATAATCCACGCCCGATCTCACGACATGTGGATATTTTACCTTTGTGTTAACAATTTAGTCCAAGCTCTCACATGACTAAATCAAAACAATAAGTGTTTCTTAATGTGAGTGATATATATACTTTTAAGTACTCTTTTAATCATATTGACACATGATTTGAAGTCAAGAGAATCATATCTTTATGAGTTATTTCTTGCACACAATGTTCATTTCTCCCACTTGTGCATGGAACAACCTCATATATTAGATAAACATCACGTCTAACGTTCGTCTATATAAAATATGATTGTGTCATATATATTAGCTTTTACAAGTAGATGTAGAACCACTTAATCAACAAGAATCAATACATGACTATCCTTTGAAGAAAATAGTGTCAACAATTTGAAAGTAATTATCTTAGGACATACTAATGATAACATGGGTTATTACTAAGACAACAAAGCTTGTAACTCCCACTGAATTAGAGAATTTTAAATAGACTCAAATTCACTAATACAACATTTGTAAATGTTTCATAATCGGTGAAACAAATTAGTGTGTTGTTTACTTTCTTACTTCTTTGAAAAACAAATTCGTAACAATTACTTGTAGTGTTTAAGAGTGTACTCTACTTCGTAACACTAGTGCAAAAATGGGTTTCGGTCACACCTACCGAAATTCGTGTAGTCACAAATAAATTTTTTGTGTGATTGAATTCGCCAGTCATAAATAAATAGTCACACTTGAAGTCAGTTTGCATGACCATTTCGTATTTTGTTTGTAACACATATGAATATTTACATGACTAGGGCTAACAAATGCTTTTTGGATGAGTCGTTAGTCACTTAATAATTTGAGAGTGTTATCGAATCAAAGTCTGGTTCAAGTAGTAGTCACATTATACGTATACATGTGTGGCAAATATTTGTCATACACACATTTAATGTGACCAAAAATCATATGTGGTCACATAGACTTATTTTATAAGTGACAAATTGATAAACAAGGTTGTCACACACATTATTTTAATGTGACTAGTATATTTTGTTAAATGTTAACCACACATGAATTTTGTGTGTGTGGCAAACTGAAAGTAGGTATTGAAACATTTGTCACTATATTAATTTTAATGTGACAAATATTTTACAATTACTTGAAGACTATGATCAAATATAATACATGATCATATTAAATTCTTAAACAGTTATGTGACTATATGATTGCCAATAGTCACAACATGTGAGAAATGTGTATCTAAATTATACTTATGGTCACATTATAATGGGATTAACTATGAACAACACATTGAAAACATCACACAGTAAAATATTCATGT
Organism: Glebionis coronaria; assembly: GCA_025667525.1. NCBI lineage: Eukaryota > Viridiplantae > Streptophyta > Magnoliopsida > Asterales > Asteraceae > Glebionis > Glebionis coronaria. The sequence goes on along the minus strand of CM046881.1, from coordinate 22,077,819 downwards.
GACAAATGTTTATAACCAAATGTAATCTCTATTTTCACTAATATTAATAAATTTAGAACCAAATATGTTCATGTGGCAAACTGGTTAAGTGTGTTAGTGTTTGAATGGAAGGTCTAGGGTTCGAGTCCTAGACCTTGTTTTTTGCTATTTTTTTTAAAACACAATAAACCCTAAAAACACAGAAAACACACACTTTTTACATGCCTAACAATGAGAATGCTCATTCTTGGAACTTCACAAAAATCAATTACATGCATGAATATGCATTAGATGTTTATGTAGGCCGCTGAACCTTTGTATTCCATCCTTGGTTATATAAACAAGGATTAAGTAATGAAATTAATCATAACAAAAACACAACAAACACTTAATTATCAGCATTTTAAGAATCAAAAAATGGCTTCTTCATCAAAAGAACATTTTCTACTGCTTTTGAAGATACAAGTCCAGTTCCTAACAAGTATGTATCATTATTTATTTTATTAACGTTGTATCTTTGTTATCATTTAGTACTAATAATCTTTTATGTTCTTTTCAGGAAACCTTGTGTGGTGCCCAAAGTAAAAGCAAATGCAGATGGAGAGTTCCCTGCTGATTGTCCTTACGATGATAAATATGATGAGTACGATTGCTATGTTGAGGAAGCTTACGAACAAAGACAATGGAAGCTGGAAGACGAAGAGAATGCCCGACTTGAACAACAATGCCGGAGGGAGAAAGTTGCTTCCTTAAGAAGGAGGCAACAGGAGCAAGAACAACACGAGAGGGAGGAAGCTGTTTCCTTTAGAAGGAGGCAAGAGGAACAACGACAGAGGGAGGAAGCGTATAGGAGGCAACTGGAGGAACAAGGTCAAATCATTGATGATGATGTTTATTCTTCTGAGCATGAAATTGAAGAAGACGAAGACGAGTTCAAAGAGGCTTTAGATTACGATGAACTTCATTTGGCTTTTGATCCTAAGAAATCTCCAAAGTTTGATTAGTTAGAGAAACAAAATGTTTGTTTTATTAAAAACATGTAATCCTTTAGTATTATTGAATTGAATTTATGTTTGATCAATTTTCACCTTGTGATATTTTTATTTTACTTTCAGTCATTTCAAACTTTTCATTTTCAGTTTAGTTAATAATTAAGCACATTGTTTGAACAAATTAGTTGTTTATGTGAAATTAGACACGAATTGGAATAAATACTTGGGAGGACTAGTGAAAATATATTAAAAAGATAAAAAAAAATCTTAACTTGTGCTTGACTAGATAATGATTAAAAACAAAATAAGCTGAAACAAGCAGCTTTTCAAGGAAATACTCAATATTAGCTTAGTTCTGAGTGAAGAATGGCCTAGCAGTATTGTTACAAACATATGCTCAGAACTTCAGAAGAATAAGGCAAGAGCCTAACAACTTTATATCCAATTGGAAAATAATTGCAGATGTAATAGCAAAAACTTAAAAGCACCTTAGAGTTAAGCTAAGTCAAAAACAAAAACTGCTAAAAGCTTAATTAGTTTTGGCGGGAGAATTTGGGAAAAAATTGGGTTATAAGATCCACCGAAGTGGAAAGCCTTAACCGGATGTGTAACATGTAACTTTGACACAAAAATCTTGGTTATATGTGTTATGCATCTAGGATTATACAACTCACAACATGAATAAATAAAATACAAGATGAACCATGTTTAAATCCATGAAATACAAGTCTAATTTCATAATATTGATGATAATATTGCAGGTTCATACAAAATGTGAATGACAACATATTTGCATTCCAAAAAATAATGGATACACCCATCCCTGCAGATTAGTGTTTAAAATTGTTTACATAAACTATACCTACACTTAACCGAAATAGTCGAAAGAAGATTCATCAAAAACATCCATAAAACAGAGATAACAAGTTCTTCCATAGCCTACCCCCTACAGGTTCCTCCATAGCATACCCCCTCTTCCTTTTTCCTAGCTTTGTTTCAAATTCTTTCAATTTTTTTGGACAAGGCAGAAAACATACTACATTTCTGATAGGTGGGGGCCTTTCTGTTGTAGAAAAGGGAGATCGAGAAGATGACTCTACTTTTGGTGTACATCCCCTGCTAACCCTTAGACTGAGTATCTGTTTGGATGATCCACTCGCCTTGCCTGCAGTCTGACTGGATGAGCCAATAGCTTTGCCTTTCTTCTTGGACGGTGAATTAGTCTCTCCCCAAGTATCGTCCGAACTACAATCATCTACAGAGGTGCTAGAATACTTGGAAGGTTCATCCTGGTCATCATGAAATGGGTGCTGGAAGTATTTAGTGTTTACATGTTTGATGTGTCGTGGATAGTATATGTGATAATTAGAGATACGTTATAGGGTAAATTAGAAAATTACCTTTAGGAAAAAGTAATAGACTAATAATACCAATGACGAATTCAATTAAATACGTGAGTGAGTCGAGTTTGTTGTACACGAAGATCTTATGAATTTGAGACGTTTTGCTTTGATTTGGACAATCGATTTAAATTGGTTTTCGTTTTTTTAAACTAAAATTAAATTCTACAAATTTTAAGCTAATTAAAATTATCCTAAAGTGCATGAATCGTAAACCCGCCTATTTTAAAATTCTACAAACAATTACTTAAAATAAACACACTAATTTAAAATTTAAACCAATTAAAACTCTATAAAATATTAATTCTACTTAATGAAATAACTTTTAAACTAATTTACTTTATTATTTAAAATTACTTTAAACAAATTATTTAAAAACTATATTTAATTAAATCTAAAGTTATAAAAATTACACTAATTAAAATTTATACTAATTAAACTATTTAAATAAAAAAATTTTTTTTTTATTTAAACTACTTTTTTATAAAGAATTTACTTTAATATAAAGAAATAAAAAGTTATATTAAATAAAAACGTGACAATTAAACTTAGACTAAAACAAAAGCTGCCAAATAATTAACACTATATTAATGTTACTACTGAAAGTAAAACTAAAAAGGCATGGTGCCCTGGTGGTTATCACGTTGGGTGTGTGACCAGGAGGTCACGGGTTCAAGTCGTGTCATGGACAATTTTTTTGGATTAATTTCTTTTTGGCAGAATAACAAGAGAAAGTCTTAGGGAAGACTGTTTTGGAACGCTTATTTGGAAAAACTGACAATAATCAGCTTATTTGGGCTTAACAGATTAGTAAAATTTGATAAGCTAATGCTAAACTACACAAATCAAACATACTAAATTCAGGAAAGGCAGGCGAATCAAAAGAGAAATTATATCAGAAAAGTCAATTTGCCAATAACAATCAGCAAGGAAATCGCACAATAGAACTCAGTTAACAAATCAGTTACTAAAAGAAACATATAAACTCAAATATCCTAATAACTCAGAAACAAATTTCCTCAACGAATTATCAAACCAAATCACATCTATCAGGCAAATTTAAATCCAAAATCTCATGAGCTTAACACAATATCAGATTCACAGTTTTATAACTTGGCAAATAAATCTTTTAAATCAATAACTAAGTCATTCTAACTTAAACTTCAACTTGAAACTGAACAATCCAAACGTTACATAAGATTCTAACATAGCAAAAATCCTACAGTCCAAAACTTATTTCAGATCGAACAAATGCAGAAAGTTAAACAGATTCAAAACCAAACAACATCTCAAATCTAACTAAATAAGCAATCTCAGTCAAACGATATTAGTTTTATAAAATGTAAATCAGTTCAATCCTTAGAATCTAATGCAGTAACTCAAACTTCATACTACAGTAACAAAATTTATTTTAGTAAACCAGTAAACTAAACTAACAGATACACTCTCAAAACAAATCATCAAAGCAGTTACAAGTAGACTTATAGAGTAAACTTAAAATAAAAAGAACTAGTACCTTTTGATGAAACCTTTGAGAATAAGGTGTGCGCTGCGCAACCTTAAGAACCGTAAACCGAACCACCATTCACCATCATCTTACCAAGCGTCCACCATAACAAATGAAACGAACCAATCGAACCACGATCAATCATCAATTTCGAAACAGTAGATTCTTTAATGACTTTTCCAGTGGGGAAAAGATGGATCCAAACTTACTTTAATATTAAATACAAACTATTATTTAGCTTGTGTTCAACATTCAAACGTTATTATCAGGAAATAGCATAAAGAATAAATTTATAAAACACTTCAAACAATAGATAAGAAACCACGATTGAAATTAAAAATAAGCTGAACTTTTATTAATTTCCAGTAAAATATTACAAAGCTTAAAGAAGGAAATACAAGATTTACTCTAAATCTATTTCTACATAATAACCTTAAGAAAAAGTAAAGGATGAAATTACACAAGAAATTGGGGGTTTTTATAGCCCCCCAAGGCTTGTTGATGACGAATATACGGATCTCCCAAGGGATATTCCCTTTTCTTTGTAGCCCTTGATCTTCTCTTCTTTTCTCTTTCTTCAATCGGACAGATGATATAGTTCACAATAGCACACGGATCGCCAACGTGGCATCCGTGTGCTAGTTGTGTTTCTTCTTTGGCTTTTGATTGGCTGGATTGGAGATGTGAGGTGTTGCATCCACTAAAATTCGGCCACGTAGCAAACTCTTCCCATGCTTTCTCTTCCTTAAATTTGGGGGTTTTTATTTCCCCACACGTGATTAACACGTGGGATCAAAACCCCCATGTTAATTTAACTTTTTACCCATTTAGGGTTTGATGAACAGTGGTTATTTTTGCAGGTTTTGGGAGAAAAGTTGGGATGAAGAAGATGGAAACATAGGAATTACCGAAAGTTTTTTATTTAATGTGTGTGAAAAGTAAATGGTGGGTGGGTGAGGATAAATAAATAAATGGGGTGTGACGTGTGGGGGAAAAAACGAGTGTGTGATGAGTTACGTTTGTGAGTGGGAAATCGTGTGATAATACACGTTATTTATTTTACCCTAAAGCCCATCAGTTGACTTTAGTTTCCTCAATTTGGGCTTGGAGCCCAAAACAAAACTCATCCGTTCCTTTTCAAATTGGGCCTGGCCAAACGAATTCCATCCGTATATAATTCTCAAATGGGCTTATAATGGTCTTGCAAATCAAAGCTTTTATTAACTTGAAAATCTAAATGGGCCATTGAGCCCATTTTCCCATCGTGGGCCCCACTTGGCCATTAACTCGATAAATGATATAATCTTCTAAAGTTGAGCTCGGTTTTGGCTTCCTCGAACTTTTTCATCAAACTCGTGTCGGTTTTCGTCGGTTTTTGTGAACTTGGTACCTACACACATGAAAACAAGAAACAAGCATTTCCAAGGCATTCTTGATATAAATCATGCATAATTTCATTGTTTTAAGCCACTAATGATATGAGTAATTAAGCTCATATCAAATTCCCCCATGCTAAGCAATTGCCGTGTCCTCACGCAATGATAAAATTACACTATATCTACACCATTATTCAACTTTTTGTCAATTTATTTTGGTAAAGACATGAAATAACTTTAAGAATCATAAAAAAAACTCAAATAGATTCATCGTCCCCGACTTTTCACTTTTCCATGCCAAGTGCAAAAACAAGATCATTGTTATTATAAGTTGGTAGACTAACACGAATTCATGTCGGCCAATTAATCACTTAGACTCCCTTATTCCTAGGTGTATCTCTTATATTTTATTGTTGTCTTGAATGATCACGAGGATGCATTGTTGACTTATTTCGATAATTTATTAGGCCGAAAATAAAGTGAACGATTTAATCAATAGTTAGCTAAAGGACAAAATCTTTTAAAACTGCTTCTCGGGCTCTCATAAAGTTCATATCTTGGCATAACTTGTTTCGCGATTTGAGACCTTTCTCGGACCGATATTTGGCAATGACTTTATACTTCCAACCTTGAGAGACGTTCACGAAATAATGGTCTTCTCTTCATAATATTTCTTCACTTGAAGTTTTGAGAGATTTATACTTGGACCACGACTTCTTCATTTTTCTCCAATCTTTACTTGGGATTTTGATTTACAACGATCCGCCTCCTTTTTGGACTTGGCTTCATTTATCCTCATACCTTATTTTGGTCTTTTTGGATAGACTTCTCCATGACTTTTTGGGAGTATTTGCTTTTCGTCGTGTGTCTCGATCCTTCATATTGATTTTTGATAAATGAATCTTCACATCACTTGAGATCTTTAGCAATAAAACATAGCCCTCATGTCTTGTTAGGACCTTTTTGGACTTGCCAATCTTCGCATCCCGCTTCAATAAGTTATGCCTTGGCTATGAACTCTAATCCATACCGAGCAACTTTTAAACGATCTTGGGCTAGAAGCTAAGTAACTTTTCAAATCGTTCAATCTTATTTATTGCAATTAAATTTATTTAACAAGCGATGGGAGAATAGGCTCATAATTAACTCACATAAATTCCCGAAAGAATACCCAACCTATAATTGGCTCTATCATCTCTTGTTCTCTATATTGTAAAATTCCAAGAATGAAATCAATGGATACTTAGCCAATTAAATCAAAGTTTTGGGTTTTCAAGTCATCTATAGGATCTTGCAACTTCTTATACTTTTGCAAGTTTTAGAATTTACGTTTTAAAGTTCCCTTGATAGACGACTTTCTAGGATCAATTATAGGAGCTTGCGAAAAGTTCTTGTTCTTAACTCGTATGAATTAAGACTTTCGCGTTTTAAAGCTCCCTATATAAAAGCCTAGCAAAACTTAATTCAAATAAGTTAAGGAAAAGCTAAGGTTAAAAACCGAGTCGAGTCAAAAACTATTCTTATTTTCACCAACGGAAAGCCTACATTCGTGTCAAAAACACTTATTTCCTTTATTAAAACTTAAAAATAACACTAAAAAATTAAAATTTTAATGAAAAATGAGAAAACTATACGTTTGGACACGACAAGAGCAATTGCAAGCGATTATATCGATTGACTCCCCCATGCTAAAACCAAACATTGTCCTTAATGTTTCTTAGCTCAAGAATAACACCCCCTTGCTAAAACACGAAGAGTCTAATGCAAAATCCTAGCATGGAAAGAGCACGCAAATCTATAAGCCGTTTATTAATTATGCCTCAAGAAAAATGTTAGTCGATAAAAATCAAGGGATAAAGTGTGTGCCCCTTTTTGGCATTCAAAGAATGGAAGATCAAGTGGTCCGGCAAAAACCGAACACGAGAGTCTTCAAAAATTAGGGTCATACCTAAGATCACAACACAACAAATCACGAACACGAGCTTGAAAGATCAAGCCTTATTAGGTGTTAGAAAATAGAAAGAAGATAGAATGAATGGGACTCCCCCACAAGGCACCTCGTTTTTGTTCACCGAGTCATGAGCTCGACTCGATCCCCGCATTCATTGGTCCTTAGGGAAAGTGGTGAAAACCGGCATATTGGAGTAAAAACCAACATAAAGCACGATGCCGGGGTCAAAGATCTCATCCTCGTTGTCGGATGACAAACGAAAGGATAAAACTCCAACACAAATCTCTAACAAGAGATGGTAGTCACAAACAATAGTATGGATGTAGCATGCTCCACAAGATAAACTCGCACCAAGATGATCGAAAAATATTTCAATTATTGCATCGGTGAAAGGCCGAGATTTCCCTAAATCGACGATTCCGGGATCGAATACCTCGTCCTCGGTGGAGAAAGGAATAGACAACAAGGTGTCGTCCCCCCATGCTAATCCTAAATCATATAAAGCACATGGTAATGGTGGAACAAAAGTCTCAACCATAGTGGTTTCAACTTGCATGACTTTGTTGACCTTTTCACTCTTTTGAATGTGAATAAAGAGGTCATGGTACTCAAAGCGAGTCGCATGAAAAACCCGCACATTAAGATCAAAGCGAGTGGGAAGGAAAATAGGAGCAAAAGTAATTTCTCCCTCCGGGTCAACATTGTCCTCATCATAAATCGGGTGATCAAACCAAGAGTCTTCATCACCTTCATTAGACTCTTCCTCATATTCCGAAGGAATGTCTATATAAAGAAACTCATCAACCTCCTTCATAAGAAGATCATCATCACAAAGGTTGTGAGATGTAGGAGGTGTGATGCTCTCAAAATCCTCTTGAAACAACGGATTATTGTTCAATGAAACTTCAAAAAGAGGATTTGAGTAAGTCACGAAAGTGTCGTCATCCTTGTCATCACAAGACATATCCGACAAAGCATCGAGTGTGTCACACTCGGATACTAGATCATTATTCTCATTTGAAGGCAATTCATCGGCGAATTCCTCGAGAATGGTAGGTAAAACACAAGAATCACGTTCGATCTCGAGATCGGAAACGTCTTCACTTCCCCGTGGAAGTGGATCAAGGATAGCAAAAAGTTCATCGATGAACTTATCACATGAATAGTCACTAACCTCACTCGGTGTGAAGCTAGGAATCAAAGGCTCTTCAAATGAAGATTTTGCCTTAGGAACATCAATATGATCCATAGAAGAGAGTGAAAATGAGTCCATTTTCAAAGATTGTTCAATTAAAGTAATGTCACTCTCGGGATCAAAATTCTCATTCATAAACTCACTAGCATCAAATGGCTCACTCAAGTAGTCATCTATTTGTTTTTCAATCTTAGCATCCTCGTGTGGAGTGAGTGTAGATGAGGAAAGGTTACAACATGATTCAACAAAGCAAGCTTCTTCATTCGATTTTAACTTTCCTTTATCACAATTAGAAGTTTCCAAAATAGGAAAAACACCTTTATCGAAAAGAGCTTTTTTATCATTTTCAATTGTTTCAACAAGCTTAACACTTTCAATTTTCTTAGGAGCAAATCTTAGAATCTTTTCCGGTTTAAAAACAATGCTTTTCTCTCCATAAAACAATTTAATTTCCTCTTTCCTCATATCAACTAAAACATTGGCCGTACACAAAAATGGTCGTCCTAGAATAATAGGCACACGAGGATTGGTCTCATAATCGACAATAGCAAAATCGGCTAAGTACAAGAAGTTTCCCACTTTCATTATGACATTTTCCGCTATACCAACCGGTCGAGTGGTGGTTCCATTAGCAAGCTCAATGATCATACGAGTGGAACTAAGAGGTGCATAATCAATAGTCTTCCAAAGGGCTAGGGGCATGATGTTTATGCTAGCTCCTATATCGGCTAGGCCTTTGCAAACCCCAAGCTCATTGAAAACACAAGGTATCAAGAATTGACCCGGATCTTTATACTTCTCGGGAAAGTAATCAAAGAAAACCGAGGTACTAATCACATTCAAAGTAGCCTTAGTAACTTCTAGGAAAGTTTCCTTAGGTGGAGGCTTAAACTCAATCACTTCAACTTCATCTAAATTCTCACAATCATCATAAACGGTTATGGCCTTAAGCTCTCCCTTCGGGTTAGGAATGGTATTACTAGGTAAGCAACCCGAAGAAGATGACGGTTTAGACATGAATCCTTCAAACATAGAAAGCAATTTATTTTGACCTTGTTCCAAATTTTGTTGCATACGACTTTGGGTTTGTTCTAGCCTTTGTTGATTAAGCTCAATCTTATTGTTTTGCCCTTTAATCGTATTTTGAAAATCGAGTCTCAAAGTATTAATTTGCCCTTGAATGTTATTTTGAAAAGCTTTCAAATTTGCCTCATTTGACTTAATGTAGCTTGACAAATCATTTTGATTATTCCCTTGAAAATCTTGATTGTTTTGATTAGCATTAAACCTATTTCCTTGATTATAATTCCCTTGGTTACCACGGTTAAAATTATTCCCATTATTTCCATTGTTGTACCTATTTTGAACCGGTGGAAAACCCGGTGGAGCAACATGATTTTGACGAGGAACTTGACCATTGGAGCCATAAGTTCCCGTCGCGGCAAAAGCACTAGCTTGATCAAACCCCGCGTTTAAACAAGCATAATTAGGATGTGCTCCACCACATGATACACAAACATTCTCAATCATATTAATCGATCCATGAGGATTCTTCCTAATCTCACTCAACAAAGTCGCAAATTGTTGGAAATACGTTTTACGCATTTAGAAAGTCTCGGTCACTCCAACAATGTAGTTATAGGCTCGTAGTTAAGTTAAGTGTCATTTATTACATAGCCCGACCCATGAGCATGTTCATGGGCCGGAAGCCCAAGTCCTTTAAGGACTTGGGGTATTTAAACCTCTTTCCACCATGGAAAGAGGTGTTGGTTGTTTTATTCTTTCATTTCAATATATGAGTTTTCTTTCATTTCTCTCTCTAACTTTCTCTCTCTAGAAAAACATCAACCCCCTTGTTTCACAAGATTATCATTGTTCTACAATTGGTATCAGAGCATGGGATGAGATAAAGATTTGTTTTTGTGTTGAGTATTGTTTTCTTAACAATTCGTAGAGTACAAGTTGGTTTTTGCCGAAATCTTCAATTTTTTTTTGGTTTGATCGTAGTATTAGGTAGTGTAACATAGGGATTTGTGCTTCAACGTGTTTTTGGTATCTTGGTTTTCATTAAAACATCAGTTTTCTTGGATCAAAAGTGCAAAAAAGGTGGTGTTCTTCATTCCGAAATTCTAGCAGAAACATCCATCGGAAAGTACAAATTGTACTTGGGCTTCCATCGCAATAACCTTACCATCGGAAAGGGTTTGGTTCTACATTGCGATCGTTGGATTTTTATTACTTATTCCGATCTGAATCATTCCGATAGCTATTGCGATCTGAGATTCCGACGGGTATAAGGAAGGATTGTTAAGTCGTTACTCTGCTTAAATTTTGTCAGCCACTTTGCGATCTGAATCATTCCGATAGCTATTGCGATCTGAAGCATTCCGATAGTCATTGCATTGCGATCTAGGCATTCTGATACCATCATCATTGCTACAAGGTTACATTGCGATCTAAAGCATTACGATCTGAGTTATTCCGATAGCACTTTGCGATCTGAATCATTTCGATAGCTTTGCATTACGATCTAGGCATTCCGATAGTAAGACTTTCCGATCTAGGTATTCCAACAGAACGAACATTGCGACAGAACTTGTTTTAGATACTTAGTGGATTTTCTTTTATTTGGCATTTAATTTGGTAATTTGGAAACGTTCAAAAGCTAACACTACAACAAGATAACAATATCTTTTAGTTAACAACACAAAAAACTCATAACTTTATTTCATTGTTCGATCATCTTTGATAATCTTTTTCAAGGGATCACAAAATGAATTCACATTCATTTATGCCAACTATGACTTCACTCACCGATATATCGATCATTTCGGGTACCGATACTCGCCCGCCTTTGCTCATCAAAGATTTATTTGAATCATGGCAAAGTCGAATGAGAACGTACATCATGGGCAAACAAACTGGTCGACTTATGCTAGAATCAATTGACAAAGGTCCATTAGATTGGGGAGAGGTTACCGTCAACAATGTGACAAGGCCAAGGCAGTATCATGAGTTAACCGATGCCAACAAACTCATTGCCGATGCCGATGAAAGGGCTGTTCAGACAATTCTTCAAGCCCTTCCACCCGATATCTTCAGAATGGTGAGTGAACATAAAGTGGCCAAGGATCTTTGGGATCGACTTGCGGTTTTGCTACAAGGGACATCTCTCACTAAGCAAGAACGAGAATGTCAATTATATGATTTGTTTGATAGATTCCAATACATTCCAGGGGAGACTCTTCAAGATTTTTACTGGCGTTTTACCACGCTGATGAATGACATGAATGTCTATAATCTAAGGATTGAACAATTTCAGTTAAACACCAAGTTTCTGAACACACTACCCCCTGAATGGAGTCAATATGTGACGGATGTCAAAATGATTCGTGATCTACACAAGTCCAATTTAGATCAACTCTATGCTTTCTTACAACAACATGAGAAGCATGTGATCCAAAACCGAATCTCTCAAGGACCTTATCATGAACCAATGGCATTATTGGCAAATCATCCTACACTGTCATATCACAACTCTCAGCTTGCTTTAGGACACAAATCTTCATATCAACCTGTGTATCAAACACCAAGCTTTCCACAGTACTCGATTCTGCCACCGCCGCCAACATCCTATCACCAACCAGCAACATCATCATCACAAGGAGATTCACACCCATCACCTTATGCTTCACACCAGTATTCACCGTATCAACCTCCCACCAACCCTGTTAGTACCTATCCACAACTCGAGGCTCCTCAACATCATTACTCACATCAAGAAAGTGTTCCAACCAATCAGTTTGTTGCTCAACCAGCATCAGCATTATACTGTGAAGATGACATCCCTGTCCCTGAATTTAAACAAGGAAAGAAAGCTTACCGGATTTATAACCGTCGTCTTGGTAAGATTGTAGAAACTTTGGATGTCGATTTTGATGAGCTGACAGCGATGGCTTCTGAGCAACACAGCTCTGAACCCGCATTACATGAGATGGGAACCGGTACAATCAGTTCCGGATTAATTCCCAACAATCCTACTTCTCCATCATTTTTACCACCAACAAGGGCCGAGTGGGATAAATTATTTCAACCTATGTTTGATGAATTCTTCGATCCACAGAGTAATGATTCTCCAGCAACTGCAGCAGTAGCTCCGATTCCCGTAGTTGTTGCTCAAGATAATGGAAATCTATCCGAGGCATCTACTGTTACTCTTCAACATGATGTCCCATCCCCCACCAATTCTCAAACAACACCTGAATCATCACCCCCACTCGTTCCTAATGATGTTGAAGAGGAACTATATGATCACGATCTGGAATATGCTCACTTACAAGAGCTTCCCTTCTTTGGTTCACATATACCTGATGACCCTACGGGTGCGTCTACCTCAGAGGAAGCTCCTGCAATCGTTCACTCTCGCCCACCACGGATTGAAACTCACAACACTAAATGGACAAAGGATCACCCAATCCGCAATATGATTGGTGACATCGATCGACCAGTCTTAACACGCCATCAACTCCAAGAACATGCATTATATTGCTATTTTGATGCATTTCTTTCAGACACTGAACCTAAAAACTGGCAACAAGCCATGACCAAATCATCATGGATTGAAGCAATGCAAGAGGAACTTAATGAATTCCAACGTCTTGAAGTGTGGGAATTAGTTCCGTTACCCAGCAACGTTGAAATTTTGACACTGTTGTGGGTATACAAGGTTAAGCTCGATGAGTTAGGTAGTGTGCTGAAAAACAAAGCTAGATTGGTCGCTAGAGGTTACAAACAAGCTTTGGGTATCGATTTTGAAGAATCCTTTGCTCATGTTGCACGATTGGAGGCAATTAGACTATTCCTTGCTTATGCTGCTCACATGAATATGATCGTCTACCAAATGGATGTTAAGACGGCATTTCTTAATGGTGAATTAAGGGAAGATGTCTATGTAAGCCAGCCGAATGGATTCGTCAATTCAGAGTATCCTAATCATGTGTACAAGCTCAAGAAGGCTCTTTACGGGTTGAAACAGGCTCCACGCGCGTGGTATGATCTCTTATCGACGTATCTCATCTCCAAAGGCTTCTCCAAAGGCAAAGTGGACCCCACATTATTCATTCTCAAGGAGGACAACGACATGATACTGGTACAAATTTATGTTGATGATATAATATTTGCTGCTACTAATCAACGTTTGTCTGACCGTTTTGAGAAAATTATGTCCACACGTTTTAAGATGTCGATGATGGGAAAAATTTCATTTTTCTTAGGGTTGCAAATTTCTCAGAATCCCAGAGGCATTTTTATTAATCAATCCAAATTTACTCTTGAATCCTTAAAGAAATATCACTTTGAAAACTGTGACCCCGTGGATACTCCAATGGTGGAGAGATCCAAGTTAGATGAAGATAAGGAAGGGATAGCTGTCGATCCTAAACTTTACCGTGGAATGATCGGCACCCTTCTCTATCTGACTGCTAGTAGGCCTGATTTGCAATTTGCTATAGGCATGTGTGCCCGGTATCAGGCTCGGCCTACCGAAAAGCACTTACATGTTGTGAAAAGGATCTTTCGGTATCTAAAAGGAAAACTTAATCGTGGTCTGTGGTATCCGAAGGATTCCTCTATTGCATTAATTTCATATGCAGATGCAGATTATGCCGGGTGTCAAGATACCAGACGTAGCACTTCTGGCAGTGTGCAACTCCTTGGAGATAGACTTATCAGTTGGGCATCAAAAAGGCAGAAAAGCGCTGCGATATCAAGTACTGAGGCTGAATACATAGCTATGTCCGGTTGTTGTGCTCAAGTTCTTTGGATGAGATCACAATTGACTGACTACGGTCTTGGATTCAACAAAATCCCGATGTACTGTGATAACAAAAGTGCAATCGCTCTACGCTGCAACTATGTTCAACACTCTCGAGCAAAGCACATTGACATCCGCTACCATTTCATCAAGGAGCAAGTGGAAAATGGAGTGATCGAACTATACTTCGTCAACACTGAGTATCAGCTGGCAGATATATTCACAAAGGCGTTAGATCGAGGACGCATCGAGTTTTTGATCGAAAAGCTAGGCATGAAATCATTTTCACCAGCGACACTTAAAGAGTTGGCAGAAGAGTCTGAAGAATAGTACTGGTAAACTATTCTCGAGTATCCTTTGATCGTGATATTGTATATTATCGTACATACTTAAACCATCAAAAGCAAAATACAAAAAGATAAAACCAAGAAAAAACCATAAAAAATATAAAACCAAGAAAATCCATAAAAATATAAAACCAAGAAAACCCAAAAATATTTTTCTTTTCAAATCGGGCATGTCTTTTAGTACGGTAATATTTACGGCTTTAGAAATGTCGATTACTATTGACACGGCGCCATAAATAGAGTCCGTATAAAAGTTGTACAAGTTTTAAAACATGCCCATTATGGCTTGTAGTTATTTCTGACTGCAACCCGCTTTTCATATTAAAGTCACGTATTTCTTTTGAAAACGTTGGCTCACAACGGGAATTAAGTTTCTCGGGCAAGGTTTACTCTAAAACCTTGCAAGGGGCCAAGTTTACTTTATAACTTGGTCCAACACAAATTTGTGTACGTTTCAGTGCACTTATCTTGTTTAAATAAGAGAAATCTTATTTCCACCAGAATCGTTCTATACAATCACTTAACCGGCAAATGTCCTCATTAATAGTTGTGTCCCTAATATCTTTGATTACTGCTCTTTAAATAGAAAACGGGTCAGGGATTAAGGGGGAGCAAATATTAATTCTTTATGTTAACAAATTTGGTCGTTCAAAAGGATTATCAGAAAATATTAGCTACCCGTCATCTTCAGTTACGCCATGTGTGTCATGTGTGATTTAAGTATCCATTGCATAGGTCATTAACATTTTGGCGTCAAGTATTTGTGTTTGTGTTTGGGAATGAGTTTATTATATGTTAAGTTAACTTGAACTTTAGCTTTAACTAACAAATAGGGGGACCAATTTTGCACTTTTGTAAAAGTGGTGGGTGCTTGAATACACTTTGACCAAGTCAAATCCATATGCCCCCCTCCCTCCCGTCCTTACTGAAAAAAAACACACAAACACACTCTCATCCGCCATTGTCAAGACCTCAAGCTCCATTTTGATACAAGATTCATACCTTATTTCTTGCTACTCAATTATCTAGGTAATATATTTGTGGTATAGTTAATCTCGTCCAAACTGTTTCATCATCATATATCAACACAGGAACCATAGTTTAAAGATTTTGATTTAGGGTTTCTTGATTTTTGCCATGAATATGTATTTTAAGTGCTGGGATTTGTTAAGGATACATAAGTACACATTGGTTTTGCTCAGAATCGATTAAAACATTGCCAAAAACTCCAGATCGTGAAGTCAAAGTTGAGATCGAATCCCTGTCACGGATTTCGATGTATATTACGATACATTATTACGATGCTGTCATTGCGATGAGTCATTTCCGATGACTCTTTGCGATGGGCTATTGCGATGAGACATTACGATGGCTCATTGCGATGGTTCATTGCGATGGGTCGTCTCACAGAATCAAAAGCATCCTAGGAGCAACCACTCAAACTGTTTTCGGTTATGATTACTTAAATGTAATCCTGCTCAAACGTACCGATGAGAAAGAATACCGCATTGACGAAAGTGATCTCCAGTACCTTCAACTTGAAGACATAGAAGATCTTTTGTTTCTCTTGGCTCAAGAAAAAGTTGACCATCTATCACCCGACATTATCATAGCCTTGAGTTCAAACTTTCGTCAATATGCCAGGAAAATAGTCATTCAAAACCGGGTGGAAGACTTTCAACTTGGAGTAGAAAGCTATCAGAAAAAGCTAAACCTGGAACGTCCCCATACGACTCCACTCTGTAATTTCCATAAGAACAAGAAGGTTTACATGGGGACTACCAAGCCGGAAGCAGGAATTTTCTATCCGAACGCGACTGGCGTCATGCAATATATGCGATTCTCAGAACTGCACAAATTCAGTGATGGAACACTAAAGAATGTTCGAGATGATTTGTCGGTTCTCAATGCCAACTTACCTCTTCCGGCAGTCACATACACCTGGACAACCCAGTGCAGAAAGGGATCTTCGTATGCAATCAGGAAGATTGAGGAAGTGCTAAGGAAGCGCCGGTTGCTACGAAGCATAGAACGATTCGTCGGTGGACGACCATATGGAGCTCACCATCGGCTCACGGAACGAACCAATTAATTTTGGTTCGTCTCATTACAGGTCAACTCCATATGTACATTATTGTGAATATGTTATCTTTTTATTTTATCAGCTTTTTGTGGCTTGTTGTAGTGTAAAAGTATGATATTTTTTCAAGAATTTCTCACGAGATTCTAAATCTTTCAAACAAATCATACTCAAGCACTACAACTAACCCTCATTAATTTGAGGGGGAGCATTAATATGTTCTTTGGCCAACATATAATTTCATTTTATTACCCAAAGACCGGTTAATCCATTAATATCCAAAATATTGATGGTTAACATTTTGGAAAGGGGAGAAAATGGGATTAAGGAGATTTTATGATATTTGGCTAAAACAATGAAAAAGACTTAAAAGATAAACCAACTTAACATGTGTCATGCACAAGTTAAGGGGGAGCGTTTTTGATGATCAAAACACTTAAGGCACAAAATCTTTGATTTTAATATCACAAGTGCTTTAAGTGATTTTTCAAGGATTTTTCATGGTGACTATATCAACCTAAAACACACTTATCTCACGACGATATGGTGACAAAAGGGTGGTAGGTATACGTATTAGTCCAATGATTCATCAGAACCGATGCAATCTTCCCAAGGACAACCCCCTAGATAGAACTGGAAGTCCGAGGAAAGATGGAGAATGAATGTGAACGTAGCTGAATGCCGACCAAGTACTTAAGCTAGCACTGGAACAATCACAACAAGGTGCTAGTGATGACGTATTGGTAAGCATTGAAGGGGTTGAAGAATGAAAAAGAATTGTAAAGATAAAGGGTGTAAAGAAAGAAGCCCTCCTTACAACTTAAGGCAGAAACCGGGTCAGTACATCTGCTATTGAGATCATTTTTGTTAATGATTCTTGATATTGAAGAAAGACATCATGGGCCCAGTGATGCAATGCACAACCATTCCCAGCTAACTCAAATATCTCTCAAAAGGTATTTGTTTTAATCACACGGAGATCAACACGCTATCTATTGGTTTATTCACTCTGAATAGACTGATACTGAAAAGGTGGCACTCCTCTCCAGCCATCGCTCACTAAATCAAAACGCACTATCGAGTCTAGAGCCACGAGATCATCAAAAGTCTCATTAGGACACTTTCCAATTATTCTTTGCTTTCTCACACACTATGAAAAGTAAGAGATTTTCATGAGTCCTACGCAGTATTCCTGTAATATTGTTAGAACATCTGAGTAATACGCAAGTATTACAATGAAGATGGAAATCCTGCTTGAGCCAACATCAAACAAGCTCATGGTAGGTTACACGTGCGGTTCTCTTAGAACCAATCTTGTGAAAAACTGGAAAGAAACAGTAGTTTAATTCTTAATTGAACTTAAACTCGTTCCAGGCCTCTACGCATTTTCGTATGATCTTGCCAGAACACTCAGAGTGACACTCTTTAGTGTTCACAGTGACGAGTGGAAATCCTTCTAGTGTTAACATCAAACAGCACTTGGTAGGTAACAAGCAAGATTCAATTTGAATCAAGTTTGTGACAACTGGAAAGCAACGATGGTGAATATCTTAATTGAAATTCACTTGTTCGCAGTCAGCTTTGGACGGTCGAATAAAGAGAACGGGTTTACCCGCGAAATCCTGTCAGGAAGTTACTTAACTGAAACTATCCGTCACGGGTACGATATCTAATATCGTCCAACGGTCTTCACCGACCGGAGGTAAAATGCTACCGAATTAGAATAAAATGTCAAAGCCATTTTATTCGTGTCGTTGCTGTGTACCTGTTAAAGACGGTGGCGTTGCTGTGTACCTGTTGAAGACGGTGGCGTTGCTGTGTACCAGTCGAAGACGGTGGCGTTGCGGTGTACCTGTTGAAGACGTCCTCACATGCTTATTCCTTTAGCATCAAATATTCCTGAAAAATTCAAGAAAGTATGACCTAAAAGTCTTCCGTTGTATCGACTCTGAAACTTTCAAGAATTCAACAAAGGATAAGTGTGTGGGACATGAAGTCACAAAGAGGCGAACCTCACAAGAAAAGTAAAGGCTGTACGTGAAAGGCCAAAAGAACATGTTCTAAGCAAAAAGGCTGATATCATTCAACACATATTCACAAAAGAAAAGAAAAAGAAAGAAAAGAAGACTACGAGCTCAAGAACAAGATCTAACATACTAGATTAGGACTTTGTAAATTTGGAGTGACCTCCCTTTGGGGGAGATTGTTGGAAATACGTTTTACGCATTTAGAAAGTCTCGGTCACTCCAACAATGTAGTTATAGGCTCGTAGTTAAGTTAAGTGTCATTTATTACATAGCCCGACCCATGAGCATGTTCATGGGCCGGAAGCCCAAGTCCTTTAAGGACTTGGGGTATTTAAACCTCTTTCCACCATGGAAAGAGGTGTTGGTTTTTTTATTCTTTCATTTCAATATATGAGTTTTCTTTCATTTCTCTCTCTAGAAAAACATCAACCCCCTTGTTTCACAAGATTATCATTGTTCTACACAAATCCACTATCAATCTTAGAGTCCAATCTAGAAATCTCGTGATTAGATGAATTCACATTGGAAACAACCGGTGTGTTTCGTGAATATTGTGCTCTAGACTTATCCTCAATTATCCTCCACGCGTCTCTCGGTGTTTTTCTTAAAAGATTACCACCCGCGGCGGCATTTAAAGAATCTTGTTCAATCATATTAAGCTCATTATAGAAAGTATTTATTTGATGCAATTCCGAGAAACCGTGGTGTGGACATTGTCTCAACAAATCCTTAAATCTTTCCCAAGCAACCCCAAACGATTCATGCACTTTTTGTTCGAATCTAGTGATCTCATTTTTAAAATGTGTTGTCTTGGACGGTGGAAAGAAATAATTCATAAACTTTGACACTAAATCATCCCAAGTTAAAATCGAACCCGGTGGTTCTTTCTCATACCAAAGCTTAACATTACCCTCGAGCGAGTACGGAAAAAGCATAAGCTTAATCACGTCATTCGGCACATCTCTAAACTTGAGAGTCGAGGTAATTCGATTAAAATTCCGAATGTGAGAATGCGGGCTATCGGTCTCATTGCCACGAAATTGGTCGGCACGAATGAGCGATAGAAGACCCGTCTTAATCTCAAAATGATCCGCCAAAATAGCCGGCACAACGATTGCTTCCCCATACCCTTCGGTGGGTGCACGGAGCAATTCCTCCATTGTTCGGTTATCGGCCATCTCTACAACAATAGGTGGAATCTCGGGTTCCACTATTCGTTGTTGACGATTTCTATTTCTACGAGGAATATTTTCAAGCCTATTAAAATCTATCACAAGACGAGAAGAACGTAATTGCATACACTACAAAGACGAGAATTTAGAGGATTGAAGAAAAGAAATTAGACAAGAAAGAAGATTATTTTTGGTATTTTATTTGGTATTGCTCAATCAAAAATGATTGATAAAAAACAAGGAATAAGGATAACTACTATGGAAGTAAATTACCCTCGGTCAACTTTGAAACGATAGGTGAAAACCTAAACGTCTCGAGGTTCAATAAGTAAACAACAAAAAATAAGATTTATTACTACTTGAGTCGGCAAACCAATAATAGGTTGTCCCTCTCATTATACGCACAAGCAAGCGGGGAAACGAGGTGGCACAAAGCACTTAAAAACCTTTTTCCTTAGACGGCCTTTTATAGCACGTCGCCTTATACCCACCTTATAGTTTGTATAAATCGAGTTCAAACTTCTTATTAGTATTTATCTATTTTGCCTTTATTTTTGTTTTGGGTTCGAATACAATAGCTAGGTGATGAAATCCCAACTAAGGCTTATTTGAAAAGTATTTAAAATTATTGTTCTACCTAATACAATATATTATTCACAAAAATCGAGAAAAACGATACATACTATATAATAGAAAAATAACAAACTTTCCAAGGACGGAAAGGGTCTTCAAATCCACGATCAACAAATCTCCACAAAGACGAATCGTACACAAGATCCTCGGCAGCGGCGCCAAAATTTTTGATGTGTCGTGGATAGTATATGTGATAATTAGAGATACGTTATAGGGTAAATTAGAAAATTACCTTTAGGAAAAAGTAATAGACTAATAATACCAATGACGAATTCAATTAAACACGTGATTGAGTCGAGTTCGTTGTACACGAAGATCTTATGAATTTGAGACGTTTTGCTTTGATTTGGACAATCGATTTGAATTGGTTTTCGTTTTTTTTAAACTAAAATTAAATTCTACAAATTTTAAGCTAATTAAAATTATCCTAAAGTGCATGAATCGTAAACCCGCCTATTTTAAAATTCTACAAACAATTACTTAAAATAAACACACTAATTTAAAATTTAAACCAATTAAAACTTTATAAAATATTAATTCTACTTAATGAAATAAATTTTAAACTAATTTACTTTATTATTTAAAATTACTTTAAACAAATTATTTAAAAACTATATTTAATTAAATCTAAAGTTATAAAAATTACACTAATTAAAATTTATACTAATTAAACTATTTAAATAAAAACATTTTTATTTTTTTTTATTTAAACTACTTTTTTATAAAGAATTTACTTTAATATAAAGAAATAAAAAGTTATATTAAATAAAAACGTGACAATTAAACTTAGACTAAAACAAAAGCTGCCAAATAATTAACACTATATTAATGTTACTACTGAAAGTAAAACTAAAAAGGCATGGTGCCCTGGTGGTTATCACGTTGGGTGTGTGACCAGGAGGTCACGGGTTCAAGTCCTGTCATGGACAATTTTTTTGGATTAATTTCTTTTTGGCAGAATAACAAGAGAAAGTCTTAGGGAAGACTGTTTTGGAACGCTTATTTGGAAAAACTGACAGTAATCAGCTTATTTGGGCTTAACAGATTAGTAAAATCTGATAAGCTAATGCTAAACTACACAAATCAAACATACTAAATTCAGGAAAGGCAGGCGAATCAAAAGAAAAATTATATCAGAAAAGTCAATTTGCCAATAACAATCAGCAAGGAAATCGCACAATAGAACTCAGTTAACAAATCAGTTACTAAAAGAAACATATAAACTCAAATATCCTAATAACTCAGAAACAAATTTCCTCAACGAATTATCAAACAAAATCACATCTATCAGGCAAATTTAAATCCAAAATCTCATGAGCTTAACACAATATCAGATTCACAGTTTTATAACTTGGCAAATAAATCTTTTAAAGCAATAACTAAGTCATTCTAACTTAAACTTCAACTTGAAACTGAACAATCCAAACGTTACATAAGATTCTAACATAGCAAAAATCCTACAGTCCAAAACTTATTTCAGATCGAACAAATGCAGAAAGTTAAACAGATTCAAAACCAAACAACATCTCAAATCTAACTAAATAAGCAATCTCAGTCAAACGATATTAGTTTTATAAAATGTAAATCAGTTCAATCCTTAGAATCTAATGCAGTAACTCAAACTTCATACTACAGTAACAAAATTTATTTTAGTAAACCAGTAAACTAAACTAACAGATACACTCTCAAAACAAATCATCAAAGCAGTTACAAGTAGACTTATAGAGTAAACTTAAAATAAAAAGAACTAGTACCTTTTGATGAAACCTTTGAGAAGAAGGTGTGCGCTGCGCAACCTTAAGAACCGTAAACCGAACCACCATTCACCATCATCTTACCAAGCGTCCACCATAACAAATGAAACGAACCAATCGAACCACGATCAATCATCAATTTCGAAACAGTAGATTCTTTAATGACTTTTCCAGTGGGGAAAAGATGGATCCAAACTTACTTTAATATTAAATACAAACTATTATTTAGCTTGTATTCAACATTCAAACGTTATTATCAGGAAATAGCATAAAGAATAAATTTATAAAACACTTCAAACAATAGATAAGAAACCACGATTGAAATTAAAAATAAGCTGAACTTTTATTAATTTCCAGTATACGGATCACCCCAAGGCTTGTCGATGACGAATATACGGATCTCCCAAGGGATATTCCCTTTTCTTTGTAGCCCTTGATCTTCTCTTCTTGTCTCTTTCTTCAATCGGACGGATGATATAGTTCACAATAGCACACGGATCGCCAACGTGGCATCCGTGTGCTAGTTGTGTTTCTTCTTTGGCTTTTGATTGGCTGGATTGGAGATGTGAGGTGTTGCATCCACTAAAATTCGGCCACGTAGCAAACTCTTCCCATGCTTTCTCTTCCTTAAATTTGGGGGTTTTTATTTCCCCACACATGATTAACACGTGGGATCAAAACCCCCATGATAATTTAACTTTTTACCCATTTAGGGTTTGATGAACAGTGGTTATTTTTGCAGGTTTTGGGAGAAAAGTTGGGATGAAGAAGATGGAAACATAGGAATTACCGAAAGTTTTTTATTTAATGTGTGTGAAAAGTAAATGGTGGGTGGGTGAGGATAAATAAATAAATGGGGTGTGACGTGTGGGGGAAAAAATGAGTGTGTGATGAGTTACGTTTGTGAGTGGGAAATCGTGTGATAATACACGTTATTTATCTTACCCTAAAGCCCATCAGTTGACTTTAGTTTCCTCAATTTAGGCTTGGAGCCCAAAACAAAACTCATCCGTTCCTTTTCAAATTGGGCCTGGCCAAACAAATTCCATCCGTATATAATTCTCATATGGGCTTATAATGGTCTTGCAAATCAAAGCTTTTATTAACTTGAAATCTAAATGGGCCATTGAGCCCATTTTCCCATCGTGGGCCCCACTTGGCCATTAACTCGATAAATGATATAATCTTCTAAAGTTGAGCTCGGTTTTGGCTTCCTCGAACTTTTTCATCAAACTCGTGTCAGTTTTCGTCGGTTTTTGTGAACTTGGTACCTACACACATGAAAACAAGAAACAAGCATTTACAAGGCATTCTTGATATAAATCATGCATAATTTCATTGTTTTAAGCCACTAATGATATGAGTAATTAAGCTCATATCAATGTTTAAAGCTTTCATCTAATCAAAACAGATCTTCCTTAGAGCTTTCAAAGCTTTCATCTGATGATAGCGTATCTTCTTTAGAGCTTTCAGAGGAATCAATGATGATAACATCTATAAATTACAAGACAAATGTTAATAAATTCAGATACTAACAGCCACCCAGATACTCAAAACAATAAAACATTCATATACAAACTTATTATAGGTTAAAAGTTAATATACTAACCTCCCTGCAACAGTCTCTGTTTGAAATGTTGGAATTCCCTTTCAAGCTTTTCCACCCTATTATGTAGGTTAGAAGAGTAGCTGTGGTATCAGTTTCCATTGAACCGTTTCCTTTTTCTTTGTTTTTCAAGTCACCTCCTGTATCTACATACCATAATACCGCATAAGTTAACTACAAATACATAATCACATGTTTGCTATAAAGTTTAACACCTACACATAAACGACATCTTAAGCCCGTTTGCTCTTCGAGGTAGATATCTCCACGATTCCTATATCTCGTGAACATGTTCATCTTCGTTCCCAATATATGAATCCAATATGGACCTACTTCTTTTTTGTTTATCCTTTTTTTATGTAAGCAGCTCAAAATTTGACATTCGCATTCGGTCTTTGATTGATATCAATATCATCAATACCCATGAAAAAGCGAATATGAGTGCCAAAGTAAGAGGTCCTTTACTAAAAAGGCTAAACAAAAAGATGTTAATGCATATTGAATTCACATATTGGGCATGAAGATGATGATTTTCACGAGAAAGAGGAATTATGACGATATTTACCTCGAAGAGGAAACGGGCTTGAGATGTCGTCTATGTGGAGCTGTAATACTTTATAGCATACATGTGATACCGAAGCTAGTGAATAACTATATTTCTCTAAAGGTTAAATCTTAGTTTACTTACCTCCCTTCAACTGTGTCTGTTTAAGAAGTTTGAATTCCCTTTCAAGCTTTTCCACTCTATTATATAGATTAAAAAATGCTTTATCAACTTCTGTTGATCCCTTGCCTTTTTCTTTTTTCTTTAAGTTAGCTCTTGTATTTGCATCAGCATATAACCAACACATAAACAACATAGTATATGAACCAATGCAGCTGTGAAAATGTATAGACTTCCTGGCCAACATTTTTGAATCTAAGATGGCATCGACAGAAGAACCTACATATTTTTGTTTACCCTTTTTTATGTAAGCCCCTCTTGCTATGGCCGTCGCATTATCTTTTTCATGGGCATCACTACCATCAACTAAGGTCTTTACTGAGCGACCCGTTTCCTTTTTGTTGATTGGTCAAAGGATTTCCTTCCCATTTGTAAATTTTGGCGCTTATTTCGGCATCAAATTATCCGAGTCGTCACTCTAAACACGCTCACTCTCACTTTGAGTTTCAGTATCGAAATATAATCCACACATGGATCAATCGAAATACTAAATACATGATATAAACCACACAAGTCTGTATCTAGATAATCAACTGGAAAGAGTATTCGGATACTGAAACTGAAACTGAAAAGAGAGTATTCATAGTGGTGACTCGGATAACTTGCTCCCCCATTAAGCCCCAAAATTGAGAACTAGGAATGAAAACATTCGACAAATCAACAGAAAAGAAAAGGGTTGTTTATTAAAGACCGTAGTTGATGTTAACAAGGACCATGAAAAAGGGAAATAACACGGCCATAGTAAGAGGTACTTACGTAAAAAAGGGTAAACGAAAAGATGTAGGTTGTTCTATCGATGCCATCTTAGATTCAAAAAAGTTGGCCAGGAAGTCTATACGTTTTCACATCAAGATAATCAAACATAATCTCAACTCAAATGTTTACGCTTTGTTCTCGAGTCTTATTATAAAGGAATGAAAGGGGGTGGAATGGGAAGGGCAAAGTAGGGGAGGATATTTTAGTAAAACCAACCATTAGCTAACAACAAAACAAGGAAGATGTAAATACATGATGTTATTCCTTTATGACCAGGACAAACGAAACTCATAATCTAACTCATAAAGATGCAAATACATGATCTGACTCCTTTTTTACTATACCTAATTGATCAGAATGTATTTTTGCATGATCAAAAAATTAGCATGTAATGGACATATATAAAGGAGATGCCAGTTACGAATAACTTCTGTAAAAGGTAGAAACCCTAGTAGAAATATATAAAATGTGGATGAATAATAAGGATATAAATGTAATTTTATACAAGCCTAACCCATTTTTCTTCCCAATCCCCCCAAAATGGGCGGAACAGATATACATAAAAATGCCTGCACCTTTCCTTCCTTCCTACTTCCCGTTCCCTACCCTTCCTTCTTCAAAAAAACTTAAGAACAACATTTTTTTTAATTTCCCTTCCATACTCTTCCATCCCTTTAAAAAAACTTGAGAACTTAAGGTTTCTAGTATGACCAACCCCTTTTTTAAAAATTTATGGTGTGTTTTTTTAGCTTATATAATGGGCTTATATAAGCCATTTTTTGCTTATATAAGCCTATGTTTAATAAACTTATAAGCCCATGGCTTATATAAACTTAAGTTAACATGAGGGTAAAATGGTAAATATGTTATATAAGCCCAAACCTTCCTAAAAAAGCCACATTTTTATGGCTTATCATAACACCCATATATAAGTTTATAAGCCCACTAATATAAGCTTAGCCAAACACTTGGTTTGAGCTTATAAGCCCATTATGTAAGCTAAACCAAACACCCCCTTATCTCCTATATCTACATCATCATATAACCAACGGAATACTTGAACCATTTATCATTTTCACTACTCCTAAAACATTACATAGTAAACACTAACTAATGATCCATCTAACGCCTTTCTGACAAACATATAAACATAAAATTTCACAAAATTGACCTTTAATGTGTGCCTTTGTAGCTTCATCAACCTTCATAGCTTCATCAACCTTCATAGCTTCATCAACCTTCATAGCTTCATCAACCTTCATAGCTTCATCAACCTTCGTAGCCTCATCTGCCTTGTCATCTATATAACAAATATTAAAACAGAATCAATTATTGGTATTTTCGTAACATGCAACATCATCAAAACAAAGACAAATCATCAAAACTTCAATAATACTGTTACGAAATAAAAACCCTAACCTTGTTTTGATTTTCCTTTAGTCCGTTTTTTTAAATCTAACTACATCAAGTCTTCAACAATAGTGTCAGTAATCGGATCAGGATATCTCCAGTTGGTTCCATACTTATCTATCACATAATCAATCATCTCAGGAGTGATCTTAAAATAAATATCCAACTGGTTACTTAGGTTTGATTTATCAGGGTTTGAAGATTTGTTACTGTTTGTGTCTGGGTGGGTGGGTGGTTGATTCATTATTTGACCTCCGGATATTGAATGTGTGTGTGTGTGTGTGTGAGTGAGTTATTAGTAGACGGGGTACCGGTGCAATATATCAAGTTGCATGCAAATTAAACGATTCACTTTTTAGACACGTTAGTATAAGTCGAGTTTAGTAGTATAATCTTATTAATTTTTCATGATTTTATTAATTGAACTTTACCTTACATGATTATTGGATAATTAAATTAAAGCATGTTATTAATTTAATTAAACCTTGGTTAAAAATTAATATAACATAATTAAGCTATGTTTCTTAATTAATTAAATGTAACATGAATAATTAAATTAATAATTATTTTAACCTAAAGTTTATTTAAATAAAATGGCCATGTTTAATTATCATGATAATTATATTAATAATTATAACATAAATCTTGTTTATTAATTATATAATATAAGTCGGGTGATTAAACGGTTTTATGACTTATTTCAACAAGCTCACGTATGAATGTAACATAAACGATGATTAATTTGTTATCTGATAGATTTTAAAACATTAAAGTTTTAAAAAAATATGAAATGTCAAACCCATCTATCTCGAATGATGGTAAACCTAAATCATAAACCTTAACCATTAAACCATAAACACAAATTAAACCAAAAACCAATAATAAAACCTAAATCGCAAACCTTAAACCATTTAACCGTAAACCATAAACCATTAAACCATAAACCTTAATTAAACCATAAATCATAATCATGCATACCATAAACCATAAACTCTAAACCATAAACCATAAACCCTAAACCTTAAACCGCAAACCCTAAGCCCTAAACCTTAACCCCAAAAACCCTAAACACTAAATCATAAACCTTAAACCATTTAACCTTAAATTATAAACATTATACCATTAGTTAACCTTTAAACCACAAACCCTAAACCTTAAACCCTAAACCCTAATCCCTGAACCTTATACCAATGAACCATATATAAACACTAGATCATAAATATTAAACCATATAACCTTATACTATAAACATTAAACCATTAATTAACCATTAAACCACAAACCCTAGCTAAGTAAACCATTAATCCTAAACCTTAAACCCTAAACCCTAAACCACAAACCCTAAGCCCTAAACCTTAACCCCAAAAAACCCTAAACACTAAATCATAAACCTTAAAACATTTAACCTTAAATTATAAACATTATACCATTAATTAACCCTTAAACCACAAACCATAAACCTTAAACCCTAAACACTAATCCTTGAACCTTATACCAATGAACCATATATAAACACTAGATCATAAATATTAAACCATTTAACCTTATACTATAAACATTAAACCATTAATTAACCATTAAACCACAAACCCTAGCTAAGTAAACCATTAATCCTAAACCTTAAACCCTAAACCCTAAACCGCAAACCATAAGCCCTAAACCTTAACCCCAAAAAACCCTAAATACTAAATCATAAACCTTAAACCATTTAACCTTAAACTATAAACATTAAACCATTAATTAACCCTTAAACCACAAACCATAAACCTTAAACCCTACACCCTAAACCCTAAACCCTGAACCCTAAACTAATGAACCCTAAACACTAGATCATAAATATTAAACCATTTAACCTTATACTAAAAACATTAAACCATTAATTAACCATTAAACCACAAACCCTAGCTAAGTAAACCATTAATCCTAAACCTTAAACCCTAAACCCTAAACCGCAAACCCTAAGCCCTAAACCTTAACCCCAAAAAACCCTAAATACTAAATCATAAACCTTAAACCATTTAACCTTAAACTATAAACATTAAACCATTAATTAACCCTTAAACCACAAACCATAAACCTTAAACCCTAAACCCTAAACCCTAAACCAGTGCATATACACTAAATCATAAACTCAAACATAAATAAACCATAAACCGTAACCCAATACCAAAGTAGAATGTCCTCGCCCTAACCTTATTAAACCGTCCATTAAAAATCGACCTTATTCATAATAAATTGCTTAAGATGATTATTCAAGGTGATTGATATAAACCTCAACAAAATCCCACATACTATTAAAAAAACAAAAGATATTTATCTCGCGGTTGTCAAGGATTATTATAACCTAATATATTTAAGTTATTTAATTATTAATATATTTAAGTTATTTAATTATTTATATATTTAAGTTATTTAATTATTTATTTGTTATTAACTTTTAAAAATTAAATGTTAATTATACTTTTATTATTAAGTAAATTTAATATTTACATTTTCATTAAACACACATAATATCCGGTAACCATCTTGTAACCACCACCATTTTCGACCATTTTCACAATCACACAGGAAGAACGAACCCTAAATTAACCACCCAATAATCGATCAAAAAAATCAAACCTCATAAACAATAGTCGCCAATATACAGAATCATTAACAACATGAAACATCAGGAAATAGGTAATGCAAAAATCAGTATTGTTTAATTTAATATTAGGGTTCGTACGAATAGTGTAAGTTTGTTACTGTATTAGATTTTACACTTACTTTTAATGCATGTATGTGGACCTATGTCATACTTAATTAACGTGATTCAGTTTATAGGATTAACCCTTGTTAATGTGTTTATATGGTCTATGTTTCAATCTAGGATATGGGTTTTGTTAATGTGTCTGGATATGGTCCCATGGTATGTTATAGTTTAAGGATATGGTCTATACAAACATATGTATAACCAAATCCAAATGTTATTAGGGCATCAACAACCATGATACACATTCTGCCAAACACTCCCTTCATCGACATATAACTAACATTAATATGTACATGTTTGCAGAAGTAATTCATATAGAATCCGACACTTCATCATCTACTTCTGAAAGTGCTAAATTTCGCCCACCCCTAGCAATACAAGTCCTATTCGTAGTTTGCCAAGAAGTTCTTCAAGTACTCCCTTTTTTCGTCCTCCACTGTTTCAAATTGTAGGCATACATAATGTCACAAGTTCTTCATCTGTTCGTCCTTCTTTGTTTCAAACTCCTAATGCCACAAGTTCGTCCGCTCGAGTTCGTCCTCCCTCTGTTCGTCCCGCCTTGCTTCAAACTCAAATTTTAGGTGTACCTAATGCCACAACATCTTCAAAAAAAGTTCGTCCTTCCTATATTCGTCCTCCCTGTTTGGAAACTCCTATTCTATTCAAACCTAATGCAGAGGATGAATCAGATTCATCTGATGAGGATGAAGACACTAATGATGTCGAGGTAGATTCTAGTGATGAGGAGGAAGATACAAGTGATGAGGAGAAAGATACGAGTGATGAGGATTATGAGTTAGAACTCAAGAAGAATAGCAATTCTAAATGTAAATCTGTTTAAACTAAAAGTTTATGGTTTAATGTACATCATTGTGAAGTTTTAATGTATTCAACTTAATGCTATGTCAGGTTCAAAGTCAAAGCCGACTGCTTACTCGAAAGGATATAAGAAAATTTCAAACAAGGTATAGTTAAGTTGTTATGTGTTTATGCATAAAGCTGTATACGTTTATACCATCGATTAATTGTTTCAAACACATGATGTGGTCAAATATCAGGAGGAATGGGAAAACATAGATTGGATTAGGAAGAGCCCTTTCTTTGACTCTAGTGATGAAGAATTAGTTGCTCAAGCTAATGCTCTAAGACAAAAGCACACTCCCAGATCAAAGCACACTCACAAAGCTCCATCTTCTCAAGCTAAAGCTCCAAGACCAAATGTCGTTGTTGGCCTAGCCAATAAAAAAACTTGGAAAGAAATTGCTGAGAAGGGTCGGTCAAGGAATGCTGCAGAGGGGAGTGATATGAGCTTAATTACTCATATCATTAGTGGCTTAAAACAATGAAATTATGCATGATTTATATCAAGAATGCCTTGGAAATGCTTGTTTCTTGTTTTCATGTGTGTAGGTACCAAGTTCACAAAAACCAACAAAAACCGACACGAGTTTGATGAAAAAGTTCGAGGAAGCCAAAACCGAGCTCAACTTTAGAAGATTATATCATTTATCGAGTTAATGGCCAAGTGGGGCCCACGATGGGAAAATGGGCTCAATGGCCCATTTAGATTTTCAAGTTAATAAAAGCTTTGATTTGCAAGACCATTATAAGCCCATTTGAGAATTATATACGGATGGAATTCGTTTGGCCAGGCCCAATTTGAAAAGGAACGGATGAGTTTTGTTTTGGGCTCCAAGCCCAAATTGAGGAAACTAAAGTCAACGGATGGGCTTTAGGGTAAAATAAATAACGTGTATTATCACACGATTTCCCACTCACAAACGTAACTCATCACACACTCGTTTTTTCCCCCACACGTCACACCCCATTTATTTATTTATCCTCACCCACCCACCATTTACTTTTCACACACATTAAATAAAAAACTTTTGGTAATTCTTATGTTTCCATTTTCTTCATCCCAACTTTTCTCCCAAAAACCTGCAAAAATAACCACTGTTCATCAAACCCTAAATGGGTAAAAAGTTAAATTAACATGGGGTTTTGATCCCACGTGTTAATCACGTGTGGGGAAATAAAAACCCCCAAATTTAAGGAAGAGAAAGCATGGGAAGAGTTTGCTACGTTGCCGAATTTTAGTGGATGCAACACCTCACATCTCCAATCCAGCCAATCAAAAGCCAAAGAAGAAACACAACTAGCACACGGATGCCAAGTTGGCGATCCGTGTGCTATTGTGAACTATATCATCCGTCCGATTGAAGAAAGAGAAAAGAAGAGAAGATCAAGGGCTACAAAGAAAAGGGAATATCCCTTGGGAGATCCGTATATTCGTCATCAACAAGCCTTGGGGGGGCTATAAAAACCCCCAATTTCTTGTGTAATTTCATCCTTTACTTTTTCTTAAGGTTATTATGTAGAAATAGATTTAGAGTAAATCTTGTATTTCCTTCTTTAAGCTTTGTAATATTTTACTGGAAATTAATAAAAGTTCAGCTTATTTTTAATTTCAATCGTGGTTTCTTATCTATTGTTTGAAGTGTTTTATAAATTTATTCTTTATTCTATTTCCTGATAATAACGTTTGAATGTTGAATACAAGCTAAATAATAGTTTGTATTTAATATTAAAGTAAGTTTGGATCCATCTTTTCCCCACTGGAAAAGTCATTAAAGAATCTACTGTTTCGAAATTGATGATTGATCGTGGTTCGATTGGTTCGTTTCATTTGTTATGGTGGACGCTTGGTAAGATGATGGTGAATGGTGGTTCGGTTTACGGTTCTTAAGGTTGCACAGCGCACACCTTCTTCTCAAAGGTTTCATCAAAAGGTACTAGTTCTTTTTATTTTAAGTTTACTCTATAAGTCTACTTGTAACTGCTTTGATGATTTGTTTTGAGAGTGTATCTGTTAGTTTAGTTTACTGGTTTACTAAAATAAATTTTGTTACTGTAGTATGAAGTTTGAGTTACTGCATTAGATTCTAAGGATTGAACTGATTTACATTTTATAAAACTAATATCGTTTGACTGAGATTGCTTATTTAGTTAGATTTGAGATGTTGTTTGGTTTTGAATCTGTTTAACTTTCTGCATTTGTTCGATCTGAAATAAGTTTTGGACTGTAGGATTTTTGCTATGTTAGAATCTTATGTAACGTTTGGATTGTTCAGTTTCAAGTTGAAGTTTAAGTTAGAATGACTTAGTTATTGCTTTAAAAGATTTATTTGCCAAGTTATAAAACTGTGAATCTGATATTGTGTTAAGCTCATGAGATTTTGGATTTAAATTTGCCTGATAGATGTGATTTTGTTTGATATTTCGTTGAGGAAATTTGTTTCTGAGTTATTAGGATATTTGAGTTTATATGTTTCTTTTAGTAACTGATTTGTTAACTGAGTTCTATTGTGCGATTTCCTTGCTGATTGTTATTGGCAAATTGACTTTTCTGATATAATTTCTCTTTTGATTCGCCTGCCTTTCCTGAATTTAGTATGTTTGGTTTGTGTAGTTTAGCATTAGCTTATCAGATTTTACTAATCTGTTAAGCCCAAATAAGCTGATTACTGTCAGTTTTTCCAAATAAGCGTTCCAAAACAGTCTTCCCTAAGACTTTCTCTTGTTATTCTGCCAAAAAGAAATTAATCCAAAAAAATTGTCCATGACAGGACTTGAACCCGTGACCTCCTGGTCACACACCCAACGTGATAACCACCAGAGCACCATGCCTTTTTAGTTTTACTTTCAGTAGTAACATTAATATAGTGTTAATTATTTGGCAGCTTTTGTTTTAGTCTAAGTTTAATTGTCACGTTTTTATTTAATATAACTTTTTATTTCTTTATATTAAAGTAAATTCTTTATAAAAAAGTAGTTTAAATAAAAAAAAATAAAAATGTTTTTATTTAAATAGTTTAATTAGTATAAATTTTAATTAGTGTAATTTTTATAACTTTAGATTTAATTAAATATAGTTTTTAAATAATTTGTTTAAAGTAATTTTAAATAATAAAGTAAATTAGTTTAAAAGTTATTTCACTAAGTAGAATTAATATTTTATAGAGTTTTAATTGGTTTAAATTTTAAATTAGTGTGTTTATTTTAAGTAATTGTTTGTAGAATTTTAAAATAAGCGGGTTTACGATTCATGCACTTTAGGATAAATTTAATTAGCTTAAAATTTGTAGAATTTAATTTTAGTTTAAAGAAAAAAAACGAAAACCAATTCAAATCGATTGTCCAAATTAAAGCAAAACGTCTCAAATTCATAAGATCTTCGTGTACAACGAACTCGACTCACTCACGTGTTTAATTGAATTCATCATTGGTATTATTAGTCTATTACTTTTTCCTAAAGGTAATTTTCTAATTTACCCTATAACGTATCTCTAATTATCACATATACTATCCACGACACATCAGGGAGCAACAACAAAGGCAAAAGGAAGGTTGGATGATGTCAGTTCTCCCTGTTTAATAGGAACAATTTTTTTGAGTTTTGTTGGTCTGGTATTACTAGGCACCTGTTGTATTATCAAACTACAGGTTGCAACAATTTAATAGATATGCATTACTAGCATTATGAAACAATTATCAACTATCTATAATCAACAATATGGTTTGTTAACTAGTTAATATAAGTATTTTAAGTTCATGTACAATTCAATATCTATACTCAAGCAATTATCGGTTATCTATCAAAGGTTTTTGGTTGAATGTGTAAAATAGTATAAAATTCTGTTCAAAATTTATTTTTACTAGGAAACTCAAAGGGAAAGTTTACATAATTTGAATGTTTAATTTGGAGGCAAATTGGAGTTCAAAATATTTGGTTGTTTAATTTTTGTATTTGGAGCCAAATTTTTCACGAAAATTTTGAATGTTCATGCTAAGTTAATGCATATGCAGTTACCATAATATTCTAATTCCATCTCCATCTCAAATCCTGATTTTTCTCCAAAATCACAAAATACCATAATTTTCTAACTCCATCTCCATCTCAATTACTGCCATCACTAGTTTCATACCATTTCCACTTATTGTTCTTGTACACATGTCAATAATCATGAACACTGAAAACAATGATCAAGATTATATTGTTAATGATGATGATTATTTGTATAATAATGATGATGTAAATCACGATAATGAAGGAGGTTATGAATCAGAGGATTATAGTGATCAATCGGATGCGGATGAAGACATCAGTAAACAGAAGGTTGTTAATAAGAGGGGTATAACTAGGTTAGCCAAGTTTCGGATAAAATATGGAAAACCAGATGTCATGAAGATAAATGTGAACTTTGATACACAGAATAGAATATCAGGGCCAAACAGATCATTGTTTATAAGTTTTTTAGGAGACACGGTTCGGGAGCAGATAGGATTGAAGATTCTATCGTGGAAAGATGTAAAGGAGGAAGCAAGAGAAAAACTTTGGACTGAAACCACGATACAAATACAAATTTTTTTAGCCAACTATTAGTCGTATTCCTACATTTACTTTAACATTATGTTAATATGTGCAGCAATACTTTGAATTTGATGTGTCCTACAAAAAGTTGGTTATGAATAAGCTAGGTGAACTGCTAAGAAATTTTAGAAGCAAATTGACAGCAAAGCACATAGTTCCAAACCTAGATAATCCTGAAAAACTAAATGTAGTTCCAAAGAATTACAAAGCAATCGTCAAAGCCGAACACTGGGTTGCTTTTGTAAACCACACGACGACAGAAGAATTTAAGGTTGTTAATTTCTATTTCGTTTTACATTTATAAACACCGTATGTATGCATTGTTTGGAAACTCCGTATGACAAACACAATCTGTTACGTACTAGCAACTTCTCATCCAGTAATCTTTTTTGTTAGGCGAAATCAGCTGCTAATAAATTGACGCGTTCCAGGTCTCGTTATCAGCATACAATGGGACGTGGTGGTTATGTATATATAAAAGAGCAAATGGTAAGGTTATATTGGTGTCATATCCTAACACTGTTGTCCATGTTGGTTTAACTTTTCATTTGTATGTATTTGATGTTTGGAAGATCATAAGAAAAGAAATTACACCAGATCAAGAACCCCCCCGTGGTGTATTGTGGTTTAATGGAAGGGGTAGACAAGAAGGAAAAGAGACAGATGATGAAACAATCAAAGTTGGCACTAAGATTGTAAGTGTTATTGCAAATTTTTTATATAATGTTTATATTCGTATAAAAAATTATTAACCATTTTTTGTGTGCAGCTGGAAGCAGAGGAACATATCAGAGATGGAACCTTGACGGTTGATAGTGGCTCAGATTCATTATCACATGTATTAGGAAAGGAAAAGGGAGGGTATGCACGAGGAGTGGGAGGCAGAGTTACGTGCAGGACGTTCTTTGATCTACCTAGAAGGAAACAAGGAACTGATGTAAGGATTATGTTGCTTGAAAATGAACTTGAGAAGGAGAGACAGGCGTGTAAAGAAAAAGAGGATACAGTCGCTGAATTAACCACCAAGATGTCACAAACACAGGAAACTATTGAAAAAATGTTTAAAGTTATGTCTTCACAAGGGGTTAATATAGCCGAGTTAATGCCAAGTCGGTCAAATGTAAGACTAGTTTTCTAATTTTGATTTGATGATTTTCAGTCTGTAATACCATTAACAATTAACATACTTATATATTGCAGGTATCACAACTAGAACATAATGCATTAAGCAAAATACCTAGTGAAGAGCAAAGGATGTTGATCAGTGGTGGTGGACTTTAGAAGGGTGTGTTATTTCCAATGTCTAAGACAATTGCAACTTCGAACAAGGATTTGGACAATGCAACTGCAGCTGTAACTGCAACTGCGAAGAAGGTAAGTTATAAAAAAACCATGTTTGGTTTCTAAATTGTACTATACATGACTTATTTACTGTGTTATGTATATATGCAGGTACCTAGTAGAACAAGGTTAGCAAAAAATAAGACAGCATCGTTGGAAAAGAAGTCTCCATTTCAAAATTCCCAATCTCAAGAAGATATTTATCCAGCTTCCGGATCACAACAAAATTTGTCTCCCTCGCCACAACAAGACGTACCTATTGCATCATTACGAAAGAAGCGTACACCTTCTAAATCAAAAGTAAACCAGTCTCCACCATCACTACCAGATGTAAGTATTTAATCATTTTTCATATAATTACTTGTTTAATTTATTTGTCATTAACGCATATAAACATTTTTTCTTCAGACATTTAAGTGCAAACTGTGAAACATATCTAGGACAATGATCATTGGTAACGGTAGGGTATACAAGTCTAAGGATGGAGACAAGGTAATGATTCATAACCAACCACTACCAAAAAATTGCTACAAAGTTTCAGTTGATGAATCCTTAGTGGATGCAGCATTCATACCTGATGCCGGAAATAATGGTTTAAAAGCTGTTAAGGATGTAAAAGGTAGTTTCGTGGCATGGCCAAAGGAAAAAGTTATTTTTTTGGAAGAGGTACATACACTTGATTTATCATCCTACATATACATAGCTTTTCATATTTAGTTCAATGTTTAATACACGGCTTTTGTTTCCATACAGGAAACAACACCACCAAATACCATGAAAGTTGTTGTTGAAAGTTCACCAAAGATAGGATCTAAGCGCTCGATGAATGTTCCAGCAGGCAGTACATATACGACTATTACTCATATGCAGAAACAAGCTAGGAATAACAAGGCTCAAAAGACTTTACAACACGGTGATTCAAAGTCTTTACAAATGTGATTCTATGTGAAAAGTATGTTACTTGAGAATAATACGAGATTACATTTGTTGATTTGGTTATGTACATTCAATTTTATATATTAATGCAATTGAAATTTGATTTCCAGAATTTTGTTTTTTGTTTTTATTGAATTTTGAAAGGTTACTAGAAGATGAACATAGTCACACTTGTTCACATTCCAATGTGTGACTACATATCATAAAAAGTCACACAAACATACAATTTTATGTGACTATTGGATGCATATAGTCACACAAAATACAATTTGTTTGACTTGACAAAGCATACAGTCGCACTTATTACTACTATTGGTAACTCTTTGGTTAATTGTATGTGACAAACTTAGTGCCATTAGTATGATTTGTGTGACTACATATCATAAAAGGTCACACAAACATACAATTCATGTGACTATTGAATGAATATAGTCACAAAAAATAAAATTTGCTTGACTTGATAAAGCATACAGTCACACTTATTACGACTATTGGTAACTCTTTGGTTAATTGTATGTGACAAACTCAGTACCATTAGCATGATTTGTGTGACTACATGTCATAAAAGGTAACACAAACATACAATTCATGTGACTATTAGATGCATATAGTCACACAAAATACAATTGGCTTGACTTGACAAAGCATACAGTCACACTTATTACTACTATTGGTAACTTTTTGGTTAATTGTATGTGACAAAGTCAGAGCAATTATCATAATTTGTGTGACTACATGTCATAAAAGGTAACACAAACATACAATTCATGTGACTATTGGATGCATATAGTCACATAAAATACAATTTGCTTGACTTGACAAAGCATACAGTCACACTTATTTCTACTATTGGTAACTCTTTGGTTAATTGTATGTGACAAACTTAGTGCCATTAGCATGATTTGTGTGACTACATGTTATAAAAGGTCATACAAACATACAATTCATGTGATTATTGGATGCATATAGTCACACAAAATACAATTTGCTTGACTTGACAAAACATACAGTCACACTTATTTCTACTATTGGTAACTCTTTGGTTAATTGTATGTGACAAACTTAGTGCCATTAGCATGATTTGTGTGACTACATGTTATAAAAGGTCACACAAACATACAATTCATGTGACTATTATATGCGTATAGTCACACAAAATACAATTGGCTTGACTTGACAAAGCATATAGTCACACTTACTTCTACTATTGGTAACTCTTTGGTTAATTGTATGTGACAAACTCAGTACCATTAGCATGATTTGTGTGACTACATATCATAAAAGGTCACACAAACATACAATTTATGTGACTATTGGATGCATATAGTCACACAAAATACACTAATCACATAGTAAATGTCACACATATCGTATATTCATGTGACAAATTTATAAACAATAGTCACTCTTAAGCAAAACTCGTGTAACTGTAGAGTGTTTACCGTCACACATATTCACTAAAACACCAAATATTGTACCTAGTTTGTCACACATTTTTGAGTATTGGTCACTCATTTTTTATAGCTAAGGTCACTAAGACGAACTTGTGACCAAAAGGTACCTACGGTCGCGGGACCTTTGGTCACAAAGCCTAAAAAATCGCGTGTGACTGTATGCCTACGGTCACTCTTTTTTAGTGTGACGGATACCATTTTTTGTACTAGTGTAAATGACGACTTATCCATCAATTGCTTTTAACTTGAAAAATTTGGCATGCAATTTCTTCCTTAATAGGTCTACCAACCCCACAATGGTATGAAGTGCCTAGAAATAGTTAAAGCACAACTACTAGACAAATTGTTTTGGCGGCATAGTTTGTTGTAGATGAAGCATAATTGTTTTGGCGCAATAGTTGCTTATTGCTTGCGACATCCTCCTTTGCGTGGATTGCTTTGCCTTTTAGAAGGGAGCGACAATTTGATTATCAACTTTTGTTGTCAACGACAATGATCTTCGACAACGAACACAAAAGATGACGAAGAAAAAAAATAACTAAACATATTTTTTTTTCTTTTGACGGCTAGGGTTTAGGGTTATGAATTGAACACAAGAAAAAAGTTTCAAAACCATATAAAACGAAAAATAACGAAGATCCCTCCGGATCATCGACATGTAGGCCGATGACCGGAGGATGAGAAATTTTGTAAATGGATCTTAACTAGAGTTGTGATACCATGTAATATATGCTGAATATATTTTATTGATTGAGTGAATATTACATAACACATCATATGTATTTATACTAAATACATTGCTTTACCACTAAGCAACTCTAACCCTAATGGACCCGGGCCCTAATCTAGCCGTCTAATAGGGTTAACCCGACGGTCAGACCCGTATTCGGTGACTCGAATGGGTTG
Source organism: Glebionis coronaria (assembly GCA_025667525.1). Lineage (NCBI taxonomy): Eukaryota > Viridiplantae > Streptophyta > Magnoliopsida > Asterales > Asteraceae > Glebionis > Glebionis coronaria. Next base: position 22,038,275 of record CM046881.1, on the reverse strand, counting down.
ACCCGGTGGTCAAACCCGTGACACGGTGGTCAAATCCGTGACCCGATGACTCAATCCGGATTACCCTGTAGTCGATCCTGTGATTCGGTGACTCAACCCAGTCAGACTCTGTGGTCAAACCCGTGATCCGGTAATATTTTGTAAAAAAAACAACATTTTCAATATAATAAGAAATGTTAAATTCAACATTTTCAAAAAAAAATACACCCTTTTATATATTAGTAGAAATTGGAAGTTAATAAGCGTTGGAACCTATGCACACCTAAGGCTGATCATTGGTTCAAAATTAAACAGAATCGAAAAAATCAAACCGAAATAAAAACTGATTTAAAAAAAACGAAATGTAAACCAAAAATCGAATAAAACCGAAACCGAACTGAACCGATAAAAACCAAACAAAATATATAATTTAAGCGTATTTTCGTGTTTTTAACCCGAAACCGAACCGGATCAAACCGAGCAAAACCGACATAAATACACCAAACTAAAAACGGAACCAAAAATGGTCGGTTCAGTTCTGCTCGGTTTATCGGCTCATTTCGGTTTCCGATTGGTGTTGCTTATTAATACGATTAAGTTTGGACCAACATATTATCTAACATTACTAACTGGTACCAAAAAGTATATGAATCAAGGTTGCTAATTAGGTTAGAGTCGGGAAAATTTTATAGAACAAATAATCCAACAAACAACATCATTCTTGTCATGTTTAATGATGAGATGCTTGCACGAGTGCGTACGTTCTATATATATTCTCTGGACTATTCAACATGTAAAATTATTAAAACTGCTACAGTGCTAAAACATGAATTTTGTTGTTGTTTGTACTTTAAAGAGGAAGAGACCATGATTTCTAAGATGCCATTGTCGAAAGATCACATGGCGGGAACGAATAAAACCAAACTAGAATCGCAAATGGTCCTACTCTCATTTATGATGATAGTTGCCAATACGAAAGGGATCGTTATTCATAATCATGCCAAAACTTGCAAGTTGCAACCATGTGAAGTCGTTGTAGTTTTTTTTGAACGACAAGTTGGTAGTTAGTGATTCGAGCCACAGTGACATGCAGTATGCAAATTTCGAACATTCTCCTTAGGGGGATAAACCCCACTCCTGTTTCTATTTTATTTCCGTCTCTTAAGGTTGGGGTTATTCATAGTCATATATAATTTCATCATAGTTTTAGCTGAACCGGAAAGACATAGCATCTTGGTGTGTGATGTGCGCAGGAAGTTCATGCGTCTAATAGGGTTTTGGATCCTGGTTATATGTCGACCTGATTAGGACATTTATAGATGATAAAACATTAAGCCACTTATAAGTTTGTATATAGTCAAAAAGCCCCTTATAAGCTTAACGTTTATCTTTCTGCAATGATGTATGATTTTTTTTTAACTTGCAGGGGTATTTGAGTAGTTCATTGCTTTCGACGTTAATAGGCGTCGTCACACTGAATGAACTCATTGTTCATTTTTCAGAATCATCATGACAAAAGTGCAGTGTGTTAGAAACCACGTGAATGTTTTATCTTGAGTAAAGTTACATAAAGACTAGTGTACTAATATGGTACAAAAACTAGTCATTGAGAACCGTTACTTGTTCAAAGTTCAAGCCAATGTAAGCCTTAACTTGTTCTATCATGGCGAAAAGGTATTGAAGCACCTTCGAGCTATTTTCAGTTCAGTCATTTAGTATTTAAGTAGTGTTTGGTTATTTAGTAAAACAAATTAAGACAGAACTAATGATGCAATTGGCTGAAAAACTCGGCAGATAATTTGACGCGGATTACTTGTGTATAGTAGCTTCATTCCGAGTTCTCCTACACTTAATTTATTTAAGAATGATATGCTGCATCCATTTTAGGACATGGAGTACCTGTGTATAGTAGTCGCCTGTTTGAATCTTGCGCCTATATTATTTTCTCAACAAATGATCCGTAGTATATAGAAAAACATCATTTATATACGACTTAGAACAGACAGATATAATTAAATGTGTTAATGCTGTTACAGTTACATGAAAAGCCTAACTCCATGGCTATGGCGACATTCAGTTTGCCACAGTTGGATCAGCATAGCACGATGACAGGGGAGGGGAAAGATGGCTGATATGAGAAGCTTGCTCTTTCTACCATTATCAATGCCCAAGACGACTTGATTGATAACTTTCTTTGGTTTGAAGGCGAAGTAACAGAGAACCCGGTCTGAATGACAGCATGAAAATTATGTAGTACGTATATTATTCAAACAAGTGTATCATATATCTGCATAGAGGGGTTTCTAACTAAGCAGTTTCTTTTGGAAATCACTTGCGAGAGCAGCTCCTTTTTCATTAATTCATTCTAGAGAGAGTTTAATACATACGTTATTATACCGACGAGGCAATCAAGTCGAGCCTTTATGGTTTGTATATCTTTCAAAGGTTGCCATAGGTTGGCACGAAAAAGCCTAGTCCGGCAAGAGATTGGAAATGTTTATAAAACTTCTAGCACAGTAGTGGATTATTATTATATGATGTGAATGATTATACCCTTAGGTGGTTCTTGTTGTCTTAAGAATCTGGAATAGACTTGTCCCTTTGTTGCTTGTGCCGAGAAGAGTAGAATGCAACGGCTCATAAGCTCCAAGTTAAGGACATGCACTAGTTGCGTCTGTGCTCACATGATCAAATGACCCGTTGAATGTCACCTGAGGAATGATAAATCGAATACTGGACAGTAAGAGGGGTGTTCAGGATAGCCCACTTATTGAATGCTGTTTTTGTGAAATAGCATACGCAGTGGGCAAACACAAATAGCATCTACAACACCAAAATAGAGTCGAACATATGCTTGTCTAGTCGTATAATCTTTATTCGAACTTCGTATAAGTTATATGAAGAGCATACAAATAGTTTATATCATATAGATGATAGATGCCACCATATCATTTGCTTCCTTTTGATAAAAAGAATTTTCACATATGATCCCACATCGGTTGAAGAAATAAAATATTCATATCTTATATACTCTATTGTGTGCAAGGTTAGTATTATTGGACTAATATTATCTTCAATACTAGAGTGAGGCTGTTCGATGAAAAAGAAATATCATCGAATTACCTCACATTGGTATTGAATATGGTATAAAATCCAATTTTTTTATGAGCTAATTTGGCCTGCGAAACTGCATTATTCAACTAATATACTCGTTTGTTTTGAAATTTCTCAGCGTTTTTGCATAATGGATGCTCGATTTCCATTGATGTTAGTATTATGTACCTATCTTTGATTCATCTGCTACAATACATTCCTCATACCAAGATGCATCACTTTTGCCCACGACGCCATCACACGGCACCAATGGTACCTAATGCTCTTAATGGGTGAGTTTTCGTTCCTTGTCAACTCTCCAAATTTTATAAAGTATCCACAACTTTCAGAGGTAATACCAAAATACAACACAGTATTATTAATCAATGCAGTAATGGAATGGCAATTTAAAAGAACACAATTGATCTAGAAATTTAAAACAATATTATCATTTAAACAAGTTTATCATATATCTGCATAGAGGGGTTTCTAACTAATCAGTTTCTTTTGGAAATCACTTGCGGAGAGCCTGTGAGAGGCCAAAAAAGAGATGCTCATTTGTCATTAATTCATTCTAGAGAGTTTAATATACATTGTTATGTGGAATTTGGTCGATATTTGGAATAAGAAGAAGCAGTACTAACGAGGCAATGAAGTCGAGCCTTTATGGTTTGAATATCTTTCAAAGGCTGCGATAGGTTGGCAAGAAGAAGCCTAGTCCTGCAAGAGATCGGAAATGCTTATAAAACTCCAGCTATCACAGTAGTGGATTATTATTATGTGATGTGAATGATTATACACTTAGGTGGTTCTTCTTGTCTTAGGAATCTGGCAACAGACTTGTTCTTTTGTTGCTTGTGCCGAGAATAGTAGAATGCAAATGCTCTATAAGCTTCAACTTAAGGACACTATCTGTGCTCACATGATCATATGACCCGTTGAATGTCACAAATGATAAATCGAATATTACTAGACGAGGGGTGTTCGGGATAGCCCTCTTATTTGATGTTGTTTATGTGAAATAACTGCAAATGAATTATTAACATAGGCAGTGGGGAAACCAACATTTATATGCGACCTTGCGTCATGAAAAAACACAATTACCATCTACAACACCAAAATAGAGTCGATCATATGTTTTTCTAGTCGTGTAATCTTTATTTGAACTACGTATAATTACGAAGACCATACAAATAGTTTATATCATATCAATAACGGTGCATGAGTCAATAGTAAATATATAGATGATAGATGCCGTGACGGTGGATTCTAACTTTGTGGATTTATTAGACCAAAGATATATATAGACCGTATATGTTAGTTATTTAGTCCCATGCTAATATATTAGTATATATACATATACAATCAGTGGCGGATCCAGGAATTCAAGATAGGGTATGCACTTATAAAGAATTATTTTTTTTTTGTTCAAAAAATTTTTCGCGCCAGATATTTTCCACGTTTAAATTGGTGTTTAGATTGAAGTATTTAAATTTAAATTTGCGAAGTTGCTAGCTAGTTAAGATCAAAAGTTAAGCTAATTTATTAATATGTTTTAGTTAAAATATTTGTGTTTTAACTAATTTGGAAACTGAAACATATCTTACTACTTTATAAAAGGTTTAAGACTTATTCTAAATTTAGAATTCTTAAAATTTTCAGCCTAAAACATTTATATTTTTAGCCAAAAACATTTGAGCCTCAAGCAATTAATATCAGTTGACCAATTATCTTAAATCTTAAAATGTTATAACAGACCAATTAAACTAAAATGTTATAACAGCCGAAAATGTCAATACGCATTTAATTTAAATATCAGTATGAAAGTTAATATATACGTTTGATATAAACTCATTAGTTACAATTGAAAATTAAAGTGTTTTTCATGTACAATTATTTTGTAAAAACTAATCCGTTTTACAGCCATTTTATAACTGCTTTCACATAAATCCACATATATTAAAACGTCCAAATCATAAATATATATATTCAGTTCAGTTTTTCAATCAATATTATAATTTACGGGATATAAATAACCAAATACACACAAATAAAACACCACCTTCGCTTCGAATCATCCTCCCATTCATCTCAACTAGCACAACCATCTCCGACATCAGTTTTTCCGCCGCCAAAACCTTAATCGCTACCACTACCGCCACCATCGCCCGCAACTATCACAGTTTTATTGTGCGTTGTTGATTTTGGTGATAGATCTTGTGGTCTTGGGGATAGATCTCGTTGTTTTGGTAATATACTTACTGGTTTTGTGGCGTCAGTTTTGTTTTTTGATTTTGGTAGTTCATGTTGTTAAATGAATCTGAAAACTAAAAGCAAGATTCATCTTTGATATCAGCGGGGACTTTGGATTGCGGGTGAAACTTGAAGAAGACCGATGATAAATATGATAAATTGTAGTATTGAATTAAGAGTGAATCTGTTCAAAGAAAAAAAAATAGAGAGTGAAGGGGTGAATGGAGAAGATGAGGGGGAGTTATTTATTAAAAGGAAATGATAAATATTTTGATTCGTACACATAGCTTATGGGTGCATTAACCATTGTGCCCTTGTCTTGTACAAGTAGTTAATTCTCTTTTTTTCCCTACCTATTTTGACTATCATATTACCTGTCTTCCATCCATTTTACAGTTCGACACTTGTTAATCCATCACACACACGTAATGAAATAAGAACGAATTGATATATTCTTATTTTTTCATTCGTATGAATGGATCGTTGCCTTATCTAGCATTGTAATCAAAACGATATGTAGTTAATGAGTATCAATAACAATCTAGATAGATTTTGTTTTTATTTTGTGTTTTATTATATATCTTTCAACCATAGAATTGTCTAAACTTTATCTTTAGCAACAATCTAAGTATTTGTGAGCATCTAATTTTTTAGTCGGAATTTAAAATATTGTAGTTCATCTAATTATGAAAAACAAGTAAATAAAATATAAAAATTAATTATCATAACTTATCAATTTAGATTAATATTTTGAGATATCAGTTTTCTGTTTTCCATATTTGTTGATATAATTTTGAAATATCAAATTAATTAGTGCATTATTAGATCATAGAATGCGTATTTAATAATATTTCTTTTTGGTCAAAATATACACATTTTAATATGAAATAATAGATTCAATAGTATAATACTTTCAAGTCAACTAGCAAGGTATTCGTTGAATAAAACAACGAGCACTCGATGACTATAAACATAAACATAAAGAACAAACGAACTTGCAGGATCTTTTTTCTTGCTTAAACTATTATGTAGCAATGCGCGGGTATCCGGTCCAACAAAAATAAAGAAGCATAATTAGCATTTTAAAACGTAAGTTAAAAATAGACGGGTACCATCACATTGCTACATACTGGTTTAAGTGACAAAAACTCCATTGATCGTTTGAACATTATGTTTATTTTGATATGAAATACTTTGCTTTGCAATTGGATAAAGTTATTATGATATAAATTATCATCTATTTGTACAATTATTATTAGAAAAGTGTTTAATCAAATAATATTTGTTCGCCACAAAACATAATAAGAGGTTGAGGTTCACACATCATGCATTTGTACAATTATTGTTAGAAAAAGGTTTAACTTAATTTGTTCAACGCAAAATATAATTGCATTTCATGTGTACACTCCTTTGTTAAATGTTTCTTTAATTTGTCACAACTAAATAATACGTAGTAATAAATTTATGGAAATAATGATCATGAAAAACATTTACTCGTCACAAAATTAGCATCGGGTACCCGCCACCTCATTGTGCGGGTACCCGACTAGTATAGAATTAATACTACAATTATGTAATAGCTCGTTTAGTAAATCTTAAAACTTTAAATGGCCTTTTTAGTGGGTTGGGCCAGGACAGAAATAACAAATCATGTAATATTTTTTTATATTGGTGGGCCTATATAATACACAAAACATCATCTCTTTCGTCTGCAACATACTCCGGCCGACTTATTGAGTTTACCAGTTTCTTCTTCTTCCCTTTTCTCTTTTTTGAAATCAGCAGGTATGCACTAGTAACTTTTGAGTATTTCAGAGGGTATGCACTCAATAATTTTTAGTGAACTTTTTACTAACTATTGAAACAAATCAAAAAATTTTACACTAGTATGATTTTAGCCAGGGTATGCACGTGCATACCCGGGTTACATGCTAGATCCGCCCCTGTATACAATCTTTGTATAATAATTAATTATAATAATACAATACCTTGAGGTTTTATATGGTATGTTTGCTTCATAAGTAGCAAGCCCCACGCGTTTGGTTTGAGGGCCTTTCCATGACTCTCTATGATCTCGGTTTCAAAGGCTCTAAAACAGATCCATCTTTGTTTATTTATGCGCGTGGAAACATATTTTTGTACATTCTGGTATATGTGGATGATATCATCGTTACATGTAATAACACGGGCACTATCGACAATATATTTTGTCAACTTGGATCAGCTTTTGCATTAAAAGTTCTCGGGCCCCTTAACTACTTCTTGGGTATTGAAGTTGTTCCTCATGTGTCTGGTATTCTTGGAGCTATTACAATGGGCTGGTCTTTCTAACTGCAATGCTGTGTCTTCTCCCATGGTTACCTCGAGCCCACTCACCTTATATGACAATACCTCTTTTTCTAATCCAGTGAAATATCGACAAGTAGTGGGTGTTTTACAATATGTTACCTTGTCTCGGCCTGACATAGCTTTTGTTGTTAACAAGGTATGTCAATATATGCATGCTCCAACCGAGAATCATTGGTCTGCAGTAAAATGAATTTTACGTTATCTTCATGGTACGGTTGAACATGGCATGCTCATACGTCGTTCTTCTGGTTCTACTCTTCAAGCTTTTACCGATGCACTATGGAAAGGTATTCCTGATACTTCTCTTGAAGCTTTCTCTGATGGTGACTGGGCTGGAGATTCAGATAATCGTCGGTCCACGGGGGGATTTGCTATATATCTTGGTTCAAACCTTTTATCTTGGACCGCTCGTAAACAACGTACGATTTCACGTTCCTCTACAGAAGCAGAATACAAAGCTCTTGCTGACACCATTGTTGAGCTCACATGGCTTCAAGCTCTTCTTCATGAGCTTGGTATTCGTTCATCTTCAACGCCTATACTATGGTGTGACAATCTTGGTGCAACATACTTGTCAGCTAACCCTATCTTTCATGCACGTACAAAACACGTGGAAATAGACTATCACTTTGTTCGAGAAAAAGTTGCTCAAGGAGGTCTTCGAGTTCAACCACATGATCAAATTGCAAATATATTTACAAAGCCATTACCAACTCCTCAATTTCTCTTTCTAAGATCCAAGCTACAGGTTGTTGCCCGTCCTTAGCTTGTGGGGGTGTGTTAGATCAAAGATATAGATGGACCGTATCCGTTAAGTTATATGTTAGTTACTTAGTCTCAAACTAATGTATTATTATATATACATATACAATCTTTGTATAATAATCAATTACAATAATATAATGTCGACAAGCATAATAAGAGGGACATACACGTATTATTTCTCACCACATGTTTTGAAGTGGCATATGTGTTTTTAACGTGATGAGACGTTGCTTTCAATTAGTGCGCAAACGTTCTTTACAGAAAAGAATATAGAATTAAGCCAAAATCAATCAATGTCCTGTAATGTATGAAAGGGATGTCTAGGCTGGAATAGCTGATAAATACTACATCACAACTTATTGGAGTATCTATTTTTCTTGTTAGCCTCACTCTCTTCATCCTATTGATCTCCGCCTGTTAAATAGGCAGTTAATTAGTTGGTGTACGTACGTCTTCTCCATTTCCACAATCAGAAATGTCGTCTGCAACTTTTATAGACATCATCTTGTCTATTATTCTTCCTCCTCTTGGTGTTTTCCTCAAGTTTGGCTGTCAGGTATATTTGCTCGTTTGCCTTCCACCTCGCTCTATGTAAATCTTATTTCCTTTTTTCGTTCTAGTAAACAAACAAGAATCTTTTTTTGTGAATACCAATTGCAGGTGGAGTTCTGGATATGTGTTCTACTAACCTTGTTTGGGTGGATTCCTGGAATTCTCTATGCTATCTATGTAATTACCAAGTGATCGACGAGACAAATGGAATAATGTCGTCATTACGTGCATTGGCTTAAGAAATAAATTTGGGTTAATGTTGTTGTTATAACTCAAAATGTGTGAATTAAATTATTCTAATGTTACTTGTTTGAACATTAATGTTGGTCTTGTATATGATAAAGATTTGTTCATGGTAGAGGTGGCAAAACTTGTCCATTTGGATACATATGGGCACTTTTTGCCCATTTTCAAAAAAAGGATCGGGCACTTTTTGCCCATTCTTTATAATGAATGGGCTAAACGGGCGCATATATATGAAACTAAATGGGCTTAACGGGCGCACTTGTAAAATACAAATTAGTATACTCGACGAATATTTTTTATTAAATTTTTTATCCCGGCTTTCAAACAAGTATTTTTATTTTTTAATTGTAGGTTTTTATATGTTTTTTCCCTTTTTTAGCTTGCGCCCGTTTAGCCCGCCCATTTTGCCCGCCCGTTTCGCCCGTGCCTATTTAGCCCGCGCCCGTTTAGTCCGCCGCCCGTTTAGCCCGTTGCCCGTTTAGCCCGCCGCCCGTGCCCGCCCGCCCGCCCGTTTTGCCACCTCTAGTTCATGGTGTTTACTTTCCAACTGTTCTGGTATATTATACAAACACATTTGAACATGAAAACATCATTCGAAAAAAGAACAGAACAAATTCGTACCAAGCTGGCAAGCTTATCCCGCATAAAGTGTAAATGGCCCAACATTATATAAGTTTGTGTCCGAATACTAGAAAGTTCATACGCAAAACTGCACAACCTTGTTATGTTCTGGACACTACATAAGTGTGACTTTGTTTCAATATCACTATGTTTAAATTGCAGAAAGAAGTGGCAAAGTTGTGAAGGCAGGCGACATTGTGCGTGTTTCTAAATTTAATAAGAAAGCGTCTGTGTTGAAAATAGATATTTCTAAAGAAGAGATACTAGTTCATATCGGGAATATGAAATTGAAGTTGACACTAGCAGATGATGCGATTTGACAAGAACGTGAGTAGACAATATGCCTTTTCTAAAGCAGAAAAGGAATTCCCAAAACATGGTTACCAAACTAAGAAGATAAAAAAGACGCGAGAAGTGGATACTGCAGTCTGCACATATCCATATTTGTACATCTTCATGGAAGAACCATTTTCCTAGCAAGAAACTACAAGTTCATGAGGAACTCGGTAACAAACGCAATTTTCACATATGATCCCACATCGGTTGAAGAATAAAAATATTGATAGTTTATATACAACATTGTGTTCCAAGCAAATAGTATTAGGTGATTGGCATATTCAATGCCAAGTGAAACTCTTCCGATGAAAAAAAAAAACCTATCGGTATATATGGTATGAACTCTAAATTTTTATGAGCTCATTTGGCACACGAAAATGCAACGCTCAACTAGAATACTCTCGATGCCCGATGCCATTGATATTAGTATATTACGAGGATATCTTTGATTCTACAATCACTGTATTTTTATAAACATATCTGGTCTTTCAACAAACTTTTCGACTTGAATCGATGTACCCTTTCAGATCAACTGCTACAACACATTTCTCTTATCAAGATGCATCACTTTTGCCCACGACGCCATCACCCGGCACCAATAGTACCTAATGCTCTTAATCGGCGAGTTTTTCGTTCCTCGTCAACCCTCCAAAATTTATAAAGTATCCACAACTTTCAAAGGTAATACCAAAATACAACACAGTATTATTAACCAATGCAATTAAAAGAACAACAATTGATCAACAAATTCCAAAATAAAAAAGTATAGTAAATTAATTTTAAGAGAGGATCCTCCAACAGAAAGTGAATAAGTTTGACGGTAAGATCGTTAGAAAGAGAACTAAGACGGTTCAAAGCAGAAACAGCTAATAAGGTGCGTTCATTGTAATTCAATAAGTTTGACGGTAAAATTAAACATGAGATTCGTAAGGCCAAATCAGAATACAATGTGCAAATCATACTATAAACTGTTTTTAAGGATTTTCAACATCTCTGTAGTCTCTTCTTTAGGGTTCATCTCCCCCGAACATTTCCCACCTTCTGGCACATATCTTACAGACTAACGGTATATAATTATTACCATTGTCATTATTTCACTCTCTCGTACAATTTACATGTAGCTACTGCTAACTTGGCTTTTTCTTGTTTCTTCATGTTATTTTATTGATGGCAGCGGGTAACCAATTCCTCATGTAACCTACTGAACACTAGTTTTACATGAATACAAACAACTGTTGCAGCAGCTGGCTTCACCACCTATTGAAGACAAAGTTCTTATTTTTTGGCTGAGATAAAACGCTCCTCTTTTGTGGCTTTTTCTGGCGCTTTGGTGAAGGCCATTTTCTTGAGTGAAATCATGGGAGCATGTTCTCTCTGATAACCTGATTGAACTTGTACGTCAACATCAATTAACATCGACAAATTGAAGGCTGCTCATGTATGCATGACAAGAATCATGGTAATCGGTCCGCTGCTGCTCCCATTATCCTTCCACAGAATTGATGATATCACGACTACTGTCAAACCCTATAACTCTAGTAGGCATATTAAATCCAATCACTTGGCTTCTTAAACGTTTGTCAAATGAGTCGGCAGAGCTATCCACTCTACCCTGTAACTCATCCATTGGCTAGAACCCACCAACATCTTGTTATAACCTGCTGCATTACAATACCTCTTCATCAAAGATGGAGTGTTCGGTTTTCCCTTTCAATTGCCATTTGGAGACAGTCACACTGGTCGGTAAGGATTCATCACTTTCTTCAGCATCACTCGGGCTCTCACCTTCTCCTGTTTCAGGTCTTCCAGATACTTTTGGTATAAATTCAATTTGGTCAGCATCATCTGAAAGTTCCAACAAAGATAAAAAAATAAGGTTAGAACTCCGGGAGGGACAAAACAACAAAGCCATACGAGAGTGCGAAGGGAAGAAGCAATGAAGGGTGAGTCACAAAGGCAGGGAAAATGGTCATTGTCACGGTTTAATAAGAACACAAGTATAACCGTATTTGTAACTTACAACCTGTTACCGGGAGTGAAAATATAGGATAGAAAAAGTGAAAAAAAATACATATATCAACTACATATGTCGACATGACTTGCATCTATGTGTTCTTGTTTTGAGATACTGTTTTACTTCATAATCGTCATTCGAAGTATTATATAGCAATTCTGACCTATAATAAAACCAGATCTAATGTCTTTGGATCTACATTTTTCAATTGGCAAAAAAGAACTACTGCTCCAGCTCTTCCACTGCGGAATTCAACGATCTCACACACTCACCGGATACTTGGGATCAATGTCTTCACTATTTGTAAGTATGGCAACAAAACTGCCCTTCTTTGAAGGACATTATGTAGCCTGGATGACTCCAGTAGGCACCCTGATACAGCTGACACAACTAGGGGTCAAGGTGTCTAATATTGCAGATTTCACAGTTCCTAACCCTTTTGCATGGATAAGAGACTGCACGTGGTTAACAACATTAGTCAATCAGGGAAAGTTCTGCTTAACACGAAAATGCTAAACTTTTGTTATCATGAAATGGGTCAATAAAGTTACTAAGCAAAGGATACAAATCACCCTCTCTTAGGAGAGATTTGTAAGATGGATAGTTGTTTTACTGCAACACAAGAGGATACTCAACCTGGTTTGTGCAGTACTTTGACTTGGCGCATATAGTCTCGTTATAGATAATAACACGACTAGCAGCTACATCCTAGTTTCTTGGTTGTATGTGAGGTTACTCTAAATCCTTAGGCATGTCTTTGGAATTTCAAGTAGCTTTGTAAATCTTATTATGAATAATATAATTCACCTTTGCACCAAAACAAAAGTGAAGATAGAAGACCAAAGGCCCTTGTGTGGTAAAACATACACACGAAAACCACACCTGAAAAATGGAAAAACGTATGAAGGTTTGCCTAAATATGAAGCAAAAGGATGTTAAAAGACACATCAGGTATCACCATGGTGCGCAAATACCATTGAACAAATCTACCATAGTATTTTGGCGGTAGTGGTAAAACAACAGCTCACGGTTGTGATGTTGAGCCAGCTAGACTGGTCTAAGGTGCAAGTAGTCTAGTTAATACTTATATTAGCTGTTACTAACCTCGGCTTGAATGAAAGATAGTTAGTTAGCAGCAAAGGCTTTAAATTGAGCTATTGTGATGCTGGTTCTAACAGTTATGGAAGGTCATCTTTGACATGTAGCAGTTGTCACTCCAACAGCACCAAATTTATCGACAGATAAACCACCCACCAAAACAAATGCAGCACTAGTTTGTCGGTAGACTTGGTAGAATGTTATTACAGACTCACAACTTAGTGGCACCGTTGCCCATGGTTATGCCTACGATCAATACTAAAGCCAAATAGAGACTCCCCAACTTCCTCAACGTCAAAAGAACACATTCTCTTCTGGTACATGAGCCCTAAAAGAGTTTAGCATGACTAGTATAGGAAAGAGGTGCATGCCATTTAACGGTTTACGCTATCTGTCATAACTAATAAGGTTCTGCAGATAGCTAAGCCTTCTTGGTCCATTACATCTGTCTTAACCTCTAAGGGAAAACTAGCATAGGCATGTTGTTCATGAGCCTTTTTTTACAATAATACATATTCTCATACGACTATGATTATAGCAAACTTACGTGGATCCTCTTTTCTTGGATTTTCTGATGTCAGCATAGTAATGTCACTTTTGTCTGTTGCAATCTTTGTCATGACCGGTCGTTTGCCTCTATCTGTCTCACCCAGACAACCAATAACTACAACAGTAGAAGTAACAGTATTTTAGTCATTTCACAATGACCCGAACATATTTATAGAACTCTGTAAACTTCATAATTCATACCTGTGATGATCAATTTTGGATTGAGTTCTCTAACGTTATCTAGAAGTCTGCACTTGGCAGTCCTCCTAGCAGTTCTCCATAGTTGAAGTGCTGTGTCATCAGGATCTAATATCAATGATTCAGTTTCTGCTCCAGAAAGGATGATGTCAGATAAATCGTCTTATATGGTTGCTAACAGGATAGGGTGACCTACTATTATTGCCTTGTCATTCAACTTGCTCATGAGTGAAATCATGGGAGCATGTTCTCTCTGATAACCTGATTGAACTTGTACGTCAACATCAATCGACATCGACTTCATCCTCCGCCCAAACTGTAGCTGCTCATGTATGCAAGACAGGAATCATGGTAACGGGTCGGCTGCTGCTCCCAGTATCCTTCCACAGAATTGATGATATCACGACTACCAGTCAAATCCTAAATCTCTAGAACCCACCAACATCTTGTTATCACCTGCTGCATTACAATACCTCTTCATCAAAGATCGAGTGTTCGGTTTTTCCTTTCAATTGCCATTTGGAGACAGTCACACTTGTCGGAAGGGATTCATCACTTTCATCAGCATCACTCATGCTCACATCTTCTCCTGTTTCAGGATCTTCCAAATACTTTTGGTATAAATTCAATTTGGTCAGCATCATCTGGAAGTTCAAACAAAGATAAAAAATAAAGTTAGAACTCCGGGGGGACAAAACAACAAAGGTATACGAGAGTGCGAAGGGAAGAAGCAATGAAGGGTGATAATCATAAAGGGAGGGAACATGGTCATTGTCAGGGTTTAATAAGAACACAAGTATAACCGTATTTTTAACTTACAACCTGTTATCAGGAGTGAAAATATAGGATAGAAAGTGAAAAAATACATATATCAACTATATATGTCGACAGCTCGTCTACCCGCAAATACATATTGACTTGCATCTATGTCTTCTTGTTTTCGTACTTACTAACGAACCTATCATTCAAAAAATGTTGGTTTCGAGATACTGTTTTACTTCATGTTGGTTTATTTCGAGTATACCATGTTTTTTAGCTACATAAGGCAACAAGAACTACCCTGAGGATACTTGGGATCAATCGCTTCACTATTTGTAAGTATGGCAACAAGAACTCCAGTAGGCACCCTGATATTGCATGGAAGAGACTGTCATGTGGTTTACAACATTAGTCAATCAGGGAAGGTTCCGCTTCTACAATAACATGAAAAGTGGGGCCAGGGCTGGTATAAGTAATCCTCTGTGTAGTTCACCATCACATAGTCTCCCATCTGACAAACTTGCACCAGCTAAAATTGAAGAGGTCTGAAGAAGTTAAAACAGTCGTGGAGATTTTGCAAGTGCAACTAGTTATGTTGCAGAATTTCCCTTAAAAGATGGTATAGAATATGTTATAGATATTAGATGCGTTAATCTTATTATGAATAATGCGATTCACCTTTGCACCAAAACAATAGTGAAGAAAGAAGACCAAAGGCCCTTGTGTGGCAAAACATAGACACAAAAACCACACCTGGAAAATCCAAAAACGTCAAGGACTCGAGGTATATTATGAAGGTTTCCTAAATATGAAGCCAAAGGAAGGGTCAAATACACATCAGATACCACCATGGTGCGCAAATACCATCGACAAATCTACCATAGTATTTTAGTGGTAGTGGTAAACAACAGCTTACTGTAATTTCCACAGTGCAAAGTTCCACCGTTGTGATATTGAGCCAGCTAGACTGGTCTAAGTGGCAGGGAGTCTCTAACATTAACTTATATTAGCTGTTACTAACCTCGGCTTAAAAGGTAAGATAGTTAGTTAGGAGTCAAGGCTTTAAACTGAGCGATTGGTGATGCTGGTTATAACAGTTATGAAAGGTCATCCCTGACATGCAGCAGTTGTCTCTCCAACAGCACCAAAATTATCGACAGATAAACCACCCACCAAAACAAATGCAACACTAGTTTGTCGGTAGACTTGGTACAGTATTATTACAGACTCACAACTTAGTGGCACCGTTGCCCATGGTTATGCCTACGATTAATACTAAAGCCTAATATAGACGCCCCAACTTCCTCAACATCAAAAGAACACATTCTCTTCTGGTACATGATCACTCCTCTAAAAGAGTTTAGCATCACTAGTATAGGAAAGAAGTGCATGCCATTTAACGATTTACTCTATCTGTCATAACTAAGGTTCCGCAGATAGCTAAGCCTTATTGGTCCATTGTCCCTAACTCCAGAAAACAAATCTACATTAGTGATGTTTAGAATCACATAGCGTACATATGTAACTACAAGCAAAAGTATTTGGGTGGATGGAACTCAAGACACCCTGTTACATGTCTTTAATGTTTATTAGCCTACGTTATTGATAATCACTCGTTCCTTCCTTGCTCCACCTACATATATATGTCTGTCCTAACCTCTGAAGTCCATATAAAAAAAACCCAGACCTGTGTTCCTAAAGGAAAACATGCGAAAATGATAGAAAGCATGAAGAAGGACCTGAAAGTTGTGCATCATATGTGTTGGAACTGAGGGATTCTGTTCCAGAAGAATCGGTTTCATCGTCATCATCATCATTGTCTTCAGTAGTATTTTTTTCGTGACTCAAGCCAAATGTGAAGGCGTTTTGAGACTTGGGGGGTTGAAACTTTGACCCAGTCTGAGAGTGGTGTTTGGTTATACTCATCAGTTGAGCTGTGACTTCACTGATTGGTCCTCTGCTTGCGGTTTTCAAAAGGTGATCAGGTGTATGGTCAGAGCTGTCACCTGAAGACACCGCCTCTGACTGATGCAGTTCATCATCATACTACAAAGCTTCTTGACATTCATCTCTATCATCAAAGTACTCTGTTGTCTCACGACTTTTTCCTGTAATTTCGATCTCTAAATCACCCAAAACGGAAACCGGCACAAATTTACTCTTGTCTAAAAGTTCGGCTAACGTCATTCTACATTTAGGTTCAACAATTCTAACTTCGCCTTTACGGGAATTAGGGAAGCATCAAATTCAGATTCAAATGGTGATATGAATGATGAGTCTCTAGCTGCCAGATTATCGTCTAAATCGAGATCTGAACTCTCGATCTCTGAATCCTCACCAGCTCCTTTTAATTCTTCGAGTTCCTCAATCTCCTCTAAATCGAATTTTTCTTGAGATTCTAATTCATCCACCACTTGCTCTTTTTCCTCCTTCTTTGCCTGCAAAGATTATGGTATGGTAAATTACATAGTAAAGGGTTGCAGTTAATAAACCGATTGCAGAGTTTTATCGACGAAATCAAGAATCTAATCCAAAGTGAGCTTCGATTAGACGTTAGTGATCAAAACTTTACATTTATCGCAGAGTGGGTTATTTCACTTGGTTGCTTTTAGCTTCTATTCTAACGAACGAATCTTAATGCTCCAACAAGAAGATTAATCAGTCGTCTGCAAACACTCTCAAAATCATAGCGACCCGTCACATTCCTCCAGCTTATAATAAAGTAAACAGCTGAAATGGGTCAAAACTGAACGGAGATGAGGTAACTGATATGATTCTGAGAGTGTAGATATGTGGTTGATAAGGATCATGTGGATGTACGCAAATTGAAAAACTATGCAAGCCTACTAAGTAGAATATATCTATTATGCGGAGTCACTCGTAAAAGTGTATATGCTATATGTACCCATATCTATCTATAAACGGGTATGTGGAGAGTATGAGAGAAAATAAAACCAAACCAGAGCTAAACAGACCTTATTAGGGGTAAAGTGAACCTTAACGCGGCCAATTGACCTAAAATGGACCAAGCGAGACATAAGTTAGCTATTATACCTAAATCGATTATAGGGGACATCAGCACACACACATAGTCACTTTTACGTACATGAAGAATAAAAAAAACAACAACAACAGCCATTGTTACTTGATTGATATCATCAAATCAGCAATATAATTACGATGGCTGAACTGAATGTACGCTTTTATATAAAATATTGGAACCAAATGAGCATATAAGTCAAGTGTATCTATATACAAGTGCACCGTGATTTGTACATACAAAATTCCAAGTGGTTTAAAGAAAAGAAGGAATCTTTAGCAATTATAAAGAAGCTGACAATCACATTTCAGCACAAATATGAAATGGGCTCCCAAAAAGAATCAATCTTTAACATATAAACAAGATCATTAGAACAATTTACAACATATTCAGGGGTGTTTGTATAAGCTTAATTGTGGGCTTATGAACTTCTTTGATTTCAGCATATACTTCTATAAGCTCAAACTTTGTGGGCTTTTCTAGTCTTATCGAGTTAATATATATGTTCAACAAGGTTATATAAGCCGCCCATAAGTCTTAAAAAAATAAGGTGGAAATTTGAGGTTATGAAATACAAGCCTGAATAAAATAAGCTCAAAAGCACACAAACAGCTACAAAACTCAAGTGGCACCACATTTAACAACAAAATTCAAGCTTGAGTTTTGTAGATTTTCTGGTGGGTGGTCTTAAAACACATAAAAGAAGCAATCTTGAAACCAGAAAATCAAAGTGGCACCACATTTAACAACAAAATTCAAGTCCAAAAGCATTGTGTCTTCTGGTGGGTTTGGCTAGTTTTTGCTCCTCTTCTTCTTCTTTGTGGGTGAGAGATGTACGGTGGTGGTGGTGGTGGCGGTGGCGGTGGTGGTAGTTTCTGGTGGTGTTTGATTTAAGGCTAACCAACTGAGAAAACCGAACCGAATTGAACCGGCAGAAACCAAACCAACAGTTTTCAGTTTGGTTTTCGGTTCTATCTTGATTTTCGGTTCATTCGGTTTCAGGTTAAAGATAAAATAAATAAACTAGTTATCGGGAGCGAGATACGATGCGCGAATCGCATTTTTTTTACTCTCGTTTCTTGCCCTGTCCGGCGGACGCATCATGGATGTGTCAATTTGAAGAATTTTGAAGTCTTCGGTCACCTTATGCGTGTTGAAGTAATTAATTTTTGCGGTCTGTAATTTTTGATTCTCGCAACCGCATTGTATGCGTCGGTTACCTTGAACAAAATTCGTATCAGTCCATAAATTCCGAGTACCCGGACCGACTTTCAGTTCAACGTTCTTCTTAACCTTTAGCTTCCTACGGCTACATTTTTTTGAAGTTGGCGTCGGGATATTTTCTTCGTCATTTTCATCTTCGTCTAGTAGGTGATGGGATTATTGGTCGCATTGTGGTGTAGGTTGTGGCTGTGAACCGATTTGGTTCAAAAATTATTGATGCTGAAATTTCAAAATTGTTCTTGTTAAAATTTCAAAAATGATTTATTTTGATTGGATAAAATGGCATATTGAAGAATTGAGGTTGAGAAAAGGATCTCGGATTTAAAGACGAACCGGGATTAAAGTTTAGAAATTGGTTGGAAGAATCGTTAAGCATGTTATTTGTTTAATTGGGATCCATTTTGGGTGAATAAAAATGGAAAAGATTATAGAAAAGTGAGATAGAAAATGTAAGAGATGAGTATAAAAAATTAGGTGAAAGAAAGTATATTTTATAAAGTTATTTGGGGTTAGATTTTAGAAAACAGGGGAAAATTTAAAAAATAACGGCTAGTTTAAATTTTTGAAAAAAAAAAATTGAAAACTTTACCAGCTAAACTGGTGGAACGGTGCGAGCACCGAAGCAGACGCCAACGATCGTCTGACGGTAAAAGCTTACCAGTCAGGTGTTAATTCAAATGCGATAAGAATTTCCAATCTAATCTAGTTTTGTTAATTCAAATAACTTGAGTTGCTTATTTTTCAGCGGCAAATGTACTTGATATAAGTTGGTTGGTTCGAATCTTGCTTTTTTAGAGTGAAGTAAGATAAAGTATTAGTAGTATATCAAAACCAATGTTTTAAAACTGGTTTTTTAATCGATCTAACCAAGTTATTGATTTATCGGGTCACAAGTTCAATCAGCTCAATTGTCGGGTCAACTCGATTCAACATAATTGATGAGCAAGTGCGAATGACATACATGTTTGTTTGTATCATTATTTTTCCACTTTATATTTTAGTTCATCAGTTAACATAACTTGATGTATTTCGATAAACCCTTTTATTATAGGCAGTTTGTCACGTAGTGTAAATTTTCACTAAAAATTTCGATTTATTCAAAATGAACCCGATGTCAAATACGTGTGTTACGTAAAAAAAATTGTACACCTGATAGCTTTGTGTTCTAAGTCCGCCCTTGATTGTTCTATATCTATCATTTTCACTCAGTTACAACCACATTTTGTATACGCACTCCTCCGATTGAGTTTCTTTCACTCGATAAAAGACATCTACTTTTTTTTTTTGAACAGCGAGTTAGTAGTTAGTGATTCGAGCTTGCAGTGACATCCAATTAGGCAGTATGCAAGCCTCGAACCTTCTCTTTAGGGGATAAACCCCACTCCTGCTTCTATTAAATTCGGACCCCTGAAAGTCCTTGGTGAGACTCGAACCTGAGACCTCTCCAAGAATACCTCCCCAAGGTTTCCCTTGGTGGCCAACTGAGCTAGCCAGTTGGTTGATAAAAGACATCTAGTTAGTTGTACATTGGTATGGACACCCAATCTTATCTCCCTTCGTATAGATGTTTTTTCTTTAGAACGGCAATTTTTACAACTCACACCAACTATCTGACAATTTCTATCTCACATGTCTCCACCAAGACTTGAACCCACAACCTTGAGGTTAGAGGGTCACTCACATACCGATAGACCAAGAGGCCTTTTGGTCCCCTTCGTATAGATGTTGGTTTTTGATGTTTTTTCTGAAATTCAAATAATATAGAATATAAAGCAAGAATAAACGTAGACAAAAGAAATAAATTTTTTTATACGATTTTTTGTCTAAAAAAATGTTCATGAGATTTTCTTCTCTTCTTTTAAAAACAAGAATTCGTTTCTAATCCAAATTGAAGAATGTTATAACTTTAGCACCGACATTGACCGGAAAACCGGACTGGTCCGGACCGAATAATTCCGGTCCGGTCCCCAGTCCGAGGTTTTGGACGAATTCGATCCTCGGTCCGGTCGGTCCGATCCAGTTCGGTCGTACCAAAATCTCGTCAATTATACCTAATAGGACCGGACTATCTCGTCCGGGGTTTCGGACCATTTCGGTCCTCGGTCCGGTCCGGTCTTGGCCGGTCCCAGACCGATGCTCAGCCCTAACTTTAGCATGAGATTAAAGACAAAAGAAAACATACTACAAAGGTTAGCACACGATGGTCTGTGATCCAGTAAAGTATTGGCAAATGCACGACAACATAAATCTCCACGTTGTCAATATTCAGACTTAAGATTGTTCCAACGGGCAAGGACTGAAGGGTCGTTGATACAAGTTTCCATGTATATTTAGATGCACCTGGGAACCACGGTGTCGGGGGTTCGAATCCCTCCTCGCCCACAACCGGCCCTTCCTCGGGCGGATTCCTCCTTTTGCTCCTCAGCCTACGGGGTATTAGCAGCCGTTTCCAGCGGAGACGGAGTGAGGCCTGTAGAGGATTAGAGCACGTGGCTACGAACCACAGTGTCGAGGGTTCGAATCCCTCCTCGCCCACAACCGGCCCAAAAGGCCTCTTGTTGTAATTCTTCCCCTTTGGCCTTTATAGTCTTCCTATATATTGCACGACCAAATAGGCAAATATCATATCTTAAGAATCGTATAATAAAATCCACAAATCTGAACACATGGGTGACGGGCCTTCAAAAGATACGATTTCTACAGACGAGCCTTCAAAAGATACGACCGTATTTAAGATACATTTCTCTACCGCAAAAGTTTGCCACGGTTACTCTTACACATTTACCGAACTTAAAGAGCCATGATAAACTAAAGACAATACTAACGACCACATATCATAGTCTAAAAACAGGATACAATAAATACCTATGATCACATATGAGCCTTGAAAAGCATTATCAAGATTTAAAAGTGTTGCCAACTACAAAATTAAAAGAAAGTTTGAAATAAATACGACACACGGTCGGGCTGTCCAACCGCACACAGGCCAAAACTTTTGAGGGGCACCGATATTTTAGTTAGTGAAGTCCAATTATAGGAGTCAATTTTAGACAGTAACACCTACACTACCAACAAAGTAAGATGATAACAGGGAGTATTGTATCTTCAAGCATTCAAATCAGATTCTAGGACTTAAATACCATACGCATCTGCAGTTTTTAAGCCTAGGTCAAGTCTATAGGGTACAGGAAATAACGTTAAAAGTTGATACATGCTTAAACAAGATCTATTATAATTAAGTTATGATCGAAGCTAGTGACAGAAGAATTACTTTCCCTTGCCTTTTCCCTTTCCTGGTCCTTTCTTGGAATCCAGTTTGGCTTGGATACGAGCTGCAGCTGCTGCTTTCGCTTCTTCTCGCTTCTTCTTCTCTTCTTCCTTCTGTGTGGCTGCCAATTCTCTTTGCCTCTTTAGCTCACTAATTATTTTTATACAATCATTCATGTCAGTATCAAGAAATATATATAAAACAATAAAAATAAAAAGACGAAAGATTCTATTTTGATCAGAGACTAATTCAAGTATCCAACAGAAACCATAAAATGAAGAAAAAGCAGAACTTACTCTAGTCTAGCCCTTTCATCTGAGGCGCTAGCCACGCTAGAACCTTTCCTTGGTCTGCAGGCCAGCAGCTCCACCTCAAAAATAAGAGTTGCACTGCGAAATTCAAAAATCAAACAATAATCACGTAGAGATGTATGCAAAGTAATAATCAACTAAAACTGGTTTCCAACAAAGATTAGACTTAGTGTCTTAGACAAAAGGTTAAGAAGTAGTTACTCTGGTGGAATTTCTGGCGGAGACCCAGCACTGCCATAGGCATACTCCGACTTGCAGGTTAATTTAGCAACCTCCCCAACCTGACATGAACGTTGAAAATGTGTTAGTAAGTAGTAGCTGGTCGGAAAAGATGGGTTTTGATGTCTAGAAAAAGTAGTAATTAGTCAACCTTCATGGTTCTGAGAGCAACATCCCAAGCCTTTATGACAGATCCTTTGCCTACTTCAAAGGAGAAAATTGTATTGTCTTCATGTGTAGTATCGAAAACTTCACCTGTTTCAGCCAGAGTTCCTTCATAATGCACTGCCGACAGTTGAAACAGAAATCATAAGAACCGCGATTTTCACAAATACAGGTCTAGCGTTATCGTATTATCTAGGATGCAATTAACTACAGTCGTTTTGGGCACCAAAATACTACAGTATACAATCAGATTTCAAGTAAAAAACCAGACCACTGCCAAAAAGTTGCAAAAGTACATTGGAGTTCTGATCCCTCTTCGGGTTCTCTTATTACTGCAGCACACTAGCAGATATCTTAACCCTGAATCTTGATTCAGTCCAACATGATGCAGACAACTCAATGGCAGCAAGCAGAAGAAGTTAACTGCCGCTAGGTCAGCAACAAAGGGTTCATTTTGTTCAGAAAACCATAGCAGTCAAAGACCTCAATCTTTGAAAACATAAATATTTCAAGACTTTAAAAGGATGGTTTACGTGTCGTGAACCGAGAAGATGTTTTAGAAATAGTGCATCAGCTTTTGCAAACATAGATATCATATAAAAGTAACATCGACACAGATAGATGAGATAGCAATCTTAACGTATAGTCGCGCTGCATATGTTCATGATATTACTGTTGATTTAAACAAATAAGATAAGTGACCACAGTCCCAAGCAGTGGTGGACGCAGGAAATTGGATTGTGGGGGCCAAAAAAAGATCGGAATAAAAAAACGAGTATTGTTACTTAGAAATGAAGGATTTCTAAGGTTTTAGAGTGTTACATGTGGACTTCAATGTGTGAGTGGGGGGCGATTTGAGTTTTGAGTGAAGGGCATTTTAAAAAAAGGCTCAAAATTGAAGAAAAAAACACAATAATCTCGTCTATTTTATCTAACCATGGAGGGCACCGCCCCCCAAACCCAAACCATATGTCCGCCCCTGCTCCCAAGTTGTAATCACAATGCAATATATTTCAAAGAGCACATCCAGAGAGCACAAATATACGGAAAGCATATCACAGAATGTGGATGTACGAGAATTGACTGACTCATTCCAATCAGATACAAAGACATAAAATGCAATAAAAATGGTAGACAGCGAGGTGGTGTGTGTATGTGGACTATTATTTACGCCAATGACCACATACCAATACTAATGCAATGCACAATTTTGAAAAGCAGCTCATATAAAGTTTTAGCAGTTTCGATATTAGTTACCGTCAACAAGAGGAAGGCTATCAGAAGGAGCAATCGCATCAGGTTTGGCTCTCCTCACAATCGTCTTAATAACACCTCCGTCTCCAGTTAAATCAATTGTTTCAGCCATTGCACCTAAATTCTCACCGGCCTGAAGATAGAAGATTGAAATCAGCTCAGCAAATACAAGGCAGACTATAAACAATCAAATATGTGATCTTCATTTGTTTAGTTCCTTTTTAGCCCATTATTGTCCTCTTCGATGAACTTGAACATTGAAGTATACAATATGCACATAGGGGTGTTTGCTACGGCTTATATTTGGGCTTATATTTGGGCTTATTTGATTTCGGATTATATTTCATAAGCTCCAATTTTCCGGCTTATTTTGAAACTTGTAGGCTTATATAAGTTTATTTACGATATAATAAACTTATATAAGGCCCAAAATCTCAAATTAGCCATAAAATTATAGCTTGTGAAATATAAGCCAAAATCAAATAAGCCGATAAGCCCACATATAAGCCGAAAGAAACACCGCCATATATATAGGCATATAGCCGTAAGACAGATACTAAGAGGGTATTTGAGTGTTTGTTTAGGGTGTGTTTGTTTCAGCTTATATTTGGGCTTATGAGCTTATATGATTTGGGTATATTTCATAAGCCCCACTATTCCGGCTTGATTTGAGACTCGCAGGCTCTTATATTGATAAACATATATAAGCCCATAAGTCTTTGAAAAAGGCAAAAAAAAAATGGGGCTAATGAAAAATAAGCCGAAATCAAGTAAGCTAATAAGCCGAAAGAAACACCGCTATATATATAGGCATATAGCCGTAAGACAGATACTAAGAGGGTGTTTGAATGTTTGTTTAGGGGGTTTATTTTTCGACTTATATGCGGGCTTATCACCTTACTTGATTTCGGCTTATCTTTCATAAGCCCCAATTTTTTGGCTTAATTTGAGACTTGTAGGAATCTGGGCATACAAGTCTCTGAATAAGCCAAAAAAAAAACTGGGGCTTTTGAAAAATAAGCCGAAATCAAGTAACGTCATAACTCATAAGCCCACATATAAGGCGAAACAAACAACCCTCCTTAATCTTAGTTTTGGGCGTATGAGCTTATCTTAATTTTCATAACCCCAATTTTTCTACTTATTTTGAAACTTATATACGCTCATAATATGATATGACAAAGATATAAGTTTAAAGAAGAAGCAGAGCTTATGAAACATAAGACCGACGAAATGAGATAAGCCCAAAATAAGGTTATATACTTATATATACCCCTGAAACTAGTGTATAGTACAAAAAATGTGCAGGACTTTGAACTACTCCATTAAATCCTAAACATAAACACTACCTAGATCACTTGATAAATTAGTTTGACACATGTCAGAATACAAATACTCGTTATAAACTTATAATTAATACTATAAACAACCAAACATTTTTTGCTGAGCTTGAATGTTAAATTAAACGATATGGACATATATAGCAGAAAGACAGATTAGGGGCTGTTTGTTTTAGCTTATATAACGTAAGCCCATTTCGGCTTATATAACATAAGCCCTAATTTTGTGGCTTATTTGTAGACTTCTTGGCTTATATAAGTTTATTATGATAGAATAAACTTATACAATCCCCTAAATCTCCAAATAAGCTTTAAAAATTGAGGTTTATAAAATATAAGCCTAAATCAGGCTTATTTTCGGCTAATGTAACATAAGACCCAACTTTGTGATTTGTTTTGAGACTTGGGGCTGTTTGTTTTAGCTTATACTCCAATGTAAGCCTATTTCGGCTTATATAACATAAGCCCTAATTTTGTGGCTTATTTGGAGACTTATAGGCTTATCTAAGTTTGTTATGATAGAATAAACTTATACAATCCCCTAAATCTCCAAATAAGCTTTAAAAAATGAGGTTTATAAAATATAAGCCTAATCAGGCTTATTTTCGGCTTATGTAACATAAGCCCCAATTTTGTGACTTATTTTGAGACTTGCATATATGAGTTTATCATAATATAATAAACTTATATAAGCCCATAAGTCTCCAAATAAGCCACAAAATTGGGACTTTGTTATGATCCCACATCGGCCAAGTATGGGATTGGTTGATGGTTTATAATGTTTAGGTGTCCCCTCCTCAAACAAGCAAGCTTTTTGAGTGAGTTCTACAGTTGGAACTTATGAACCGATTACGAGCCTAGTATGGGATAGGTTCGTATCAGACTTATGTTATATATGCCGAAATGGGCTTATGTTATATAAGCCAAACCAAACACCCCCCCAAAATTTTCTAGTTATTATTTCTAGGGTACCCTTATTTCTACATATACAAAGCTTATAAAATAAGCTGAAAAACATAAGGTGAAATGAGATAAGCCCAAAATAAGCAAAACTCTAACATAAACCCTATCTAGATCAATATGGTACAGTAAAGAATATACCAGTTGGGAGTGATGATCGTGAAACAGGATGAAATTGTTGCGACGATTTGACCGGAAGAAACTCGTAGGCCATATGATGAAAAGATTACTACTTTTTGTAATGTCTCTAGCCGGATGGGAATATAAGAATAAACTTTTCACTTGACTCGAACCATGGTTGGGTTTTTTTTACCAAACCGAAACCGAAACCGAACCGATTACAAAACTCAGAACCAAACCCGGTCTATTTTCGTTCGGTTCGGTTCGATTACAAAACTCATAACCAGAACCATGGTTCGGTAGCTTTCTCACTACTCGGTTTACACAAAAACTAAGTCACACTCATTTTTATCCCTCCGGATTTTTTTTTTTTTTTTTTTTGGTAACCGTGATTTTCGACTCATTGGCTGACTAATCCACGGGGTTTGAGCCCACCGCCACACAAACTCAAACCAGGTAAAGCCCTCCCTTTTCAAGAGGTTGGCGTGACCACTTCAAGGTTGTTTGCACCTAGTGGGAATTGAACTTGAGACCTCACACACTTTGGAGTGATAGCCCCTCTTTTTTCTATTAATTCCCATTTTTTTCACATCTTCTTCCTCAAACACATAAATCCTCTTCTTTCACATCTCCAATGGCGCCGGTACTATGAACACCCGAGGAAGAAATAGCGTTGTGTCGCGCTTGGAACTTTATTGCCGAAAACAACGTGGCATGTAACACAAGAGATTCTCGTAATTTTTAGGTTGAGGTTTTGTAAATAATGGAGGGTTGATTAGATGATCCGAGGAAACGAGCGTACAATAGCATACACGGGAAATGGAAGTCCCTAATGATCACCGTGGGTAGGTTTGCTGAATGTTGCCACAACGCAAATCGTACACGGGTAACTGGAGCAACTGACTAGGATGTAATAAATAACACCCTTCGTGACTATGAAGCTCAGCATTGTTGGGGCTAAAAGTTTATGTGGCAAGAACTCAAAGAAGAAAACATGGAGGACCTATTTCGACGCCTAAAGATTCTTATTATGATAAGAATTGGGAAAAAGACTGATTTGGTTAAGTTGAGCACTTTGTAGTCAAATGTAAGTCAAGTGGAAAAAAGTTGACAGATTTGGTCATCACCATACAAAATGTTTGGGAAAAAAGACAGATTTGGTCATCACCATTTGGTGGAGTTGTGCATCTGTGCACTTGTTTATGACCAAATCTGTCAAATTCTTTCCACTTGACTTACATTTGACTAGAGGGATAAGATTATGACCATATCCGTCTTTTCCCATAAGAATTTAGCAAATCAATTATAGGGATAGAAGATCTTCATGTTTATTTGATTTTATCTCTTGTGTAAAACCCTGGTCCTTCTGCTATAAAAGAAACCAAGGGTCTAAGGTTTTTATTATCACTTTCTACACAAATGTAAAACCTAAAGTCAGTGTGTGTCTCTAGGCGTCTGGGTCTTCATGTAAGACGCCTAGGTTCTGTTTAGTTTTTATAAGCTGACACATAAGATTCTGTTTACCTAAATGACCAAGTCCCTAACCACTTACACATAAGATTTTAGACGCTGACAAGAGGAATGTAGCCGTTGACAACTAGAATCTTGGGCACTCAAGGATTGCATGAGTTATGAAGATCAACATGTTTTGTTTATATTAGGAAGATATGTTCAAATATTATATTTTCTATAGTTATCTCTTCCTAGAATAACATCTTGTTTATGATTGTTGTTCTATTCCGCTATGATTAATGTCATATGAACGATGATCATTCTTAGTAGCTCAAAGATCCGTGAATCTAATGGATTCCACATTTGGTATCAGAGCCTCGTGGCTCTCGATGCTAGGATTAATAAGGTGTTCGTGTCGTAAAATAAAGTAGAAACCCGTGTAGGGTTTTTTGGTCGGTTTTGTGTGCACATCAGCAGTTGGAAGGCCATAACGTTTTCGTTAACCGTTGGATCGTAACGAAATTTGGTGTGTGTGTTCTACACACATGTGTCTAAGATCTCAACGGGGGGATCTTGGATCTGAGCTTTCTTTAAAAAGTTAGAGCTCGTTGATTTTGGCTGCAGAATGAGGTCTTTACATTTTATGTTTTGGTATAAAAGTAAAACTAGGGTTTTGTAAAAACCTTAGTTCGATTCTAAACAGCAAAAGAAGATGGATAGTTCGATTATACTAGCTTTGGTGAGTTGATCTTTGGATCAATGATGAACCTTAGTAGAATTACTTGCTAGAAAGACATATTCGTTTTGGGGGCCCCATGCATTTGAATGTTTGGAACCATAGTATGATCAAGGATGATATTGCGGGTGGATCGTGTTGCTGCCAAAACTAAACCCTTACTATGATGAACAACAGAAATTCGTCTTTAGGTTTGAAACCCTAAATGATTGATTACTGTTGTCAAACCTTAGTATTGTGTTTGTTAATGGTTTGCTCAAAGACATGGTTGGCCAGGCAGTCTGTGATCCACGAATGTGTTTTCTTCACAAACGGTAAGTTGGTTTATTTAATTCCTATGAACGAATTACAAATAACAGAGGATATGAAGGTATGGATAAACATGTATGATTATTAATGGCCATGTGTTTTATATGGAAAGGATTTATTTGCTTACTGGTTTTGTGGGATACGATTTTGACTGAAGATATATTAGACATGGGCTAAATATGTATGGGATAAGGAACATACTAGCCACTGACATATTTTCGGTAGCCTGTGATATGATCTTTTAGCCACTATCATATTTTCTAGCCACTGTCAAGAGGTTCGTATACACTGATGGTGTCAGCGGCTAGCTCTAGCCGCTGACAGTTACATTTTAGCCTCTGACAGAAACAGTGTTGTCTGATATATATACTATCCACTGAAAGGTTTTATTCAATATTGGACAACACCTACCTGTAATATATCGGACAAAGGGTGATATTAGACGATGGAGGATTTGCTGATGTTTGGAGTTTTGGTTGAGTTTTGGCACACAAAACTAGATGGTTACACACACAGGTACATGGGATCTCTGGTTTTATACAGAATATCATTATGATATTAATGGCTCGGATATATTTCATAGCGAATTATATGATTAAGGGGAAGAATGTTTATGATACGATTGATATTGGAAGTAGATTTTCGAGAGTTTGTGTTTTATCATATCTTAAAGTTGTGGTGTTTCTAGTCACATTCACTTTAAAAATAACTTGTTCGTGCTTAAATGGTTGGTGACGAAGACTTGACAAATCTAGCAAATAGTCTATTGCTATCACTTGAAGGAGTTACATTATTTGTGCTCAGTGTCTCATATGAAGATGAGGATTTTGACAAAGAGATCGAGGTATGCTTATATTTTCTCAAAATCAGTATAAGTTCGACGTCACATGATAGTACAAGACATGGAACACAGGTTTGGGTTAGTCTGCTTCTACATCAAGATTATTGTATTTGTTTTTCTTCAAGGTCATTACACATAGCCTACTTTGGAGAATCTTCGATTACATACATTTATTACTTCCCTTGTTGATGTGACAAAAAAGAGAAGATATAGATGCTTAACTTGAGGGGAAGCAATTTGAAGATCATGTACCATATACAAGAGATACAGAAAGAGTTTTGCCGACATCAACTAGGGGAATATTGTTGGGTCTAAAATTTGATGTGACAAGAACTCAAAGAAGAAAACATGGAGGACCTATTCGACGCCAAAAGATTCTTATTATGATAAGAATTCAACAAATCAGTTATAGGGATAGAAGATCTTCATGTTTATTTGATCTTATCTCTTGTGTAAAACCCTGGTCCTTGTTCTATAAAAGGAACCAAGGGTATAAGGTTTTTATTATCACTTTCTACACAATGTAAAACCTAAAGTCAGTGTGTGTCTCTAGGCATCTGGGTCTTCATGTAAGATGCCTATGTTCTGTTTAGTTTTCATGTTCAATAATGAATCAAAGGTTTGTTTCTAAACACCTTGTTCATAATTGTTGTTCTATTCCACTATGATTTACATCATATGAAAAATGATTATGTCTAGTAGCTAAAAGATCCGTGAATCTTAGGATTCCACAAACATATGTGGTGGTTTAAGCATCTTCATTGTTAGGATATTTTGAAAACTTATCCGTGATTTTTTCATTTTTAAATTATTCGTGTATCGTTTTTATTTATCTATGTGTTGTTTTTAATATCCTTGTAATGTTTTTATTTATCCATGTATTATTTAAGTTTTAATATAAGTATTTTATTTTACTTTCTAATCCTCTATAAAAAAAAAACCTTCACAACCCTTTCCAAAACACACACATAAAACATTTCTATCATATTCTCCCAAAAATGTTTGTGATTATATAGAGAAATGATGAAGACATAATGTTGTATCATTATTGGATTGCAGTTTCTGAAAACATGGTTTGCCATCGTGGTAGACGGTCGTTTTAGCCTAATGTATTAGAATACATAAAGGACAAAACTCGGGAGCACGGTATAAGATCATACGAAAGCGTACACGGGAGATGGCATTTCATACGCACTAGGGTGTATAGGTTTATTCACGTGTATAATAATGCGGAGAATAGAACCAACGAAACGGATCACGTGAATAACGCACTTCCTGACTATGGAGCTGAAGTCGGAGAGAGTTTCAACTATCTTCATTGTTGGTAGATTATGAAAACTAGTATGAACTTTATGACCCAAAAACAAGTTTATGTTTTCAATTCATCTGTGTATCGCTTTTATTTACCCACGCGTATCATTTTTAATTAAATTTATGAATAAATTAAATAA
This sequence comes from Glebionis coronaria, assembly GCA_025667525.1. Lineage (NCBI taxonomy): Eukaryota > Viridiplantae > Streptophyta > Magnoliopsida > Asterales > Asteraceae > Glebionis > Glebionis coronaria. Next base: position 22,006,773 of record CM046881.1, on the reverse strand, counting down.
AAGTGATAGTAGAAAGTTGAGGTGGAGGGGGGGTGGAGGTGAGTTTTTTTTCCTTATTAACCTTGAAATATGAGTTTTTGTGAGTTAGTGAGAGGAGTGAGAAAGCTGAGGTGGCGGTGGGTATTTTTTTTGCCACTCCCACCAGCCTAACATTATCTAATTAAGTGATAATTTTTAAAGGTTAGTTTGGTTTGATGATAGGTTTAGATTTGAATTTAGGTTTTATTTAGAATTTGAATTTAAAATGGATTTGAAAATTTATAAAAGAGACAATATATTTATTAATTAGATATAATATTTATATTAAAATAAATAGTATTGCTTGAATATAAAAATATTGTTGTGTCTGAGAGAGATAGACTCATATATTTAACTAGTATATGAGAGACGAATCAAATATTCACATTTTTATCTCTAACCCTTTAAACCGAACTGCACAATTTAGGAGCGAGCTGACTGCTAAAACTCGAGAAACAAACGCACCTTAAAATATTAGCTTGAACAACACTTCATATAAGCTTCCACTCTTAGAGCTAGTTTGGTTTGTGGTTTTGTGAGATTTAGAATACTATATACTTAAAAATCAATGTTTTGTTCATTTTGTTTAGACAATCATACATATTTGAACCCAAATCTTCAAACCTAAAATACTTGGTGACTCTAATCAAATCTGATTTACAAGTACTATAGAGTATTTTTTTTATTAAATGAGTTCTTTGAGCCACATCTTTTTCCGTTTGCTTCTTATCTTTTTATTTTATCGTTATAACTTTTTAATTAAAATACTTTATATATTTTATAATATATTTTTTTCTCCAAATTAAAATCTAAATCTAAATTAAAATTTAAACTAAAATCTTAAACGCGTCTTTAAACCAAACGGCCAACTATAAATCAAGCTATAACTATTGGAAGTTCAAGGTTTGAATGTGGTGAAACCAAATGTGAAAGACTAAACAAGTCAAGTGGTCAAAGTGATAATTCAATAATGTGTTATGCCGATAACAGGAGTGAAGGGACCAAATGTGTTAATTCTCAGGCTATATAACATTGACCCATTACTAGGGTTTAGTTAGTTGTTGGTCGCCTTATTCATTCATTTATTTGTTAGTCTTATGGATTCTCTCTTGTGTCAAATATTATCTAGTTATCATCTTTGATATCTTGTGAGGTCTCGATCAATTGTTATTGATCATCAGTGAGTGTTGAGAATTTCTTGTAGTGAGGTGATTGGATCAACGTTGTTGGGACAATATTTCTTTTATATTACTTAGGGGTGAGCATCGGGACGAAACCGACCCGTCTCGACCTGATCCTGACTTATCCCGAAACCGAAATTCTAAAAAACTCAAACCGAATCCTAACCCGAGTTAGGCCCGAGTCCCGAACCGAACCGAGTTAGGCCCGAGTTACTCCTAATTTGTGTAGTTTTCTTTGTGCGATCCCGAATTAGTCCCGAGTCCCGACCCGAACCGAGTCCCGAAATCATAAAAAACCCATCCCGAATCCCGACCTGAATTTGGTCAGTTTGTGTCGGTCGGTTTCGGTTTCGGTTGGTTTGTGTCGGTTTTTGGTTGTCGGTCGGTTTTGCTCACCCCTAATATTACTAGCACTCGTTTGATGACTAATTGTTTGTACCAAATTATGTGTTATATTGCACTTGGGGGAGGTTGGTTGTGTGCATATTTGTGTTTTTCTCGATCTTGATTACATGTTATCAGAGACAGGTACTCTGAATCGTGTGTTCTTAGTATAGGGTTCTTGATCGAGATTTTTGGGTATTGTGATTTGTTGGTGTGTTTGATCTATTGGGTATTGATTCTTAATGGTCGTGTTAGGAATTGTTTGACTATTAGAAGATTTAGTGATTAGGGTTTCTGAAACCCTAATTTGGATATTTGAGGCTTTTTGTCTTGGTTGTTTCTAAGATCGATTCTTGATCACATGTGTCTCTTGACTAAATGAATCAAGAGCATAAGTGATTATTTCCAATGTTTGATTTAAACTCTGTAAGTTTCCTTCACTCTTGTTATTGATTGATCTTTCTAGTGAGAACATTGCAAACTCAGCGGGTAACATCTTGATCATCTTCCCTTGAGACGTGTGAATATCGTTAAGTTGGGTGATTCAGTTATCACGTTCTTGATTGGATTTTTTTTAGTATTGTTTTTCTTTTTTGTTCTTGTCTTTATTTAGTATATCTATTTTTGTTTGTCATATCGTCTGCTGGTATTAGTGTTACTCTTGTTCTTATTAGTAGTTTAGATGATGGTCATCTTTTACATGTTCAAACTAATTATAACACCACAACAACTATTATTTCTTTTAAATTAGTTGGTACTAAAACTTATAGAATTTAATCAAGTTTTATGAAACTTACTTTACAGGCTAGAAATAAGTTTAATTTGGTTGATGGTTCTTGTTAGAAAGAGTCTTATGTGACTAGTGATGTTTTGTCTGCTCAATGTGATAGATGTAATGCTATTGTTTTTACTTTTTATGAATTTTGTTTCTCAAGATGTTTATATGGGTTTTGTTTATTCTTATAATGTTGCATATGTTTAGAATGAGCTTATTAGCACTTATGTTAAAGTTGATGGACATGTGTTTTTCAATTTGCTTCAAAAGATTAATGATGTAAAATAAGGTGGTACTTCTGTTGTTGATTATTATCATAGGCTTATATCTTTGTGGAGAGAATTTGATGCTATAACTAAGTTGTCTAAATGTTCTTGTGAAGTACCTTATACTTGTGTTGCTAATACATAGTTAGTCTTGTATCAACAGCTTATGAAGTTGATGCAATTCCTAACAGGCTTTGATGATTGTTGTTAGCCTGTTAGGAGTGCTCTTTTAACTATGGATCATCTCACTGAGGTCAAAGATGTGTATGTCACTATGTCTAGAGAAGAGTCCCATAGAGGGATTCTTGAGCACTCTAGTGTTACTGATTCTAAGTTGAATGTTACTTATTTTTCTATTAGATATGTTTTTAATAATAAGGGCATGTACATCTATAACCTTGCAAAAATTGAAAATTACATCAATATCCTTTCAAATTTCATAATTACTTCTATATCCTTTTAAAATTTCATAATACACATTTATGTCCAAAAACATATTTAAATTAAATAAACACAATGGGTTTTATCAAAGAAAAAGTTTAACATGTCTTATTACCTTTTTACCCTCCCCCCTCAATTAAACAAAATGAAGATCTGGAAAAGTTTTTGGTGCAGTTGTAAACGTAAAATAGTTATTTCTTGATGTTAAAACTCATTTACTAGACACAGGCTAATTTATTCATTTAATCAAGCAACAATCTCATTGAGGAAAAAAAAAGTGAAACCCATTTCACGCTTTTCTATTTTACAGTTCGATGATTAAAGCAAAATGGTAGTATAAGAGTGTTGTATAATAAGAATATGGAAACACAATCTTACAATCTGACGAAGATAAATGTCATTCATGAACAATATTTGAGAGTTTGGATCAACACATATACTAATGTAATTTTACTTTCACGAGAGTTAATATTTATCACTTGTTACAAGTGGGCAAAAAGGTAACAAAACATTTGAAATAATACCTATACAACATTTTTTAATATTAAGTTTATTCAAATATAATGAAAATACATTTTTGGATATAAATGTGTATTATAAAGTTTTATAAGGATATATAAGTAATTAAAAAACTATGTAAGGATATTTATGTAATTTGAAAATCTGGCAAAGATATCAATGTATATCTCCCTTAATAATAAAAGGTCTTTTAAAAATGGTAATTGTTTTAACAGAAGCATTAATTATGAGGGAAATAATAACTTTATCAATAGAGGACCTAATCCTAATTTGAATTGTAAAAACTATGATAAAGTGGATCATACTGCTCATGGTGTTATGAAATTGTTGCTTTTCCTTCTGGGTTTAAGAGAACAGATACTTTTAATAAGCAGACTCATAGTGCTAATGTGGATGTAAAAACTAATGGTAAACAGTCTTCTTCTAGTATGTCTACTGGTTTTACCCCTAAACATATGCAAAAGTTGTTAAGTATGATCAATGAGAAACCTTCTAGAAGCATACATACTAATATGGCAGGTAGAGCTTTAGTTTTTAACAGTAAGGTTTGGTTTAATATCAATTTTTCATAATAATACTTTGCCAATTCTAGTATGTGTGTTCATACTGTAACTATAGGTTCGATTATTGATTCTAGTGCTAATCAACATTTAAATGTTTCTACTGTTGAGATGGTTAATGTTGTGGATATTTCTGATCTTAAAATTGTTGTAGGATATTCTAAGGGTACTGTCTCTACTATTGGTCATGTGGGAGATTTGAAGTTTACTAATAATGTGATTTTATATGATTTTTTGGTATTTCCCAGATATTGTGTCAGTCTGTTATCTATTAATAAACTTATCAAAGATAGTAAATTGTTTGTTGGTTTTGATGATAATAAATGTTACATTCAAGACCTGAAAAGGGAGACATTCATGAAGACCGGTAGTGAATCAGATGGCCTATACTTGTTTGATATGAATAAAAATAACAATATAGGTATGTCTAATATGATGTTGTCTTTTCATGCTTCTAAATTGATTTGGCATAACAGACGTGGTCATCCTGCTGACCAAGTCTTATATGTGCTTAAAAATGAACTGAATTTCTCTAACAATACTTCTGTGCATGTTTGTGAAATTTTATAAAGGGGTAATAGACTATAGAACCTTTTCCTTTGTTTGATCACAAGTCTAAAACTCTTGGTGAACTTGTTCACCTAGATCTGTGGGACTCTCACAGGATTCATAGTAGAGAAGGTTTTAGATTTTTTTACCATTGTTGATGACTATTCCAGGATTGTATGGGTGTACTTAGTTAAAACTATGGATGAGATGTTTGATGTTTTTGTGTCATGCATTGAATTGATTCATAATCAATATAACATAAAATTAAAATTATAAGATCAGATAATGAAACTTAGTTTTTTAATAAAAGAATGAGTGATATGTTTTCTGATTTTGGAATTACTCATCAAACTTCTTATGCCCATATACCTCAGCAAAATGGGATTGTTGAAAAGAAAATATATACACTTGCTTAATGTTGCAAGGAGTCTTATGTTTCAAGGGAAATTCCGCTTAGATTTTGGTCTAGTTGTGTTCTTACTACTTCTATCTTATTAATAGGCCGCCATCAATTGTCTTAAAGGGCAAGTCTCATTTTGAGTTGGTCAATAAGAAAAAAACTTAATCTTTCCCACTTGAGATCTTTTGGTTGTCTTTGTTTTTCTACTCTTTTAAATAATCATTATAAATTGTCTGTTAGGTCTAAAAAATATGTTATAATTAGATATTCTTCTAATAAAAGAGCCTACAAATTATGAATTATGGATACTAGGAATATTTTTTATTCTAGAGATGTTAAGTTGTATGAAATTTTATTTCCTTTTAAGCTTAAAACTTGTGATTCTGATGATGTTGAAAACATAAGTGAAACTAATCACTTGCAATTTTTTGATAGTCATCTGCCTTCAAGTCCCGTTGATGATGGGATAGGTATATCATTTGAGGAGGGTAGTTTTCCACATTATAAGACTAATCAACCTTATTCTCCTCAAGGTTTTAGTCAGAGTGGTTGGAATTTTACAACCTAAGTTGATGAGTATAACCAAGACTGATCTTAGGGCAATAATCATAATGTTCAATCAAGTCCAACTCATAATAATGATGATGTGCAGAAACCTGAAATAAGAAGGTCTACTAGGGAAACTAGAATGCATATAACATTCGATTATTATGTGCTTAATTCTAGTGCGAAGTATGTTATTCAGAATTATGTAGATTATTCTAAAGGGGTGTTTGAGATTGCTTATTCAAAATAGATTATTCGTTTTAAAAACTAATAATCAAATAATCAGCTGTTAAGAAACATTGTTTTGAAACATAGTATTTAGGTTTGATTATGTTGTTTGATAATGAAATAATCAGATAAAAAAATTTAGTGTTTGAAATTAGGTTTTTTAATAATTTAACTTGTGAAATGACAAAAAAGACATTATTAGTATTTACCAAAACTCCGTTTTCAAAAAGTAAGTATCTATCTACTTTTGTAAAATTCTACTTTGAGCCTTCCTAAACGCAAATAAGTGATTAGTTTTTCATTTTTGCCAAACACTTGTTTAAGATTAACTTTATTTCTAAAATAAAATAAGTAGATAAGTTGGTTAATAATGCAAACACAAACACCTCTTAAGTTGAAGGCGTTAATATGTGTTTTATTGTTATTTTAAATACGTTTGTGGAACCTACTTGTCTTGTTGAGGCTTTGTCTGATCCTAATTGAGTTGATGTTATGAACAATGAGATTGAAACTTTGAATAAAAATAATACTTGGACTGAGTGTGACTTACCTACTAGTAGGAAAGTTATTAGCACTAAATGTTTATGGAAAATTAAATACAAAGCCTATGGGATGTTGAAAGATATAAAGCCAAACTTATGGCTAGAGGTTTTAGTCAAAAAGATAGTTTTGATAAGGATAAGACTATTAGTCCTTTGATTAAAATGGTTATTGTTAGATGTTTGTGTAGGACGTAACACACGACTATATAGAACAAGAAATAAAGATGATGAAGAACAAGATTAAAACTAAGAATGGAATATTAGATTAGATGAAGAAGAAAGAGAAAGATACAAGGAGTGTGTTCCTAGTGAGAGAAACTAAGGAGAGTTTCTCTCTCTAACAACAAGAAGGAAGGAAAATACTATGAGAGACACACACACAAATGAGGTTGATGTGCCTTTTATACTAAGGCTTACAAGGTTAGGAGGCCTTCCTTATTTGTATGTTCGGGACTAATTCCCGTTACATACATAACAATAACATAGAACTCTCGACACCGTTGAATAGCATTTTCCACGATCTTCGCAATGGTATATTATATGACCATCACTTTAAATACTTCTAACAATCTCCCCCTAAGGGGTGGTCATATAATATGTGACTTCACTTCTTTGACCATCACTTTAAATACTTCTAACAATCTCCCCCTAAGTGGTGGTCATGTATTATGTGACTTCACTTTTTTGTTGTTGTAGACTTTGAAGCTCGTTGTCTTGAGAGTTCTTTCATCGTTCCTTTCATGACTTGTGATCTTGGATCTTTGATCTTTGCCTTGACTTGATCTTGATGCTTTGCCAACTTGTGTTCTTGTGTCTTTATCCACATACTCATGATTTGCGTTGTCTTGAAAGCTTGTTAACAATCTCCCTTGATAATCAGAGTAGCGGAAGTCTTTGTCTTTAGATGTTCTTGAGCTTTCTTCATTTTCATGAGCATGTGGTCTTGATTTATGACTCTTGAGGTTACGCCACCGTTTGCATTCCTCCGGTTTCCCGTTATACAGTACGAATACTGTACCTGTGATTAGGTAAGTTCAAAGAACTTCCTTGACAGGGTTTCCGGCTGTGATAGCCATTCTCAATACTTGAATATATCGAAAGATAATTCATAGTAAGGAGTGAATCATGCAGTTCCATTCTGCTGATTGAGTCGTCAATTCAATTTCCTGGAACAAGTTTGAATCAATTAAGAATCAAACCATTGTTGCTTTCCAGTTGACACAAGTTTGATTCGTATAGAATCTCACAAGTCACCTACCGCAGTGTTGTTTGATGATGACACTGGAAGGATTTCCATTCGTCACTGTAAATACTGAGCAGTATTACTCTGAATGTTCTAGCAAGATCATAAAGATATTGCGTCAAGACCTGGAACGAGTTTGAATCACGAAAGAATCAAACTGCTGTTGCTTTCCAGTTAACATATGTTTAATTCAGGTGAATCTTACATATGACCTACCGCAGTGTTGTTTGATGTTAACACTGGAAGGATTTCCATTCATCAATGTGAATACTAAAGAGTATCACTCTGAATGTTTTGGCAATATCACAAGGATAGAGCGTAGGACTCTATAAGTTATCGGTTGTGTTCTAATGAAGAACAACAATTGATATATGGAATAAGTGTCCTAATGAGATTTTTGATGAATCTCGTTGGCTCTAGACTCTATAAGTGCACGTTTTTTTGGTGATCGGAGGCTGGAGCAGACTGCCACCTTTTCAATATCTACTATCTCGGAGTGAGAAAGTTGATAGAAATGAGTTGAACTCCGTGACAATAAAACAAGCTTCTTTTGAGAGAAGCTTGAATAGGCTGGGAAGGGTTGTGCATTGCATCACTGGGTCCATGATACTTTGTCTTCAATACCAAAAATCTTCAAAGTGATTCTGATAGTAGATGTGTTGACCCGGTTTCTGCCTAAGTTGTATGGAGGGATATTTATTTCACCCTTTATCCTTACATTTATTTTTCATTCTTCAACCCCTTCAATGCTTACCAATACGTAATAACTAGTACCTTGTTGTGATTATTCTAGTGCTAGCTTAAGTACTTGGTCGGCATTTTTCCCGTATGCACTACTACTCCATCTTTCCTAAGGACTTCTAAGTTCTAATGGATTGTCCCTGGGAAGATCCATCCGGTTCTGGTTGGATCATATGACGAATACCTAACCACCTTTTGACACCAATACCATCGTGAATTAATGTGTTGAAGGGTATAGATATCGTAACCAGAAAAACCAATTGAAAATGCAATCAAGGTGTTGATGAAATCAATGTTTATACCTTGAAAGTTTTCTGTATCACCAAAACGCTCCCCCTACATATGTGCATCATAAAATGAAATGTTTTTGCACATATTAGGAAGAGAAAGCCCTTATATCAAAGATCTTGTCCAAGATGACACATTTTAATCAGTATTCTCCCCCTCAAAAATTTCATGTGATTGAAATTTTTGTGAAACTAGTGATGAAACATGTAGAGAATAATGTTGCATGAAAGTTTGTACTCCCCCTCGAAAAGGAATTCTAATTAAAATAGGGGAGTATAGGAGCACACAGTTTTGAAATACCTTGAAAAGTTGTGCTCAAACCCGAGAAAACTGAATTTCCCGGTGTTGAGGAAAATGTACATACATGAAAATTTCCTTGAGTTCATGAGCTTAAAACTTTGAATGTTTTAATATAAACCCATGACCGAGAAAAATTAATTTCCCGTTGATGAGGATAAGTCATAAACTTTCCTTTCTTTGGGGACCGGTGTTGTCTTGTAACACCCCCAAATTACCACGCAGCGGAATACCACTTTGGGGTGCTACTAATAGCACATCGCACACAATCATAGACAACGACCTCAAAAGAGACGTTAAGTTAATATAAAATCTTGTCCAAAAAGTTTCCCATCCCATTATATATAAAATCAGAGTAGCGTTGGTCCCAAAAACCGTTACCAATCACAATACATTAAATGCTTAAAAGCAGTTTATTCATTTCATAGGATGGAAAAGTAAATAAAGATTTAGACAAGTAAGCACCAACTTCCTCCTCACACGCTCCGCTGCTATCCATCTTGATTACCTGAAATACATGTGTAAAATCATCAACACAAAGGTTGAGCAAGTCTATAGGTTTTACAATTCATTTGCACACAAGCAAAGATTATAAGTTTGTGGCATGCTTAATAAGCATCGAATAATAATTTTCATCAACAATATTAATTGTATATAACATAAATTACAATAAGCTCATGGAACCGAGCCCTTAGACACTCCCTTTAGAGGTCTGATAAGACATGAGATTTATTACTTGTCGGTTACCTCCAGATTATTGGTACATTGCCGTATACCTGACTTCTCAATACAATATGCTCAAACAGTGTGGAGGTCGGGCCTAAGCTTCTATGACAAGTCCACACAAACTGAACCGGGGCGGCTTCCCCCATAGATCTATTAATTGTACTAGCGGTTAACCCATCATAGGTTAATTAACGGTCCATAATTGAGGCTTTAACAAAGGCAATCACTTAATGCAATTTAAAGGCAACCATGGGTCCATTCATAGAGGGACAAGCATACCATAAAAGACTTGTGTTCTAAGTTTATGAAAAACATGTATTCCCCCTCGTGGGTTTAAAAACTATTTACAAAATAGTGTAAAAGCGAGGCTATAGACTTACCTTAGATGGGATACGAAGCTAGTAGTAGTAGTGATCGCCAAAGTGAAGATGCCTCCCAAATATATACTCATCAAAAGCCGTCACCTAACAAATAAGGTGCGCGCTTAGCCACATACTTAAGTATTTCAAAACATACTTAATATAATAAAATCATCGACTCAAAATAGTATGTACATAGACACGATCAATCAATGCAAGTGATTCCTTCTAACTCCACGACAAGTACTAGCTTTCCAAGACTAGCACCTTCGATATTGATCCATCTCAAGATGCCAAATCAATACGGTTCAAGTACCCTAAATGGGTCTCCAATCTCAGAATATACACTCTCACACATTACTTATATTCTTTTAGAACTTTGAGAAGCTAATAGATTAGCCTCTCATCTCAAACTATGACGCGAGGTTAAGTACCTCCCAAAAATACTCAGGCGGTACTTACCAAAAGTACACACTGTTTTACCATACCTAATCAACTCCGTTTCGACGAAACTTGGTGAAAAACTCACTTAATATCTGTAGAAGACTCAGTATAAATTTCATCAAATGATTCACATTTTAGAACCACCTGCTCGATACATCTTTAGACATTAAAAACCGGACAGTTTTGCACACTTGTATCGTAAAACCATTTTGACCTTGTTAAACATTTCCATTTACAAAATCGCCACTTGACTTTGAAAATAGACTCAAAATGCTAAGTTTAGGACCTAACAACAGCCTTTGATTAGTTTTAAAACTCAACTTATTGTCCCCGAGATTCGATCCAAATATTGACAACAGTTTCGTATTGTGTCAATACTCGTCTCCCGGTACACGAATATTCAAACTAGCATAACTTTTGACTCATTAGGAGTTAAAAGCTCTATCTTATATCGAAACGAGCGTCTCGACGACTACTACAACAATATCTAATAATATCAAACTTTATCCAACATTTACTATATGAAAAACGGCCTTAAACCTACTGATGTAAAATGACTCTTTAAAAATCATACCAACAACCATTTTGACCCATTTTTATCAACATCAACACTTCAAATATGATATACCCATCATCTACAACATATCATATCATTCCTAAATCACTTGCATGATTTATACTTTCAAAACCCACTGCACAAATCAAATATGCAATAACAAAAATAAATTATATAATAATAATAACACATACTACAACAATAAAAATAGATCAAACATTACTTGATCGTCATGAAAATCTTTGAAAAATAAAAGTTGATGCATGTAAGTAAAAATCATACCAAAATGATCTCCTTTGAATTCTAAACATGGGACTTTAACTTGTTTTCATCGATCATGCTCAAAAATTAAATATGGTGGTGTTTGTTGATGGAGGGGGTGGCGGAATCAAGAGAGAACAAGGAAGAGAGAAGTAAAATTTGTTGGTTGAATGAATGTGTGTGTTTATTTTCCATTTATATATGGTGGGTGGAGGGTAGATTTTGCAATTGGTGCATTATTGTGGACCAAATGTAAATATTAGTTAAAAAGCGGGAAATGTCTTCCAGTCAAATTTAAAAATATTTACGAGAGTCGGGTTTCGTCCCGGGTTCATAAAAATATAAATCTCGTTTGTTAAATCGATCGTTTTAATAATTAAACGCACACAAAATGAAATAATAAAGTTCGACTCGACTTAATATGTAATGAAATAAAAATTTCAGAAATATCAAATATCGAAATAATTGATACTAAAATATAATATTTGGGCATCCATCCATTGGCATCGCGATCACTATTAGTACTCTTCAATCGTCACAACAATTATTTATAGTCACACATTATCGGTTTCAACTAAAACCGTTAAATATAATAATACTCATCATTACTTAAAATTAAAAATCCGTTATATAATTAGGATATAATAATGACGTCAAGTTCGGGTTATTACATGTCCCTTATATTATGTGATGATTAAAGAAGAAAGAAAGGTAGATATGAGATGACTTCTAGAGAGAGAAACTAGAGAGAGAAAAGAGAGAGAAGTGTGTAAACTTGGTGAATATTAGATTAGGAGAATTAGAGAAAATGAGACAACCAACCTCTCCTTACATGCAAGGAGAGGTTTATATAGCCTTGCCTACATGTGGCATAATGGGCTATATGATAATGGGTCGGGCTTTCCTTTTGGGCTTTGGTTACTTATGAATGAACCTTAGCTTAAAGTTAAGCCCGTAATACACGACTAACCTACTACCTATTACAATGATCTAATATACGATACATAATAAACATATGACCGAGCATTCTTGTTTGACTCAATATTTTGAGGCTAACAATCTCCCCCAATGAGAGGTCATTACCCTTTATGAGAGGTCATTACCCTTTGTCATTTGGAAATTTGTAGAGATTACTAATCTCGTCATAAATGAGTCTTGAACGTGTAATATTAGTCTTTTTCCTTCATGATGTGATCTTTGAGCCTTTTTCGTTGTCTTTCGACTTTGTCTTTTGATCTTGAGATCTTCAAATTATCCTTGACTTGTCTTTGCCATCTTGCAATCTTGTGTCTTCATCCACATGCTCACGCTATTAATTGTTGAATATGTCTTTTGGCATGAGTATGTGGTTTTGAATCTTTCACTTTGCCGAGTACACCGTGACGCCACCTTCTTGAGACAAAACATAGACACGGACTGAATGGCTTTGACATTCGTCCTAGATCAGTAGCGTTTTACCTCTGGTCGGTGAAGATCGTTATACGATATTAAATACAGTACCTATGATAGGTAGATTCAGTTAAGAATCTTGAAACTCGGATTTTTAAGTCCTATTTTTAATGCAATTATGTTTGTTTTTCCTCGATTTGACTCGAATTTGATTTTCGGTTTAACGTTTCAACTTAACTTGTTTTTGGTAAAATCTATTTTTGGGTATTTTTAAACTAACTTAAATCTATTTAATTAAATGAAAACTACTTAAATTAACTATTTAAGCTAATAATATGAAAATAAACTTTAACTAATTAGAAATTTAAACTAAATGTAACTAATTAAAATTAAAAGTAAATATTTAAACTAATTTGAAAGTATATTTGAAATAAAAATATTTGAACTAATTTAAATTTAAAAATGAAAGTAAATCTATTTTAGATGAAATGAAAACAAATTTAAAGTTATAAAAGTAAATAAAAATATTTTTTATCTTTTTATTTTTTATTATTTTTGTCTTTTTATTTTTATTTTTATAAAAAAACTGAATAAAAGAAAGTTGAAATAAACTTTTTAAATAAAGTTAATAAACTTTAAATTGATTTAAACTAATATATTAAAAACTGCCACCCTAAAATCACGCTATATTAATGAAACGAAGAGAAATATAACACAAATGAGTATGTAGAGCAGTTGGTTGGGACGTTGTGCTTGTGAACGAGAGGTCCTGGGTTCGAGTCCCAGGACAGACACAAATTGTTAATATTTTTTTTGATTTTTATGGAACTTTTCTATATTGGACAGCAAAATACCTCAGACCAATTGAGTCTGAGGCTTATGCAGCAAATGAAATAAGCAGTCAAATAAGTAGAAACCAAATAAGCTATGAAAAATAGAAAATAAGTAGATAAAACAAATAAGCCAGTTAAGCAGTCTAAACTAATAAGCCTAAATTAAATTACTGAATAAGCTAAGCAACCAAACCTATACCCAAATCTCCAAAAGGCAAATTAAGCAGTTATCTAAAAACGCAATATATAAAAAACACAGTCACCTATCAAAGTACGCAAATCCAAACGAGCAAAACAGTAAGCAGAACTCAAATAAGCATAAACCAATAAGCAGATACAATATCTATCAAATAAACTTAAATAGAAATTTTCTAAATAAGCTAATAATCTAAACAGTTCCAAACAAGTATTTAAACCGATGAAAATAAACAGTCAAACATTCAACAGTATATTCACCAAGCAGATTATAAATCTAAACTATTAACCAAAACGCAAGCAGATTCAATAAATTAAATAAACATTAACTTAAAATTTAAAAGAAGATTAAACCTGATGAAGAAAGCCTTTGGGAAGAAGGATGAGCGCTGAGCTCCCTTATAATCGAAACGAACCAACAATCACCACCTTCGTTTTACCCCGAAATCATCATCAACTTATTTTCTTTCGTCTCGAACAGTAACACTTGAACTTTCAATATTTCCCAGTAGGGGAAATATTTTTATCAATTTCTTTATCTTTTTTTTTTCTTTTTTTTTATTTTTTATTTTTTATATCATAATCAATACGAGAACAGTAACAACAATTCTTTTAACAGATTAAAAAGAAACAAAACAGTACTGGGAATTAAATTGAGACGAGAAATAAAAATGAATTTAATTTTTCATTAATAAATAAAAAAAGAGATTACATAACTTGAAATTGAAAATTACAAGATTAAAAACCTATCAAACTAATTTTACTGAAAATAAAAAATAAAGAAAAAGCTTGAATTACATGATAGAGGGGGGGGGGGGGGGGGGGGGGGTTTATAGGGAACCCCCGAACCCTCTAGGTTATCTTGGTGACCACGGTGAGAGATCTTGGCCGCATATCTTCCTTCTCTTTCTTCTCTTTTGATCAAACGGTGGAGAAAATACCTTGAGTCTCGGATTGCCATGCTGTCCATGATGTTGTGCTTCTTGTTTTTGTTGATTGGTGAGGTGGAATGATATAAGTGGTTGATTAGTGTGTGGTGATTAGTCACAACCAATCAAAACAATTGAATTGGCCACGTGAGATGAGATGGAGGACCACCTTGAGTGGATGATGCGATTTTTGGGGGGGAATTAATTCTCTTGGTGTGAATTAAACTTTGCAGTGAAAAACCCCCAAAATAATGGTTAATTATTGGTGTAAAAAAAAATTAGGGTTTGAGGGGATTTGGTGCCTGCGTATTTTGGGGAAGAAAGGGGTAGGTGAGAGATATATCACTTCGTTTGTATCGAAGTGTAAATGGGGGCTGGGTAAAATTATCTGTTTTATTTATTTTGTGGGGAGAGTGTGCACACGTGGGGATGTGATGCGAGGTATAGGTTGACCCAATTTTTGGTAAAATAAATTGTTTTATTTAAACGTGAAGTGGGGTGTGTTGTGTGTTGGAGAGTTGACTAGGTCAAGCAGAAACAAAAACTATGCAACCTTTTTTTCGTTTTACTTTTATCAAATGGGCTTAAGCCCAATTCTCCGTTTCATTATAACTTGTTAAAGCCCAAGTTTCATCCAGTCGTCTCATTGTATTGGGCCAAGTAATGGGCTTTCTTCTCAAAGTAACCAAATTAATGGGCTTTTAGGCCCATTAATATAATGTGGGTCCCACGAAGGCCCATTAACCATTAAAATATTAAATCCTCTAAAAACGACTTTTCATTTGGCTTCTCGATCTTTTCTTCAAAAATTAAGTCGATTTTGTCGGTTTCCGTGATCTTTGCACACTTTTGGACTTTTGATCTTGTCTTTGACTCTTTCTTGACTTTTCTTTGACATTTTTTTGGGTATACCTAGGTTTCCGACTTGACATTGCGAGCCGACTAATCCCAGGGCGACTACCCTTTTGGATAGCCCGGAGTCGTCGCAGGTGAACCTCCGTGGCCACCCCCAAGTGTACACACCTAGTGAGGTTTGAACCCTTGACCTCTCCTTTGAGAGTCAAGGACCTTACCACTAGGCCACTTGATGGTGGTTAAAAGTAAATTAACTTTTCTTCGATATTTGACCGTGAAATCCCGTGTTTTCTCTTCTTTTGATCATTTGTACCTATTTAACACACAAAACACAAAACCACGCGTAATTCCGACATTTAAGATATAAAACACATGATTAGGTCTTGTTTTTACTTGATTTTAGTGGCAAAAGGATAAGTGTTTACACACTTATTAAATCCCCTACACTTGACCATTGCAATGACCCCATGCAATGCATAGTTATAAAGCATTAAGTTACATTTTTCTTATAATCAATCCATCTCGGCCTTTATTACTATAATTACTACTACTAGGATGAACAGATAAAAACTTTAAAGGAAACAAAAATTAAATGATTATTTTATTAACTTGGAAATTATTAGATGGAAGAAACTCGTAAAGAAATCTAAGACTTAGATTAGGGCATTGGTGTCATGAATATTAATCACCCTCAAGTTTCACGTTCCCCATACCAAGCTCAAAAACGAGATCATTGTTATTATAAGTTAGCATAACTAACACTTGCTCATGTGGTTTAGTTAATCACTTAGACCCCCTTATTCCTATGGTGTATCTCTTGTATTTTATTTTTGTCTTGAATGATCACGAGGATGCATTTTTGACTTATTTCAATAATTTATTAAAGCCGAAAATAAAGTGGGACGATTTAATCAATAGTTAGCTAAAGGACAAAATCTTTTAAAACTGCTTCTCGAAACCTCAAAAAGTTCATATCTTGGCATAACTCGTTTCACGATTTGAGTTCTCGGACCGATATTTGGCTTGTACTTCAAACTTCAAATGTTGAGAGACGATCTTGAAATTATGGTCTTCTCTTCATTTTGGTTCACATCTTCATAAGGAGTGAAAGATGCTTCAAACGTTGACCACGACTTCTTCATTTATCCTCTTCTTTACCTAGGATTTTGATATACAACGATCCGCCTCCTTTTCGGACTTGGATCTATTTATCCTCATACCTTGTTAGGGTCTTTTTGGATAGACTTCTCCATGATCTTTAGGGGAGTAATCGCTTCTCGTCGTGTGTCTTGATCCTTCATATTGATTTGGATTAATGATCTTCACATCATCTTAGGATCTTTAGCAAAAAGTGAATCCTCATGCCTTGTGAGGGCCTTTTTGGACTCGGGTATCCTCATGCCTTGTTAGGGCCTTTTTGGATAAGCCAATATTCGCGTCCCGTTTCAATAAGTTATGCCTTGGCTATGAACTCTAATTAATATCGAGCAACTTTTAAACGATCTTGTGCTAGAAGCTAAGTAACCTTTTAAATCGTACAACCTTATTTATTGCAAATATATTTATTAACAAGTGATGGGAGAAAAAGCTCATAACTAACTCACATAAGTTAATGAAAGAATACCGAACTTATAATTAACTCTATCATCTCTCGTTCTCCACAATTTAAAATCTCAAAGAATGAGACTCGTGGATGCTTAGCCTAATAAACCAATTAAGGTCCAAATGGTTAAGGATACTAGCTAGAGTAAACTTGGATAAGTAAACTCGGGTTGAATCATAATATTCACGACGGGCCTAATATATCAAAGATATCTAAACTTGTTAAAACCATTTTATTTATTTATTTCATTTTTGACTTTATTCTTGAAATGGAAATTATTATGATGCGATAATAAAAGAAAAGAAATTAAATAAAAATTCTACTAGGCCAAAATAGATCAAAAATTTGAAAAACGTTGAAAATTTTTTAAATTTTTCCGGTAAAATGGGGTCAAATTCATGGAAAAGCCCACTAAAATTCGATAGAAGGCCCCCTACACTTAATATAAACATTGTCCTCAATGTTTAAGCATGTGGGCGAATAAACTCCCCTACACTTAGGACATTGAGTACGTTGTTTAAAATCGAGCTAAGGAAGGGACAACTAAAGTGATTACATTTATTTGTTTTATTTATATACAAGTATGAATCACGATAGTTTTGATAGAACCGGGTACACGGGAACACGGGATCACGGGTCGTGTCAAAAGTACAAAAAGTGGATCATCAAAGCACATGTCCCTGCACACAATCACAACACACAAACAACCTACTTGGCTCCCCCCTACACTTATTGGTGGAAAATGGATGAAGGTGAACAAGGGTGGAAAGGATGGTAAAGGTAAAAATCTAACCTAGTTATACGATGCTTGATTTATTTATCACGAGTCTCTAGCTCGACTTGATTTCCCGAATTAATTCAAGGGAAATGTGGAGAGGGATGGAATCATCTCGTGAGAGATGTCCTCTCCATAGTACAACTTAACCCGTTGGCCATTCACCTTAAAGTTAGGCCCATTTGGTTGGGATAACTCAATGGTGCCATAAGGAAAGACTTGGGCCACGGTGAATGGACCGGACCAACGGCTCTTAAGTTTACTCGAAAAGATTTTCAACCGAGAGTTAAATAATAAAACTTGATCACCAACATGGAACTCTCGGTTTTTAATCTTGGTATCATGAATGAGCTTAGTTTTTTCTTTGTAGATTAATGAATTTTCATAAGCCTCATTCCTAAGTTCATTGAGTTCATTGAGTTGGATTTTCCTATGATCACCGGCTTTGTTAAGATCAAAATTAGCCCATTTCAAGGCCCAATAAGCCTTATGCTCCAACTCAATGGGGAGGTGGCATGCCTTTCCGTACACAAGGCGATAAGGGGTACAACCGATAGGTGTCTTATAAGCGGTACGGAAAGCCCACAAAGCATCATCTAATTTATCGGCCCATGAGGCACGATGCTCTCCCACGGTTCGCTCTAAGATTCTCTTAAGACCACAGTTAGAAACCTCAGCTTGTCCATTAGTTTGAGGATGATACGCGGTGGAAAGTCGGTGGTTGACACCATACTTAGCCATGACTCGTGCGAATTGATCATTGCCAAAATGAGTCCCGCGATCACTAATAATAGCATGAGGCACACTGAATCGAGCAAACAATTGTTTCAAGAAGTTAACAACCACCCTCGCATCGTTAGTAGGTAAAGCCTTTGCTTCAACCCATTTTGATACGTAGTCAACGGCTACGAGGATATACTTGTTTCCCTTCGATGATGGAAACGGCCCCATAAAGTCGATGCCCCATACGTCAAAGATTTCACATTCTTGGATGAAATTTTGAGGCATCTCATCTTTATGTGTGATCTTGCCTTGCCTTTGGCAAGCATCACAATGTTTAACCATTTCATGTGCATCATGATAAATGGAGGGCCAATAGAATCCGGAGTCGAAAACTTTTTTAGCGGTGTAATTAGGACCAAAGTGACCACCGGTAGGTCCTTTATGGCAAGCTTCAAGGATTTGTAAAGCCGCCGGCCCATCAACACATCTACGAATGATTAAGTCCGCACATTGCTTGAAAAGATAAGGGTCATCCCAATAGTACGTTTTAACGTCCTTGAAGAATTTTTTCTTTTGTTGGGACGTTAACCCTTCGATAAGAACACCACCCGCCAAATAGTTTGCAATGTCGGCAAACCATGGGGTATCATCAAGATTGGAATTAATAGACATTAAGGTCTCAAGGGGAAAGGATTCATTAATCTCTTGATTTGGAGATTCCCCTTGATAAGGATCCTCAAGTCTACTAAGGTGATCCGCGACTAGATTTTCCGCCCCTTTTTTTATCACGAATTTCGATTTTAAATTCTTGTAGGAGCAAAACCCAACGAAGGAGTCTCGGTTTAGCATCTTTCTTGGTCAACAAGTATTTTAAGGCGGAATGGTCGGTGTAAACGATGGTGGTGGAAAGCACAAGATAGGGGCGGAATTTCTCAAAAGCATACACTACGGTTAAAAGTTCTTTTTCGGTAGTGGTATAATGAAATTGAGCCCCCGTCATTGTCTTACTAGCATAATGAATGGGTTGGAAATTTTTACTAACTCGTTGACCTAAAACCGCTCCTACCGCGAAATCACTAGCATCGCACATGAGCTCGAAAGGTAACTCCCAATTTGGAGAGACTAAGACCGGTGCCTTAGTTAATTTACCTTTAAGAAGTTCGAAAGAGTCGAGACATTCTTGAGAGAAGATGAAAGGAGCATCCTTTTCTAAGAGATGAGTCATTGGAAGAGCTATTTTCGATAAATCTTGGATGAAACGTCGATAAAATCCCGCATGGCCTAAAAAACTTCTAACTCCTTTGACGGTGGTAGGCGGAGGTAACTTAGCAATGATGTCAACTTTAGCACGGTCGACTTCGATAACGGCTTTGGAAATTTTATGACCGAGGACGATGCCTTCTTTTACCATGAAATGGCATTTTTCCCAATTAAGAACGAGACGAGTGTCTTCACACCGTTGGAGCATACGTTCTAAATTAGCAAGGCAAGAAGAGAAAGAATCACCATAGACCGAGAAATCGTCCATAAAGACTTCCATAGTTTCTTCAACCATGTCATGAAATATCGCCATCATACACCTTTGGAAAGTCCCGGGAGCATTGCATAAGCCGAAAGGCATTCTTTTGTAAGCAAATGTTCCATAGGGACAAGTGAATGTGGTTTTCTCTTGGTCTTTTGGATCGATAGGGATTTGAAAATATCCGGAAAAGCCATCTAAGAAACAATAGAAATCATTACCCGCTAAACGCTCGAGCATTTGATCCATGAAAGGAAGAGGGAAATGATCCTTACGAGTGGCATCATTGAGCTTACGATAATCAATGCAAACTCGCCAACCCGTTACAAGTCGAGTAGTAATCAACTCGTTGTTTTCGTTGGGAACAACGGTGATTCCGCCTTTCTTAGGCACACAATAGACGGGACTAACCCATGGCGAATCCGAGATAGGGTAAATCATTCCGGCATCGAGAAGTTTGATAACTTCTTTCTTAATGACTTCATGAATTTTTGGATTAACCCTTCTTTGATTTTGTATTGCGGGTTTAAAGTCATCTTCCATGAGAATTTTATGAGTACAAAAATTAGGATCAATTCCGCGAATGTCGGAGATTTTCCAAGCAATTGCTTTCTTATGATTCTTAAGCACATCGATAAGTCGGGATTTTTCATCTTCTTTTAAGTCCTTAGCAATAATGACGGGCAACTTATTATCCTCCTCTAAGAAAACGTACTCTAGATGAGACGACAAATCTTTAAGCTCTAAATCCGGCGGATTGTCAATGGAAGGCTTAGTCAAAGTAGGATCATTGTTTGTAACTTCTTTAGGAGTAGGTGGAGAGATATTGTCCTCATTGAGAAGTCTCTCAATGGTACGAATGTCTTCATCCCAATTGGTGGGAGAAATATCATAGTTAATCTCGAGAGGACCCAAGCTAGCTTCAAACTCATCTAAGTCACTTTCTCCAAATGGAGTCAATGAAGGAGCAATAGAAGCTACGGTCTCAACATGAGGTAAAGGAGAAATCCCGCTCTTACAAGCTTCGTGAAAATGTTCTTCGCATGCTTTGTCGAGCACATCGATGAAATTCACGAATTCGGGCTCATCGGGAAGTTTGGAAAGTTTACCCATGTTAAAGACGATTTTGTCATCCCCGACCCTCATGATAAGTTCACCCGCCGCTACATCGATTAATGTACGCCCGGTTCTCAAGAAGGGTCGTCCCACAATTAAGGGAACACGGGGATCCATTTCATAGTCGACGACGACGAAATCAGCGGGAAAAGTGAATTTGTCGACTCCTACGAAAACATCCTCGGCTATACCACCGGATAAGCAACCGTACGGTTAGCTAATTCCAATGTCATACGAGTGGGGACTAGCTCGGGTAAAGATAATTGTTTCCACACGGACAATGGCATAAGATTGATACTCGCTCCGAGATCCGCCAAGGCCATACAATTCTCAACACCCGGAAAATTACAAGGAATAAGGAATCGAACGGGATCTCCTAACTTAACCGGTAATTTTCTCAAAAGAACCGCGGAACAATTCTCATTCAATTGGGTATTGGCGATATCAAGCAACTTTTCCTTATCACTTAAAAGATCCTTAAACATCTTAGCGTACTTAGGCATGTGAGCGAGCGCCTCGGCAAAGGTGATATTAAAATTCAATTGTTTGAACATTTTTAGGAAGTTCGAAACTTGAATATCATCCTTATTCTTCAATTTCTCTTTCCGCAACCTTGAGGGATAAGGTATATTGGGTTGAGATGAAGGCTTTGGAGTGGATTGCTCACTCACATCCTTTGGAGGAGGAGGAGGAGTAGAAATAGAAGGTGAAGGAACCGGTTTTGGAACCGAAGGTGTGGTAGAAAATTTGGGTATCGGTGGAACATAAGGTGTAGACGAATGCATAACGGGAGGTATGTCGCAAGTGGAAGAAGAAGGAGGTTGTGTCGAAGAAGAAGGAATCTCGGGTCCTTGGTTAGGTGGGGAAGGTTCTACGGTGGTCTTACCGCTCCTAGTAGTGATAACATTAACATTAGCCCTAGGATTGGTCACGGTGTTCGAGGGAAGGGTACCTTGGGGACGAAAGGTTTGAATCATAGTCAAAAACTTCTTATCGGTCGATTCTTGCATCTCTCTCATCATTCGTTCATGGTCGGATAATTTTTGTAAAACCAAGTCCATTTGAGGATTATGCATGTTCATTTTATTATAACCTTGATTAGGAAAACCTTGGTTTTGATATTGATTAGAACCTTGATTAAATCCTTGATTTTGAAAACTTTGGTTATTATATCCTTGATTATTTAACCCTTGGTTTTGCCCTTGAAAATTCCCTTGATTTTGATTAAAACCCCGTTGATTAGTATTTCCTTGAAAATTACCCCGTTGAGGACCTTGGTTTCTATTTTGGGCGGGTGGGGGTGGTCTTTGTGGTGCTACAAAACCCGGGGGAGCCAAATAGTTATTAGACTTGTAAGATAAATGGTTAACATCAACAATTGGTTTGAATTGAACCCGATCAATTTCATTGTTATTATAAGCATAAACTTCTTGTTGATCATTGTAAACCTTGTCACAATTAAAGTATGAATGTGGTCCACCACAAGTCTCACACGTTTCACGTTTTTCTTTCACGGCATGCACATGTGTAGTGAGGGAGTCGGTTTTTAGAGCGAGTGTCTCAACAAGCGAAGTAAGTTTATTAATTCGATCATTCACCTCAATATTACTCGTACTATCACTTGCCATATTAGCCCTAACACTCTTGGTTTGCACTTTTGCCTTGTTCTCAATAATGGCCCAAGCCTCATTCATTGTTTTCACAAGAATATTGCCCCCCGCGGCACTATTAAGTGAGTCTTGGTCGTTTAGAGTTAAACCATTATAAAACGTGTTGATTTGATGAACTTTAGTAAAACCGTGTTGTGGACATTTTCTCAAAAGATCTTTAAAACGATCCCAAGCCTCACTAAACGTTTCCCCATATTTTTGCTCAAAGTTGATTATTTCATTCCTTAAGGAAGTGGTCCGTGATGGTGGGAAAAAGTAGTTAATGAACTTGGTCTCTAAGTCGATCCATGTGGTAATACTTTGGGGTGGTTCCTTATCAAGCCAAATCCGGGCTTGTCCCTCGAGGGAAAAAGGAAAAAGTTGGAGGCGAACGGCCTCTTGTGGAACCCCATTGTATTTGACGGTATTAGCTAATTGGATGAAACGTTTGATATGAGCGTGTGGGTCATCATTAGTACGGCCTAAAAATGGTGTAGCGGAAACCATTTGAATAAAACCCGATTTAAGTTCGAAATGATTAGCTCCAATATTTGGCACCACAATCGCGTCATCGTTTCCTTCAACGTGAGATTGTAGAATCTCAATCATTGGTCGATTATCCGTTGCCATCGTATTGTTGAAAGCTCGATTCTCGGGATCGGCTTTAATGACGGTCTTTTTGTTTTTCTTCTTCTTCTTTTTAGAAGAATTAGAAGTATTTGGTACACCAATCGGTATGTATGTATGCGCGCGAGTGCGCATACAATTAAAACTTTGGAATGAGGTAGGTGACCTCGGTCGACTTTGAGAGGAAAAGGATTTTCCCTCTCGATGAGCAATATGAAAAAGCTACAAAAATATATACGTAAAATACTACTTGAGTTGGCAAACCAATAATCGGTCGTCCCTCTCAATATACGCACAAGCAAGCGGGGAAACGAGGTGGCACGAAGCACTTAAAAACCTTTTTCCTTAGACGGCCTTTTATAGCGCGTCGCCTTATACCCACCTTATAGTTTGTATATGTCGAGTTCAAACGTCTTACTAGTATTTATCTATTTTGCCCTTGTTTTTCTCGTTATGGATTCGAATACAATAGTTAGGTGATGAAATCCCAACTAAGGCCTTATTTGATAAGTAGGTAATTTTATTGTGCTACGTAATATAATATAATCAAATGAAAAATCTTTTTGTATTTTTTAGAAAAATATATATTCACAAGAAAAATCGAAAGAAATCGAAATAAAAATTAACACTAATACGTAATATTTTTGGTGTAATACTTTTAGGAAAAAGTATTACTTTTGATTTTTTTAAAATTTTTTTGGTGCAATTCTTAGGAAAGAAATTGTTTTTGTGATTTTTTAATTTTTTTGTATTTTTAAGTTTTTGATTTTTTGTATTTTTGAGTTTTTGATTTTTTTGTATTTTTGATTTTGTTAACAAGAAACGTAACGTTCAAAAAGAACGGATCCCAAAATCCAAACGTCTTCACGAAAAATCGTCAATCGTACGAGCGAAGCGGCAGCGGCGCCAATTTGAAACTCGGATTTTTAAGTCCTATTTTTAATGCAATTATGTTCGTTTTTCCTCGATTCGACTCGAATTTGATTTCCGGTTTAACGTTTCAACTTAACTTGTTTTTGGTAAAATCTATTTTTGGGTATTTTTAAACTAACTTAAATCTATTTAATTAAATGAAAACTACTTAAATTAACTATTTAAGCTAATAATTTGAAAATAAACTTTAACTAATTAGAAATTTAAACTAAATGTAACTAATTAAAATTAAAAGTAAATATTTAAACTAATTTGAAAGTATATTTGAAATAAAAATATTTGAACTAATTTAAATTTAAAAATGAAAGTAAATCTATTTTAGATAAAATGAAAACAAATTTAAAGTTATAAAAGTAAATAAAAATGTTTTTTATCTTTTTATTTTTTATTATTTTTGTCTTTTTATTTTTATTTTTATAAAAAAACTGAATAAAAGAAAGTTGAAATAAACTTTTTAAATAAAATTAATAAACTTTAAATTGATTTAAACTAATATATTAAAAACTGCCACCCTAAAATCACGCTATATTAATGAAACGAAGAGAAATATAACACAAATGAGTATGTAGATCAGTTGGTTGGGACGTTGTGCTTGTGAACGAGAGGTCCTGGGTTCGAGTCCCAAGACAGACACAAATTGTTAATATTTTTTTTGATTTTTATGGAACTTTTCTATATTGGACAGCAAAATACCTCGGACCAATTGAGTCTGAGGCTTATGCAGCAAATGAAATAAGCAGTCAAATAAGTAGAAACCAAATAAGCTATGGAACCAAATAGGCTATGAAAAATAGAAAATAAGTAGATAAAACAAATAAGCCAGTTAAGCAGTCTAAACTAATAAGCCTAAATTAAATTATTGAATAAGCTAAGCAACCAAACCTATACCCAAATCACCAAAAGGCAAATTAAGCAGTTATCTAAAAACGCAATATATAAAAAACGCAGTCACCTATCAAAGTACGCAAATCCAAACGAGCAAAACAGTAAGCAGAACTCAAATAAGCATAAACCAATAAGCAGATACAATATCTATCAAATAAACTTAAATAGAAATTTTCTAAAATAAGCTAATAATCTAAACAGTTCCAAACAAGTATTTAAACCGATGAAAATAAACAGTCAAACATTCAACAGTATATTCACCAAGCAGATTATAAATCTAAACTATTAACCAAAACGCAAGCAGATTCAATAAATTAAATAAACATTAACTTAAAATTTAAAAGAAGATTAAACCTGATGAAGAAAGCCTTTGGGAAGAAGGGTGAGCGTTGAGCTCCCTTATAATCGAAACGAACCAACAATCACTACCTTCGTTTTACCCCGAAAACATCATCAACTTATTTTCTTTCGTCTCGAACAGTAACACTTGAACTTTCAATATTTCCCAGTAGGGGAAATATTTTTATCAATTTCTTTATCTTTTTTTTCTTTTTTTTATTTTTTATTTTTATATCATAATCAATACGAGAACAGTAACAACAATTCTTTTAACAGATTAAAAAGAAACAAAACAGTACTGGGAATTAAATTGAGACGAGAAATAAAACTGAATTTAATTTTTCATTAATAAATAAAAAAGAGATTACATAACTTGAAATTGAAAATTACAAGATTAAAAACCTATCAAACTAATTTTACTGAAAATAAAAAATAAAGAAAAAGCTTGAATTACATGATAGAGGGGGGGGGGGGGGGGTTATAAGGAACCCCCGAACCTTCTAGGTTATCTTGGTGATCACGGTGAGAGATCTTGGCCGCATATCTTCCTTCTCTTTCTTCTCTTTTGATCAAACGGTGGAGAAAATACCTTGAGTCTCGGATTGCCATGCTGTCCATGATGTTGTGCTTCTTGTTTTTGTTGATTGGTGAGGTGGAATGATATAAGTGGTTGATTAGTGTGTGGTGATTAGTCACAACCAATCAAAACAATTGAATTGGCCACGTGAGATGAGATGGAGGACCACCTTGAGTGGATGATGCGATTTTTGGGGGGGAATTAATTCCCTTGGTGTGAATTAAATTTTGCAGTGAAAAACCCCAAAAATAATGGTTAATTATTGGTGTAAAAAAAATTAGGGTTTGAGGGGATTTGGTGCCTGCGTATTTTGGGGAAGAAAGGGGTAGGTGAGAGATATATCACTTCGTTTGTATCGAAGTGTAAATGGGGGCTGGGTAAAATTATCTGTTTTATTTATTTTGTGGGGAGAGTGTGAACACGTGGGGATGTGATGCGAGGTATAGGGTTGACCCAATTTTTGGTAAAATAAATTGTTTTATTTAAACGTGAAGTGGGGGTGTGTTGTGTGTTGGAGAGTTGACTGGGTCAAGCAGAAACAAAAACTATGCAACCTTGTTTTCGTTTTACTTTTATCAAATGGGCTTAAGCCCAATTCTCCGTTTCATTATAACTTGTTAAAGCCCAAGTTTCATCCATCCGTCTCATTGTATTGGGCCAAGTAATGGGCTTCTTCTCAAAGTAACCAAATTAATGGGCTTTTAGGCCTATTAATATAATGTGGGTCCCACGAAGGCCCATTAACCATTAAAATATTAAATCCTCTAGAAACGACTTGTCATTTGGCTTCTCGATCTTTTCTTCAAAAATTAAGTCGATTTTGTCGGTTTCCGTGATCTTTGCACACTTTTGGACTTTTGATCTTGTCTTTGACTCTTTCTTGACTTTTCTTCGACATTTGACCGTGAAATCCCGTGTTTTCTCTTCTTTTGATCATTTGTACCTATTTAACACACAAAACACAAAACCACGCGTAATTCCGACATTTAAGATGTAAAACACATGATTAGGTCTTGTTTTTACTTGATTTTAGTGGCAAAAGGATAAGTGTTTACACATTTATTAAATCTCCTTGACAGGGTTTCGCGGCTGTACTAGCCATTCTCTTTACTCGATTGTCTCAAAGCAAGACTGCGAACATAAAGAGTGAATCAATTGGATAGATATCCGCTTGATTAAAGTCGTCAATTCAAATTCTTGGAACAAGTGTGATTTGTAAAGAATCTTACCATTGTTGCTTTCCAGTTAACACAAGCTTGATTCATAAGAATCTCACAAGTCACCTACCGTAGCGCTGTTTGATGTTGACGCTAGAAGGATTTCCATTCGTCAATGTGAATATTAATGAATATCACTCTGAATGTTCTGGCAAGACCATAAAGATATTGCGTAGAAACCTGAAACGAGTTTGAATCAATTCAGAATCAAACAATTGTTGCTTTTCAGTTTTACACATGTTTAATTCATAAAGAATCTTGCATATGACCTACCGCAGTGTTGTTTGATGTTAACACTGGAAGGATTTCCACTCATCATTTTGAATACTAAGTAGTACCACTCTGAGTGTTCTAGCAATATCACAAGGATATAGCGTAGGACTCTCTTGATCTTCATCCGTGTGTCCTAACGAGATTTGATTGATCTCTTGGCTCTAGACTCGATTTGTGCACTTTTAGTGGTCAGAGGATGGAGCAGATGCCACCTATTCAATATCAACTATCTCGAAGTGAGAAAGTCAATAGAAGTCATGTTGTTCTCCGTGACAATAAAACAAACTTGTTTTGAGAGAAGCCTGAGTAGCTAGGAAAGGGTTGTGCATACATCACTGGGTCCATGATGAGTTGTCTTCATGATGTGTTGACCCGGTTTCTGCCTAAGTTGCATGGAGGGCTTCTTTGTTTACACCCTTTATCCTTACATTTCTTTTTCATTCTTCAACCCCTTCAATGCTTACCAAGACATCATTACTAGCACCTTGTTGTGATTGTTCCATTGCTAGCATCAGTACTTAGTCGGCATTCAGCTACGTTCACATTCTACTCCATCTTTCCTAAGGACTTCTAATAATCTATTTGATTGTCCTGGGAAGATCCCTCCGGTTCTGGTTGGATCATAGGACTTAAACCTAACCACCCTTTTGACACCAATAACGTCGTGAATTAAAGATGTTGTGGGTATTTGATCGTAACCATGAAAACCACTTCAAATGTCTAACAAGATGTTTGAAAAAGATTTAACACCTTGATAGTTTTGTCATTTCAGAAATGCTCCCCCTTCACATGTGCATCGATAATCGAAAGTGTTTCGCACATGTAGGTAAGAGTTAAAGTGCTTGAGTCTTATATAAGATCACATTTTAATCACATTTTCTCCCCCTATCTCTAATATATAAAATCTTTTGATATTAGAGATACCAAATTTGATTAAAATATATTTTGAAAAATAGTCTTGAAAATCTCCAGGAGAAAGATGTGTTAATCTTTTGCATGAAGTTAAAATGCTCCCCCTCAAAAATTGATCCAATTGAATTGTCATTGTGAGGATTTGATCCACATTTCGCTTTTTGAGGATGGGAGTTTTTAAACACACAATTTTTGAAAGATTTTGAATAATCATTGAGAAATTCTTGAAAAAATTGTGTTCAACGCTTTTTGAAAAATCCTATTTCTTTTTGGCGAAGAGGTTTTTCTAAAGCATAAACTTGAGTTCATAGACTTTGAATGTCTTGACTAATCCACTCAAGTGTAAGAATATTTCTCTTCTTTTGCTGAGGGTAAGCGCACTAAATCGTACACTCCCCCGTGAATATTGATCCGGGTTGTAATCTGAAAGTGATTACAAGCCATTGTGTTGAGCTTAAAACGTTGAATGTTTTGCGACAAGCTCAACCCAAGATAGATTGCTCTACCCGTTGTTGGAAAAATTGCCCAAAATAGACATTTTCCTTTATTGAAAGAAGAAATGACATGTTTTGAAAAATATTTACAACTTTCATTCGAGCTTTATGTACACACCCGTGTCGTTATTGAGCGTCATTTCTAGGCACGTCCATATTATCGATACTGAAAGACATGTCGAGAAGAATATTTTTGGATTTTAAAATATTTTTAATTTTGTGTTTTGTTTTTATATGTTTTATTATTTTGTATTTTGCTTTTTCAAAGAAATTTACAGGTAGATGTTTGATAGATGAATCAAGCAGGCTTCTTTGCCAGAATCTCCAGTTCTGCTGGAGTCAAACATCTCATACCAATTTGCCTAACTAGATACGCAAACCTCTCTTTCGAAAGAGCTTTTGAAAACAAGTCAGCTAATTGGTAATCAGTTCCAACAAAGTATAGTTCAACGATACCCCTTTCAACTTGTTCCTTAATGAAGTGATATCTGACATCAATGTGCTTCGTGCGGGAATGCTGTACTGGATTGCAGGAGATGGCTATGGCGGACTTTGAGTCACAGTACATAGGTACTTTATCAAAGTGGAAGCCATAATCTGTGAGTTGTGTTCTCATCCATAGAACTTGAGCACAACACGCAGATAGAGACACATACTCCGCTTCGGTTGATGACAATGATGTGCAATCCTGCTTCTTGGAAGACCATCCCACAAGCTTATCTTAACCTAGAAATTGTGCATCACCAGAAGTACTTTTACGTGTATCAAGACACCCTGCATGATCAGAATCTGAATAGGCCGTTAGAAAGAAACCGGTTTCCCTCGGATAGCAGAGCCCCAAATGAATGGTATTCTTGAGGTACCGAAAGATCCGTTTAACCTCCTTGAGGTGCTTTCCAATGGGTCGTGCTTGATATCGTGCACAATAACACGTAGCATGTGATATATCTGGTCGGATTGCTGTTAAGTACACGAGGGAGCCGATCATGGAACAATATTTCGTTTGATCTATGGCATCTCCCTCCAAATCAGCATCTAGGGATGTGGTTGATAATGGTGTCCCAACGGGGTCACATGAGGTCATACCATGCTTTTTGATTATCTCTTGACAATACTTAGCTTGGTTAATAAATATACCACTTGGGGATTGGTGAACTTGAATTCCTAGAAAGAATTTTAGTTCGCCCATCATTGACATTTCAAATTTGTTGTGCATGACTTTTTTAAACCATTTTGAAAGTTTTGGGTTTGTAGACCCGAAAATAATGTCATCAACATAAATCTGCACAAGCAAGATGTCATCCCCGTATTTATAAGTGAACAACGTTAGATCAATGGAACCTTTTGAGAAACCTTTGGATACCAGAAATTTTGAGAGCTCGTCGTACCACGCCCTTGGAGCTTGCTGGAGTCCATAAAGTGCTTTATGGAGACGATACACCTTGTCGGGATAATGAGGATTGACAAATCCTTCCGTCTGCGTGACATAGACTTCTTCCTTCAAAGGATCGTTAAGAAACGCCGTCTTTACATCCATTTGATAGATAATGAATCCCTTATGTGCAACATAAGCAAGGAAAATCCTGACCGCTTCCAAACGAGCTACTGGTGCAAATGATTTTTCAAAATCAATACCCTCTTTCTGGCCATACCCTTTAGCTACTAGCCTAGATTTATTCTTGATGATCGTGTTCTCTTCATCCATCTTTTTTTCCCAGATCCATCGAAGATTTAATGGTATTACATCGTATGGTCTGTCAACAAGTTCCCAGACTTTAAGTCTTTCAAATTGTTGAATTTCATCCGTCATCGATTCAATCCACGCATGATCAACCATAACTTCTTTGATGTTTTTCGGTTCAGCTGAACTCACGGCGAGTGCGAACATACAAACACCGCCATTGGTGTTAAGTTGTCGTCTTGTACGAACGGGCTGTGAAGGGTTTCCAATTACTTGAACCAAAGGATGATCTCGGGTCCAATGATGTGTTGAAGGATGTCGTTGGTAGAACGTGTGCATATTTGACGGATCAATATGGCGAGTAGAAGACTCTCCAGTTTCGTGTACCGGTGTACCAAATGGGTTGATAAATTCGTCTTCGCCAGATAATGCATTGTCTGCTTGATTTGTGTTCTCTGGAACAATGACAGTAGTTTTTGATGTTGTAGGAGCGGTTGTTGATGTGATATTCTAAGGAGGTAAATCTGCAGCAACGCGTGTTGAAGTAGATAAAGTTGTATCCTTTTGCTGACGATGATCGGTATCATCATTCTTATCATGAGTGATAGCGGAAGACTTCGATACAACATGTTTCTCCCCCGTGAAATATTCATCATACATTGGTCCATATAACATTTCCAACTCTTCAAGTGTCGTGTCCACTGTCATATCTGCTCTTGGAACATTTCCTTGAACCAGCGTTGAACTTGATGGTTCATTGTTGTGGTCTTGATTTCTGAGTTCCGTGCGGTTGTGAACGTAAGTCGTTTGTCGTTGTGGATCGGGACTTAAATTGTTTTGTTCAAGTGCCATCTTTTGTATTTCATCAAATCGGATATGAATAGTCTCGACTATCAATATTGTTCTCTTGTTGTAAACTCTATATCCCTTAGAATGAGTTGCATATCCCACAAGAATGCATGCATCGCCTTTTTCTTTCATCTTGTCCAAGTTTTCACCATCCCGTATAATGTAACAAGTATATCCAAAAACGTGAAGGTGTTTGAGTGAAGTTTCGATCAGGAATTATGTGATATGGTGTCTTTTCGTGTCTAGGAATAATTAAGGATCGGTTTTGTGTGTATCATGCGATTGACAGGGCTTTGGCCCAAAAGTATAATGGTAGTTTTGAAGCGGATAATAGTGTTCGAGCAGACTCAACTAAAGTACGGTTTCGTCTTTCAACAACACCGTTTTGTTCGGGTGTTCGAGCAATAGATGTTTCATGTTCAATCCCTTCGGCTTCAAAATAATTCTTCAGAGTTGAGTTCAAGAATTCTGTGCCTCTGTCAGTACGTACCAATTTTACTTGAGCTTGAAGCCCACGTTGTATCAACTTAAGGAAGTTAATGAGAACCTCAGGTGTTTCACCCTTGGACCTCAAGAAGTGAGTCCATGTGTACCTTGAGTAGTCATCGACAATTACCATAACGTATTTCTTCCCATTGATGCTTTGAACACGCATGGGTCCACACAAATCGATATGAAGAAGATCTAACCGTCCTTTTGAGCTTGGTGTAGTCTTTGTATTGAAACTACTCCGTTTAGCTTTGCAAAGCTCGCAAGAAGAACAAAGATGATCCTTGATGAATTTCAAGCTTGGAAGGCCTCTCACAATATCTTTCTTGGAAAGCAACTTGATGGTATCAAAATTGAGATGAGATAAACGTTGATGCCATAACCATGTATGAGTCGTTGAAGCTTTAGCCATGAAGAAAATTGGAGTTGATGAAGTTGTATCTTGAAGTGAAATAGTGTAGATATCAATACCCCGTGTAGCGGTAAGTAAGTCATTCCCATCATAATCACGAACAAAACATGTCTTCTTTCTTGAAGCAACCTCCAAATCCGCATCACAGAATTGACCAACCGAGAAAATATTATGATTGAGCCCTTCGACGTAGTATACCCTTTTTATCGTGATATTACCCTGAACCAAATCTCCATATCCTAGGATCGGTGCAAATTGATCATTTCCGAATTGAACCGTACCCAGGAACTTCTCCACGAAGTTAATTAGAAGCTTGAGATTCCCCGTCATGTGCTTCGTACATCCGGAGTCCAGTATGAAGAGAATTATTTGTATCACCTGCAGAAGAGTTAGAACACGATGGAGCATTTGCTAAATTAGATACCACATTAGTTGTGATTTCAGAATCATTAGTGTCCTTAGCAACATTTAAAGGCATACTAACACTCGTTGTCACATTTTATGTCCTAACTTTAGGCATCCATTTATATCTTGGAGGACATTGATTAGCAAACCACCATTTCCACGACTTGCTAGCAGACTCATATAATTCCCTAATTCTGCTTCTAGTGGTCTTAGTGGTGGAGTCTGATGCAATACTTTTTCCAGGGGGGTTACACCAGAATGGTTCACTTTGCGTTTGGGTTTTCTAGCACTAATAGGCATCGCAGTTTGCTTCTTAGTTCTAGTATCTACGCCCTTGACATTATTCGAAACACACATAGCATGATTAGCATTAGCACACTTTCCACATTTCACACAAACAAACTTAACATTCAAAGCATTCAAAGTCGAATCATTCAAATCGTCATTACACGCGATTACAGACGTTTTATTCTTAGAAACATTAAAAATCCTAGGGTGGTCTTCTACTGTCTTCATCTTCCCTTGACTTTTGTTTTGCCAAACCTTTTCATTCATGCGAGTGCTCTTAAGCCGAGACCGGCTAACACTATCAGTGGGGATTACTCCTATAGTAAAAGACACACGTCTATTAGTGTTTCTAGAAGTATGAGGTGATTGACTTTCTTTGTTTTGTGTGGGTTTAGTGGCCAATCTATACATCCCTGGTTTAATCACATTTGTGTTCTTAATGCTTGGTGATCGAATATGTGTTTTAGGATTAGTCTGTGGTAACCTATCCTTCCCATCCGTCTTGGGGGCAAACACAGGTTTTGTAAATGTAGAATTAGAGAAAACAGATGGTTTTCCCAAGACAGAGGGCCTAGTCACTTTGTACGCGTTGGGTTGTCTTACAACAGGTTTCTTAACACTAGGTTCCACAATTTTCTCACCCATCTTAGCAACGAGTTTCTCCAACTCTGCTATCGCTATTTCCCTGTCTTGTAACTGAGCTTTCAACCCTTTAATTTCCAAATTCTGTTCATTCATTTCTCGAAACGTTTTGGAAAGTTTCTTGCAAGTTATTATCATGTGGAAAACTACCAACGTCTTTTTGCAAAGCAAGTTCAAGAGAATGACAATGTTTTTGAAGGAAATCAGTTTTGTGTTGAAGTAACTCAAAAGCCTTTTTATCAACATTTTCTTTACGTTTCGAAAGCTCAAGTTCAAGACGCTCACATTCTTTGATTTTATCAAGATATTTGCATGCAACATCAGAATATTCATCGATATCAGCACAAGATTGAAGAGTAACATACAAAATATCTTTGGAGAGACATTCTTCTAAGAGTAAATCACATTCATCAGAAAAAAACGGACTTGTCCATTTGAAGATCGTCAATTTCTTTCTCAATAGACTCAACATATTTTAAATCATCAAACATTTCAGACCAAATTAATCTTTCTAATTCAAGCATATTTTCTTTTAATGTGGTCGTTTTCGGTATCAAGATTTGTTTGATAAGCACAGTTATATCTTGAGGAATTGGTTTTTTTCACTCGTCATTTTCTCGTTGTTTCCATTCATTGTCAATAATGGATTTAATATTAACAATGTAATGTTGTAGAAACCCAAATGTCTGCCTACTCTTGCTTTTAGAAGCATCAAGAGGCAAGTAGTTGATGAACTTAGAAACGTTTGTTTTCTTAGTAGCAAAAGCTTTCTTCCATTGAATTCTTCTTTGTTTGCATTCTAAAAACAATTCCTCACGAGACTTTTATTTTTGTGTAGTGAAAAGATCATATAGACTATTCTCATAAGCATAATTGTATGGTTTCACAAACTCTTTATTGACCAGTGATCTACTCTCCTCTTCCCAAAGGCATGTCTCATCATAACCAAGAGGATATTCAGGATCGGTCCATTCGGACTCATCCATATAAAGGCGCGGGTTCGCAGCTTGAGCTTGGGCAAGATAATCAGGACTTGCAAAGCTAGCTTGACCCTTAAACATAGACGAGGGTGCTATCATTCTTACGGTTTGAATAGAGTCATGCATTTTATAAACAACTTTCTTCAAAAATTCGACTTGTTTTTCTAGTTCCGTTACTTTTTCAGTATCTTTTTCATGTCGACTTTTGAAGTCTTATTTTAACGTTTCAACCTCTTGTTTCTTAACATCAAGAATTTTAGTAGACTTGGTGTTATCCATCGAAAGTCGTTGTTCAAGTTCGTTAACTTTGGTGGTAGCAAGGCATGTTTTTTGACGTTCATCCATTAATAAAACATTAAATTGACGTTTCTCTTTGGTTAATAACTCAAGAGTTTCGTTGTATTTCTTTTCAAGATCGTCCTTTTGACTTTTTAACGCACTACCCTTGTACCCCTCAAGCTCTTTGTGTTGATCCCAAACTTAGATCGATTTAACTTGTGTAAACAAGATTAGATCAAGTTATACACGTAGAGAAACTTTGTTTATGTATAAAGTAATTTAAATGTTATGCGGAATTAACACTTAAACAAGAACACACAAAGGATGTAAAACAAACTTTCACTTGATTGATTGATTCGAACTTGCTTACAATGAAAGTGTTTTAACGTATGAAAAACTTATTATGAAACATAACCTAAAGGTCTTCTTTTATAGACATAAGAAGCCTTGTACAAGAGTCCACGTATCAACTATTCTAGGTAAAGATAATTATAGAAAATACAATGTTGATCCTATCTTTACTAGAAACAAACTAGAAACATAATACGCGTAGACCATATCTTTCTATCAGTGCTTGTCTTCAACCTATCAACGCTTGACTTCTTCCTGTCAACGCTTGATCTGTCAGCGTTTGTTTTCTTCTTATCAACGCTTGTTTTCCTCTTGTCAGCGCTCAAGTGGACTGGCTACATTTTATTCCCAACAATCCTCCCCTAATCTTGATATCTACTTTAGTAATCAAGTTTCTGAATAAAAATTAAGAACTAGGAGGAATCTTACATGTAAAACCCGCATGCTTTTACCATGCATAGTATCTTAAGTTCGTACGTACTAGTTAAAAACTTTCCTAATATAACATGATTACGATTACGTATATATATTTAATACGAGCGTAATTAAATATATAGGGGTAGGATATTTACGTAACGAGAACTTTTAAAACACGAACTAAATTAAACGTAAACGTGTACGAAATTACAAGACACGAAACGAGGTACGGGACCCCCACAAGGGAGTCCCTACCCGCGGCCAACATAGGGACAATGGGCCAAGCCCATTGTCAATTTTACTAAAAGGAATGGATTAGTAATTTCACTACTCAAATTATTTTTACAGAAGAATTTCAAGAAAACCTAAAATCCCTTTCCTCCTTCTCTTTGTGTGCCGCCACCTACAAACCACCATAAGGGGGTGAGTTTGATTTTGGATCTTGTTATTTTAGTGTTTGTTCGTGTTTGTTCTTCACCCTTTTGATCCACGAATACGGTAAAACCTTTTTACTTGTTTTCTTTTTAATTAATCTTTTATTAATTAAGAACACATGATGTTTTTCATAAAAACACATTAATTAAACCTAGATCTAACATGTTTTGGTCATTAATTAATCAAAGGGGTGGATTTAAGGGGTGTTTGTTTTGGGCCATAGGAAGACCCCAAGGGGGCTCGGTTTGTTTTAGCCGACCACCACCAAGACCTTTTTGGTCTTGGTTGGTGCGTGTGGGTCCCACGGCAGCAAGGGGGTACCCCGAATTGGTTCGGGGTACGGTGTTTGTTCAGATCTGGTGCATGTTTTTAAGCCTAGATCCGGATCATGATTATGTTAGTTGTTTATGTTATAAACTTATGTTAAGAATTAAATTAATAAGGATGTATTAATTAATAACATGACTTAGGTTAACTAATTATTAATAAACATGAATTATTTTAACCTAAGTATTTTTATTATTAAGACTTATAATTAATTAATTATTTTAAAAACCATGGACATAATTAATTAATTAAACATGACTTAGGTTATATTATTAGTATTTAATAATACATATTTTAACCTAAGTATTTAATATATTTAATTAAAACATGTCATACTTTAATTAAATATTATAACCTATAGTTTAATTAAATTACATGAAATAATTATTAAATTATATAATATATCATATGACTTAGAAAATAATCATGAAAACACTTAGGCTTATTTACTTAGCTTATTTAACCAGCTTATTTCTAATTATGGAAACTTTCTATTTTTAGAAACTTAGTTAAATAAGGCAGCTATTTTATTTATGGAAACCAGCTATTTTTAGAAACTTATTTATTTAAAGCAGCTAAGCTATTTATGGAAACTTATTTAATTAAGGCAGCTAATCTATTTATGGAAACTTTCTATTTTTAGAAACTTATCTATTTTAAGCAGTAAATCTATTTTTGGAAACTTTCTATTTTTGGAAACTTTTTATTTTTGGAAACTTTCTATTTTTGGTAACTTTCTATTTTTGGAAACTTTCTATTTTTAGAAACTTTCTATTTTAGGAAACCTGCTATTTTTGGAAAGTTACTTATTATTACACAGTAAGTATAATAACACATGAAATATCAGAAATACTTAATCAGATTAAACAGAATATAAGATTTAACACAGTTTAAGGCTTTAAACAAGTGTAAATAGTAAGAACACATAAAATAAGCTAAGACATGATATAAAACCAGCTATGTATGTAGTAAGCAGATACTTATTTCATGTACGTATTTATGTAGCACTAGTGTTTCGGAAGTAGGATTCTCGCAGTTCATCGTTCTCGTTCACTGGACATAAGGTACGGATTCCCGTCCTTTCGGTATGGACATTCTTTTCTTATTAGGATTTCCCCGTATGCAGCCAACTGTTTTCCCGTAGTATAAGTATGAGTTTGATTGCTTATGTTTTAAATATGATTACCTATAGCCATATACATGCATGACCAGTTTCACCTAGTTATGGAGGTACCATAACCATAACATTAGAGGCACTGATGTTATGACTTCACCACGGCGGAGTGATTGCTCGTGGCGTCCCTTCAGCTTTTGGCCATTTATTTATATTTATCATGTGGGGCGTATGGGTGCATCCTAGTTACACGTTTTTATTCAGGATTACATGATAAATGTGGTGTGTGCCTTGCATCCTTCACAAGGAGCTGATCCCTCCTACCCATAAAACCAGTATATTAAATTAGAGGCAGCCCCTCTAATTTGCATGATGAGTTCACCCCTCTAATTATTCATGCACGGTGGATATTCATGACCTATATTGGCTAAATGGTAAAATTATGACAAACAGTTTTTATAAGATAAACATACGACTTTCAAACTATAAAACCAGTTTTATTAAGACTTAACCAGGTTACTCGGGACTTAGTTTCTTCCGCTGTTATTATGTTATATGCTTATCCTATTCATGCTTTATTGTACATCCGTGCACTGAGCGTATTGCTCAGCCGTTTTCCTTTTCTATGTTCCCAAAACGGCAGGTACTCAGGGACGCTCGTAGACACTAAGAGTACGTGCATATGGACTGGAAGCTGTCTAGCCTTCTTTACATTATGCATTTCCTTTCTTTATGATACTTATGCTTTGGACATTGTTTCGTCCTTATTCCTTACTATACTATGTTTGTGTGTGATGAGCTTTACTTTTGGACTACCGATGTTTGATTCCGGTATTTTCCTTTATATGGTCAAGTAATGTTTAGACATTTTACCTTGTATGCTTTGATGACACGCCATAATTGCTGTGATATTTCCATTTCTAAAATGGGGTGTTACAATTATGGTATCAGAGCCAAGGCTTCGACCTGTAGGCTCTCAAATATGACATGTGATTAGTGGGTAGTCACTACGGTCTTCCTAGAACTGACAGTTATTTTCATGCATTCATCATTTTTAAGTATACATATATATGTCATTGTTACAGGGTTTTTGACTAAGTAATGGTTGGTACAGGACTGGCCCT
Source organism: Glebionis coronaria (assembly GCA_025667525.1). Classification (NCBI taxonomy): domain Eukaryota; kingdom Viridiplantae; phylum Streptophyta; class Magnoliopsida; order Asterales; family Asteraceae; genus Glebionis; species Glebionis coronaria. The sequence continues at coordinate 21,967,813 of CM046881.1, read as the reverse complement.
ATTTAGTCGCATGTGTTTTATCGAAACTTTTAGATTTGGGACCGAACCATAGGCGTCCCCTCGATATGTCTTTTGTTTTGGGTGAACTGACCAGAGGCGTTCACTCTCGAGCATCAAAAGTTTTCATAAAACTGCATCATGCATTCATACTAAAATTTTCTTGCATAAAATTTTTCTCGTGAAATTTTTAGTATAATTTTTTTTTTCATGTATATATATTTTATATTTTATGTTTTGAACTGTTTAATCATATGTTTTATTGTTATACTGTCAGATGGTTCTCACATGCGAACAGGAGCAGCTCAATGCTGCAATTCAGGCTGCCATGCAAGCCTTGCTTCCTCAACTGAGGAATGACATTTGGGCTGAAGTTCAAGCTGCCAACAATCAGCAGCAGCACAATCAGCCACCTCCTCCTCCTCCTCCAGTGACATTAGCAGTATGGCTGGAGAGATTCAACAAGCTCCGCCCTCGAGCTTTTGAGAAGACAGATAGCCCCAGCGATGCTGAAAGCTGGTTGGCTCACATCGAGAAGATCTTCAACGCTATGGGTTGTGACCCCGCATACAAGGCGAGGTTGGCATGCTATCGGTTCGAAGGCGATGTACTCAACTGGTGGTTAGCTTTGATGCAATCTGAAGGTGGTGATGAGTGGGTTGCTGGTTTGACTTGGGCTCAGTTCAAGGACAGGGTGATGGAGCAGTTCTTTCCCAAGGCTGAGCAGGACAAGCTCAAGAGAGAGTACCATGGGATCCGTCAGAGAGCTGGGGAGAATAGCAACGAGTTTATGCAGCGCTTTCTTCGCTTGGCTGGTTTCCTTGGTGCGGCAGCAGGTACTCCAGAAGAGCAGGCACATCACTTCAGATGGGCTCTTCGTACATCGGTCGCAAACAATCTGGTGTGTGCTACGTTTAATACTGTAGCACAAGTGGCCGATGCAGCACGAAAACTGGAGATGCTGCAGGAGAGGGATGAGTTCGGGGAAGCTGAAAGACCCGACAAGAGGTAAAACCTTCATATTCAAGCGGTGATCAATCCGTATATCTTCCATATGTCAATAATTCATCTCTTTAAATGTATCTTCCAGGCAGAAAACTGGGGACCGGTCTCAGCCGGCTACTAAGCAGCAGCCTAATCAGCCCAAGGGAAATGGTCAGACTAATGACCGATCTGCTACGGATAGGCGTGGCGGTAATGACAATTACCATAACAACGCCGGGCAATCCAGCAACAACAGGTCTCAATACTTACAAAATTTCTTATGTTTTATGTTATAACTCATATTCTGACACTCTAGCAAAATTCTACCAGGAACCATGGAAACGGTAGGGACCAGAACCAGAGAGGTTCGCAGCCTAGCCGTCCAGCTATCACTGGTATTCAGTCTTACGATTATCCGCTTCGTCCTTTGTACCCAATTATTATGTCTCATGTAAAATGTTTTATCAGGTCCTCAGCCAGCCAGAGCACCTGCTGGAGGATACACTCATCCTCTTTGCTCTACTTTCCACCGTAGGCACCCAGGACCATGTCGCCGTAATACTGATGCGTGCTTCAAGTGTGGTCTTCCTGGCCATATTATGAAGGACTGCCGTAAGGGCGAGATGGAGGGTACATCGGGACATGCTGATACCAAGCCGCCTCCTACTGCCGGGCGTGTCTACACGACATCTCGAGACCAGGACAACAAGTCTACAGGTACCATCACTGGAATCTTGTATATGTATGGTCGTGCTGCATGTGTTCTTTTCGATACGGGTGCTACTCACTCGGTTATTTCTACTGCTTATGCTAAGAACATTAGGATGCCTCCCTTGCCACTAGAAAATAGGCTTACTATTTCCACGCCTTTGAGGGACTCTGTATTAATCACCCATGTATACAAGAGTCTTCCCCTAGAGTTTGATGATAAGGTTCGACCTATCAACGCACTTCCGCTGGACATGAATGACTTCGACATGATTTTGGGCATGGATTGGCTATCCAAGTATCATGCTACCATAGACTGCCATTCATATCGAGTTATCTTCGGTGATGTCAATGCACCAGAGTACATTCATAATGGGTTCATACCCGGACGGTCTGTACAAGTCATATCCACTCTGCAAGCGCGTGCACTACTGTCACATGGCTGCGAGGGTTATCTAGCTACGGTTCACGACATGGAGGCTGAATCCCCATCGATTCAGGATCAACCAATAGTGTCGGAATTCCAAGACGTGTTTCCAGCAGAACTTCCAGGCATACCACCTGCACGAGAATTGGAATTCAGTATCGAGCTGGTTCCAGGAGCTGAACCAATATCCAAGTCTCCTTATCGCATGGCTCCCGTAGAGCTGAAGGAGCTGAAGAATCAACTGCAAGAACTTCTCGAACGAGGTTTCATTCGATCGAGCGCATCTCCATGGGCGCACCGGTTTTGTTTGTTAAGAAGAAGGACGGCAGTATGCGTCTTTGCATAGACTATCGCGAGCTCAACAAGATTACCATTCGGAATAGATATCCACTGCCACGCATTAACGGTCTGTTTGACCAACTCCAAGGGGCCAAACACTTCTCCAAGATCGATCTTAGGTCAGGCTATCATCAGTTACGAGTCAAGGAGCAGGATATTGCTAAGACTGCCTTTCGTACTCGTTATGGCCACTACGAGTTTGTAGTTATGCCATTTGGTCTGACAAATGCTCCAGCAGTGTTCATAGATCTGATGAACCGAATCTTCCATGAATTTCTGGACAAATTCGTCATTGTTTTCATCGATAACATCCTGATTTTCTCTAAGTCCAAGGAGGAACACGAAGACCATCTTCGTACAATACTACAGATTCTTCGCTAGAAGCAGCTGTATGCTAAATTCTCCAAGTGTGAGTTCTGGTTAGACAAGGTGGCATTCTTAGGTCACATTGTATCAGCAGAAGGAATCACTATGGATCCAGCGAAGGTTGAGGCCATCACTAAGTGGCCGAGGCCGACATCAGCGATGGAAGTCCGCAGTTTCTTAGGCTTAGTTGGCTATTACCGTAGGTTCGTGGAGAACTTTGCCCGCTTAGCACTACCATTGACCAAACTGATGCGGAAAGGGGAGAAATTCGTCTGGACTGAAGATCGAGAGAAGAGCTTTGAAGACCTGAAGCAGAAGCTAGTATCTGCACCTATTCTTACTCTACCATCTGGTACGAGTGGATTTCAAATCTACAGCGATGCATCGGGGAAGGGACTTGGTTGTGTTCTCATGCAACATGGGAAAGTGATCGCGTACGCTTCACGGCAGCTTAAGCCTTATGAAGAGAATTACCCCACGCACGATCTGGAACTTGCTGCAGTCGTGTTTGCATTGAAGATATGGAGACACTACTTATATGGAGAATCATGTGACATTTTCACGGACCACAAGAGCTTGAAGTATATCTTCACTCAACGTGAACTGAACATGAGGCAGAGGAGATGGTTAGAGCTGTTGAAGGATTATGACATTAATCTTCAGTATCATCCCGAAAAGGCAAATGTAGTAGCAGATGCCCTTAGCAGGAAGTCCGGAATGATCAACAGCACTAGAATCGAAGAGGAAATCATAAGAGACTTGGAGCGACTAGACATCGAGATCATGGTACGTGGACAACATGGTTACTGGGCTAATCTTAGGGTAGAACCCGAGTTACTATCTAAGATCAAGGAAGCTCAGAAGGATGACGGAGAAATATGGGCGATAATACAGAATTTGGAGAAGCAGACAGAATTCAGAGTAGATGCAGATGGTATCGTATGGCAGGGCACTAGACTTTGTGTTCCTGATGACCAAGAACTCCGGGAAGCTTTGCTAGCAGAAGCTCATAGCTCCCTATTCTCGATACATCCTGGTTCAACCAAAATGTACCATGACATCAAGTAGTACTTTTGGTGGAGTGGTATGAAGCAGGATGTGGCCACTTACGTCTCCAAATGTCTTACCTGCCAGCAGGTTAAGATCGAGCATCAGCGATCTGGCGGTCTCCTTCAACCGTTAGACATTCCAGAGTGGAAGTGGGATAAAATCACCATGGATTTTGTTACCGGCCTTCCGCCTACCAAAAGGAAGCACGATGCAATTTGGGTTATCGTTGATCGACTTACCAAATCAGCTCATTTCTTACCGATCCGCAAGGAAGATCCGGTAAGTAAACTCGCAGATACGTACAGACGAGAGATCATGAGACTACACGGTGCACCATCCAGCATCGTCTCAGACAGAGATCCTCGATTCACTTCGTGCTTTTGGAAAAGTCTGCAGAAAGCTTGGGGTACACAACTTAAGCTTAGCACGGCCTTTCATCCTCAAACGGACGGACAGTTGGAGCGAACCATTCAGACATTGGAAGATATGTTGAGGTCATGTGCGTTGGAATGGACGGGTGATTGGGACGAATACATCTGTTTGGTGGAGTTTGCGTACAACAACAGCTGGCACGCGAGCATCAAGTGTGCCCCATTTGAGATGTTGTATGGCAGAAAGTGTCGCGCCCCAATCTGCTGGGATCAGGTTGGCGAGCGAACACTCGAAGGACCAGAAATCATAGAGATGACAAACGAGAAGATCGCAGTAGCTAGACAAAAGATTCAGGAGGCACGGTCACGTCAAAAGAGTTACGCCGACAAGCATCGTAGGGATTTACACTTTAACGTAGGAGATCACGTCTTCCTTAAGGTTTCGCCGGCACGTGGTGTTAGACGCTTCGGGATTAAAGGGAAGCTCAGTCCTCGTTTCATCGGACCGTTTGATATCATTGAACGAGTCGGTGAAGTATCTTACCGATTGGCGTTACCTCCGTAGCTTTCGCATGTGCACAATGTGTTTCATGTGTCCTTACTCAGAGGGTACCAATATCATCCCCTTCACATGGTTCAGTATCCACTGGAACAAATTCGTGAAGATCTCACTTTTATAGAAGAACCCGAACGAGTTCTTGACAGGCAAGAACGAGTCATGAGAAAGAAGACGATTCCATTCGTCAAAATTCTATGGAGGGATCATACCGAGCGGGAAGCCACTTGGGAAACAGAGGAGTCTATCCGGACTTCTTACCCTCATTTCATATTTTGAATTCGGGTATGTTCTTCTTTTTCAGTTTACCTTATCTATAATTCGGGGACGAATTATTCTTTTTAGGGGGGAAGAGTTGTAAAACCCGCATGCTTTTACCATGCATAGTACCTTAAGTTCGTACGTACTAGTTAAAAACTTTCCTAATATAGCATGATTACGATTACGTATTAGGAGTTTATGTATTACGTACGTGTTAGAACACGATAAGTATTTTATATGAACGATCACGTAATAATTATTTAGCAATAATTAATCACGAACATACGATCACGAATCACGAGCGTAATTAAAACACGAGATATTATTAATTACGTATATATATTTAGTACGAGCGTAATTAAATATATAGGGGTAGGATATTTATGTAACGAGAACTTTTAAAACACGAACTAAATTAAACGTAAACGTGTACGAAATTACAAGACACGAAACGAGGTACGGGACCCCCACAAGGGAGTCCCTACCCGCGGCCAACATAGGGACAATGGGCCAAGCCCATTATCAATTTTACTAAAAGGAAGGGATTAGTAATTTCACTACTCAAATTATTTTTACAGAAGAATTTCAAGAAAACCTAAAATCCCTTTCCTCCTTCTCTTTGTGTGCCGCCACCTACAAACCACCATAAGGGGGTGAGTTTGATCTTGGATCTTGTTATTTTAGTGTTTGTTCGTGTTTGTTCTTCACCCTTTTGATCCACGAATACGGTAAAACCTTTTTACTTGTTTTCTTTTTAATTAATCTTTTATTAATTAAGAACACATGATGTTTTTCATAAAAACACATTAATTAAACCTAGATCTAACATGTTTTGGTCATTAATTAATCAAAGGGGTGGATCTAAGGGGTGTTTGTTTTGGGCCGCAGGAACAACCGACCCCAAGGGGGCTCGGTTTGTTTTAGCCGACCACCACCAAGACCTTTTTGGTCTTGGTTGGTGCGTATGGGTCCCACGGCAGCAAGGGGGTACCCCGAATTGGTTCGGGGTACGGTGTTTGTTCAGATCCGGTGCATGTTTTTAAGCCTAGATCCGGATCATGATTATGTTAGTTGTTTATGTTATAAACTTATGTTAAGAATTAAATTAATAAGGATGTATTAATTTAATAACATGACTTAGGTTAACTAATAAACATGAATTATTTTAACCTAAGTATTTTTATTATTAAGACTTATAATTAATTAATTATTTTAAAAACCATGGATATAATTAATTAATTAAACATGACTTAGGTTATATTATTAGTATTTAATAATACATATTTTAACCTAAGTATTTAATATATTTAATTAAAATATGTCATACTTTAATTAAATATTATAACCTATAGTTTAATTAAATTACATGAAATAATTATTAAACTATATAATATATCATATGACTTAGAAAATAATCATGAAAACACTTAGGCTTATTTACTTAGCTTATTTAACCAGCTTATTTCTAATTATGGAAACTTTCTATTTTTAGAAACTTAATTAAATAAGGCAGCTATTTTATTTATGGAAACCAGCTATTTTTAGAAACTTATTTATTTAAAGCAGCTAAGCTATTTATGGAAACTTATTTAATTAAGGCAACTAATCTATTTATGGAAACTTTCTATTTTTAGAAACTTATCTATTTTAAACAGTAAATCTATTTTTGGAAACTTTCTATTTTTGGAAACTTTCTATTTTTGTAAACTTTCTATTTTTGTTAACTTTCTATTTTTGGAAACTTTCTATTTTTGGAAACTTTCTATTTTAGGAAACCTGCTATTTTTGAAAGTTACTTATTATTACACAGTAAGTATAATAACACATGAAATATCAGAAATACTTAATCAGATTAAACATAATATAAGATTTAACACAGTTTAAGGCTTTAAACAAGTGTAAATAGTAAGAACACATAAAATAAGCTAAGACATGATATAAAACCAGCTATGTATGTAGTAAGCAGATAATTATTTCATGTACGTATTTATGTAGCACTAGTGTTTCGGAAGTAGGATTCTCGCAGTTCATCGTTCTCGTTTACTGGACATAAGGTACGGATTCCCGTCCTTTCAGTATGGACATTCTTTCCTTATTAGGATTTCCCCGTATGCAGCCAACTGTTTTCCCGTAGTATAAGTATGAGTTTGATTGCTTATGTTTTAAATATGATTACCTATAGCCATATACACGCATGACCAGTTTCACCTAGTTATGGAGGTACCATAACCATAACATTAGAGGCACTGATGTTATGACTTCACCACGGCGGAGTGATTGCTCGTGGCGTCCCTTTAGTTTTTGGCCATTTATTTATATTTATCATGTGGGGCGTATGGGTGCATCCTAGTTACACGTTTTTATTCAGGATTACATGGTGAATGTGGTATGTGCCTTGCATCCTTCACAAGGAGTTGATCCCTCCTACCCATAAAACCAGTATATTAATTAGAGGCAGCCCCTCTAATTTGCATGATGAGGTCACCCCTCCAATTATTCATGCACGATGGATATTCATGACCTATATTGGCTAAATGGTAAAATTATGACAAACAGTTTTTATAAGATAAACATAAGACTTTCAAACTATAAAACCAGTTTTATTAAGACTTAACCAGGTTACTCGGGACTTAGTTTCTTCCGCTGTTATTATGTTATATGTTTATCCTATTCATGCTTTATTGTACATCCGTGCACTGAGCGTATTGCTCAGCCGTTTTCCTTTTCTATGTTCCCAAAACGGCAGGTACTCAGGGACGCTCGTAGACACTAAGAGTACGTGCATATGGACTGGAAGCTGTCTAGCCTTCTTTACATTATGCATTTCCTTTCTTTATGATACTTATGCTTTGGACATTGTTTCGTCCTTATTCCTTACTATACTATGTTTGTGTGTGATGAGCTTTACTTTTGGACTACCGATGTTTGATTCCGGTATTTTCCTTTATATGGTCAAGTAATGTTTAGACATTTTACCTTGTATGATTTGATGACACGCCATAATTGCTGTGATATTTCCATTTCCAAAATGGGGTGTTACATTACAAATCTTATCAAATTTGGTAATAAACATGCCTAATCAAATCTTTGGCCACGTCACTTGAATAGTCAATCTCCAGCTGTGTTGTCTTCATCTTTTCCAAAACTTCTTTGGACATGGGATACTGACCATCTACAAGAAGATACTCAACAAACTTTGTAGAGCTCAAGTAGTACACACCAGCAGCTGAATAAAACGCCATTGAAAACCACTGATATCATCTTCAAGATCCTTCCAAACAGTAGGATCTTCTTCTTTTGGTCCACACATTCTCTTGAATGTTGACAAAAGTTTTATTCCATTGACTGAAGTAGGAGCTTCAGTCTCATACTTGGCCTCCAACAACCTCCAAAGGTCTACCAAGTCTTCTCTATCCATACTTGCAAAGAGAGATATAAGAGTAGTAAATGTGTGTACCTCTTTCCCATACCTGTCAATCTTCCAAAACCCACTTGCATCTTCTTCATAGCTTATGATAGGGTTTCTGGCATCAATAGGTAACACTTGTACCATATCTGAAGCTTCCATGGGTGAGAGCTTAATGCTCCTTCTTATAACAGCTTCACTGGGATTCAATTTATCCATATCTTTAGGGAACTCCAGTGGAACTCCCTTCTTCAAAGGCCTTGGAACAATCATTGCCTTCTGAATCTCCATCTCTTCTGCAAGTTCTTCTTTCTTTTCATTTGAAAGAAGTCTTAGAGTATTCATTTCCTGCACTTTTGCCCAAATGGGATAAGCCTTGTACTCCAATTCTTGAAAAGATAATCCCTGCAATTTCTTGAAGGTCCATCCAGTTCCATGACATCTGAGTAACATGTAGTAGAGCTCTCTTCTATCCCTCTTCAACAGTGAGAAAACATTGCTAGCCTTGTGTTTCAGAATTACCTTGCAGTCACTTTGAACTCTTAGAAGAATCTCCAATCCCCAAATCTGGTCTGAAATTGTCAAATCTGGATTCTCCATAATCCTATTCTCCCACGCATGGTACATTTGAACAACTTCTGGCATATCAAAGTCTACTTGCAATTTCAACTCTCTAAGCTTCTCCCTTGCCAAGTCATCACCATATTCAAGTCTTTCTGGTTGTTCAATTATCATCACACTTGAATCTGAACTTTCTTCATCACTTCCTTCTTGTTCCTCAGAAGTGACAACAAATGGTGATTCACCAACCTTCTTCATCTCTTGTTCCACAAGTTGTGCAGCCAACCTTGAATCAAACTCTACTTGTGCTGCATCCTTTGGAACTTCTACTTCTACCATGATTCCTTTACCCTTATCTAATGGATCAATGATGGGTAAAGATGATGGTAATACCTGTGACGACACTTCTTTGATGATAGCTGATGACTGGAATACATCAACCATATCTGCAGGTCTGTCAACGCTCAAATTCCTTGTGTCAGCGCCCAAATTACTCTTGTCAGCGCTTGGTGTGTCAGCGTTTAAATTTTGCTTGTCAACGCCCAAATTACTTGTCTCAGCGCCTCTTGTAAATTGCTCCAACATAGCTGTAAAAGACAAGTTTAAATTTGTAGGAGTAACCAGAGATCTATCAAAACCTGGTTGCTTCTTCAATTCAGTGAGGGCTTCAGCAACACCCAAAGATTCTCCATCATGTGAGCCTTTATCACTCACATTAATCTGCTCATCCTCCCCTTTGGAAGATTCCTCCATCCCACGCCTAGTGCTAGCATTCTCCAAAATGACAATCCTTTCCCTCAATTGCTTGAGTTCAAGGCCTTGTGTACTGACAATTTGTACCAGGTCTGCATTTTGCTTTTGCAAGCTAATGCAGACAGCCGTCAATTCCATCAATGTGTATGGTTTCAATCTGCCCTCCTCTAAAATGGGTATTTGACCTCCCAAGTTAGAGTCATGGGGCATGGATGAGGTCTTATAGATGTTAGGACTGTCTTGGCCTGCATCTAAGCCAGAACCAATAGTCCCAGCCTCATCCATAGCACCAACCACACTTGTGGTGGTGGTTCTCTCTGCTACATGGCTAGGACCACTAGAGGAGAACACTCCAGTAGTCCTTGGGCGTTTTTGCAACCTATATTGAGGTGGGGTAGAAGATGATGTGGATTGGGTGGATGTGGGAAGGTTAAGGGGTGTTTAGGTCTGTGAAGGAAATGTGTCAACGTCTGGATTACTTGTGTCAACGCCAACATTTAATGTGTCAGCGTTGAAGGGTTCTTGGTCAATTTCCATGTGTTGAGGTGAAGGCAAAGGTTCTGGTATTGGGTCAAGTTGTGGTTGTGGGTCTGGTTGGGGTTGTGCTGCTGCAATAACAGCAAGCATAGCTGGGGTGAGGGGTAATTCACGGTGAGGGGGTGAGTTCATCTTTGTAAAAATAGCTTTCTTTTGCACAGGGATCTCATAAAAATCATCATGATCCCTTGTGCAGTAATTTTGCACATCAAAAACCATTTGCAAAAATCTGGGATAAGCCAAAGTCATCTTATTCCCTTTGTTTTTACACATGCCATCAAAAATCAGTTTTGAATAATTAAACTTTTGCCCATTTGCAATGCACACAATTACACTAGCAATTGATCTATTAATTTCATTGTGTGCAGTACACTTGGGACTCAAACATTGTCGGATGACATGTATGAGGTACTTCCAGGCTGGGGGAAACTCTTGTTTGTGATATTTGTTTAAAGTACACTCATCAGGGAAAGGATACCCCAAAGCCCGAAGTCCTTGTTATATTTCATTAATGGGGAGGGTGGTTTTACCATCTGCATCATCAAGATGCAAAGCCTGGCGAACCAAGGCTTCAGTAACCACCCAAGTACGCCCATGAACAATAGCTGATAATGTAGTCACATTATTAATTGTTGAGGAACTAACAGTGTTCCAAAACTGTTTAATATGAGTGACAGCGATGAGAGGGGCATGAGAAAGAGCATACCTAATAGGGAATGCATTCAAATACGCCACCATCTGGGTGTATTGTGAAACAGAGTATCATCAGCGTCCAAATAAGCAATCATGTTGTGTTGACTCCTGAATCCCAATACCAAGTCACTTGGTTTAAACTTTGGTGCCATTGTTGAAGAAAGCTGTTTGTGAATTATTGAGAAAGATGAATTATAGGAGAAAATTTGTTAGACAAGAATATGAGGTACCCTGTTTAAAAATAGGAGCCAAATATATAGGAGAGATAGGCACATGTGATTGGTCAAAAATTAGGCAACTATTTTCAAAATATAATGATGAAAATATTGAAAAGAAAATAAGTTATCCTTGTGGATTAATTAAAAGTTATATGCTCCCAAAATTACGGCCCCAAAATTCGTCAAAAATAACAACTGGGTAGGTCCCAATGAGTGTCAACGGTCAAAAATAACCCATCAACGCCCAACGGCTATATTCTTGTCAACGTTTGCCAAAGCCATGTCAGCGTCTAAATTGGTCATAACAACGCTTGGAAAAATACTTGTCAGCGTCCAAAAATAAAAGTAATAAAAATGAAAAAGGACCTTAACAAAGTAATTTATCCTAGTGAAGATAACCTATAAATTGATAATTATTATAGGGCGGTAAGCACTGTCCAGTTATGCACACTTGCGTATGCAAGATAGACATAACAGTCCTCTAGTGTCCATTGCTAACCAAAATTCTTAACAATTAATTTATCTCATAAAATTCCTTGTAACTCCCAGGTAAAACCCATTATAAATCATTCCCAAGTCTCCCAACAGACCACATCCAACTCTAGGCCAAAAATGTCTTGGCAGCATGCATAGTATATCAACTTTGCATGCTACAGTGCCTCATGATTTAGTAAACTAACTCATACTCACCTGTGGACACAATCTAGAATTGTGATAAGAGTATTATAAGAATACCCAAAAGTCCTAAAGGTTCCTAAAACCTCCCCTTAAACTGTGATACATATGTTGCCCAATAATATGCATGAATATAAAAATTTATGTCAAGATAGGAATATAAATATTCCAACCATCATCCATAAACTAAAACATGCTCCAAATGATTCTCCAAGGATCCATAAGCAACTCTGTATCTAATGGTACAATGCTATCAACGTCTGCACACTTAGATCAAAAACCACAAAACTAACATTGTTGCTGACAACGTCACGATAACACTTATCAGTGTTAAGATAACCTTTGTCAGTGTTAGACAAATATAGTGGAAAATCTAACTTCTCAAAAAGACCAGTAACAATGCATATCCTGTACATACTTTTACATTAAGACCCCAAAACACATATTAAGTGAGATTGATCATTCGAATACTTGTTACCAAGTATTGAAATCTTCTAGCATCAAAAGGTTTAGTTAATAAATCAGACACATTTTCTTCTGTGTCAACCCTATCTGGTTGTATTAAACCCTTTTCAAAACACTCTCTTATAAAATGATGTCTAATTTCTATGTGTTTTGTTTTAGAATGATGTACAAGATTTTTAATAATGCATAAAGTACTGTTATTGTCTACAAAAATCTTGGTATGCATGAAATTATACCCATAATCCAACAGCTGGTTCTGAATCTATAAGACTTGTCCACAACAAGCAGCTGTAGCTACATACTCTGCTTCAATGGTAGAATTGGCCACCACTGTTTGTTTCTTGCATTGCTAAGATATCAACCTACTCCCAAGAAACTGACATTCACTAGTTGTGGATTTTCTATCAAATTTATCACCACCATAGTCACTGTCTGAATATGCAATAAGCTCCAATGGTGAATGTTTTGGATACCATAATCCAAGATCTGGATAACATCTGAGGTACCAAAAGATTCTCTTGACAGCATAAAGGTGACACTCTTTGGGAGTCACTTGATGGCGTGCACATGCACACACAGCAAACATAATGTCAGGTCTTGAGGCTGTGAGATACATCAATGAACCAATCATTGATCTATAGTACCTGACATCCACATCTTTTCCATCTCCAACTTTTCCCCAAGGGTGTTCTCTATCCATAGGAGTAGTAGCCCTCTTTTCATGTGGAGAAAAGCCAAACTTCTTCAAGATTTCTGCCACATATTTATCCTGAGAGATGAAGATACCATCTTCTTTCTGCTGAACTTGTAACCCTAGAAAGAATTTCATCTCCCCCATTGCACTCATCTTGAATTTTTGTCTGTCATAAGCTTGGAAAAGTCTTCACTCATCTTTGGATTGGTTGAACCAAAGATGATATCATCCACATAAACCTGAACAAGTAAGACATCCTTACCAGTCTTCTTTGTAAATAATGTCTGGTCTATGGTGCCCCTTTTGAATCCATTTTCCACCAGATAAGTGGACAATGTGCCATACCATGCTCTTGGGGCTTGATGAAGTCCATACATAGCTTTCTTGACTCTATACACCTTGTCTGGATGTTCTGGATCTTCAAAACCAGGAGGCTGCAAGACATGCACCTCATCAACAATTGTGCCATACAGAAAAGCACTCTTCACATCCATTTGATAGACAGTTAAGTCCATGCAGGAAGCATAGGCTAGAAATATCCTTATAGCCTCAATCCTTTCAACTGGTGCAAAGACCTCCTCATAGTCTATCCCTTCCTCTTGTGTATATCCCTGAGCCACTAAACGTGCCTTGTTTCTGACCACAATGCCTCTTTCATCTTTCTTGTTTCTAAGAACCCATCTTGTCCCAATAGGTCTGACATATCTGGGATAATCAACAAGCTCCCAAACATCCTGAATAGCAAATTAGTAAAGCTCATCCTGCATTGCTTCCACCCAACTTGGTTCTTTGAGAGCATCAAAAATCTTCTTGGGTTCCTGTTGTGACAGAAAACAGGCAAACAAACATGCTTGAACAAGAGGGGTATCAACCTTCTTGTGTATATTGGCAATAAATCCTCCAAGACTCTGATGAGATCTTCTAGTCTGAACATGAGACATGACATCCCCAATAATTTGAGAAGAGGGGTGATTCTTCATAGTAGAAGTGAGAACTCCTCCTTCAAAAAGTCTGTTGTCTTCAATCTCATCGTCCATGTTACCAATATCTTCTTTAGACTCTCTTTCATCAATATCTGTATGAACCTCTTCATTTCTACTTAAAGGTTCACCTTGTTCAAAATTGGAAGAGAAAATATGCTCAAAAGAGTTGTCAACGCCTGAACCAAGGTTGTCAGCGTTTGGGTCATCAACGCCTGAAATGGTGTTGTCAACATTTGAGCCATCAACGCATGAATTTGTCCTGTCAGCGCCAGATTTTCGTTTGTCAGCGCCTGAAGGACCATGCATGTTGTTAACTGGTGATACTTGGGGACCACCATTTTCCTTTCCAGCAGCAACAACATCAGCAAAAGCATCTGTCCATATGGGAATAGTGACATACTCAAGTATGGGAGATGACTTGTTTGCTTGTGATTCAACCTCTTCATTGACCTGTGTACCTGAAACATCAACAACTGGTTCTTCCACAACATTTAATGTTACCTTCACAATGTCTGGATTAGTAACAGGGATATAATTCAAAGTCCTAGATAGAGGTTCCAAGTCAAACAACCAATTTGGACCACTTTCAGGATCACAAGGTTTACTCTCTACAAACCTAACATGTACTTTTTCAAGTATATGTTTTTCCTTCTTAAGGTAAACCCTATATCCCTTACTCTGCACTGAATAACCCATGAAATAGCCTTCATCACCTTTAGCACTAAATTTACCTAAGGTATCACTAGTATCCAACACAACTACATGACAGCCAAAAGGTTTAAGAAAACCAATATTAGGTTTCCTTCCCCAAAGTAACTCATAAGGTGTTTTGTTATGTATCTTGTTGACCAATGCTCTATTCTGAACATAACAAGCTGTATTCACAGCCTCAGCCCAAAAAGCTATGGGAAAGTGAGCATCAGCCAACATAGTCCTGGCTGCTTCAATAAGGGTTCTATTCTTTCTCTCAGCAACCCCATTTTGCTATGGGGTTCTGGCAATACTAAACTGCCTAGTAATCCCTTTCTTGGCACAAAAATCATCCAACAGTTTATTTCTAAACTCACCACCATTATCACTTCTAAGCATTTTAACTTCATTACCAGTCTTCTTTTCTATTTGGTTAATAAAGTTAATTAAAGTATCAGCAGTGTCACTTTTCATGGCTAAAAAGAAAGTCCAAGTAAACCTAGAAAAGTCATATGTGATGACAAAGCAGTATGATTTACCATTCAAACTCTCTATATTAGTTGGACCAAACAGATCCATATGCAGCAAGTGAAGTGGTTTAGAACTAGAGTGCACCTGTTTAGACTTAAATGAGACCTTGTGCTGTTTGCCTTTAAGGCATGCAACACAAGAGTGGTCATTGTGGAAAGCCTTTTCAGGCGAACCATCAACCAAGCCAAGTCTCACAAGCCTGTTTATATTTTTAAAGTTAATGTGCCCTAGTCTCCTGTGCCATAGATTACTCTCATCAACTGAAGCTTTAGCATAAAAACATGACATATTATTATTCATCTTAATACTATTAAGATTCACATTATAAATGTCCTTATGCCTAGGTGTTCTATAGTCAATAAATTTCTCATCTGGCATTTTAAAATCCTTGCTCAACACCAAGCATTCAATATCAGTGAAAAGAACCTTATTTTTTTTATCACAAACTTGTGATACACTGAAGAGATTATAATCAAGTTCTTTTACCAGAAACACGTTTTCAAAACGCAAGTTCTTGGTGAGTAGATTTCCTTTGCCTGTGATAGTTCCATATCCGCCTCCAAAGTAAACTTTATCACCATCCTTAATGGGAGTGAAGTTTGTCAGATAATCTTCCTTCTCAGTCATGTGCTTAGAGCATCCACTATCCTAGTAGCCATAATCATTCACCTGTTTTTGAATGCCCTGCACATAAAGAAAACAAATTAGTTTTCTTTGGGAACCCAAGCCTGAGCAGACTTGGATTCATCTGGTTGTTCAATAAGAACAGACTTAGTTCTCATAACAACCCCTTGTTCATCCCTTTTTGGATGAAACACCCAGTTATTTGGTTTTGTGATGACCTTTGAAATATAATTAAATATGTTGTAGGTCATAGAAATCCCATTAGAATTAGGGTTTTGATCTTGCTTAGGTCTCCATGTCAAGCTAGAAGAAGCTTTAGACCTTTTTCCCTGTGGTTGCAAATATTTAGGTTTGGCAACGTTTCTGTCAGCGTTGGATTTGGTCTTGTCAACGCTGAAATTACCCTTATCATCGTTGAACCTAGGGTTTGCTACAGGAACCCATTGCCTATAAGACCATGTATTGGTCTTCTGAAAAGGTCTTTGTCCATGAGTGTTAGACCCTTTAGTGAAGAATGGGGCTGGTCTAACAACTTGTGGACTTTGCTCCACAAAAGTTTTGGGTCTGACAGTGTTTGACCTTTTGTCAGCGTTGACCTTGGAAGCGTTGACACACTTATAGGCTAAATGTGAAAAGCTACCACAAGTGTAACAGGCTTTTCTAGACACAACTCTAGGTCTAGAAGGAAAGAAACCTGTTCCATTATCACTAACTTGGCTTTTTGGTGACCTATTATTCCTATACATTTCTGCATACTTAATGCTAGGTTTTCTAACAGTGTCTGAGCCAAGGTCAACAGTCTTGCCAGTGATTGGGTTTGTTACTTTGATAGGGGTCGACTCATTTGGACTATCACAAAGCATGCCACCCTTGACAAACAAGGTAGGGTTGGCTTTCTTCCATTCATTCAAATCAGTCAACTTTTGCCTATGTTCCTCTACTGGGGTAAGGACTCTTGGTGGAGGAATAAATTCCTCTTCTTGGAGTTCTGATAAACCAGTCCAAGATAGGTCCTTTCTTTGGACACCATAGAAGTCCCCAGCTGGTGGTGGAACACCAGAATACTCTTTCATCCCAATCCCAGTCATGTCCCTAGAATCCCTCTATTTACTAACACATTCTCCTAGGGTTTGTGAGGCCTTATCAAATCTCTGAATTTTAAGGTCTACATTATCCTTATTCTTGATAGCCTCATCTAACTTAGCCTGTAATTCAGCATTGACCCTTTCCATGATGTTTCTAATATCATTACTAGCATTTAAATCATGTTTTAAGATATTTATTTTATCTTTTAGGTCAAGCTCCATTTTCTTATACTCAGAAACTGTCTTTTCAGTTTGAGTGAGAGCAAGTTGATAGTTAGACAACTTGCATCTCTCAGTACTCACATCTCCTAACAATCTTAAAACCTCTTTGTTAAGTCTTTCAGTATTTAAACGACAACCTTTACTACAAAAAGCATCTTCATATACCTCATTGTCTGATGAAGATGAGGAGTGTGCCATGAGAGCATATTGAACATGCTCTTCTTCTTCTATCTCGGCAACCAAAGCTTTATCCTCTTCCTCATCCTTAGCCAAATAGCTCCAGTCCCATCCAATACCATCAATTTCTTGTACTGCCACCATGGCCTTAGGATCCTGAGCCTTAACAATTTCGCTTGAGGGTTTTCCAGCATCAGATCTTCTTGGAGATCTGAATTCTCTCATAAAGTGTCCCATACGATGACAATTGTAACACTCAACCTTGGATTTATCAAATCCAGCAGTGTCCTTTGCATTAAAGGACATCTTCTTCTTGAACCTTCTATTCCATCTGTTTGCTCTTATACTTGCAAGAGCCATGTTCCACTTTATATCCATTTCCTCCAAATGCTCATCACTTATTTGCTCAAGGTCCTCATATGTAATCACTGAACCATTAGGCAATAAAGCAATGTATGCACACATAGTATCCAGATCCAAACCAGCAGGCTTAACTCTTGGTGAGTCAATTTTGTACGTGTCAGCTTTGTAATATGAGGCGTTGACAGGATATGATCCAGCGTTGACACATGTTGATCCAGTAACTGGGTGCATGTATGAATCCTTCTGATCAAATTGGCCTTCACTATGTGAGAAAAGGCCATGTAACTATTGGTGGACTTACTTCCATGATCCAAAAGAGTTTCATTCTCCAACAGCCTTAGTTTGTTGTAAACATCATCAAAAGTAGAACTTTTGTGAGTGTTGTTGGCAATTATAGATCTTGCCTCAATCTTCCATGCATCACCAAGGCTTTTAAGGAAAGTGGCAATAATGTCAACATCACCAATTACTGTCCCCATGAAGGACAGCTTGCTTGTAATGTCAAGAAGTCTGCTTCTCACACTACTTAGCTTCTCATTAATTTGAGCCTTAAAAACAGCATACTCATGTAAGAGTTGCTTCCTTTTCTCTTCCACAGTATCAACATTACCACCATATGTAACTTCAAGGGCTGCCCAAAGGTCTTTTGCAGACTCATAACCTCTATATTTGTGCTGATTTTCTTGCCCCAAAGAGAGTTTAAGAATACTTAGGGTTTTCATATCAACCCTTTTCTTTGCTATGTCATCAGCAGACATAGCTCTACCATCTTCAGGTTTTTCTTTCTTATCTGCTTCAGGACATCCTTGAACAACTGATCTTGTAGCAATGGCATCTGCAATCTTTTGAGCTTTATTGAATGTGTTTCCATATTCAATAATCTCCCAGAGAGTGTAGTCATGGATTTGCAGATATTGCTCAAAGTTGAACTTCCACAGCTCAAAATTATCTGCATCAAGCATGGGAATCTTGATGTTGTGGTTTAAGGAGGAGGAGGTTACTTCTGGAGTGGACATGATGTTTTTAGGGTTTTGTGAAAATTAGGGTTTTGGTGATTTAAGGGTTCTTGTGTTCTTTTTGGATCAAAGTTCTCAACAAGCTCTGATACCACTTGTTGATCCCAAACTTAGATCGATTTAACTTGTGTAAACGAGATTAGATCAAGTTATACACGTAGAGAAACTTTGTTTATGTATAAAGTAATCTAAATGTTATGTAGAATTAACACTTAAACAAGAACACACAAAGGATGTAAAACAAACTTTCACTTGATTGATTGATTCGAACTTGCTTACAATGAAAGTGTTTTAACGTATGAAAAATTTATTATGAAACATAACCTAAAGGTCTTCTTTTATAGACATAAGAAGCCTTGTACAAGAGTCTACGTATCAACTATTCTAGGTAAAGATAATTATAGAAAATACAATGTTGATCCTATCTTTACTAGAAACAAACTAGAAACATAATACGCGTAGACCATGTCTTTCTATCAGTGCTTGTCTTCAACCTATCAACGCTTGACTTCTTTCTGTCAACGCTTGATCTGTCAGCGTTTGTTTTCTTCTTATCAACGCTTGTTTTCCTATTGTCAGCGCTCAAGTGGACTGGCTACATTTTATTCCTAACACTTTGGTTTTCTGAAGAAGCTCATCTTTATAGCGTTCAATGGTCTCACTAGATATAATTAGTGCGGCTTTGCATTCTTCAAAATTTTGAGTGAGCGCTGCGTTTGCCTTCTTTAATTGCTTTTGACTTTTTCTAGTTTCATTGACATCTTTTTGTAAACTAGAAATTAAATTAGCAAGCGCGACACGCTCCTCATCATCATACTCAGTTGCATGTTGATCATCCTCAAACTCATTATTGCACATGTATGATGAATCGGGTGTGGTATTGCTATCAACCTTTTCCGTCATACATGTGTCATTAATGGCGTTGGGTAGCTCACTATGCTCATGAATATAACCAAACACATTATATTCATCAGTGGTGTGTACCTTATCGAGTGGCTCAGTGTCAAAGATAGGGCCATTGTCATCTTCAGTGACGTTGAGAACTTCGTCAACCTTTGCCATGTACGAGTAATGTGCTTCTAATTCTTGGTCGGAGGCTTCATCATCAGTATCATCAAGCATTGCTCCTTCCTCAGCCAACAATTTGACCCCTGCTTCCATATTCTTGCATAACAACATCATCTATTTATGATAGCTAGAGTCCCTAACCCGTTTCGGCTTTCTGCATTCCTTTGCCATATGCCCATAGCCTTGGCAATTATAACACTGAATCCCACTTTGTTGAACCACTTGCGTTCCAACATTTTCCCTATTCCCAGTAGCAGCAGCAATCCTCTGAGTATCATACTTGGTAGTTTGTCGATCATACCTTGCAGAACCCTCAACATGTGTTGGATTATGTCGATCATACCTAGAAGGACTTTCACCACGTCGACGTGTGTCATACCTTGAAGGGTTCTCAACATATTGGTTCTGTGTGTTGGATGATGTTCGAAGATTGTTGTTGGTGGGTTTGAAGATTTTCTTGTAGGTCTTCATAATGAAAGCAATTTGTTGTTTCATTTCCCGATTCTTCTGAGCTTGATCTTCATCACTATCCTCTTCAGATGATGACTCAGATGGTGGTGATGGTGCTTTTGGTTCTTTGCCACGTGATCTTTTGGATGATGAAGACTTGGATGATGTGGAATATCGTGGTGAGGATGATTGAATGGAGTATGACTTTGGAGTACGAGATCGATGATCTTGAGTGGTAGACACTAGAGCAAGTGGATTAGCCGTCTTTGCAACTCGTTCAGCTTGAATTTCATTTGCCTCATGCTGAAATTGTTTCAAGATATCAAAGAGAGTGTGATAGTTTACCTTGTCTAACTGCTTCTGTTGTTTCACCAAAGTAACAAAACGTGTCCACTCTAGTTGAATTTGCTGAAGAAATTGCACATTGACTTGCATGGTGGAGACCTCCAAGTTGTTTCTTGTCATATCGTTCATCATCTTGTAGAATCGTGAATAATAAGACTCAATTGATTCTCCATCCAATGCAGTAAACTTACCAAAATTCCAAAACAAGTTTGTTTTAACATCTTGCTTGTTGAGTGATTCTCCTTGTTGCAAGCGTTCAATAGCCGTCCACATTTCTTGTGCCGTAGGACATGCATCAACCGTGGAATAAATATCATCTCCAATTCCACTTAGAATCATATAGATCACTTCTTTTTATGCATCATACCAAGCATGCTTCTCTGGTGTAAGATCAGATAACGTTTCTTTTCTTGTGGTTGCGGGTATTTCTAGAATAGTGGTTGTGGCTGGTGTATGAGGAACAGTGATATCGGAGAAAACATATGGTCCATTGTTAATACATTGCCTCAATGCATCACCATTAGGTCTTATATCAAGATAGCGAAGAAAACGTGATTTCCATTGAGCATATCGACCGGCCACAAGCATTGGTGGTCTCTCTTTGTTACCCGCCACCATGATGTTGTTGTTTGTCACACGATATTCTGCAGTATAATCCATCTCAATATTCTCTTAAGTGATGAATTGAATGTGGATCTTAAGTTGTTGTGTTGTGATTGTGTTGATGTTGAAATTCCGAAAATTGCGATTTTTTCTCAGTCCGACAAAACGGTAGACCTAAAAAATTTGTAATCACCAAATTGTGAAATCGAGCTAGAAATAGCCTAAAACTAGTATGGAAAAAAATTGAATCTACTTGACGGGAAAATTTTAACTCTTTTTTTAATCTTCGTGTAAACTACGTTCCGGGACTAGTCTAGATAGTGGCTAATTCTAAAAAATACTCTAACAAAATTTAGATGTCCATCGCAATGTCACCCATCGCACTCATTGATCGCACTCTTAGATCGTAGTCCTTGATCGTACTCATAGATCGTACTCTTAGATCGAAGTCCTTGATCGTACTCTATGATCGTACTCTATGATCGCATCCAATGATCGTATCCAATGATCGCATCCAATGATCGTATCCAGTGATCGTATCCAATGATCGTATCCAATGATCGTACTCACTTGATCGGACTCACTTGATCGTATCCACTTGATCGTACTCACTTCATCGTATCCACTTGATCGTACTCACTTGATCGCAGGCTATGATCGTAGGGAGTGATCGTGGGATATGATCGTACTCAGTGATCGTAGTTATGATCGTACTGAGTGATCGTAGGATGTGATCGTGACCTTGGATCGTAAGTAGAAACCCCTAGGGTTTATGCAATCGCAACAATCAGATCGTAACAAGAAAATAGTTCGAGACTTGTAAGCAACAAGAAAAAAGAGATTTTTACCTTGGAATTCGTGTTTCAGTCTAAACCAAAGTAACCAAAATCTTACCACAAGTATGTAGATAATCTAAAGTATGATTTAGAACACGAAACACAACTAAAAACAAGAAAATACTTGAATTCGAGATGATGTTAGGTGTAAATCACACGAACCCAATATAACAACGAATCACAAAAACTACCCCATGGCGATTGATACCAATTGTTGTCCCTTATATTATGTGATGATTAAAGAAGAAAGAAAGGTAGATATGAGATGAATTCTAGAAAGAGAAACAAGACAGAGAAAAGAGAGAGAAGTGTGTAAACTTGGTGAATATTAGATTAGGAGAATTAGAGAAAATGAAACAACCAACCTCTCCTTACATGCAAGGAGAGGTTTATATAGCCTTGCCTACATGTGGCATAATGGGCTATATGATAATGGGTCGGACTTTTCTTTTGGGCTTTGGTTACTTATGAATGAACCTTAGCTTAAAGTTAAGCCCGTAATACACGACTAACCTACTACCTATTACAACATTCTAATATACGATACATAATAAACATATGACCGAGCATTCTTGTTTGACTCAATATTTTGAGGCTAACAACCGGGTTATAGTCTGACATGTGACTATAAGCCATTAATGTTTTGTGACTAGCTCAACCCGAGATAGATTGCTCTACCCGTTATTACGATAAGTTATCTTTAAAGAGACACTCTCCTTTATTTGAAGTTCGAGTTACAGTCTGACATTTAACTGTAAGTCGTATTCATGAGCTTAAAAACATGGAATGTTTTTATGGAAATCTCATGACCAAGAGAATTTTATTTTCTTGTTGTTAAGGATAAGCTATCATCCGTGATAAGCTTTCCTTTCTTTGAGGCACGAGTCACAATCTGAGGTAATTACAAATCATTTAAAGAAAAAGGAAATGACATGTTTTGAAAACATTTGAACTTTCATTCGAGCTTTATGTACACACCCGTGTCGTTATTGATCGACAATTCTAGGCACGTCCATATTATCGAAACTGAAAGACATGCCGAGAAGAATATTTTTGGTATTTTTGAAAGATTTTTTCGTTTTTTATTTTGTTTTTATAGGTTTTATATTTTTGTATTTTGATTTTCAATGTTTTCGAAAATAATCCAAAATAGACCTTTGTACAGCAGAAGAAGGTGATGTCGAATGTACAGAATTGGAACCCTTTGAAGAGATGGATTCAGAATCCGTTGAAGAACCTGCAATGACAGAAGAAGAATTTGCACAAATACTAGTGATAGGAGTAACAAATTCATTTTCTACATTCAGAACACTCGCATTAGTGCTGGAGCAGGTTTCATCAGTTATCTCGACGGGAATCCACTTAAGACCAACTGCCTTGAAGATCCTGCCCGTTGGTTTCCACTGAAGACTAGAGCGAGGAGTAGTGTTCTCTTGCACAACGAAAGGCTTCTTTGGAGAGAAACTAGATCCTGCATTGATCCGTCTTGAAGATTTCTTGTTATTTCTGTTATGTGTGACGGGTGTGAATCTCCTTGTTGTCTTATGGGATTCGGAATTCTTTCTCTGTGAGAAGGCACGAGAGTTTACCTCATAGAGGTATTGCAGAATGCAATGAGCATGGTTTCCATGGTGAATGCCCTTTTGCACGTGGGGCATACATGGAGTTTGGGATTCTCAAAGGTCCTTGTGTACCTAGGTTTTGCTGTCCATTCAGGCACCTTGTTCGATACACGACTACTCATTGGTGGTTGCCAATTCCTAGGTTGCTGGTAAGGGATCCTAGGTTTTGGTTGACTACCATTAGGAGTGTGTGGAACTTTAGCAGTTGGTTGGTTACTAGGTGGTGAATACACAAGGTTTACCTTCTGAATGTTCCCTTTTGGCATACCCTTCCCTAGATTGTTGGTTTGAACAACATCATTTGACCCTTTAGATTCCTTTGTGGGCGTAAATCACATGTTTAGGAGTACTCTTAGGAGTAGTGGAAGGTGCATTCACATGGTTAGGTTTAGCAAGAGTGAGTTTTCTAAATGGTGAGACATAGGGTGATATGGCTGGTTTTGGAACACTTGATTGCCCATCGGTATTAGGAGGTAACCTAGAAACATTAGAAGGCGGTTTCCTAAGATAGATGGCTTTGGTACTTTGTACGCATTGGGTTGTCTAACAACTGATTTTACAACCTTAGGTTCCACAATTTTTCCACCCATCTTTCCAACAAGTTTCTTTAACTCAGCAATCGCGATGTCTTTGTCTTACAACTGAGCTTTCAGATCAGAAATATCCTTATTCTTTTCATTCAATTCACGAAATGATTCAGAGAGTTTTACTTGTAAATTACTGTCATCAGGAACTTTTCCAACTTTGTTTTGCAAAGCAAGTTCAAGAGAATGACAATGTTTCTGAAGAAAATCATATCGGTGTTGAAGAATCGTGAACTCTTTTTGATTAACATTTGTTGAAGGCTCACTGTCACGACATTCGCCTCCTAACTGAGCTTGCAACTGTTCGATTGCTTGTTGCATTTCACTATAAGCTTTATCATACGAAAGTTTGTCATCCTTACATTCATCACATTTTTTGACATATTTATTCCAAAGATCGATGAATTCGTTGTCCTTTTTGATGACATAAGACTCCAGTGTCTCTTTCGTACGATTAAGCTCATTTTGGAGGGTTTCATTGTCAGACACAGAGATGTTTACCACAACGGGGTTACTATCAACACAATCACCATTGTCACTTGCTTTCGAGAGACATGCAAGGTCGCTTTCCAAAACTTTAATTCTATCAAGAGATTCATCATCCTCCTTCGCCAAAGATTTAAAGTCTTCAACAAATTTGGCTAGTTCTTTTAGAAAAGCGTTCTCAAGATTGCTTATCCTTGCGTTAACTTGATTAATGATCGGATTAATCTCGTTGTGAAGAATTTTCTGAACTTCAATCTGAACGGGTGAAGTAAAGTTTCCTCCAGTAATTTCGGAGTTAACAGCATGTTTGAGAATGACAAAGTTATCTTTTAGCTCGTTAAGATATCGCCGTGCAACACTCGGTTTAGGAGGATCATCCGGTAATTCCTCACTCGGTATCAAAAGCATTTCAGTACTCGTTTTAGACCGAACAAAAACAGTTGGAGGATTAACTTTCGGATAATAAATGGGTGTAACTTCTTTATCAAGCTTTTTCATTCTTAAACGAGTCTCTACTGCAAGTTCAGTAGTTTCCTCAGAATCATGCACACTAGGAGGATCATGCTCCTCAGACAAGAGCACACTACCATTATATAGAGTTTGATTTGTGGCCTGAACTTGCATAAGATATTCGGGATTAGGAGGAAGAGGACAACCTAAAGCCATTTTGTAACGGGTGTAATTTATCTCATTCACTTTAGGTGCGAGCATATTTATCGTTTGCATAGTTTGGCCACGTTTTACCAAAAGGTTGTCTAATTCCCTAATCCTATCCTGAGCTTTGCAAAAATCCTCAAGAAGCCCATCTTCTCGAATTTGGAAATCATGTTTCAGCTTTTTCCTTTCTTCTCTTAAATCAGAAACAATATATTTTTCAGTTGAAAGCTGTTTATTAAGAGAGGTTATTTCATCATTCAATTCGCTTATCTTTTTAGCACTACTTAAATGTAAGGCATTTAATTTCTTAGTGATGCATTTTTCTTGATAAATGGATGTAGCATGAGCCTGTTCAACTTCCTTGATTTTAGCATGATGAATCTCAAAACTTTTCTCCCGTTCCTTATATCCCGCAAGCTCAATGGTCAATTTAGCATTAGTTTCTCTAAACTTATTATGAACCAAATTCTCATGAGCAACATCCTTGGCAAGCTTATCAAATAATGATTTATAATACGCACGCGTCTCGTCAGGAAGGGTTGTAGGTTGCGCTACTTGATCTCCACTAAGCTCCACACTAGGCGCATTAGAAATAATATTGCTATTATTCGTTTGAACCCCGTGTGTCTCAGTGGAAGGCTCAAGTGACTCAGTATACTCTTCCTCCTGATTAGACATATTATATAACTCATTATCATTGAGACGTTGGTGTACCTCTGATGCGTGGTGTTGGTAACAAGTTTTAAATTTATAAACACGAATTACCGAAATGACTAAAAACGCACGGGCAAGTATAACCCTTTCGTTTGTGTATAGATTTTATGTGGTAATACCGAGATCGTTCACGGGGATTTGGAAAACCTATGATTATTCTAAAATGAAACTATAATCGTTGATTGTAGCAATTGTTGACAAACAAACAATAAGTAAAAATGATGAGATAAATAATATGATTAAAGGTACACTTGGTAAAGACTAGTTTGAGCATTCGTAATTGTATGATTGTGATGACACGTTAACAAATATGATTATGATAATTAGATGGATAATCCAATCTATTGTTTTCAAAAGCTTTAATCTTCGTCAAGACCTTGGTTAAAGAAAACAAGCATTAGACTCAATCACTCAATTCAAGACTTAATCCAATTTCAACACATTCGATTCACGGTCGTTTCACGAATTTGCTAACACTTATAATTATGTTTCTTGATGATCAAAACTTCTCAAGAAATGATCAATACAAAAGATAGCCAATCATAGACAAACCGGCTATGACTTGTTGATAGAAAATAACCCTTTCGAGCTATGAAATCTTTACCAACAAATTAAGTTTTTATAACAATTGTCACATGAAACATAAATATCAATGGATCATAGGAAAGCTTGATATTGATTTAAACATATATCACAATCACAACCATCACTTCATACTACAAACATCATCCTACCAAGTGTAGAATGAAACTTAGCTACTCATAACAAATGATGAAATAAACTCAGAAATAAATGTATTATAAGTCATAATCAAGAGTCTTACAAAGTGGACACATTTTTGCCTAGACAAATGTTGGAGGCAGCTTCACTCATGATGGAGGCAAATCAACTCCCATTTGATGGTGGCAACTTCACTCTTGCCAGTGGCAAGTTGGATGTATGTTGATGGTGGCAACTTTCATGCTGAATATCTTTATTTGCTCCTTGGAAATACTTGTTCTTGCACCCGAAATTAATCTTCAAAGGCTTGTAACTTATACACGGGTCTTGAACTTGACTAGGATTCTTCGTACTCGTACAATTCTTCACTTTTATGTTGTTTTATACTCCATTCCTGCAATTGGCTACACAAATACTTGAAAACACAATTCGGCACAAATATGCACAAAATTATCATATAATTAACCAATATACATGTACAAAAGTACGGATAACGCTCCTAAAAACATGTTGGATTTAGGCGTTATCAAATCCCCTCACACTTAAGTTTTGCTTTCCCTCAAGCAAGAAGAAAAGAAAATGAAATCCAAAGGTACATGTATCTTTACAAAAATTCGATGCAAGTCTATCAAGTACACGTACAAGATAAAACTCATCGTCTTAAGTTTTTAAGGTTGAAAAATTGAGATATAAAGTCAATACCCATAAAAATCTAGAAAGTCTTTTATTTCTAACTATACTATACTAATAACATATGAATTGAACCAACATGTATCACGACTTAGCACATTGGCTAATCGATACCTTTTATTTCTTCTTCTTCCTTCAACTTCATAACATTATAGCTCATTGGCTATTTATTTGTCTTTTTGACTTTTTTCTTTCTTTTTCTCTTTTTTTTTCTTTTTTCTTGGCTAAAACTCCTAGCCATAGATTAACATACTTACAAAGTTCATGTTGTATTGACAAACATGGAACTTGCAACTTTCTCCTTTTTTTGGATTTTTCTTCTACTTTATATGTGACTTTGACTTGGGTAATTTTGACACAAAAATACATCTCAAATTTTCAAAAATTACCGATTGGATAATTTCTTAATAATATATATACATTGCTTGAAACTTTTTATTTACGAGGGCAAAACAAGAACAAAAGTTTTAAAATAGCCCAAAAATATGGCAATTGATAACTAGGTTTTTACCCAATTAAAAAGTTCGTTTAAGTATGTCTAATCGAATTGAACAACTTTTATGTTTTTATGTGTGACTCAGTTGAACTTTGGTGGAACAAAGATGTGTCGTTGTAGTTTTGAAAATAAAAGGTGCAAAACAATTAAAGTAAAGGTGCAATTAAAATAAATCTAAGTCTCTTTAAAATAAAGTGCAAGTATTTAAAAGTGCGATTAAAACTAAAGGGCAATAAAGTAAATAACGCAAACTTAAATCTAACTAAGGCAAACTTAAAACGCAACTAAAACTAAAACTTAAACTAAGGCAAATAAAGCTTAAAATGAAAAGGCAGAAAACTAAAAACTAAGATTTCCCTATCCGAAATAAACTCCTATTCGGAATAACTGTCACCTATTCGGAATAAATAGCCTTATTCAGAATATACCTTTATGCGGAATAATCTTCTATTCGGAATACTGTCACCATTCGGAATAAAGTCCTACTCGGAACATTTGGTCTATTCGGAAAGAAATGCCTACTCGGAATATGGGTCCTATTCGGAATACTGTCACTATTCGGAATATAAACCCTATTCGGAAAAATCGCTCTATTCGGAATATTCAGAAAGTTCCGAATAGCAATACTTAAAATCCCCTATGCGGAATAAAAAGTTCCGAATAGCAATTTCTTCAAGATCCCTATGCGGAATAAATAAATATTCCGAATAAGAAATCTTTACAAAACCCTCACGCGGAATAAAGCTCCTATGCGGAATATACAAAATTCCGTATAGAGCAAACTAATCACACACCTATTCGGAAAGTTCTGGGCACAGGTCTGGTAAGAACAGTAATAGATCCTAAGAACAAGGAAAGCTAAAAAGGGACGGATCAAATAAAAACACAGCGAAATCAAGCACAAGATTAGATCAAACAAACAAATAAACAACTATTAAGCATAAACAATCAATCCAAAACAATAAAACTAACAAAACTTAATCAAATCAATCAAAACCCACTTAAATAAATCAACAAAAGTAAAGATCATGAACATAAACAAATCAACACAAAGATTAAGAAAGGAAGAATGAGATTAACAAGATAAAGATAAAACTTGACAAGAATTAAAAAGGAAAACTTACTTGAATTAAATGGTAATTAAGTGCAAGACAAGGTAATTAAATTGGACAAGTAAATAAAGGTGCAAGGTAATTTAAAATGGAAGAGCTAATTTGTCAAGTTAGCCAACAAAACAAATGATAACTAATCTAATCTATTTATAGGGGAGGATTAGGAAGCTTCCTCCCCTCCTTCATTTCTTGTTAATTGCGGGTTTAAGTCCTTCTTCTCATCTAATCTTCATTAATTGCGTCATTAGTCATTTTCTTCTCATCTTTCTTTTAAGTTTGGACTTTAAGGACTTGTGGCTCGGGATATCTTTTGAACTCGTCTTTAATTTCTTCAATAAAATAGACTTGAGTTTCTCGGCTTTTGATAAACTTCCGTCTTTTGACTTTTTCTTCGATAAATCTTCAGAATTGGTCTTGGACTTCCGTTCTTTTTCCACTCATGATTTCTCGACTTCGTCTTTCATCTTTTTCTTCAATAAAAGCCGTGAATGCCCGTGAATTCTCGTGTTTTCTCCACTTTACACAATTTCGTCCTAAATTACAACAAAAACACAAACCACGCATAATTCCGACATAAAAGACATAAAATACACGTTTTGGTCCGGTTATTATAGTAATTAAGTGGTAGAAAAGATGGGTGTTTACACACCTATCAAATCCCCTACACTTGACCATTGCAATGTCCTCATGCAATGCATTAGTTACAAAGCATGTTTACACTTTTCATAATAATCAATCCACATTGGCCTTTATTAAAGAGATAGAAAATTATAAAAATGCAAAGCAAAGAAATTAAAAGCATACCTTGGGTTTTGAAAATGTCATGAATAATCATCATCCTCAACTTTTCACTTTCTCCAAACCAAGCTTAAAAACGAGATCATTGTTATTATAAGTTAGTAAACTAGCACGAACTCATGTGGGCCAATTATTAACTTAGACTCCCTTATTCCTATGGGTATCTCTTATATTTTATTATTTGTCTTGAATGATCACGAAGATGCATTGTTTGACTTATTTCGATAATTATTTAGTCTGAAAATAAAGTGCACGATTTAATCAATAGTTAGCTAAAGGACCAAATCTTTTAAAACTGCTTCTCGGGATATCAGAAAGTTCATATCTTGGCATAACTTGGTTCGCGATTTGAGACCTTTCTCGGGCCGATATTTGGCAGCGACTTCATACTTCAAATCTTGAGAGACGTTCATGAAATAATGGTCTTCTCTTCATAATTGGAATTTCTTCACTTGGAATTTTTGAGAGATTCTTCATATATGGACCACGACTTCTTCATTTTTCTCCAATCTTTATTTTGGATTTTGATATACAACGATCCGCCTCCTTTATTGACTTGGATCTATTTATCCTCATACCTTGTTAGGGTCTTTTCGGATATACTTCTCCATGACTTTTGGGAGTTTTGCTTTACGTCGTGTGTCTCGATCCTTCATATTGATTTTCGATAAATGATTCTTCACATCACTTTTGGATCTTTAGCAACAAAACATAGCCCTCATGCCTTGTTAGGGCCTTTTCGGACTCGCCAATCTTCGCGCCCCGCTTCATAAGTTATGCCTTGGCTATGAACTCTCGTCATTACCGAGCAACTTTTAAACGATCTGGGGCTAGAAGCTAAGTAACTTTTCAAATCGTACAACCTTACTTATTAGCAGATAATTTATTAAGCAAGCGGAGGGAGAATAGGCTCATAATTAACTCACATAAATTCACGAAAGAGTACCGACTTATAATTGGCTCTATCATCTCTCGTTCTCCACAGTTTAAAATCTCAAGTAATGAGATTCGTGGATACTTAGCCTATTAAATCAAAGTTTTGGGTTTTCGAGTCGCCTATAGGATCTTGCAAATTCTTAGACTCTTTCAAGTTTAGAAATCGCATCTTAAAGTTCCCTTGATAAACGACTCTCTAGGATCAATTATAGGAACTTGCGAAAAGTTCTTGTTCTTAACCCGTGAGAGTTAAGACTTTCGCTTTTTATAGCTCCCTATATAAAAGCCTAGCAAAACTTGACTTAAACACGTTAAGGATACTAGCTAGAGTAAACTCGGATTGAGTCAAAAGATTCACAACGTTTGAAAATTAAAACCACTTATTAAACATTTATTCTAGCAAAGAAAGAAAATAACTATACAAAAGGGAAAAACTAATAGGCCAAAATAGATCAAAAATTTTGAAAATTGTCGAAAAATTGATTTTCCGGTTAAAATGAGGACAAAAACAAGGAAAAGACCACTTAACTTCGATAGAAGTCCCCCCTACACTTAAGATAAACATTGTCCTCAATGTTTAAGCATGTGGGAGTAAACTCCCCTACACTTAAGACATTGTGCACGTTGTTTAAATCTCGCTAAGGACAAGACAACTAAAGAGATTCCTATTTTAATATTGAGAAAATATAAAAATAGTGAATCGAAAAGAGTTTAGGATAGAACCGGGAAGAAGTAGAACACGGAATCACGGGTCGTCAAGAATCATTAAGAGTGGATCATTGAAGCTCGAATCCCTAATTAAGAAGTGAGGAGAGGAAATAGCAATCCAAAGGGGTCCCCCCTACACTTATGATAAAGAAAGCGAAAAGATAGATGCATGGGTTGCCTCCCAAGAAGCGCTTGGTTTTTGTTAAACGAGTCGTGAGCCTGACTCGTCCTTGATCATCAACGGAAGTAGCATGAAACAAATCCACCAGGATCAAAGACATAGTTTTCATCCATCAATAGGCAAGAGCTTAAGGTGAACAAGGCAAGCCAAAAGAGAAGCGGCAAGGTTCCCTTAAGCAGAGATGGAGCACAGTAGAAGCAAGTATGAAGCGGTGCAAGCATGTCTTCCAAATTTCCAAAGATTTTTCCTTTTATTGCATCAGGTGGATACTGAAATGGCTTAAAGACTTCAATACCGGGATCGAACACCTTTTCCTTCAGGGGAAAATAGCACTCCGGCTCAGCCGAGTGTGAAGAAGATCCGCAAAGAAGCACAACCTCGTCCTCAGAAGTGGGACAAAGATGTGTCAAATCATAAGTGCAACGGATTTCGGTGTCAACCGGTGTCTTCTCCTTGGACAAAATGCTCTTCAAATCCAAAGTAGGATCAAGACGATAATCTTCAAAGTCCAAAGGAGGTGCATCACTCTCATGAGGGAAGTATGTGTTAAGAAATTCAGAGAAATCTTCCTCGAATGAGTAATTGTCCAAAGTAGGATCGAGTGATGGCGGAGGATCTTCATCATGGGAAGAATCGCTCGAGAGAGTATCGGCCTCATCAAAATCATCATATGTAGGCAGCTCGGGATACTCAGAAGTACAATCAAAATCATCCGAATCTGAGCTAGAATTATCATCTTCATAAGCATCAAAGATCGGTGGAGAGTCAAAAATGGGAGAAGCGTCCAAAGTAGGGAGAGAATCATCTACATTATCTTCAAAGAGTGGATTATCAGTGGAAGACTCGAATAGAGGGTTGTCATAGACGGTAAAGTCATCGAGCACATTTATCATATTCACTGATTCTCGGCCTCCAAAAGATCTGCCGGTAAGCTTCCCCATTTTAAAAATTTTAGAATCATCCCCGACTCGTAAGATTAACTCACCTTCGGCCACATCTATTAAAGCACGTCCGGTTCTCAAGAATGGCCGACCAAGTATTAGAGGAATACGAGGGTCCATTTCATAATCAACTACAACAAAATCGACCGGGAAGGTAAATGTGCCAACTTTGATAAACACGTCTTCGGCTATACCAACGGGGTAAGCGAGAGTGCGGTTTGCAAGTTCGAGAGTCATCTTTGTAGGAATGAGATCGGGCAATGATAGTGTTTTCCAAACACTGAGTGGCATAAGATTAATACTAGCCCCGAGATCAGCAAGGGCAGTAAATTCTTCAGTTTTGTTGAATAAGCAAGACAACACAAAACGACCGGGATCTCCAAGTTTTTCCGGAAGTTCTTTAAGAAGGACTGCAGAGCAGTTTTCATTTAAGCGTGTGTTGGCGAGTTCAAGTAACTTCTCCTTCTTGCTAAGCAAGTCCTTGAATGTTTTGACGAATTTCGGCATGTGGCAAAGTGCTTCAACAAGGCTAATGTTGATGGTCATTTTAGATAGCATATCCACATATTTCATTACATTACAATCATTCTTGGTTAGCTCGTTGGTCTTGCCTATGCGAGAAGGGTATGGGATTCTGGGCTGATAAGGATTGGGTGGAGGTGTAGTTGGTGAAGGTTGTGATGTTGAAGGGTCCTTCCGAGATACATCGTTATGACGAGGCGGAGACGGTAATGGTGCACTATTACTAGGTGTAGGAGGAGTAGGAATACATGGTGGTGGAGGAGGTGTAGATGATGGTGGTGGGGTAGATGGAGTGACAAGGGTAGTTCCACTACGCGTAGTTATAGCACTCACATTAGCTCGCGGATTGGTGACGGTATTTGAAGGTAGAGAACCCGAAGAAGAAGGTTGAGCGTCAGGCAAGAAACTAGCCAACAGATTCTTCAATTCAGTTGTTTGAGTGATGAAAGAGGATTGAAGATTATCACGAACCTCAGTTCTGATGTCATTACCTTGTTTCAAGATATCTCCTTTCAAATTAATTATTTGGCTCTGCAGGTTCTTGATTTGCTCACCTTGAGTTCTCATGATTGTGTCAACATCGGGATTAATGGGTGGGTGTTGTTGGGTGGGTGGTTGATAAGGATTAGAAGCACGAGGTGGGATTTGGTTGCTTCTATTGTAGTTGTTGGCGGGATTTTGGTTTTGAGGAGAAAAACCGGGTGAAAGGTAATTGTTAGAACGGTAGCTCAGCAGATTTCTATCCCCTTGTTGTCTAGCGTGGTAATTTTCCGTTGAATAATTACCGAAAGCTGCATACACATTTTCCGGATTTCCTTGTGTAGAAGGACAATCGGTGTATGAGTGAGGACCGCCACATGTTTCACAAGGATTAGCAACCGCTTTAACTTGTTGTTGTTGTTGATTTGAAGCGAGAAGCGTAATACTTTTGCTCATTTCAGCCATCATGCGGGTGAGTTCGGTCATCTCAGGGTTTGCTGATGTAGAAGAAACATTGACTCTCGTGTTGTTTCTAGAAGAAGCAGAAGAATCCCAGTTCTTATGATGAGTAGTCATGTTCTCTATTAACTCTCTACACTCCTCGGGTCTCCTTTTCATGAATGTGCCACCGGCGGCTGCATTAATCGTATCACGATCTCGAAAAGTCAATCCGTTGTAGAAAGTATCGATCAAGGTGACCGGAAGCATGTTGTGGTTTGGACATCGGTCGATCAAGACATTATATCTCTCCCATGCATCAAAAAGAGATTCATCGGGATCTTGCATGAAACCGTTGATCTGATTGCGAAGGCTTGTGACCATGGATGGTGGAAAGTAGCGCGAAAGAAAGCGTTGAGTCATATCATCCCAAGTGTGAATAGAATTCTTCGGGAGACGATCAAACCATTTCTCGGCATGATGTGATAAAGTATGAGGGAAGAGTTGTAGGCGGAGAACATCCATTGTGGCCCCAGTCTGGGTGATTGTAATGAAC
The DNA here is from genome assembly GCA_025667525.1 of Glebionis coronaria. Lineage (NCBI taxonomy): Eukaryota > Viridiplantae > Streptophyta > Magnoliopsida > Asterales > Asteraceae > Glebionis > Glebionis coronaria. The sequence goes on along the minus strand of CM046881.1, from coordinate 21,933,118 downwards.
TTGTCGAGGTGTTTGTTGGCATCATCATCAGGCAATCCTCTAAATGGGTTTGTTTGCACTTGCTGAATCATGTGGTGCTTCAACGAAAACTCAGGAGCGTTGATTTGCATCGGCGCAATCGGTCCTCCTCGTCCAAACATTGTTGGTTGACAAAGTTCCTCCATGGTCCGAAGATCGGGCTGTGGGGGAGCATTGTTGTTATTATTATTATTATTGAGGTGCGGTAGTTGATTATTGTTGTTAACACCTGCCATATCTAAATCTTCTTGAGGCACGGGCTCTTGATAATTAGAAGATCTAGTACGCATACACCTGAAAATGCAAAAGAAAACAAAACCAAACACAAAGACAATATATATACACAATAAAGATAAAATCTTTTTGGATTTTTGATATTTTTAATTTTTATGGTTTTTATGAATTGTATAATTTTTATGATTTTTTGAAATTTTAGTGCAAGAAAAATAACGCTCACAAGTGAACGGATCCCAAAAAGCAACGTGTCTCTCACAAAAAACTGTTGATCTTTACGAAAAGAGCCGGCAGCGGCGCCATTTGATAACTAGGTTTTTACCCAATTAAAAAGTTCGTTTAAGTATGTCTAATCGAATTGAACAACTTTTATGTTTTTATGTGTGACTCAGTTGAACTTTGGTGGAACAAAGATGTGTCGTTGTAGTTTTGAAAATAAAAGGTGCAAAACAATTAAAGTAAAGGTGCAATTAAAATAAATCTAAGTCTCTTTAAAATAAAGTGCAAGTATTTAAAAGTGCGATTAAAACTAAAGGGCAATAAAGTAAATAACGCAAACTTAAATCTAACTAAGGCAAACTTAAAACGCAACTAAAACTAAAACTTAAACTAAGGCAAATAAAGCTTAAAATGAAAAGGCAGAAAACTAAAAACTAAGATTTCCCTATCCGAAATAAACTCCTATTCGGAATAACTGTCACCTATTCGGAATAAATAGCCTTATTCGGAATATACCTTTATGCGGAATAATCTTCTATTCGGAATACTGTCACCATTCGGAATAAAGTCCTACTCGGAACATTTGGTCTATTCGGAAAGAAATGCCTACTCGGAATATGGGTCCTATTCGGAATACTGTCACTATTCGGAATATAAACCCTATTCGGAAAAATCGCTCTATTCGGAATATTCAGAAAGTTCCGAATAGCAATACTTAAAATCCCCTATGCGGAATAAAAAGTTCCGAATAGCAATTTCTTCAAGATCCCTATGCGGAATAAATAAATATTCCGAATAAGAAATCTTTACAAAACCCTCACGCGGAATAAAGCTCCTATGCGGAATATACAAAATTCCGTATAGAGCAAACTAATCACACACCTATTCGGAAAGTTCTGGGCACAGGTCTGGTAAGAACAGTAATAGATCCTAAGAACAAGGAAAGCTAAAAAGGGACGGATCAAATAAAAACACAGCGAAATCAAGCACAAGATTAGATCAAACAAACAAATAAACAACTATTAAGCATAAACAATCAATCCAAAACAATAAAACTAACAAAACTTAATCAAATCAATCAAAACCCACTTAAATAAATCAACAAAAATAAAGATCATGAACATAAACAAATCAACACAAAGATTAAGAAAGGAAGAATGAGATTAACAAGATAAAGATAAAACTTGACAAGAATTAAAAAGGAAAACTTACTTGAATTAAATGGTAATTAAGTGCAAGACAAAGTAATTAAATTGGACAAGTAAATAAAGGTGCAAGGTAATTTAAAATGGAAGAGCTAATTTGTCAAGTTAGCCAACAAAACAAATGATAACTAATCTAATCTATTTATAGGGGACGATTAGGAAGCTTCCTCCCCTCCTTCATTTCTTGTTAATTGCGGGTTTAAGTCCTTCTTCTCATCTAATCTTCATTAATTGCGTCATTAGTCCTTTTCTTCTCATCTTTCTTTTAAGTTTGGACTTTAAGGACTTGTGGCTCGGGATATCTTTTGAACTCGTCTTTAATTTCTTCAATAAAATAGACTTGAGTTTCTCGGCTTTTGATAAACTTCCGTCTTTTGACTTTTTCTTCGATAAATCTTCAGAATTGGTGTTGGACTTCCGTTCTTTTTCCACTCTTGATTTCTCGACTTCGTCTTTCATCTTTTTCTTCAATAAAAGCCGTGAATGCCCGTGAATTCTCGTGTTTTCTCCACTTTACACAATTTCGTCCTAAATTACAACAAAAACACAAACCACGCATAATTCCGACATAAAAGACATAAAATACACGTTTTGGTCCGGTTATTATAGTAATTAAGTGGTAGAAAAGATGGGTGTTTACACACCTATCAGCAATTAAGCATCTTTTTTCTCGATTTCCCTACAACCCCCTCACACTTAAGTTTAGCATTGTCCTCAATGTGATAAAACTGAACAAAAGCAAGGGAATGAGAGAAAAACCAGAATCACGGGCATATCATACAAGAGTCTTGTCTTCGCCTTCAACTTGCGGTACCTACAAAAAAGATAAAACACACAAAAATACGAAAAAAACACTCTATTTTTGGGTTTTTTATAAGTTTTTATAAAAGCGACACATGCTACACCCCCTCACACTTAAGCAAAACATTGGTTAAAATTTGTGGGGTGTAAGCATGAATTTATTTTAAAAAGGAAATTCACACTTAAAAATTTAAAATTAAAAACACACGGGTTGCCTCCCAAGAAGCGCTTATTTTAGTATAGAGTCATCAGCCTGACTCGTACTTCTTTTTATTTTTCTTTATTTTCTTTGAGCGGAAAATGTTCACTCCACTCCTCATGGTATAGTTTAACACGGTGTCCATTAACAATGAAGCTTCCTCCATTCTTGTCATACAATTCAACATAACCGGACGGGTATCCATGTTTTACTATAAAAGGACCGTACCACTTTTGTTAAGCTTGGGGGCTTTGAATTTATAGCGCATATTAAACAAGAGAACTTTATCTCCTTTCTTGAATTCTTTTTGGATTCGAAGTTTCTTGTCGTGATAAGCTTTGGTACGTGCTTTGTACAATTTCGAATTCTCATAAGCTTGGAGTCTTAATTCATCGAGTTCATGCAGTTGCAAGAATCGGTTTTCTCCAGTGATTTTGAGATCAGGATTGCAGCTTCTCAATGCCTAATAAGCACGGTGCTCGATTTCGAAGGGCAAATGGCACGTTTTACCGTACAATAAACGATAAGGTGTTGTGCCAAGTGGTGTCTTATAAGCTGTTCGGAAAGCCCATAGAGCGTCGTCAAGTTTCCTTGACCAAACGGAAGGATTGTCCTTAACCATTTTTTCGAGTATTCGTTTTAAGGCTCTATTGGTATTTTCAACTTGTCCACTCGTTTGTGGATGATACGCGGTTGCAAAGCGATGGGTGACTCCATAACGCTTTAAGATTTTCTCCATTTGTTTGTTGCAAAAATGGGAACCTCGGTCACTAATTAAAGCTTTCGGCATTCCATAGCGAGAGAAAAGCTTTTTCAAAAAATTGATTACGGCTCGTGAATCATTCGTGGGTAAAGCTTCAGCTTCGGCCCATTTGGACACGTAATAAATAGCGACTAAGATATATTCGAACTTATGGGATTTGGGAAAGGGTCCCATGAAATCAATTCCCCATACGTCAAATATTTCGCTAACTTGGATACTGTTTTGAGGCATTTCGTCTCTTCGTGAGAGGCTACCAGTACGTTGGCAAGCATCACAATTTTCGACTAGAGTATAGGCCTCTTTAAAAATTGTTGGCCAATAAAAACCAGCATCGAAGACTTTTTTCGCGGTGGTGGAAGGACCATAATGTCCCCCAGTAGGGCCATGATGACATTCATCAAAGATCTTCCTTGTTTCCGTGCCGTAAACACATCTCCTAATCATGCCATCGGGGCATACTTTGAAAAGATAGGGGTCTTCCCAGAAATAGTGTTTTAGGTCAGAAAAGAATTTACATCGTTGGTGATAGGTTAAACCTTTTCTTAGAATTCTTCCAACGAGGTAATTTGCAAAATCTGCAAACCACGGAGATTCGTCCGTAGAGATTTTCATAAGAGTTTCATCGGGAAAATAATCGTCGATATCTTCATCCCTTAACTCTTCTATGTTTGGATTTTCAAGTCGCGACAAATGATCGGCTGCGACGTTTTCAGCTCCTTTCTTGTTTTGGATTTCGATGTCAAATTCTTGGAGTAGTAAAATCCATCTAATAAGACGCGGCTTAGCCTCTTGTTTTGAGAATAGATATTTCAACGCGGAATGATCGGTGAATACAACCGTTTTCGACAACACGAGATAGGATCGGAATTTGTCGAAAGCAAAGACTACGACAAGTAGTTCTTTCTCGGTGATTGTGTAGTTGAGTTGCGCTATTTAGAGTTTTGCTCGCAAAGTGTATAGGACGGAAATGTTTTCCTTCACGTTGTCCTAATGCGGCTCCTACAGCGAAATCGCTTGCATCACACATAAGTTCAAACGGTCGCGGCCAATCCGGTGAAACCATGATCGGTGCATTTGTTAACTTTTCTTTAAGCTTGTCAAATGCCTTTATGCATTCTTCATTGAAATCAAAGACTATGTCTTTTTCAAGGAGTTTGGTCATTGGTCTAGCGATTTTGGAAAAATCTTTTATGAATCGGCGGTAGAATCCCGCATGACCTAGAAAACTTCTAACGGATTTAACGTTAGTGGGTGGTGGTAATTTGGATATCACTTCGATCTTAGCTTTGTCTACTTCCAATCCGGCTCCGGAGACTTTGTGTCCAAGCACAATTCCTTCAGTCACCATGAAGTGACATTTCTCCCAATTGATCACGAGATGAGCTTGTTTGCATTGGATGAGCATGCGCTCTAGATTGAAAAGGCAAGACTTGAATGAGTTTCCGAAGACTGAGAAATCATCCATGAAAACTTCCATGGATATTTCGATCATGTCTTGAAAGATTGCGATCATACACCTTTGAAAAGTCGCAGGTGCATTGCAAAGACCAAAAGGCATACGCTTATAAGCGAACGCTCCAAAGTGACACGTAAAAGTGGTCTTGTCTTGATCGGATGGTTCGATAGGTATTTGAAAATATCCGGAAAAGCCATCGAGAAAACCAAAGAATTTGTTCCCCGCTAGTCTTTCCAACATTTGGTCCATGAATGGTAGAGGAAAATGATATTTTCGTGTGGCATTATCAATACACACACACCAACCAGTAACGGTTCTTGTAGGAACAAGTTCGTTATTTTCGTTGGTCACAACAGTCATTCCTCCTTTTTTAGGAACGCAATGAATAGGACTAACCCAAGGACTATCTTCTATGGCATAGATGATTCTTGCCTTAAGGAGTTTGATGATTTCGGCTTTTACTATCTCCTTAATGTTTGGGTTAAGTAGACGTTGCCTCTCAATAACGAGTTTGGCATCGTCTTCGAGATTGATCTTATGTTTGCAAAAATTTGGGCTAATACCCAGTATATCGGATGTTTTCCAAGCAAATGCTTCTTTGTGGTTTTTGAGCATAGAAACGAGACGTTTCTTTTGATCTTCCTCGAGCTTGGCTGAGATAATCACCGGAAGGAGTGAATCCTTCTCTAGATAAGCGTACTCGAGATGTTCGGGAAGAGGTTTCAACTCAAGATCCATCGTTGGATCATGAATAGATTTGTGAATTATAAAGTTCGATTTCGAAGGCAAAACTTCAAACGGCTTGTTTTCCTCTTCTTCGAGAGTTACTTCGGAATCAAGGGCCATGAATTCTTCGAATTCACGATCACGATCGATATGGCTAATATTTTCCGAAGTTGTTTGGAATGGTGCGTTGTCATCAAGCGATGCGTCCAACTCTTCTTCCGTTACTTCATCGATAACATCCATGCGGAAGCATGTGTCATCATTGGAATGGGAGTGTTGCATAGCTTTATCGGCTAAGAATGTGACTCGATCGTCACCAATAGGGATGGAAAAAGCACCCAAAACTGATGGAGAAAACCGAAACCCGAACCGATCGGGTCGGGTTCGGATTCGGGTTGACGGGTTTGGATGCGGGTTCGGGTTCGGGTTGGGATATTTTAATTTTCGCGGGTACGGGTTCGGGTTCGGGTTTTAGTAATACCTGCCCCGTTTACCCGTATACATACCCGTTTACCAAGATACATATCGTTTATTGCTATTTTATATAATTTTTAAATATGTGCGAAATAATAGACAAAGATTATTAAACAAATGAAATGCTTATATTAGTTACATTTTGTATGCATTAAAATTTTGTGATCAAGCATATTTTGATTTTGTAACTTTAAATAAAACAATGATTTATTCGATACATTAAATCGCATGATATGATATTCAATTAGTATTCTTCATCTTCTAAAAACTTAAAAAATTATATTAGGGTATTTTGATTGTTTTTCATTGGGTTTTTTTTAACTTTATACGAACAATTATGTCCAACGAAATTTAATTATGGATACCCGATACCCGCGGGTAAAAACCGAAAACCCGTTGGGTAATAGTAATCGGGTACCCGTCGGGTATTGGGGCGGATGCGGGTTTGGATATTATAAACGGGTGCGGGTACGGGTTCAGTAAAACCCAACCCGAACCCGACCCGTTGCCATCCCTAGTCACCAACTCCAAGGTTGAGTTCTTTATTCTTCACACGAATGATAGCATCGGCGGTGTGCAAGAATGGTCGTCCTAAAATGAGTGGGTCTTGATGGTCTTCCTCCATCTCAAGGATTACGAAGTCGGCGGGAAATATGAATTTGCCAACTTGAACAAGCATGTTCTCGGATATCCCAATGGGATATTGGTAGGTGTGGTTAGCCAAACGTATACTCATACTCGTAGGTTTCAAAGTATTATTTGAAAGATTCTTGTATAATGAGTATGGCATAAGATTGATACTTGCGCCTAGATCGGCCAAGGCGTGACATTCGATATTTTTGTTTAGGGTGCATGGTATGAGAAAGCTTCCCGGATCTCCGAGCTTTGGTGGAAGTTTTCTTTGCAAGGCTGTAGAGCATTCTTCATTCAAAAACGCAGCAGAGATTTGCTCCGTCTTACTATGGTTGCTCACAATATCTTAGAGGAATTTCCCATAGTTGGGCATGCCGGTTAAGATATCAACAAGTGGAACTTTGATCTTAACTTCCTTGATCATCTTAAGGAATTTGGCATTACGAGCCTCCATCTTTTCTTTTCGTAGGCATTGAGGATACGGAATTTTTGATTCATACGCCTTCGGTGTGGGTATTGGAATGGGTGTGGTTTGTTTTGGGTTGGAAGGAGGAACGGTTTCTTCCTTCTCGGGCTCATCGACCTAGTCTTCACTTTCATCGGTGAAAGTGGGAGCATTGGTGTTCGGGTTTTGTGGTGGATCATAACTCAGCCCACTTCTTGTGAATACGGCATTCACATGTTCATTACGGGCGAGTGGTGGGCGGTATGGTTTATCCGTAGATGGTTTTGGGTTTGTTTGAGTGTTGCTTGGTAGCGAACCACTTGGTCGATTGGCTAATTGATCGGTGATTCGACCGATTTTGGTTTCGAGATCATTAATGGTTGCGGTGTGGTGTCTTTTTCCTATTTCAACGTTGGCTTTGAGATCGAAGAATTGGTTCTTAATGAACGTGTTTGTCGATTTTTGAGATTCTATGAAAGCTAACAACGTTTTCTCTAGGGTCGACTCTTCGGGTTTCTTTTCGTTTGATGGACCAGAATTATCGTTCTCACGGGGTTGTGAGCTACGATTTTCGTTTTTGGGATACTTACGCCATATGCCGAGATTTCTACCGTAGTAGTTACCTCGATAATCACTTCCTCGGTATCCTCCCCGGCAGCGGCGCCAAAAACTTGATGCGTGGTGTTGGTAACAAGTTTTAAATTTATAAACACGAATTACCGGATTGACTAAAAACGCACGGGCAAGTATAACCCTTTCGTTTGTGTATAGCTTTTATGTGGTAATACCGAGATCGTTCACGGGGATTTGTAAAACCTATGATTATTCTAAAATGAAACTATAATCGTTGATTGTAGCAATTGTTGACAAACAAACAATAAGTAAAAATGATGAGATAAATAATATGATTAAAGGTACACTTGGTAAAGACTAGTTTGAGCATTCGTAATGGTATGATTGTGATGACACGTTAACAAATATGATTATGATAATTAGATGGATAATCCAATCTATTGTTTTCAAAAGCTTTAATCTTCCTCAAGACCTTGGTTAAAGAAAACAAGCATTAGACTCAATCACTCAATTCAAGACTTAATCCAATTTCAACACATTCGATTCACGGTCGTTTCACGAATTTGCTAACACTTATAATTATGTTTCTTGATAATCAAAACTTCTCAAGAAATGATCAATACAAAAGATAGCCAATCATAGACAAACCAGCTATGACTTGTTAATAGAAAATAACCCTTTCAACCTATGAAATCTTTACCAACAAATTAAGTTTTGATAACAATTGTCACATAAAACATAAATATCAATGGATCATGGGAAAGCTTGACATTGATTTAAACATAAATCACAATCACAACCATCACTTCATACTACAAACATCATCTTACCAAGTGTAGAATGAAACTTAGCTACTCATAACAAATGATGAAATAAACTCAGAAATAAATGTATTATAAGTCATAATCAAGAGTCTTACAAAGTGGAAAAATGTTACTAATGGTTAGGGTAATGATCCCTAAGAGTTTCGTGATGATAACTTTGATTATCATACTCAAAAACTGACTTTTCTAGCACCACCTTGTTCAAATCTTGGAATGGGAGTTTGGACAAGGATAAGAGAGTTTATTTGATGTAATAATGAGGAGATACTTGAGTTGTGAAAAGAGATGTTGTTACATGACCCCAAGGGTCTTATTTATAAGCTAGTTGATGGCATGGAGTGAATGCATGACTTGGAGCCAAAGACAAATACTTGGAGCCAAAGCATGTCTAGAAACTTCTTGTGTGGCCTTGCATGAATGTGGACACATTTTTGCCTAGACAAATGTTGGAGGCAGCTTCACTCATGATGGAGGCAAATCAACTCCCATTTGATGGTGGCAACTTCACTCTTGCCAGTGGCAAGTTGGATGTATGTTGATGGTGGCAACTTTCATGCTGAATATCTTTATTTGCTCTTTGGAAATACTTGTTCTTGCACCCGAAATTAATCTTCAAAGGCTTGTAACTTATACACGGGTCTTGAACTTGACTAGGATTCTTCGTACTCGTACAATTCTTCACTTTTATGTTGTTTTATACTCCATTCCTGCAATGGGCTACACAAAGACTTGAAAACACAATCGGGCACAAATATGCACAAAAGTATCATATAATTAACCAATATACATGTAGAAAAGTACGGATAACGCTCCTAAAAACATGTTGGGTTTAGGCGTTATCAACCTCATAGGAACCGTCTGAATCATACACAGGAGCTCTGTCAGGTTGGACTACCGATGTGGATTATTGCTGCGAATTAGCCATCAAGATGGAGTCGGTAGTCACCTCTTCTTCCTCATCATATGCTGCTGCAGATGACATGAGATCAAACTCTTCAGCTAGAAGTGGAATTACTACTTCTTCCTTTTGTGCTATAAGAAGCTGAGACTAGAGATGGGTAGCATTCCTCTTCTTTCTTACATGGCTATCACGATGCTCAAAACCCGCAACATCACTGTCTTGTTGATAAGTTATAGTAGAAGTCGTGTGAAAAACAAGATCTCAATTCGTAGAAAGCGTGTGTTGGAGTGTCAACAAAATCAAACTTTGCCTAATTTTCCAGCCTGACAAAAAATTCCTCAGTCCGACAAAACGGTAAGCCGAAAAAAATTTTGAAACACTAAATTTTGAAATCGAGTTAGAAATAGCCAATAACTAGTAGGGAAAAAGTTTGAAAAAATAAAATTTTTAATGAAAAATAAAACATAAAAAATATGAAATTTGGCATAAAAATTTGAATTTTGGTCCGAAAATTTGAATTTTTGGTCGAAATTTGTTTTCGCATTGCCAAAATTTGAAATTGAAGCTTAAATGACCTAAAAATGGTCTAGGAAAAAATAAATTTTACTATGGTTTTCCCGCCAATTTTTTTTTTTTAATCTTCGTGTAAACTATGTTCCGGGACTAGTCTAGATAGTGGCTAAGTATGAAAAATACTCGAACAAAATATCCATCGGAATACATGTCGGAATGTCCATCGGAATACATACCGGAATGTCTGTCGGAATGTGCTATCGGAATACCTGTCGGAATGTGCTATCGGAATGTCTGTCGGAATGTTCAATCGGAATACCTGTCGGAATGTACTATCGGAATACCTGTCGGAATGTACTATCAGAATAACGATCTGAATGAAGAAACCCTTTTCTGATGGAATTCTGTCGGAATATCCGTCGAAATATAAAACCCTTTTCCGATGAAACCCGTCGGAGTACCAAATTCCCACTTTTCTCGGACAAAACTCAACCAATTCGTGATTTTAAACCAAAGAATGATCAAAACACCCAAAAATTTTGTGTTTTTAGCCAAATTGAATATACCAAATCTCTACTACAACTACTTAGAAGATATATGAATCACGAAACACAAGAAAAACAAGGACAACACCCAAGAGCTATCCACGAATCCCTTGGTGAATGATACCACTTGTAGGACGTAACACACGACTATATAGAACAAGAAATAAAGATGATGAAGAACAAGATTAAAACTAAGAATGGAATATTAGATTAGATGAAGAAAAAAGAGAAAGATACAAGGAGTGTGTTCCTAGTGAGAGAAACTAAGGAGAGTTTCTCTCTCTAACAACAAGAAGGAAGGAAAATACTATGAGAGACACACACACAAATGAGGTTGATGTGAATTTTATACTAAGGCTTACAAGGTTAGGAGGCCTTCCTCATTTGTGTGTTCGGGACTAATTCCCGTTACATACATAAAAATAACATGGAACTCTCGACACCGTTGAATAGCATTTTCCACGAGCTTCGCAACGGTATATTATATGATCATCACTTTAAATACTTCTAACAATCTCCCCCTAAGGGGTGGTCATATAATATGTGACTTCACTTCTTTGACCATCACTTTAAATACTTCTAACAGTTTGGTTAGTATTGCTATTGTTAATGATTGGCCTTTTATCAGTTAAATGTGAATAATGCTTTCTTATATGGTGATTTTAATAAAGATGTGTATATGACTTTTCCCGATGGCTATAAGAGTGAATCTAAAGTGTGTAAATTGAACAAGTCTTTGTATAGTCTAAAGCAAGCCCGAAGGTATTGGAATGCTAAACTTACTACTGCTTTGGCTGAGCATGGCTTTAAACAAAACAAGTTTGATAAAAGTTTGATAACTATTTATAGATCAAGCATAAAGGCGATGTGTTTGTTGCATTGTTTGTTTATGTTGATGATATTGTGATTATTGGTAAAAATGAGGAAGAAATTAATTCTTTTAAACGATTCTTAAAAACTAAGTTTCTTATTTGTGTATGACTCATATATGGAGTTAATTCATGAGTATGGTTTGTTGGCTGCTAGACCTATTGAAATACCTTTTTTTTAAAGTACTTTATTGTTTTATGAAGAGTCTAGTGATGATAAATTCATTGTCAGTTTTACAAGTTATAAAAAATTACTAAAACTGAATTATCTTACTAACAATAGACCGAACATTAGTTATGTTGTTCATTGTTAAGTCAACATATGCATAATCCTTTGCAGTCTCATATGAAGGCTGCTCTTAGGGGTGTTAAGGTATCTTAAAGTATCAACCGCCCTTGGCATTCAATTTGATAAATTTTCTTGTCTTAAACTTAAAAGTTTTTTCTAATGCTGATTGGGCTAAGTGTCCTAAGACTAGGAAGTTTGTAACTGGTTTTTGTGTTTTTATGGGTAAATCTCTTGTATCCTGGAAAAGTAAAAAACAAGCTACAATTTCTAAGAGGTATACTGAGACTGAATATAGAAGTATGGCTTCTACTACGTGTGAGATAATATGGGTAGCTAATCTGTTACATAGTATTAAGTTACCTTGTATGTTTTCTGTTGGGTTATTTTGTGATAACTCTTCAGCCATACAATTGGCAGGTAATCATTTGTTTCATGAAAAATCTAAACATTTTGAGATTGTTGTTCACTTTGTGAGGGAAAAAATTTACGTCGGTGTTATAAAACCTGTTAAGGTTTTAACTGATTTGCAAGTTGCAGATTTGTTTACTAAGTGTTTGGATATTTCTCAAGGTAGATTGTTTTGTGGAAAGTCGGGTGTATTTGATATGTTTGCAGGTAGATTTTAAAGAAAAGTTGTTAGTAGAAAAGCTCTCTAATTATGTTTGAAAGAGGGTATTGGAACTTTAAGGTTCAAATGTGCTCAAACCAAATGTGAAGGACTAAACAAGTCAAGTGGTCAAAGTGATAAATCAAGGGTGTGTTATGCCGATAACAAAAGTGAAGGGGTTAAATGTGCTAATTCTCAGGTTATATAACCTCGACTCATTACTAGGGTTTAGTTAGTTGTTAGTTGTCTTATTAATTCATTTGTGTGTAGTCTTGTTGATTATCTATTGTGTAAAATATTATCAAATTACCAACTCTAGTATCTTGTGTGGTATTGATAAATTGTTATTGATCATCTATGAGTGTTGAGAGTTTCTTGTAGAGAGGTGATTGGTTCAATGTTGTTGGGAGATTTTTTTTGTATTACTATCACTAGTATGAGAACTAATTTTTTATGACATATTCTTTGTTATATTGCATGTTAGTACAACAATCGGTCGAGGTCGAATACAGATCTAAGTGCTTCTCGAAAGGTACTTAGTGTTGGGGTATACTTCGTTCCAACAGGGTAAAGATAATCAAACCTAGCTACGTACCAAAACAATGGTTACAGGATATCTCTTGAAGTCGTGTAATCACTTTCCAAAGAAGATTATTCGACCCTATGCCTGGGTTAACACGAATACCTCCTTGGGATAAAACCAAGAGTTAGTTCTTGATTTAGGCACAAATCAAGAACTCTGTCCGTGTAAGTGTTTCTTGTTTATGTATATGTCCTCATGCAAGTATGATCACTATTTATAATGATCCATTCCTTAAGGAATATAACTCATAGTCAAAGGAATAATAAGGATTAATCGGCCCATTAATCTCATTATTTCCCACATGATTACATAGCAGTTACATAACCAGAATAATGGTCATTAAGTCAATCTTTAACCCCTTATAAAACGGTCAAAGAGGTTACAAAGATAACCCACCACTGATGACTTAGCCGCTGACAAAGCAAAGTCAGCCGCTGACAAGGCAAAGTTAGCCGCTGACAAGGCTAAACTAGCTTTTGACAGGAATCATCAACAACCACTATATGAGTCTTCTAGGGTGGTCAGGAACTAAATGGGTGTACACTCCGTACCTCCAAACCCATTTACAAGTATAACCATGTCCCACAGTTATACTAAATTTCCAACAATCCTCCCCAATTTAGTACAATTCCTTTTGCATGAAAATTAACTTTAACAAAACCAGTGCATAAATGAAAATGTCTTGAGGATTGAATTTCCATCTTAGTACATTACTTCAAATATTCGAGAATCAAGGTGTTCTAAGAATTGAACCCTTCAACTACTTTGAATACCTGAAGATAAAATACACACAAGTTTTCAAACACTTGAAACGCTCCTGACACCATACAAGCCATGTGTCCATATCCAATTCATAAATGTTGTAAGAGCCAAAGTACATGCTCCTTGAGGCGGCGAAACCTCAACACTTACATAGGTGGTTCCTCTTTAGTTCGTGCTCCTGCTTAAGCACTTTTTCAAAGAAATTAACCATTAAGAAGTTTATAACTTCATCCTCCTTTCAGCAGGTACAAGCACATCCTTGGGATGATTCTGAATGTTCAGCTTTCCACATTGAACTCAACTCCAAAGTTTCCTTAGGAGGGAGTTGGGTGTCCTAGCATTCAGTGACTAGTTTGGACTTTAAACCCATCCCTTTAGCAGACTTTATAACCAAGTCTCTAGCCAATCCCTTCGTCAAGTGATCAGCTAAGTTTTGTTGAGACCTCACAAACTCTATTGAAATCACCCCATTCATGATTAACTCACGGATCATGCTATGTCTAACACCTAAGTGTCTAGACTTACCATTGTACATTTGGCTATAAGCCTTAACCAATGTAGCTGCACTATCACAACGGATAGATATGGGTGTCATAGGTTTGACCCATAATGGAATCTCAAGAAGTAAGTTTCTCAACCATTCAACTTCTTTACCAGCAGCTGCTAGAGCCACAAACTCAGATTCCATGGTTGAACCAGTAATGCAAGTTTACTTCTTGGATGCCCAAGAAATTGCACCACCACCAAGAAGGAATACCCAACCACTTGTGGATGAATTATCCTCAGTATTGCTGATCCAACTTGCATTAGTGTAACCTTCCAACACTGAAGAATATCTAGTATAAGAAAGACTATAATCGATAGTTCCTTTCAAATACTTCAGTACCCTTTGAATAGCTTGCCAATGCTGAGTACTAGGATTACTAGTGTACCTACTCAGTTTACCCACTGCAAATGCTATGTCAGGCCTAGTACTAGTCATAGCATACATCAAGCAACCAATCGCCCTAGAATACTCAAGCTGGGAGACAGCTTGACCATTGTTAGGCATTAGTTTCTCACTTGTATCCATAGGTGTACTCACTGGAGTACAATCAAAGTGATTGAATTTCTTCAGGACCTTCTCAATATAATGAGACTAAGAAATTACAATACCATCACTTTCATGTTTAATCCTTATGCCAAGGATAACATCAGCCTTCCCCATGTCTTTCATAGAGAACCTTGATGACAAAAACTCATTGGTTAAGTCAACCTGAACTTGGTCAGTACCAAAGATTAACATGTCACCAACATATAGGCAAATGATGACTCCTTTACCAGATTCATCAAATTTGCTATATACACATTTGTCAGCTTGGTTAAGTAAATAACCATTAGACAAAACCACTTCATCAAACTTTTGATGCCATTGCTTAGGTACCTGTTTGAGTCCATATAAGGCCTTAATCAGTTTATACACCTTACCTTCATGACCAGGCATGATGAAACCTTGAGGTTGGTTCATATAAACCTCCTCATCTAAATCACCATTCAAGAATGTTGTCTTCACATCCATCTGATGAACAATCAGATTGTGAATGCTTGCCAAGGAAATCAACATTCTTATGGTACTTATGCGTGCTACAGGAGCATAAGTATCAAAGTAGTCTATTCTTGACTTTTGTCTAAATCCTTGAATGACTAACCTTGTCTTGAACTTTTCAATAGTTCCTTCTACCTTCATCTTTCTTTTGAAGATCCATTTGCATCCAAGTGGATTGCAACCTGGAGGTAGATCAACCAACACCCAAGTGTTGTTGCCCATGATGGAATCCATCTCATCATTGATTGCTTCTTTCTAGAAAATAACATCTTAGGACTTCATTGCTTCATCAAATATTTTGGGATCATCCTCAACATTAAAGCAATAGTAGTACTGGTCAGAGACCTCATCCCTTGTACCTTCAACTAAGTATAGTTGAAACTCAAGCCCAAAATTCTTCGGAGTCCTGTGCCTTGTGCTTCTTCTAAGCTCAGGCTCATGTTGCTGAACCACAACCTCATCAGTGACCCTTTGAGGTTCCACTGAAGCACCAATGTTCTCAACTCCAGTAGGAGTCCTAAGGCTTGGTCTAGGGACTGATGAGAACCTAGTCTCATCAAAGTTATCATCCCTTGATTCAATAATCGAGTTTATTGAAACTGAATCCTTAGGTTCAATAACATAGAACCTATAAGCCTTGGAATGCTCAGCATATCCAACAAATATGCATTCAATGCCTCTTTCACCCAAGGTTTTCACCTTCGGATTAGGGAGTCTTACAACAGCCATACAACCCCAAACCTTGAGATAGTTCAAGTTTGGTTTCCGTTTAGTCCAGAGTTCATAATGGGTAATCTTGTTCCTTTTGTTAGGTACCATATTTAACAAATAGCAAGCTGTTAACATAGCTTCTCCCCAAAACCCGTGACTCAACCCTAAGTAGAACAACATGGAGTTAACCATCTCTTTTAGTACTCTATTTTTCCTTTCAAATATACCATTTTGTTGTGGAGTATAGGGAGTAGTTGTCTCATGGATGATTCCAACAGACTGAAAGTACAAAGTATCCATGTACTCACCTCCCCTATCAGTCCTAAATCTTTTGATTTTGACTCCTTGTTGTAATTCAACTTCAGTCTTAAATACTTTAAATCTATCTAATGCTTCATCCTTAGTATGTAACAAATAAACATAGCAAAACCTAGAAGCATCATCAATAAATGTTACCAAGTATTTCTTATTCCCTAATGAGGGAGTAGCATGCAAATCACATAGGTCACTATGGATTAGCTCCAAAATTGTAGTTTCACGTTTTACATCTTGAAATGGTTTCTTAGTAATTTTGTTCAGTATGTAAGTCTGACACTTATCAGTGTCCATGTCAAAAGCTGGAATTAACCCATCCTTAGACATATTTTGCATCCTCTTATAGTGGACAGGGCCTAGTCTAGCATGCCATAGTGATGAATCATTCAATTTAGTGGTAGTCATCAGGACAAAATCAACATTTATACTAGAATCAATATTAAGCCTGAGCATTTGATTACTCAAATAGCCAAAACCAATAAACACACTAGATAAAACAAATTTATTAGATTCAATCACTTGTTTATAACCATAATTATTCAAAACACTACTAGAAACCAAGTTCTTTCTAATATTAGGAAAATGCAAAACATTAAACAAAGAAATAATCTTTCCAGAACTAAATTTAAGATCTATACAACCACGTCCATGCACTAGGGCTGTTGACTCATTTCCCATGTGAAGTATAGATCCATCATTCATTGACTCATAAGTCTTGAACCAGGATCTATCTTTACACACATGAACTGTTGCTCCAGATTCAACCCACCACGCCACATCATCATCCTGCACAAAATAAGCTTAAGATACATATGTAACATAATAAATCTGGAGAAATTCATTAAACATATTCTGACCTTTTGTGCCTGATCCATTAACTTTGCTGCCAATGCTAACACCTTTGCAATCCCTTTTAAAGTGTCCAAGTTTCCCACACTTCCAACAAGCCACTGATGACTTCTTCTTATGATTAGCTTTGGTGTTATCATGATGCTTACGTTTGCCCTTGTTGTCATTGTACCTGGTGAAGTTGTTATGCTCCACTATATTGACAACAGATGAACCAGCAACATTGTTGCTCTTTGGCTTATCACTTTCATGCACCCTCAAGGATTCATCCTTCTTATGTTTCAAGGTATGCTTGAAATCTTTCCAAGAAGGAGGTAGTTTGTCAATGACACACGAGACCTGAATGGTCTCATCCATGTTCATTTTATGTTGTGTAAATCTACCAAGTATTTCAAGAAGTTCATTGTATTGTTCCATGACTGGTCTTGAATCAGTCATTTTGTAATTTGTGAAATCACTCACAACACAAGGAACTTCTTACTTGATGCATCCTCAGCTATATATTTGGCTTCCAAGGAATCTCATAGTTCTTTACCAGATTCAAAATTTTGGTAAATATCAAACAAGTAATCAGACATACCATTGAGAATTATGCCGCGACATACATAGTCATCATTCTCCCATTTGCTCCTTTTCCGCATCTCCTCTAAAGTAGCATCATCACCACCATCGGGAATGGGAGTGGTCAGCACGTACACCACGTTCATGGTAGAAATAAGAAAGTGCATCTTCTTTTGCCATCTCCTAAAACCAACCCCTTCAAACTTTTCTAGTTTGGAGAAGTTATCCACCATATGCTTCATTGTCGCCGCCATTGATTATCACAAAATAATCTTCTTTGATTGTTGGGGTTTACTTCGTTCCAACATGGTAAAGATAATCAAACCTAGCTACGTACCAAAAAAATGGTTACCGGATATCTCTTGAAGTCGTGTAATCACTTTCCAAAGAAGATTATTCGACCCTATGCGTAGGTTAACACGAATACCTCCTTGGGATAAAATCAAGAGTTAGATCTTGTTTTAGGCACGAATCAAGAACTCTGTGAGTGTTAGTGTTTCTTGTTTCTGTATATGTCCTCATGCAAGTATGATCACTATTTATAATGATCCCATTCCTTAAGGAATGTAACTCATAGTCAAAGGAATAATGAGGATTAATCGGCCTATTAATCTCATTATTTCCCACATGATTACATAGTGGTTACATGACCAGAATAATGGTCATTAAGTCAAATTTTAACCCCATATGAAACGGTTAAAGAGGTTACAAAGATAACCCACCACTTGATGACTTAGCTGTTGACAAAGCAAAGTCAGCCGCTGACAAGGCAAAGCCAGCCGCTGACAAGGCTAAACTAGCTTCTGACAGGAATCCTCAGCAACCACTATATGAGTCTTCTAGGGTGGTCAGGGACTTAATGGGTGTACACTCCGTACCTCCAAACCCATTTACAAGTATAACCATATCCCACAATTATACTAAATTTCCATCACTTAGATCTCTTGAGTTATGGTAGATCTTGTACTATCAAGAAACGTAGTTGACGATTTCCAGCACAAGTAAAGTATACCGTTAGTCCTTATCGTGGGGACGGGCCCCACGATTAGACTCCGGCGTGAGAGTAAGTATTCATATCGTCCGAGATATATGTATGTATAATGATAAGTGAGAAAAGCGTACCTCGTTTGAAGTGCAAGTGGGTACTATTTGTAGAGGAAAGTATTGGGCCTTTCCTCGTTTATCGGATAGTACTTGGGAGTGGGCCTTTGTGGTCCAAAGGCTCATTTGTATGTTTGTTGTCTAATCGTGACTTGCGGACCGACTTTTTGAGAGCTTGTTCGCAGGAGTCTCGGACGTGTCTGATGGAAGCATGTTCGGCATGGTGTTGCGGCTCCGCTTACTTGGAGCGGACCCGTCTAGAGATTTTGTCATCGTAGTGAGCTTTTGTGTACTTGGATATAGGCACAAGGTTTGGTGTATAATTTTAGGCCTAATAGATCGTATACATGGTATACGTCATCATTGCATTTGAAAAGGTTGATTGTTTGCTGATTTATGTTGTTCTTGATCTTGATTACAATAACTATCATCTTTCCCTAAAGCACCATTGTAGCTAGTTACGCCAATCATATCGAATGTCTTAGAACAACTAACCATTTTAGATTTTGATATTCTAAAAATGACTTTGTACTTTTAATATTGTCTTTGGGCACACGATGCTTCACTACTTTAACAAACATTGATATTGCAGAGATGCTTCAGAATGAGTTTGGTTATTTTGCTACGTCGCAATATCGGACCATAATATAAAACTTTGACTTATGTACTAGATCTCATGGTTTATTTGATTATAAATTAACTGTGGTGTTAATAGTTTCTTGTAAAAGACGTGTTTCCTAGTTTCAAATATGGATGTAAATTGATTTGCACGTATTAACAATTGATCTAGACATTTCAATTCATGCATTATGTATTTGTTTAAAATTTATATCATGATTGTAATAAAATATTTGAGTGTGCAAATCTTTTTTTATATCAATTGTTATATACATCATGACACATTTTTTAATCAAACGCTTAAAACTCGACTGGATACAAGAGTATGAGTTTCTTTAGAACCTAACTCCATATTCTTCCTTTGTGTATATTGTATAAGATAATTATTGTATTTAGTTTTATAATTTGTCATTATAAATGTTTTAGATCTGAATCTCATCATATATTTTTAGTAGAGCTCAAATCACTAGCTATTAATTTATCATTAAAAAAAACTCGTTGATTTAAACTTTTAAAAGTGATGGGACTTTTGATAACTAAGAGGACTTAAAATGCATGACCCTCTTTACTGGCCCAATAGACACATACCCAATAATCTTACGTTCAGATAGTAGGCCCAAACAATAAGGCCTCACGGGATATCAAGATACCATGTCCACATCTTGAAGAAATACGTTGTTGTTTTTATTGATTCGGACAATTCCAGTTCATACAGATTCCTAATCCAAACATAAACATATCAACACGAAACAAAAACTTATCATAAGCACAATGAAGAAATTGTGTGCATTTTATAAAACTAGAAGGTACCCGCGCAATGCGGCGATGAGTATCTAATAACGAATTTTGAGACTAACAAATATTAGTTTCTTACTCATTGTAAAGTTTTAAAAAATCGAATTAAAAAAAACCCACTAAAATTGAAAAAGACTAAAAGTTAATAAAAATATATCAAAATAGATATCGAATTAAAAAGCACAAAATTTTAAAAAGTATAGTGAAATTAGATTATAAAATAATAAATAAATAAAAAGATTTTTCAGTTTAAAAGAAAAAATGTTGTTACAAAAGGTTGTTACAAAAGTTTGTTACAAAAGGTTGATAGAAAATGTTATAATATATAATGTTGATTAATATATCAACAACTTACTAAAAAAGTTTGAATTTTCAGACTTTCTATTTTATGAAAAATTTGATATAGGTAATTCTTCTTTTATTATTGTTTCTGTGTCGGATAGAAAAGAAAAACAAGGACTAAATACAATCAGGGAAACTAAACAAGGAAACCCAAGAAAAAAGAAAATACAATAACGACCCAATAATTCAGGGATCATAATAAAGTAGTAAATCGTTTCCTTCTTTATTCCCCCTCAAGTTGGAGTATGAAGGTCACAAATACCCAACTTGGCAAGAAGAAGTTGCAATTGTCGTGACCCCAAAGCTTTGGTGAATAAGTCTGCTACTTGAAGCTTTGTATTAATGTATAACGGCTCTATTTCTTTAGACTCAACCCGCTCTCTTACGAAATAACAATCCATTTCTACATGCTTCGTTCGTTCGTGAAAAACTGGATTGTTGGCAATGTGTTTGACCGCTAAGTTATCACAGAAAATGGAGGTCGGGCCCGTTTGGTGAATACCCAGGTCTTGTAAGAGCCAACGCATCCATAAAATCTCACTCACTGTGGTGGCCATGGCCCTATACTCAGCTTCAGCGGAAGATCGTGATACCACAGATTGCTTCTTTGATTTCCAAGAAACCGGGGCCCCTCCGATCAATAACATGTAACCGGTCCTAGATCTTTTGGTGTCTAGACATCCAAGCCAATCCGAATCAGAGTATGCTATAAGATTCGTGCCTCCCGTTTTAGGGAGGAGAATACCTTGCCCTGGTGTAGCCTTCAAATACCTCAGAAACCTCGTGATTGCATTCATATGATTCTGACGAGGATCTGCCACAAACTGACTTAGAAGATTTACTGAGTGTGCAATATCGGGTCTAGTTGCTTGTAGGTAAAGTAATCTCCCTACCAGACGACGGTATTGACCGGCGTCCACCCGTTCTTCTTCATCTCCCTTGCTAAGCTTCAAGTTTCGTTCCGTTGGAAATGCACTAGGCCGACAACCTAGCATCCCGCTATCTTCTAATATGTCAAGAATGTACTTCCTTTGGCTAAGGACCAACCCTTCCTGGGTCCGTGCTACTTCAATGCCCCAGAAATATTTTAGAACCCCGAGATCCTTTATGCTAAAACTCTGGTTGAGAAATGTCTTGGTTTCTTTTATCTTTTTGGCGTCATTTCCTACAACAATAACGTCGTCAACATATATGAGAGCAGCCACGAAGACATCTCCGTCTCTAAAGATGAAAAGGGAATGATCCGCCTTTGATTGCTTGAAGCTAACTTCAAGTAGGGCCGAAGTAAACTTTTGATACCAGTTTCTAGATGCTTGTTTCAGACCATAAAGTGATTTTCTAAGCCGGCAGACTTTATTTTCTTTTCCCTTCTCAAAACCTTGAGGAATCTTCATGTACACCTCCTCGTTCAAATCTCCATGTAAGAAAGCGTTGTTGACATCAAGTTGATGAATTATCCAACTTTTCTTGACAGCTATAGCAAGTAGCGTCCGAACCGTTACTAATTTTGCCACTGGGGCGAACGTGTCGTGAAAGTCAATGCCTTCCATTTGAGTGCAGCCTTTCGCTACCAATCTGATCTTGTATCTTTCCAATTCTCCACTTGGTTTGTATTTCACTTTGTACACCCATTTAGAATCTATGGTGCGTTTTCCTTCAGGCAGTTCCTCAAGGATCCAAGTTCCATTTAATTCAAGAGCCTTTATTTCACTCTTCATGACCTCCCTCCAATTCTTGTCCTGCATAGCTTGATTAAAAGTTTTTGGCTCATCGTTTGCGCTGATGGTCGTTAGAAATGCTTTATGAGACTTAGAGAATTTATCATAAGAAATATAATTTGCCATGGAGTGTACCACTGAGGAGTCTTGATTGGTAGTGGGTAATCCATGGTCGATAGATGGTGGAAGCTTCACTTCGTAACCATCAAGTCGCTTTGATCGAGTTTGTTCTCTTTTCTCTCGTGTTGGCCCGTTATCATTAGTTTGAGTACTGGGCTGAGGCTCTTCCTGAGGCATACCATGGTTTTGCATGGAGTTGGTACCGTGACTTTCCATTTGAGTTTCTATGTGTTCATTTTCTTCTTGCATGTGTTCATTTTCTTCATGCGAGCTACTGTCTTCACCATGCACTTCATTTGTTTCCATATTTTGGCCATGAATGGAATCTTGGTTATCACTTTGGTTTTCTTCATAATACCAAGGTGTGTATTCGAAGATTCCTGGTTCTTCTTGGTTGTCAAAATCCTTTGTCATTTCACTTGGGAAAATATTTTCAACGAATCTAACATCTCTTGATATGATGATTTTATTTTTGTTGGCATCGAAAATCTTGAAACCTTTGGTCCCTTGAGGGTAACCTAAAAATACCCCTGGCTTCCCCCTTTCCTCGAACTTGTCCCCATCAGTTTCGGTGTTTCGATAATACGCGAGACACCCAAAAACCTTCATGTTTTCATAATCTGGTCTTTGATTAAAGACAACTTCGTAAGGTGTTTTGTTCCCAATAGTTTTTGAGGGTAATCGGTTGATGATATACGCGGCAGTTAAAATACACTCACCCCAAAATCTAGAAGATAACTTTGCTTCAAACTTTAAGGCTCTGGCCGTTTCAAGTAAATGACGATGTTTCCGTTCCACCACACCATTTTGTTGTGGTGTGTGTGGACAAGTGGTCTCAAGTAAAATCCCTTGTTCAGTGTAGAAGCTAGTCATGCGGTTTGAGGTGAAGTCACCGCCATTATCACACCGAATGCGTTTGACAGTTTTTTCAAACTGGGTTTGAACAAACTTATGAAACCCAATTAGACAGTCACTTGCTTGATGTTTGTGTTTCAAAAGAAAGACCCACACCGAGCGACTATAATCGTCAACAATGGTTAAAAAATAATTTGCTCGAGTGAGTGACGGAGTTCGGTATTTTCCCCATATATCACAGTGCAAGAGTTCAAAACAATCCTTAGTTTTAATAGAACTAACAGGGAAAGGTAACCTGGTATGTTTGGCTTTAGCACACGAATCGCAGATCTTGTTATCATTCTTCAAGGAATCATTCTTAATAAAATCAATACCAGTAAGTTTATCACTTGAGGCATGCCCCAAACGTTTGTGCCAAACATCATTTGTAGCCATCATTTCCTTCCTCTCGCTCCCCACCATGTCCATCTGATAAAGTCCTTGCTTGCATTTACCCACTCCAATCAATCTCCTTGAACTCAAGTCATGCATAACACAAAACTAAGGAAAAAATGTCACAGCACACTGCAAATCTTTGGCTAATCGGCTAACAGATAAGAGATTGCAAGTAAATCTTGGGACGTGTAAAACATCCTTGATTTGTATTCCTTTGGGTAGAGTGCACGACCCTCTTCCCTTGACAGGTATGAAGGAACCATTGGGTATGATAACCGGCAACTCCTTTGTTGTCTTAAAATCGTCATTAAAACAATTCAATTCATGGGTTATGTGATCGGTGGCACCTGAATCCACAATCCATTTGTTGCTACGATCGATTTTGCCTCCCATATTTGCGATGGGTGAAGTTTCATCTTTGGTTGAAGCATTCTTTGCTGCAAAAATGCCCAAAAATTGTTGGTATTGTTCAATGTTTAAACCCGGTACAGGGCTGTTTTCACTTTCGACAAAGGCTGCCTTAATGATCTGCTTAGTCTGTGAAGTCGAAACATTGTCTCGTCTTGTGTACGCCTGAGAAGCTGCTGCATCCACAACTGTTCTTCTCCTTGGTGCGATTGCTTTCTGCAATTCATTCTTGGTTCCTGTCATGGTGTCGGCTGCAAAGAATGAGAGTCGACTATTAGAGTTTTAGGATATGGTTTGAGGCGATCGAGCGGCGTAATGCCCACTCTGATACCATGAAAAAATTGATATAGGTAATTCTTCTTTTATTATTGTTTCTGTGTCGGATAGAAAAGAAAAACAAGGACTAAATACAATCAGGGAAACTAAACAAGGAAACCCAAGAAAAAAGGAAATACAATAACGACCCAATAACTCAGGGATCATAATAAAGTAGTAAATCTTTTCCTTCTTTAAAAAAAGTCTCAAATGTTTTATATATTAGTATAGATATAGATCGTACCAAAAAATTAGCAAAGTAAATTTGATTCTTTTTAGATACAAAAGATTAAAAATAAAGAAGTTGAAATTGGACCAACTTAAGACAAGGACATGTGACTCACAAATGGTACTACTAAACATTATAAGTGCTTAAAGGACAAAATGAACGATATCTCCCAACACATTTTATCCAAATTAATTCTAATATATCATATCCTCAAATGGGTATCTTAGATTCAAGCATGTTCCTATAAAAAATATGTTTGTTAAATATAAATCGACATGAAATTGAGCTTTAGGATAAAGGTTTTTCTATCTTGTTTTCTGCAAATAATAAGAAAATAAAAAACACAAATATTTTTATAAAAAAAATACATAAAGATAATCATGTGTATATTTTATGTACTTTTAACCTTTTCATCATAAAAATATAAGAAAAAAACCGGCTAAAATAATAATCAAATATACGACATGTGGGTTTCTTTGAGTCGAATCTATTTGAATCGAGGTTCATTCGAATGCGAGCCAAGCAAAATATGAGTAAATTATTATAATTTTTTGTTTGTAATGTTTATAGACATAATGAACCAAATGTATATATATAAATAAAAACCTTGTTCACCTCTATCGGTTGACTCGAACATGAGTTAGTCTAAACGGAATACCCGACTATGTTATATATTCGGATTACTTTAATTGAGTTGAATACCTCGAGTGAGATTATTGATATGAGGAACCTGACCTAAATAGACCTAATTAGATTCAGATTCGAGTCTTGTTCAGATCAAGTTGGGCTTTTTATACCCCTAAGGCATAAATATCTTGTTAGAATGATACTTTTTTATTTACTTTTCAAAATTAAATTGCATCAACTTATATTTTAAGTATTTTTATATATCATATGGTATTTAACGAAAAACTAACTCAATGAAAATACAATACAACACTGTATAAATTCAATCTATTCATATATTGCATATATTATTATATGCTCTTTCGTTCTCATAATTATAGTCTACTCTTTATTTTTACGGTTTTATTTTTGCAACTTTAAGCATAATTCTTTAGTTTATTACTAGTTATAATACCCGTGCACGCACGGGTTATTTTCTAATTTTTTTACTATCTTGTTTTTATTAAATAAAAAATATATGATAATTATAAAAATTAGGATCTAATGTATTATCGTGATGTTTTTTTGTACCATTGGTTGGTTTGTAACGATATATGATTAAGAAAAAGTAATGCGTTTGCCGTCCGTTTACCCTAATCATATGGTTGCTTGCTAAATTTATATGCAAATCTCTCATTTATATATAGAATTAGGTATGTAATTTGTGCACCTAATATCTGTCTATTTTGCATACCCTATCTCTAATGCATTTTTTGTGTATAGATAAGTATATGGTTCCCCTTTAATGTTATTAGAATCAGCTGACGGGGCATGATTTCTTAGGCCGATACCTAAAGTATTAATTTTGTATACATGTAACTACTCTATGTAAATATTGTTTTGTGCAAACTCCCCACCTGCAATTCATTGTGAAGTCTCATTTTTTTTCTTTCCGTTGTGCACATGGAAAATCCTCGCAGATGATAATGAAACATGCCGAAAAGATTTCCTTAGCGAGCTCTAAATTTTGATCAGGCGACAAAGAAAATAAACACATAATTTTTTTTAAGGAAAAGCAAACACATAATGCCATCATAGAATAATGATGCAACTTTAATTAATAAAACATATGCTATATTTAGATGAATAGCTGCTTGTCCACTGTGATCATTTACGGGTTTTTGCTCCATGTGATGATGTCCATCAAACCATGTGGTGATCTCAATATTTATCCTAACTTCCAAGGATGCTATAAAAACCAGAAGCATGTGATAAAAATTGTAGTAAGCTAGATGAAATGATGCAAAGTAAAGCATTCATGCCTATGCTCAGCATTTTGATTGATATTCACATCATTATCAGTTTCTTTCACTTGCAACATACTTTTCAAGACAGTAGTTGGGTCAACACATATCCAAAAAAAGTTATAAGGGCGCAACAACTGAATATTGTTATTGTCTTCTTGTCTATTTAAAAACCGCAACATGCTGATTTTTGTGCAGCTCGACCATTAGCACCTCCACCATCAGGTTGATTAATCTTAATTGCCATTGGCTGCAATTAATTTGACCAAACATGTTGTCAATACAAAACCTAAGCATTTTAAATATAAGATGATTAAGATTTAACTCTTCATCTCAATGTAAATGTAACCATTTCGTACGTTTCAAGTAATCCATCGACAGAAATCAACATGTTTGGTCAAATTAATCAAGCCTTGAACCTCTTTACGTGTACTATAAATTTATATTGATCTTTGGCTACTGGTCTCTGTAGTAGAACCCGTTAATAACCGTGAAACATCATATTCATGTAAGAAAGTGGTGTTACTAAGTAACGAAAAGAAAGGGATACCGTGTCTTAGAGGTCGAGAAATTCAAGATAGTTTATGATCTCATCAATCATTGAAACCTTACTCTATGTCATTCCACCTGCTATATTTGCACAAACAACCTGCTATTTCCAAATCATTATAACGTGGAATGTTTTCTTTTTTCATGGTATGGATGTAAAAAGATGTTCATTGCATGTATTATATGCATACTCGTATAGATGTAACAGATAACAGGATTCAGGAATGAGGTTACTTATAGGTCGCATTGGTATAAACTCGATGTCTTTAATATATACTCGTTCTCAAATCTCAACCACAATAATAATCGAGCTTGCTATTATTAATATGTCACAAATGCTTTTCTGGCTTAATTATCTTGCTTTCTATGCAATAGGCTCGTTGCAGCCATGTTAACCTCAATCTCCTATGCGTTTAGGTAAGTGATCACCAAACACCCCAAAAAGCGTTAATATGTTGTTGTGTCAAACAAATAAGTAGATATACTGTAATTGGCTAATAAGCAAACGATGTAGAAAAATATTTTCTAACAAAATGGGTGAGCATCTAGTACCTATTAAGAAAGAAGAGTGTGGTTCGTCTGACAGCTGTCATGTCTCCGGTAGGCACAAGAACGCCCATTTGAACCATTGCTTGAAGAACATGCACCATATGGCCATTGTGAATATCTGACCTTTTAACAGTAAGAAAGTAATCATCGCAGCAAAGAGAACCATATATACCTTATTAGGATTATTCTCTAGAAAAAGTCTCCAATTTAAGTTTTACTTTACAAAGAAAAAGATAAGTAGATTATGGGGTGTTTGGCATTGCTTAGTAGAAGTTAAATTATCATATTCTCAGCATACCTTTTCCGCGAAGATGGACGGTTATCGTGAATGTTGTTAACTTTAAGTGCAGGTTTTGATTATACCAAACCTCGAGTCATATCAAAATCACTTTTGCCGTTCAAAGGAAAAACATATTAAAATCACTTTCATTTGTTTAGAACCAAATACTGCATTTACTTCTATTGCAACCTGCGTATTCATCCAATGAAGGAACCATAAAGGTTCTCCAAAATACTGAAACCAAAAAATTTATGACTCGTTTTGGTAAAAGCGGTTTTAGTTTCTCACCGACAGTTGTCTGTGCACGACTTAGCATTGCTCTTTCTTTGGAGAACTTTGGGGGAAGAACTGTTGGACCATACTTAGCTTAGATAATCATCTACTGGTGGGACAGAAACTATTTATTGGGTAGAATCAACCTCCAGGTTGGGCTGAAGAAGTTGGTCACATGATGGCTTATCCATCTCAACCAACAAATTGGTACTCCATTCCTTGTCGGGATTAAGCAGAAAATTCTCAGTGTCTGATAGAACCATGCTCGGGCCAATAATTGCATCATTATAGTATATTCCTTATAACTTTGATTTATGCAAATGAAGTAAGAGTAGTGTGACGCATACTTGCAAAATTTTCTGTGCGTGCCAGCTCCTCAACAAAAACCAATAAGCATTTACTGTCAGGTGTGCCGGTTCTCGAGTTAATTCCAAATAATCAAATACCACAACTTCATCCCCTACATCACACATGCCCTTGTTATAATTTACATTCCGGTATAATCATCAATTTACATTCCACATTAGTTTATGAAAATTTTGGAATGAATTCAAGTCAATTACGAAAACAAAAATCTTAGGAAAAAAATAGAATATGAGTTTTGACAACATGAAAAACACCCGAATCAAAGAGTGAAATAATGAACACTAATACTAATAGAGAATGAATAAGTCTTACCTCTTTAGTTTCTTTTTAGCACGAATCCTTCAATAGCATCAATCCGACATAAGTTTTGGTAAACATTACACATTACACACTTAACAGCTCTTTCCAAAAGTGTGATGGCATTGTGCTAACAACTGAATTTCTATACAATCTGAAAATACCTTTCAGTAGACACAAAGTTTTACAATCACGGTGTTCCCACTCAGCCACTTCATCATACAGTCCACTTATAACCCCTAAAACGAACCCAACAGATGTTTACTCCAAACATCAGCAAGAGATTATGAATTAGCATAAGCCGTAAGTTATAGAAAGCCCAAAATTATTATCATGGAGAAACCATACCTAACTGGTTATATAAATTTGAACAAATGATCCGTTTTCCAGTCAGGTAAGTACCAAAGCCTAGATTTCCTACCTTTGGTGAAAATGTACATGTTTGATGAGATACTATGCTAAAGGGCTTTATGAATCC
Organism: Glebionis coronaria; assembly: GCA_025667525.1. Lineage (NCBI taxonomy): Eukaryota > Viridiplantae > Streptophyta > Magnoliopsida > Asterales > Asteraceae > Glebionis > Glebionis coronaria. The sequence goes on along the minus strand of CM046881.1, from coordinate 21,903,820 downwards.
TCAAGGATTTCGATTAGAAAAGGCATTGTCGTAGCCAAATAGGATTAATGATTACATTTTGGAGTAAAAGATAACCAACATTCTGTTTGTATAACAAACCTTTTTTGTGCACTGTGTTCAACTACTGGAGGAAAGAAATTGTGTAATTGAAGAACGGTTTTACTCTCTAATACGCTTGATTTGTAATGACTATCTACAAAAATCCTATTCTTTACCCCCCGAAAACACATTATTTAAGCAGGCCAAATAAGTTAGGCTTGGGATAATTATTGTAGGAGTAATGTTGAATAAATAGACGAAAAATACATATAACACATAGGAATGACCTCAAACACCAATTTTCTTATTTGCATACTAAATGTAGCTTATCAGAAGTATCAACATCGTCTGGCTAATATATGCAATCCCACCACCTATGAATAATACATGTATGACATAAGTTTTCATCCTTAGAATACCTTTCCATGTGAAAGTAATGGAGTATGTTTGTCATAAAGAATAACTGATATGTAACTGATATAAAAATAAGAAAAAATTTCAAGATTGGTCCCTATCGTTTACACCAAACATCAAGTATGGTCCCTATCTCAAACTAAGTCCGCAGATCGTCCCTATCGTTTACACTTTGGATCAAAAATGGTCCCTATCTTGGATGAGAGTTAGTTTTGCTCGTTAAGTGGTATGAGGGGAGGGGTAATTTGGTCCTTTACTCTTTTTTTTTTCTTTTAATATTTTTCTCTCACATATCTCTCTGTCACTTTCTTTCTTTATCACAAAAACCCAGATCTATTATCACCGTTAGATCTTGCCTACAATCATTCAAGATCCGGCCGCCGCCACCATCCACCTCCGTCCTCCTCCACCATCCCAACAATCAAACATTCCAAACAACCCCATCTCATTCACGTCTTCATACCCTTCTTGATTCACTTTTTTCGCTTTATCAGCTCCCCTTTTGAATATTTCGACTCCTAAACAATGACATGGATGGCTTTCTAAGACTGTATGTTTATAATCTAAGTTTTATGAATAGCTGATTGTTAAAATGCAGTAACTCCAAAACTAAATATACAGAACCATTTAAACTCAAGTGAAGACTTTTCAAACATTGAAAATAACACAGTTTTAGATTTGTCTTTTCAATAATAAAGTAGCCAAGAGCATAATATAAAACCATGATCAGATTATGGAGTAACATATTTGTATATTCCATTATAGTTTAAATCATGGCACCATATCTTTTCTACTTACTCAACCCATCTTGGCCAGTAAATATAACTATTCCACCCATCAACAAACACTTAAAACAAGTTCTGAGTAACTGAATAAGACTTTTAAGTTAGCAATGCATACCCATTTCAACTAAACATACTCAACTGATTTTGATTCGATCAGCGAATAACCAAAACGTGACCCAATCTTCGAACAATAAATCTATTAAAACACTCATAATAACAGATCCACGTGCTGCTGTGGTAACCCGAACACACCCTTTGCGTTATAATCAGAACCAAACACTCTCGTGTGGTGTTTCGCTGTTGTCTCGAACACACCCTTTTTTCTTGAAACGCCCTATGTAGCTTCTTCACCGCCACAATGTTTATACATATTAAACCTTTATAAACAATCCCAAAAGCCCCCTTTGACGGCTTGCCACTCTTTGACGACGCCGCCGTAGCAGCCGCCACCTTTACCTTCTTAGCTGACGGCGGCGCGTTTGGGTCCTTCTTAGGCCTACCCTTCCTCTTTTCAACTCAGATCCAGATTCAGCAACAGCAGCTTGGTTCGGGGTTGCAGCTTGGATGGGGGTGGCACTCGGATCTTTAGCTTTTGCTGGAGTTTGGATGAAAATGAAAAACTGGTTCTGATATTGATGTTTGTCCAAAAGGAATTTGGTGATTGGTTAATTCATTTGTTATTTGTCTACCCATGATATCACAGATTCGTTTGTTATTTGGTGATAGTAGATTTTTCTCAAGAAACGAAAAGATAAGATAGGAAAATGAAAATGAATAGTAGATTTTAATATCACAGATCTATTTGTCTGTTATCTATCATTTTTCATTTTGTTAATGAAAATGAAAAGACAAAAATACCCCTCTATTTCTAAAAGTTAATAGCCAAAACTAACTCCCATCTAAGATAGGGACTATTTTTGATCCAAAGTGTAAACGATAGGGACGATCTGCGGACTTAGTTTGAGATAGGGACCATACTTGATGTTTGGAGTAAACGATAGGGACTAATTTTGAAATTTTTTCTAAAAATAATACTAATACATAAGCGGAAAAAGTTTCAAATACCTCTTCTTCTGTCCTGTTGATATAGGACAAAACCCTAATGTTTGCAATTGATTAATTGAACTAACATAAATAAATAAAATACGAAATTAACAACACCTTTTAAATCAAAATCGTACATCCTAACAAAAACACTCAATCAAAACAAAATTTTAATTAATCTCAATTAAGGTTTGTAATTGATTAATTGAACTGACCTCCTTTGTGATGGTTTGGATGAGCTCATTTGTGTTGTTATCATCAGCCTATTTTATGGTTTTGGATTAGATCCAAATTCATCTTCAGACGGATGGTGGTTGATACTTGATGTTGTGGTGGTGTTCAGACCCGGATGGTGGTTGATATTTTAGTAGTTTGATGACTCTGTTTGTTTTTTTGGAGATAAAAAGATTTAAAAAGGCGAGATACAACCCTTTAAATTTCTATTGCTGATAGTTTTAACCCTAAAGTTATATAACATTTTACCTGCGTATTTGTAAGTTATTTTCTTTACGTTTTTGACACGTGTAATTTCTATCGGATTTTTTACTTTCAATAAACTTAAATACGAAAATTGGACAATAGTTACTAAATTAAGGAACAATTACACTTTTTAAAGGAATAAATAAAATAATTATTTTTAATTAAGGAAAGAATCTCTTAAAAAAGTCCTTACTTTGCGTTTTGCTTTATAAAGAAAAAGATATAATACTTGATGCGTAATATATTAATAATTTGAGTTTTAAATGTATTTTCATCAACAATTATATAACAGAAAAATATTAGTAAAAATAAACATTGAACTATAATTATGAAACAGGAAAGTAACACAAATAATAATCGTTACATTAAAATTAAACAAAATTGACTTTGAAAAAATCAATCTGAATACTTATTTTAACAAAGATCTACTCTCTCACTGTCCCATAATTATAGTCCACCAATAAAAGCACGTATTTTAATAAAAATATCACTTTTTAGCTTTCTATATCTTATTTTAACACAATAATAATTTTATTTTTAATTAATTAATTTATAATTTCTTTATTATTTAGAGTAATATTTTTAAATGAGGATAATATGATAAATTTAATTTATATCTTTTATCTATTTTTAAATGTAAATTATTAATTTGAGACGTTTGAAAATAGTATACTGAACTATGATTATGGTTAGTTTAAAAAAAAAGAAAAAAAAAAAAACTATGATTATGGGACTGAAAAAATATTATTTAAGAGAGTGTGACTTATTTCATTTGAGTGCAAAGAATCCATTGCCCATAATTTTAAAGTAGATAAGAAGCATGATAAAACATGAGTTAAGTTAAGAGATCAATAGGACCCCTCTACCATTATTAGTATTATTTTTATTTTATATATTAGTATTTTTTTAATTTATTTTTATCAAGTCCATTTTATTATATATATGTAACTTAACGATATTACTAACATTCTAGTTATCTAAAGTTGTTCAAAAAAAAAGTTATCTAAAGAATAAATTAACCATATCGACACGTTTAGTAACATAGATAAAACTATTAGACTTCCCACATCAACGATCATCTTTAACTTTTAAAAATTTTCATCATCACATTTTTCTTTCTCTAAGGATTTACAAATAATTCGTTTCTACATCAAAACAATTTACATTATAAAAAATATACTTCACAAAAATATTTGTTGGATCGAATGAAGTCCCCTCTCTCCAACGACCAAATCGTCAAATCGACCAAATCGTCAAATCAAGAACGACCTAGTCCAACCATGTTCAACTACACAGTCGACCATCTCAAATGCGACCAGCCTTATATTGCCTAAATGTTGCAAATCATGTCCATTTTGATACATATGGGCAATTTTTGATACTTTTAAAAAAAATGGAACAGTTTTTTGTCTATTATTTATTATTAATGACGTAAACGGACGCATATTTAAAACTAAATATGCTTAATAGACGTACTTGTAAAATACTAATTAGAATATTCGGCGAATATATTTTATCTAATTTTTATCCTCTTCTTTCAAACAATTATTTTTATTTTTTAATTATTTATTTTTATATATTTTTTTTCCTTTTTATCTTGCGTCCGTTGAGCCCGCTCGTTTCGCCACCTCTACGATACATATTCCATTTTGTAATCGAGGTAATAACGATTATGTTACTACTATGTTGTCTTAGATTGAAACGTTACTATCGTGAAGCAATGGCTCACCACTTTATGAAAGAAAGTAACTTTGGATGTTAGTAATAATAATACTCAAGTTCAAAAGCATGTAAGCAAATGAAGTATCTTATTCACAAGTCTTGGGGATTGATGACATGATATATTATTATCACCCAAGGTGGGCTCTTTTTTTTTGTTTTTAAGCGTTAACATGTGACACTACTATTTTCTTAAAACCAATGATCTAAAACCTGATTTTGTAATTGACTCGATTGAGTTATCGGATCACGATTTAACCGATTTAACCAACGATTTAATCGGATTTTGAGGTCAAAATCAGTGTCAAAACCTTCGACCATATCACAGTTCAACCGGTCAGATCAACCCGAGTGTTAAAACACTGCTTAAAACAGTGCGATAACAATTTGTTACTCAAAGCTATTATAGTTAACTTCAAATATGATTTAGCAAATACGTTTGTCATGGAGTTTATATAAAATTATATAGTAGAAGTTAAAACAATACTCTTACAATTCTTTTGTTTTTTTTTATTATCTATATTCTTTTATATCGCAATTTAGTTGTTCAATACTAAAAATAAATAAAAAGTTTGATCAAATTTATTATATTACTTTTATTTAAAAAAAATTATTATTATAAAATTTAAAATTTTTTAATTATAATAATTAATTAGGTAAGAATAAAATCAAAAAATAATATATAATAATTTTTTTAATTATATAAATTTTAATTGAAAAAATAATAATTTGAAACAAATAGAGTATTAAAAAAGATGAGTTAAGTTAGTAGATTTAACTCCCCTAAGATTTGAATTTATAAGTCATTTACCTTCATCAATTTAAAAAACAAAACAACAATGCCTTCATCAATTAAAAAAACAAAACAACAATGGCAAAACTTTTGTAAGATGATAGTAAATGGTCGTCGTATCACATCAATTTCTTTGTCAAATAGTCACTTAAATATAGAATTATAGTACAATCAAAATTCAAAAGCATGATTATGAATGATTGTAAATTGGTCATGAAACCACTAAAGTTAACTGACCAACTATTTAAAGAAGTGATATATGCATCCACAAGAGGCCTAAACATAGTCTAAACTCTCACTCCCTCCGTCTCATAATTATAATGTAGCAACAAAAAAACACACGATTTAAAAAAAATAAAATTTGTATAACTTTTTTCTTTTACTTTTTGCGTAAAAACAATTTTACATTTAATTAATTATTAAAAACTTATTTAAAATTTGTAATTATCATTTTAAATGAGGGTAATAAAATAAAATTAATTTAAATTTTTTATTTACATTTATAAGTAAACAGTTATTTAAAACAATTCAAAATAAAACATGAACTAAAATTATAAAAAAGTAGGTATCTTTGATCCCTCTAATTAAAGGATAACTTCATTAAAAAGAAAGAGTTTAAAATATGAAAAAAAAAACCTTGAGTAATTTGATAGGTTAAGTTCTCCAATCACAATAAAGATAAATACATGTGAGTCTTTTTTATTTCACTAAAAAGAACTTTTAAAATTTATTTAAATTTTAATTGGTCAACCTAATTAATCAAATTATCATCAACTTAAGAGGATTTTGATCTACAACTACTGATGTACAAAACAAGGAAAATATTATTTGAGGATTTTGATTAATATTGGCTGATAAAGACCAAGGATTATTACAATGGCATGCTCTCACTTTATGTTGAAAAAGGGTTAGTTGTTAGTGTTACCAAAGCATGCCTATTGTATCCACTTAATCATGAACCATATTGATTGGACTTCTTTCTCATCACATTTTACTATTATGGGGTCACTTTTGATCTTATCAAATCTTAATAATCATGATTATGATCCTTAGATCCCCTTATCATTTGACTATGGAAATTTGTTCCTAAAGCAAAACAAAATGTCAACAAAAGCACACAATTAGTAACCAACAAATGTAAACACCTTAAAGCTCTTTATCCATCTTCAACAATTTGACTAACATATTACATGTGTGTTTCAAAGTTTTAGTAATATGTAAAGATTTTATATTTTACCAAAGTTATATTACCTTACATTATATCTAACAAAAATACTCGGTTGAACAGTCAAAATAAATATAAAAGAGAATCAAAATTAGTTTCGATTCAAACTTATATCGAAAGGTTAACGAGGTTGCTAAACATCACATGGGTCTGTTCTTTCGGGGTCACGGTTTTTTCGCCGATGCTTGTTAAAATATGTCATGACCCGTCATAGTTTCTTAGCCGATTTAAACACTAGGAAGATATCTAAAGACGTCGATTTCACAATAAACATAAACCCGAGGGATTAGATTAGCAACTTAATTAAAAAATAACATTTGATACTAGTTGAAAACAACAATATAGGATGTGTACTGTATTTTCGTTTCCAAAAAAAAATGTGGTTATCAGCAAAAGAAGTCAGATTCACTCCAACTCCTCCAAAACTGTAACAATCCCAGCTGGAAAACCCCTTTTCACAATAATTCACACATGCAAAGACAAAACAGTAATTACACTTAGACCCCACTATAATCGCTGTTATCCACTTTGGGTCCTCGTTTTTATTAGTATCGTATGTCAAGATGACATTACAAAATATTGTTATAATAAAAAAAATATATGAATCGGCGAGAACATTCCGACTTTGAGTGTTTTTTTACATCATGCAAGAAATAGTTCCGACAACTCAACTACTTCAGAAGTGCACCAATTGGAATAGACATAGCCGCAACATACGTTTATTTGGTCATTTATGGTGTAGGAAATAAGGGTGTCAATAATTCTGACCCGACCAGAGTATATTTGAGCTGGGTTACTCATGTTCAAATTCTAACTCGGATCAATCGGGTTATCCCGGCTAACCCAAGTTCAAAATCGTATACACAAATTTTGTCTAACTTGGGTTCCGGTCAACCAGATTGACTGAACAAGATTTTTTATTAAAAATAAATTTTATATAATTTCTTTTAAAAAGAGTAATAATTTTCTTATAAATATTTTACCTATATTCGGATTGACTTGAACTTGAATTTGCTCGATCCGAATAGACTCGAACTCGAATAATCCGAGTTGAGATAAAGTCAGGTTCGGATATATTAATTTTAGGTTCGATTTAAATTAAACCTGATTTGAATAACTCAAACCCGACCAACTGGTCCGATTTCCTTCTCTGACACAATGTTGGAAGATAATATTAGAGTTACTTATAAATTTAAAATTAACCTTAAAATATATAGTACGTTACTTAAACTTAGATGCACTCTTTTGTTTAGGCAAAATGAGTTACTAAGTTGATTCCTTAATGTACCAAGTATTTTTATGTTAAAGATACATAGTCATAGACTCATAGCTAGCCCAAATTATTACTTATTTACTTGAATCATTCAATTATTGTTTTCCAAAACAATGATAAAACGGAAATGTATGAGTAAAATTCAAAAAGAAAGTAACTTTTGAGAACAGAAAACAATGTGCAAAAACAAAAATACAACAAGTTGTTGCCCCAAATAACGTAAAAAAGAAAAATTGCTAGAGAAAAAGACAAGCTTGTTTTTACCAAAAGCGTTTAAGAAAGGTAAATATAAAAGGAAGGAAGATGCAATATGAACCGTAGAATCTGAATTACCCGTAACAACTTTGGTATAACGTAAGGGGGTAAAATGAATTTACCCTTTAGGTAAAAAAAAAGGTCAAAGTGGTCCATTTTTAAGTCAAAGATATCCCGTTATGAATTAGCTTCCAAGTTGCCAACCCGTTTATGTGGTCCTATGTTTACTTGAATTACCTCTAATTTAATGACTTTTGCAGTTATGGTGTTTACGTCTAATTTAACATTAAGTTATCCTATTAGTAATAAATTATCATATTTACATAAATTCTGACAACTCTCTTGTTGTTAACCACCTTTGACTATTGTTAAGTAATGCTGATTAAGTGACTACGTCTAAGTTATTAGTAGGGGTGAGCATGGTGCAGGGCGGTGCGGTTTTCGGCAAAAATCACACCGCATCCGCAATTGCGGTTTTTTAAAAATTGTGAATCCGCACCGCGCGGTTTTTGCAGTTTCGGTTTTGCGGGTTTTCTGCGGTTTTTGTGGGTTTTGCGGATTGTAACCGCACCGCACCGCACCACGTCTTATAATTTATAAAATTTATGTGGGTTTTTGTGGTTTTTGGTACACAATGTTGGTATTTTCGGTTATAACAATACATATAACTAGAGAAAACACACACATCACTTAGAATATTGTTGATAATATACACTAGAACCCTTATAACACGCATTAAAAAATCGATTTGTCATTTTTCGAGTTATATAACTAATGCGCGGTGCGGTGCGGATTTTGTGGTGCGGTTTTATGGGTAAAACCGAAACAGCACCGCATTTTACGGTTTTTCTTTTTCTTAAAACCGATCCACCGGTTTTGGCTGTGGTGCGGTTTTTGTGGTGCGATTTTTTGCGGTTTTTGCGGTTTTACGGTTTGCGGTGCGGTTTTTGCTCACCCCTATTTATTAGGGTGTGTTATTCAACTTTAGGCTAAACGGAGTGACATGAGTTTGTATGATGAGTGTGAGGAGTTGTCACTCATACCATAAAACTCACGCATGAGTTGTGGTTTTATTACGTGAGGATCTCACTTAGACGATTTATCATTTTGTGGGCTCATTTTTCTTTCTTTAATTTAATTTAGTTTATTTTATTAGTTTGTAAAGGTGTTGAGTAAAACGTGACGGTGAGTTTCTCACCGTTAGTAAGGTTGAAAAATAAGTTCGGTGAGTGAAAAAAGAAACCTGAAGTGACGAGGAGATTTCCATCTATCATTCCGTCTAGCCTTACATAACATGTTTTCATTTATAGAAACGCCTTTTTTATATATAAAGTGTGTTTGTTAAAATGAGCGATAATAAACAGTAGCAGTGAAAAGTAACTGTAAACAATATCAGTGATCAATATTCGTGAGCAGTAACCTTTATTTGACATAACTTCTTTAACAAGCATTGAAGAAAATTGCATTTCTAAAAACTAGCATCGTTCACTGTTCTTTTATGAGACAGCTAATAGAAATCAACACAATTACCCGCTCTTTTTACTTAACATACACTAAAAACAAACAAAAAATTATTCGGCGCTCTAGAAGACTCTACCGGCACCCGTGTCAAATATAACCCTAATATGATATAAAGTAATTTACTTATAATGATACGCTAGAACTTTGATAGTGGCCATGCAACAATTTCATCGGTCGGCAGGGACGAAGCCATGACCATATATGACTGGATGCACAAAACCTTTTGAACCGTAATTATAAAAGTTAAAATTTGTTTTCTATTTGTAAGTATACTAAATTAATAAGACTATAAACACATTTTCGAATGAACGAGTGCATTTAAGATGTATTTAGAAGGACCAGTTTTTTTCGAAAATTAATACTAAATCAAAAAATCCATAAATGTCACGGGCACTCATAGGACACCTCCTGACTCCGTCCCTGTCGGTCGGTCTCCATCCGACGCGTCCCCTCGCATTGAAAGAAGTCGAGTGGCGTGTCTCTTAACCCTTTTGATTTATTTGGTTTGCTGACATACCAAATAACAAAGAAGAGCTATGTGCAGCATCGAAACTTGAACATTGTTGGTGAAAAGGCAATATTAAAAACAAATTATTTTTGGATGGCGGATATCAACTGCGATGACACTTTTGAATCAAAAATGCATAAAATGATATTACCTCCGTCTCATATTAATAGTACATATTATTATTTTAGGACGTCTCGAATTAATAGTCCAGTTAAAAAATAGATAAGAAATATAAATTAAGTTTACTATATTACCCTCACTTGAGGGTATTATTAAAAACAATAAATAAGTTGTAAATTAAATGGTTAAGGACAAAATTGTCATTGTGTAAAAAGTAAGAGAAAGAAAGCTGAAAAAATGATGTTTTTATTAATATGCATGTTTTTGGTCGGTGGACTATTAATATGGGACGAAGGGAGTACTAACTCTGTCTTAAAGTTATAGTTCATTTTTCTTAAAATTATACAGTAGTTCATTTTTTTTTTTCGAGTTGTCACAAATTAATTGTTCACTTTTAAAAATAGATATAAGATTTAGTTCGAAATTACTACATTATTAAAAACCTTTAATAGAAATTATAATTACAAACTTTAAAATTTTATAAATTAATTAATTAATGATAAAATTATTTTTATATAAAAAGTAAGAGAGAGAAAAATATATATATTTTTTTATCGATATAAAAGAAAGTATAAAATATACACATGCTGCTAAAATTATACAAATTCAAAGAGAAAAATATCTAAACACTTAGATTGTCCTTAATAACATCACATCTTCAGTACCTTTCAATAAACATTTTTACAGGTTAAAACCTTAAAAAGTTAAATTTTTTCACTGGTGAAAAAAGAAAGGTAAATTCCGTAGAATAAATTATACTAGAAGAAAAAGTGGAAAGGAGAGTAAACCGGAGTCTTTTTGGTACATCTCCAACTATTCCGTAAACTCAAAAAATTAAACACATCCACAGTTTTTTTATAAAATTAATTTTATAAAAAAAAAAAAAAAAAAGTTTTTGTGTCAGGCAAGCACACTGGATCACACTGCTTCTGCACCTGCATTTGTTGAATGGAATCTCCTACTTTCTCTCTCACACACTCATTTAAAACACACACACACATTCATTTCCTCTCACTAAATCCCATCACTTCATTTTAATAATCATCAAACAAAAATTAGCTCAAACAACCATAAAAAAAAAGGACAAAATTAAAGTTACTAAGTACTACTACTGTACTAGTACTAAACTAAATTTGGTTCATTGTTTTTCATTTCAACCTTGAATCAATTACACCAATAAAAAATTAAGAAAATCCTACTAATAATAAAAAGAAGAAAAAAATAAATAAATCTATGTACCAAAATTATGTACAACTTATTAGCACCTCTTGTTTCTTTTATCCGGAGGTCTTCTGAAAGCAGTCTCTTTACTTTTGAGCTTTTTTAAAAGATCCTTAAAAACAAGTAGTTGACTAAATGAGCTTATCTAGCCAGAGATCTTTCCGAAAGCAGTCTCTTTACTTTCGAGTTTTTTCGAAAAGTCTACCTCTCATTACAAAACTTCCAACATCTTTAAAATCAAGTAGTTGACTAAATGGGCTTATGGAGTTATGGGCTTATCTAACATCCTTAAAAAAACAATTAAGGATGTTTTTTTAGGAATCTCCATAATCACGCCAGCAGACCAACATAGTGACACATCTTCTCATGATGTAAAATCTGGCTCTCTGTTCTTTGACCAACCTTGCACATTTTCTAGTAAAAGCACAACGTTTGTGAGATGAAGAAGAAGGGTGGCGAATGAATGATGATGATGAAGTGGATGAGCGGCTTCTTGAGATGGATGATTCTTTTTTGGAAAGTTTCCATTTTTCGTCTAGGTAGGTGAAATGTTGTGTTGATGATGATGAGGTTGAAGGTGTGGAAGTGAGTGTGTGTGACGTCATGTTTTAATGGTGGACTGTGAATTTTTTTAAGTTTGTGAAATGGTGGTTATGTGATGAAGATTAGGGGTATTGGGAAAACAGGGGGTGGGTATTTATAATGGAAAAGGAGAGGAGATGAGTGGCAGTGGGTTATCACCTGGGTCTATCCGTCACAGACAAACAACATATGTACACTCTCTCATTTATTTACTTTTTAGTTTCTAAAAAAAATTATATATATATTTTCAATATAACGAAAAATATTTATATAAAAATCACGAATACTTCACATATTTGGCCTAAAACTTATTTATTAACAAATATAATATGTGTAAACAAAGTTACGTTGCAAATACATTAATTAAATCGCGAAAAAACACGAAATAATATAAAAAAAACAAAAAAATTCAAAACCCGGCCGGGTCTCACGAACCGGGTCGACCCGGGTCGCTTCAAACCCGGCGGGTCACACCGGGTTTCAAACCCGGGTCAATTTGACCCTTTTTTCGGCCGGAACCGATTGAACCGACCGGGTCAACGCGGGTTTCAAAACATTGCTTGTTAGTAGGGCTTACCTACCATTGAGCCAATAGTGTGTCGAATCAAAAACCGATTTTGAAATTAACATAAACAAAAACAATAACAAAGAGAATCGCGCAAAACTAAAAACCAAACCAAATAAAACCGAAATAAAAACCTATAAATTGTACAAAATCAAAAACCAGACTAAAAATAATCGGTTCATATTCCATCGATTTGCTTCGATGTGGCTCCGTTTGTTGGTTCAATTAGTTTTTTTCAGCCTTACCTGATAAAGTGTAAGTTGCAATATATGTAACCTATCAAGTTATTCGCGCAAGATATACTTTTTACTTTAGGTTGGGGGAGTGGCACCTCCAAAACCTACCGCTATTTCATCGTCACCTCAGCTTTCTCACTCCTCTCACTAACTCACCAAAAACTCACCTTTCAAGGTTACTAATGAAAAAAACTCCACCTCCACCTCACGTTTCCACTATTACTTTTATTTCATTTATATACATTTAATTATAAACGATACACGCGGGTAAATGAAAACGATGCACGAATGAATCAAAAACAAAAACTTTGATTAAAAACTTAAACAATACACGGGTAAATAAAAACATTACAGCGATATTAAAAACAACACATAAATAAATAAAAACGATTCACGAATAATTTAAATAGGAAAAACCGCGGATAAGTTTTCAAAACCCCCTAACAATGAATATGCTTAAAACGACACATATACTGAGCTTCGTAATCACGGAGAGCGTTATTCATTACATCCTCGTCAGTTGTTCCAATTACCCGTGTATGAGTTGCGTTTTGGTAACATTGAACAAACTTACGCATGTACATCATTAGGGACTTCCATTTCCCGTTTAAGCTATAATACGTTTGTTTCCTTGGATGATCTAAACGACCCTCCATCATTTGTAAAACCACAACCCAAAAACTACTAGAATTTGTTGTATTACCTGGCACGGTATTTTCAGCAACAAAGTTTCAAACGGGACACAACGCTATTTCTTCCTCGGATGTCCATAGTACCGGCGCCATTGGAGAAGTGAAAGAAGATGCTTTATTTGTTTGAGGAAGAATATGTAAAAGAAATATAGAAGTAAAATGAGGATTTTATAGAAAAAAGATGGGAGAAAAGTAATTCATTCGGTGGGATAAAAATGAGTGGGGTCCAGTTATTATGTAAATCGAAGTGAGAAACCTACCGTTGGTGGGGTTTTTTTTATGGGATACGCAACCGACGTGTGGGTTTTAGGTGACTTTTTGGTGAGGTTCATTGTAACCCACGCGTGGGGTTTTGTTACATCAACCTCACTCGTGGATTTTTTGCACCATTCCCCCCAGCCTTAGGCTGGGGGGAGTGGTACCTCCAAAACCCACCGTTGTCTTAGCGCCACCTCAGCTTTCTTACTCCTCGGTGTAAACGAGCCGAGTCGAACTGAGTACTGTCAAGCTCGAGCTCGACTCGAATACAGAAACTCGAGTTCGAAACTCGGCTCGAGCTCGACCGAGCTTTATATTTTGAGCTTGAGCTCGGCTCATCATATAAAACTCGAGCACGAAACTCGACTCGAGCTCGATTATTTTCAAATGTCATGCTCCAACTCGATAAATACTCTACATATCAAGCTCGACTCGACTCGATTTATCTATATAAAATAATTAAAAATAATTTAATTAAAGCTCGATAAGGCTCGTAAGCTTCTCGAGCCAAGTACTTTGGAGCTCGAACTCGACTCGAATATATACTCGAGTAGCTCGAACTCGAGCTCGACTCGTTTAGACCGAGTCATTTTTGAGTAGTTTACTAGTCGATCTCGAGTAACTCACGAGCTGTCTCGACTCGTTTACACTCTTAGCCTCTCACTAACTAAAAAAAAACTCACATTTCAAGGTTACTAAAGAAAAAAAAAACCACCTCCAGCCCACCTCCACCTCATCTTTCCACTATCACTTTTATTTCATTTATAAAATAAGTACTTTTATTCCATCAAATTTAAAAACGATACACGCGGGTAATTAGAATCATTAAAAACCTTAAAATAAAATAAAAATATTAAAAACCTTAAAATAAAATAAAAAATTAGGCATTATTAGCTAAGTGTTAGATCAAACCGGATCGAATGTTATGATACACTTGAGATGGTCTGGTGTATCCCATAACACCATAATTTTCTTCCAGGTTTCGTACGAGATCGTCTGGTTGATGTGCTTCTCCTTGGTACAATCGAGGACTTATCGCAATCCCTTTGTGTTTACGAATCATATTATGCATTATGATGCATGCGTACATCATATTAATAATTCTTTCTTTCCTCAACGCACGTGTTGGATTGACTATTAAGGCCCATTTCTTTTTCAGAACACCAAACACGTGTTTCACATCTTTCCTTGCCGATTCATGTTTCTTCTTATACAATATTCGATTGTGGTCATCGTCAGAGGGTTCTGGGATCGTCTTAACGAGTGGAACTAATTCAGGATATATACCATCTACAAGACAATATCCAAATGGATAAGTAACGCCATTAGCTGAAAAAGGGACCTCTGGCGCTCGTCGTGTTTTCAAATCGTTAAAAAATGATGTCGTTGTTAGACCCAGAAACACCAAAGAAATCATGTCATATCCACAAGTCTTGTGACGCAACAACTTTCAACAAAATGAACGGATTGGGTCCATGATCACGCCTAATATATTGCCCTTTATGGGCGTACGGACAACCAAACCACTCCCAATATGTGCAGTCTAGACTTCCTAGCATCCTCGGGAAACCGTGCTTCTCTTCGTGATGTTGATATAGTAATTCAGCGTCACTCACCGTGGGTTTTCTCAGATACTGTGGCCCATAACCTCCCTTATAGCAGTTCAAAACTGATCAAGACTATCCCTTGAAGTTCTTTTAAAGATTTGCAGATATTCATCTAAAAATGTTGGAAAAATGTCGTATGTTAATTGACGAATTGCAGAAGTGTATTTCATCAATGGATTAATGCCTTCTCTTCCGGTACAGTAGATATTTGCACTAGATTAAAGATCATGAGCAATTACAACCGTAACTATATCGTTAAAAAGTGAACGATCCATTCGGAATGTCTTCCGGAATACACGTGCGTCGTAGATCGGGTCGTCACTAAAAAACGCGGCAAGTAAACGATCATGGGAACCATAAAGATCTCGATTAACCGGGTTTCTAGGCACTCGTGGTTGTCGTCTATTTGGAAAAAACGACATCGCTCTTTCTAGCAACCGGACACGAGGGTTATTCACCAAAGTTTGTTCATCGTCGATCATTAGATCGGGGAACATAAACGTATATTCATCCATGTTTTTCTTGTTGAAACTTTTGAAAGAATGAAGAAGATGTATAAGAATGGAGAAAATGAAAATTTTGTGTGTTTTGAAATGGGTGAAATGGGAGTGTTTATAATTAAATGAAAGTGAACTTGGACCCACATGGTGTGTTTCTCAAATGGTAAGTAAGCTACCGTTGATGGCTTTTTGTCTGGGATACACAACCCACGCGTAAGTTTTAAGTGAGTTTAAGGTGAGGTTTATGGTAACCTACGTGTAGGTTTTTACCATCAACCTCACGAGTGGGTTTTTTACACCATTCCCCTAGCCTTAGAGAGATAGAAATGCAATAAAAAAATGGCTGATTTTTAAAATACTTTTTATTGTTTGAAAAAGTAATATTGAAGACTTGATCCATTGATACAAAAACTTTTCTAGTAACCTTTTTGAAAAAAAATTGACTTGCCATAGTCTTTCGTTGGTCGACGTTAGTCTCACCCCCTTTTATGAGGGTTCAGCGATATAGCACATCACATCTTAAAAATACAGATCTCACTTTCAATACTTGCTGGAATTGCATATGTGATCATTGAAATCCGTCTAACTAGTTAGCTCGGTCAAAACGTCATGCAGTGTCGTTCGAGCTACATGACGGAACAAAAAGACATTGATTGAACAAAGCATCATGAGTCCTAACGGGTGGAGGAGCTGGCAGCTCCCTGGTGTGTTACTTGTTCGTTTCTTTGGGAGTAGTGGCCCCGATGAAGCTCGTCATATCGAACGATGCAGCTCCACACCCCGATTTGGGTAAGCAGGGGGTAGAGGATTGATAAATAATGTAACCTTTTTTCCTTACCTATAAGGGAGGTGAGGAGTAGTGACGCCGGTCCTCGTCAAACAAACATGTATTGGTCACTGAATGGTTTTTTGTTTCGGAGATATAATTCAAGTAGTGGTTGCTATATAACAATGATAACAGTTGTAGCTATCTCATTGTTGATATTTATTATAGCAAATGTTGTTATATAATTGTTACTCATGATATGTTTTTCAAAAGCAGTTGTTGTAAAAAACTGTTGTATCTCAAATTCTCTTACATAAAAAAGTCTGAGAGGATAAAATATGCTAATAAAAACAAAGAGGTCATATAGTTCATATAGGGTACTACATAAAACCTTTTTATTTAACTTACATGCATCTCTATCTTTCCATAAAGTTAATATTATTTAGCTGGAAAACATCTAACACAAGAATAATAACACAAGGATAGTAACACAAGGACATCAAAGCAACTAACACAAAGATACCATTTTCTTGCTTGCCCGGGCCCCTCTTTGCTCTGAGATCCTAGATCGAGATTTAGTCGATTCCTGGCCGAACCCGACTTAGATCTGAGATTGAAGATCGAAGAAGCAATAACTTAGGTTCCTGCTTGCCCGAGGTTAGCTCTCTCCTCTGTACTCCGATCCGAGAGTGCTCCTCACCCGATGATCACTCTCACCTCTACATTCCAAGAATTCTCCTCACCCGAAGATCCCTTTTTATTTAACTTACACGCATCTCTAGCTACCATAGAGGTAATATTCTATAGTCGAAAAACACCTAACACAAGGCCAATAACACAAGGACAATAAGCAACTAACACAAGGATAGTAACACAAATACACTACCTTCCTGCTTTCCCGAGCCCTTCTTAGCTATGAGATCCTATATCAAAGAGTTAGTCGGTTCCTGCCCGAAACTCGGCTTATCTATAAGATTGAAGATCGAAGAGTTAGTCGGTTCCTACACGAATAGCTCTGAGATTAAAGATCGAAGAGGCGGTGGCATGGGTTCCTGCTTGCCTAAGGTTGACTCTTTTCTATGTGTTTCGATCTTAGATTGCTCATCACCCGAGGCTCTCTCTCTCTCTCTCTCTCTCTCTCTCTCTCTCTCTCTCTCTCTCTCATTTAGGCGTCTCCAAGCGCCATAATTTCCCGTTGGTCGACGCTAGTCTTACTCCCTTTTATGGGAGGTTCGACGATATAACATGTCCCATTTTAAAAATAGAGATCACACTTTAAGTGCTTATAGAAACTGCTTATGTGATAAGTAAAATCCGTCTAACTAGGTAACTCGGCGAAAACAAATGTTAAAGTGTTTGAGAAAAATTTCTAATTATCAACATCTTATCGAGACATTTTTATTTTTCATTTTACACCCATATTGAATGAAGACATAATATGTAAACGCATCTAAGAAGTTTTACAAAGAAAACTTTTAAAAGATAAAAGTTAATGCAAATTACATAAATTAATTCAGTTTTAAATGTATTTTTATTAATATAATTTTTTAAAATAGTTTACAACATAAAAAAATACATTTAAAATTAAAGTTGAACTGCTTTCATCTAAAAAATGTTAAAATTAAACATTCATGTTAAGACGAAACGAGTAACCTAGTATGATAGGCCTCAAAATCGTAATGTCATTTGCTTCTCAAATTTCATTTACCACAAATTACTAGTCAAATCTTATCTTTGGTTTTAGTTCTCAATTTCTATATATGCTTTTCAGATTTCATTTCTTGTTAAACACAATATTTTACACTTACGAAACAAGAAACAAGTAAATGAATGAAATTGCACTGAGCTATGGTGACATTAAAATAGAGTAGAAATACTTATTACAATAACCATAAATAGACTAATCGAGTGATGGGGACTTGTACAATCACATGATGACTCCACTCTTCTGAACTTGCTTTCAATGAATATATAGGAAATAGCTTAAACACAAGAAGAAAATGCCTAAGGCATACCATGTCACTCTCTATAAAATAATTACACTTTAAAGTCCTAAGAAACTTTTTTTTTTCTTTTTTTTTCTTTTTTTTAGAACGGCAATTTATTCTACAAAAGGTGAAGATTGGCGGGAACACCTTAACCCCGGGTGCCTTTTGGTCACACACTCACACCAACTATCTTACAATTTCTATCTCACATGTCTCTACTGAGACTTGAACCCACAACCTTGAGGTTAGAGGGTCACTCACATACCACTAGACCAAGAGGCCTAGAACCATTTTTATAATGTGCCTAGATGATCGTTCCTTCGTGTAAAATTGCTATCACGAAGCCGGCTCATTGATTCAGGAGACCGAGTGTGAAACTAGAAATGAGTCTTTTTGAATTACAAAAAATTGTTTTACAATATGTCACTATGACAGTTTGATTGCAAGTTTCTAATGGATGTGTATATTTCTTTGTTTTTCTTTCTTACTATGACAATTTGATTGTAAAATTTGTTTCACAAAATAAGCTTTTAAAATTTACTATATTAATAGGCATATCGATTTAAAGGCCACTTTTTATTAGAGGCTTTGTGCAATAGCCCTACTTGCACAGGATGATCTCCGGCTCTAATCACGATATTGTAACACCTTATTATAAATTTTGAATTAATAGACCATTTATAACTTACATTAGACTTGTAACTTACACTTGACTAACTTGAAAAACGAGATCAAGTAATACGACTTTTCATCATTGATAGTTTTCGTGTATATGGCCGCTTGGCCAGATCCGTGTGATCGCAAGGTCCAGATGAGTTAGACGAGTTACCTTAGGACACAAAATTATAAGAAACCATCAAACACACCAATATAAAACAACTAGGCACATTATAGCAAGTTAGACGAGTTACCTGACAGATTCAAAATCGACCTGGACCGGATTGAATCGAACAGTACAATTTCGGTCTGGTCCTTAGTCTGGTGTTTTGGACAATTTCGGTCCTCGGGTCCGTCCGTTTCGGTCTTACAAAAAATCTTGTTGTTTTTACCAAATAAGACCAGTCCGGTTCGAGGACCGAACCGGACCAAACCAACCCAGACCGAACTAGACTATTTTGGTCCGATCTTAATCCGGAGTTCCAGACCATTTCGATTCTTGATCCAGTCCTGAACCGATGCTCAGCCCTATTATTCTGTATTCAATACACTCTATGTCATAGTACTCTCGCGTCTCTTAACGTATACTTATTCTCACACCAAATTTTGATCGTCAGCTTACATTACCAAGCTTACATATTGTTATTTGTTGAAGCTTTACCGTAAACATTATCTAGCAGACCGGAAAGCGGATTCAAACCTACAACAATCCAACTAACGTTTGCATCGGCACATAGTATAATCATTTTTTAACAATTTCTTAGCATAAGTAAAGGTTAATGATTTGCACATTCCAAAATTTATTTGCACACTCAAAATGTTTGATGTCTTACCATTTATGTTCTTACATTACTTAGTAGAGTATGCAAATATTATAAATATATATGTTATAATACATATATTTTGAGTGTACAAATAACTTTGTGGAGTATGCAAATCAGTTCCCGTAACTAAAGTGTTATGCACAACCCTAAGTCCCTAATAGTCAACTTACGTATTTTGTAGTTTCTTGTTATGGACGTATTCTTAAAAAGTGACATTCACCAAGAATTAGAGCATAATTAATTATGGTGGGTTTATAAAAGTTAAACAAATGAATGACGTTATAGGTACAGAAGAAAAAAACAAAAACATTTGATACGGTGAAAATAGTTGATTCCCAATGCAAACGTCACGGTGAGGCTCATTTATGTGTTTTACGAGAAAATATTTTAACTCCACTAAATTCCCACTCATTTTTTAACCATTTTATTTGAATATTTCTAACATTTGCTACTACACGTATCAGTAAACGTAACTTTTCATAAGTAGCGAACCACAAGTTTTACGAGATAAAACAAAAGATAATACGCCAAAATGTTCAACAACAAAATATATGTGGTAACAAAGTGGCAGACACGATTATTGCGTCACATCAAACGAGTTGGATTGATAATATCAATTTGGAAAACCGAATAAGATACCAAAATCATGATGTTACTATTTTTGTCGATATTTGAACTTCGATGAATTAATTTATGTTCCTATTTTGAACATGATGAACAATGAACGAAACAAAATGAAATCCCTCCCGATACTCTAGATGGATACCAACCTTCAACTAAACGTTTAGAATATCATATTTTGAAAATGATCGTTAGATGAACGACACGTGGGCTATAAATTATAACATATATTACATTTTGTGCGCTACCAGCTATGCGTTTTGATGCAATTTTTTAAATTGTTATGCGTCGCTATGCACAATGTTTATACATTTCATTCAATTTACTAGGAAGTGAAAAGTGATGCACAATGTAATGCATACATGCATTGTGTTGTGATTTTCGAAACTCTAAAACACTTTTGATGCACTCACTTATGCATCATGATGCATAGCAAAATGAAACTTTCTCTAGTGTGCACCATTAAATACTAGCCGTGTACTCGCGCAATGCTGCGGCGGGTACCCGGCGACTAAGTTTTTTGGCGAACAAGTATTTTTTATTGGTGGTTTGAAGAATCTTGATGGCTGAATCTTTTTTGTGCATTTTTTTCGAGTCTTTTTTCATAAATCATGAATTTTTTATATTAAGATTTCATAACTGATATTCTAGTAGTAATAGCTATTAATAAATTATTTTTAGTTTTATATGTTACAAACTTACAATATAAGGTTATTTATTGTCTCATTAAATTATTTATTTAATTATTAATGACTTTTACTCATATTTATGACTCATTTGTATCATTTACTTTTTAGATGAGTTTAAAAAAAATAATAGGCATTTAAACCTCAAAAATGATTGTATATAAATTTCTAAATAAAGAAATGTTTGAGGCTGAAACATTTTAAGACTTCTAAAAATAAAAAGTGATAAATGTTTTATAAAGTATATAGATGTATATGAATGTGTTTTTTTTTTTGCACCATGATGCGTACAAAATGAGAGGTGCACAATCAAGTATGCATAGGAATATGTTTGATGTATAAATCTTGTGCACCATAATGCATACAAAATAAGTGGTGCGCCATGAAGTATGTATACGAACGTGTTTGATGCATAATTCTTTTGCACCATGCTGCATACAAAATGAATGGTGTATCATGATGCATGAAGCTTGTCTATGAATCATGGTTCATTATGGTAAAGTGTTAAAATTTGGTCTAGTTTGGTAAAAGAAGTTGTGTAAGAGGCTAATTTGGTAAATGCTTTTATTTCTTAGCTTAGCTATTCTCGAGTACCTATTAAATCATGGATATGGATCCTAACTCATTTCATATAGTTTAATTTTAATGTCTCGTGATCAAATTAATTTAGATAGTCCAAATGTATCAAGAATCATCTTGATCACGCTTTGGGTACGGCCATACAATTAGGTAATTAATTCTGGAGAAGATCGAGGGCTACTTCACTCCACTATATCAAGTGGATGAACAAATTCTATATTGACTACAAGTGTTGGTGGATGCTGCTTCACAACACTTCCAACTATACCCTTTATAACTAATTCTTACGAACTAGCGTTTAACATATAATCAAGAAGGGATATTCACACATGCACAAACTTGTTTGTATCTCAAGTCTAAGGATGACTTAATCACCGTTTATTTGAACTTACATATGACAAGGATCCAAAAGTAACATTCGAAAGTTCGGGGTGTCCAATACGCATCCCTTATGAATAACATATGAGTTTAGTTGGAACCGTCCATAATATATTCAAAGAATATAACCAAAACTCATATTTGCCTTAATGTATACAATATTCTCATATTGCTAACCGACAATGGACATGTTTAGAATAATCAAATATTCAAGGATTTAAACATACAAATACAGGACAACAATAATGATAACAAACGTCAAATATCTTTATTCATCAGAAAATAATAATTGTCTTACAATCCTAAATTATCCAAATACTAACATAACACAGATTACATGAGACTATTAGCTGGAAGCAAACCAATATTATGGGAAAGCATTGAATGCTTTTTAAGGTCTAAAGCCTTAGTAAAGGGGTCAGCTAAATTATCGTCTGTGTGAACTTTCTCCAGTGTAATATCACCCAGTTCAATCACTTCTCTGAGGTAGTGAACTTTAGTAATTCCTAGATCATTAGCTATAGTTATGGCTCTGGTATTGTCACAATACATCTCCATAGGTTCATTATTTGTGGGAACAACACCAAGCCCAGAAATAAACTTTCTAGTCCAAACTGCTTCTTTAGCAGCCTCCGAAGCGGCTATATACTCAGCCTCTGTTGATAAGATAGCATGGATGGTCTTCTTAGAACTTTTCCAGCTTATAACACCTCCATTCAATATGAAAACATATCCCATCTGAGACTTCGTGTCATCAGCATCCGTCAGATATCCAACGTCAGTGTAGCAAGCAACCCTGAGCTCTCGTTCCATATCTCCTCCATAAACCAGAAACATGTCTTTGGTATGCCTAAGATACCTCAGAATGTTCTTAACAGCAGTCCAGTGAGCTTCACCGGGATTTTGCTGAAAATGGCTCTCCGTGTTTTGTGAGAACGCAACGTCTGGTCTAGTGCATCTAACAACATACATGATTGGACCTACTGTCGAAGCATAAGGAACTCTCGGCATGCGTTTTGCCTCAGCAGGGGTAGATGCTCCTTGAGTTTTAGATAATTTTGTATCAATTTGCATGGGAATAAAGCCACACTTGGAATTATCCATGTTATACTTCTTCAAAATCTTATCTATGTAAGCACTTTGACATAAACCAATTAACCGCCTTGACCTATCTCGGTAGATCTTGATTCCAAGAATATATGTAGCCTCCCCTAAATCTTTCATAGCAAAACACCTTCCAAGGTAAGCTTTTACACTTTGCAACGTTGGAATGTCTTTTCCCATGAGTAATATGTCATCA
The DNA here is from genome assembly GCA_025667525.1 of Glebionis coronaria. Classification (NCBI taxonomy): domain Eukaryota; kingdom Viridiplantae; phylum Streptophyta; class Magnoliopsida; order Asterales; family Asteraceae; genus Glebionis; species Glebionis coronaria. The sequence goes on along the minus strand of CM046881.1, from coordinate 21,880,184 downwards.
ACATACAAGATTAGGAATACTACATTACTCCCACTAGCTTTGATATATACACATGGCTCATCGGGATTTTGAGTAAAGCCAAAGTTCTTGATATCATCATCAAATCTCTTATTCCATTGCCTTGATGCTTGCTTAAGTCCATAAATGGATCTTTGAAGCTTGCATACACGGTTTGGATACTTTGGATTGACAAACCTTGAGGTTGTTTCATATAGAATTCTTCGTAAAGTAGTCCATTGAGGAAAGCGGTTTTAACATCCATTTGCCAAATTTCATAGTCATAGAACGCGGATATGGCTAAGAGATATCTGCAACCGGAGAGGAGGATTCTTCATAATCAACCCCGAAAGTTTGAGTGAAGCCCCTCGCTACATATCAAGTTTTAAAGGTGTGTACATTTCCATCCATGTCGGTCTTCTTCTTGTATAACCACTTGCCTCTAACGGTTTTAGCATTAGGAGGAAGGTCAACTAAGATCCAGACATCATTGTCTTTCATGGATTACATATCCACATTCATAGCATCTAGCCATTTTTCAGATTCAGGATATGCTAATGAAGCTTTGTAGTTAGTGGGTTCACCATGAACCCCTAACTCATGTTCCTCAACGTCAATGTATAAGCACATACGGTTAGGAGCACGCTTAGTCCTTGTAGACTTTCGAATAGGAGCAATATCACTTATAGGTTCATCAATTTCTTGATCATCCTCTTCATGATCACTAGTGTTTTCAGAAGGATGTATATCTTCATCTTGAATTACTTCAAGATCTTCTAAACTCCCACTTGCTTCTTGATTCATAAGATCTAGGAATTTTAGCATTACAAGCAAAATTACCTTGTTCTCAGGTGGGTAGTAGAAGGAGTAACCCATCATTTATAGGTGATTATCCATATTAACATGATATGAATAAATAATAAACGCAGCGGAAAAGCACCTATGAACGGATGCATAGAGTCATATGATTAATCAATAAAAGAAGGGAGATAAAATATACCTTTATTGCGTAACCGGTTGAATGAAAAGATGACAATCACCAAGAACACCAATCAAATATGAAACCAAGTGATCAAAGGAGATCACCTCTATGATGTATCCACACCACACCTCCTTGTATACCAATAGATGCTAGTCTTACATCTCGTAACCTTGTAACACACTTTGAATAAACAAGATTCAAAGGATTTGATCAAAAAAACATAAAAACCTCCATAGGAGAAGTCTTTTGGACGTTCATATCAAGAGAGAAAGAAAAGGTATGGTTTTGGTAACTAGTTAATATTATTTATTAGATTAAATGCCACATTAACTAGCACTTATCTCCCAAATGAAACTCCCTTTTCTTTTCATAATATGGTTGACCTATATTGGGCTTTGTGGGCCTTTCCATAAAGTTTTCCAAGTCCAATAACTAAGTACACTACTTAGTTACTAGAATCCCAATTGTGATCCCGAGTTACGAAAGTTGTTTATATACCGTAAATACGATAAACACGATATATATTAAATGGTACCTCAGTGTATATGTGTGTGACCCCATAGGCCCATATGTGTCTAGCCATATAATTAGTTGTTATGACACGAGCATACTCCAACAGCTCCCACTTGCGCACGTCATAATAATCGTGTAATTATACAAGCAATGGTTAGCGTCTAGCAACACGCCAATGCCCCCAGAAACATATGAGTATATTTTCTCAAACATCTCATTTAAATGGTTTAGATATCAATCATCCTTTTGTTTCAGATACTTTGTTAAACTTTAGACATGGATCAAAAATCATTCCTAAGTTTAACTATTCTGTTTCTCGATATAGATATTGAACTAGATTACCAAATTAATCAAGTATCATCTTAATCACATTTGGGTGTGGCCACACATACATCTGTACAATTCATTGAGGGGCCCAATAGTATCTAACTCTAATACATGTGGAGGAACAAATCCTATTTTGACTGCACGTCTCGTTCATTTGTTTCACATCGCACCTGAAAATGGTCTTTATGTCAGCCTTGTTCAGAACAACGTTGAACCATATCAAAGATTGACATTCTACACATACAAACCTACTTGCATCTCAAGTCTAAGGATGAGAGATTCAACCACTTGCGAGATTCACTATTGACGCCGATCCATGCAGTGAATTCTCGTAGGTTGGGTCAATCCAATGTTCATCCAATGAACACATGTGATTTTGGCCGCATCATCAATTAATATTCATTCCAAATGAATATGACCAACTCACATTTGTCTTAACTCGACAATACTCCCATATTGTCAACCGACAATGGATAATTTAGAATAATAAGATTACTCTTGGATTTAAACATGCAAATATAGGACACAGTTGATATAAAATAAAAACGATATACCTCATATATCAATTCATTATATAATAAAAACTGTTTTACATCCCAATTATTCAAATACTATGAAACTACGAGCTGGTCTAAGTCCAATGCCCCTAGCATGCTCAACATGTTTGGTACAAGACATTGGTTTAGTAAACGGATCAGCTAAGTTGTTATCTATGTGAACTTTAAGAATACGAATATCACCTTCTTGAATTACTTTTCGAATGTAGTGATATTTTCTCCGAAAATGTTTGGCACCCTTTTGAACTCCAGGTTCATCGGCTATAGTAATTGCACCTGTATTATCACAGTACATTTCCATAGGTCTATCATTACTGGGAACAACGCCAAGCCCAGAAATAAATTTACGTATCCAAATTGCTTCCATTGCAGCTTCAGAAGCAGCTATGTATTCAGCTTCTGTAGAAGACATCGCAGTAGTGCTTTGTTTAGAACTCTTCCAATCAACCGCGCCTCCGTTCATCACGAAGACATATCCGGTTTGTGATCGAAGATCATCCCGATCTGTCTACCAACTAGCATCAGTGTAGCAAGTAACACCAAGCTCAGTTGTTGAATCACCTCCATAAACAAGAAACATATCTTTAGTATTTCGAAGATACTTTAATATGTTCTTTACAGCAGTCCAGTGAAATTCACCTGGATTTTGTTGGTATCTACTTGTAAGGTTCTGAGAGAACGCTACATCAGGTCTAGTGCACCTCACAGCATACATGATGGATCCTACAGCCGAAGCATAAGGCACTCCATTCATTCGCTTCACCTCTTTAGGTGTGGAGGGACCTTGAGTTTTACTCAATTCTACATTGGATTGCATTGGTAGACTCCCACGTTTGGAGGCATCCATCTTAAACTGCTTTAAGATTTTGTCAATGTATGCACTCTGACTCAAACCGATTAATCGCTTTGATCTATCTCTATAGATCTTGATTCCTAGAATGAACGCCGCCTCACCCAAGTCTTTCATGGCAAAACATTTTCCAAGCCAGGATTTTACATCTTGTAGCATTTGAATATTGTTTCCCATGAGTAATATGTCATTGACATATAAGACCAGGAAAATGACGATACTTCTACTAGCTCTTTTATATACACATGGCTCATCGGGATTTTGAGTGAAACCAAACTTTTTGATCTCCTCATCAAATCTCTTGTTCCAGGTCCTAGATGCTTGCTTTAACCTATAAATGGATCTTTGAAGCTTACATACACGTCTGGGATGTTTAGGATTCACGAACCCTTCAGGTTGCACCATATAAACGTCTTCGTTCAGATGGCTATTCAAGAAGGCGGTCTTGACATCCATTTGCCAAATCTCATAGTCATAGAACGCTACTATGGCTATAAGAATCCTAATAGCTTTAATGTCTGCAACTGGCGAGAAGGTTTCTTCGTAGTCAACCCCATAGGTTTGAGTGAAACCTTTTGCTACAAGACGAGCTTTAAAGGTGTGTACAATGCCATCCATATCGGTCTTCTTCTTGAAGAGCCATTTACTCGCAACCGTCTTACAGTTAGGAGGGAGGTCAACTAAGATCCAAACTTCGTTGTCCCTCATGGATTGCATTTCCGCATTCATAGCTTCAAGCCACTTATCATATTCAGGATCCGACAATGCAGCTTTATAGTTATCGGGTTCACCATGATCCCCTAACTCATGTTCCTCAACATCGATATAGAAACCATATCGGTCAGGTGTGTGAGATATCCTTGCGGATCTACGAATGGGAATTACATCACTTTGAGATTCGACATTTTCATGTTCAACCTATTGGTGTTGTTCGCTAGTGTTCTCAGAAGGTTGTGCATCCTGACTTTGAATTTCATCAAAGTCTACGGTGCTCCCACTTGCTTCTTTTGATATGAGACTACTCTCAAGAAACTCAACATACCGAGCAACAAATATATTTGTTCTCGGGTGGGTAGTAGAAGTAGTAACCCATTGTTTCCTTTGGGTATCCTACAAAGATACACTTGATAGATCTGGGCTCAAGTTTGTTTGGTGTTTCTCGTTTAACGAGAGCCTCACAACCCCAGACTTTCAAATAAGACAAGTTCGGGACTTTCCCGTGCCATATTTCATATGGAGTCTTATCAACCTTTTTAGTTGGAACCATATTGAGTATGCATGCAGCAGACTCTAGAGCGTAGCCCCAAAAGGACATTGGCAAAGTGGTTGGACTCATCATTGATCGAACCATGTCAAGCAAGGTTCGATTTCTCCTCTCTGACACCCTATTATGTTGTGGTGTATAGGGAGGAGTAAGTTGTGAGACAATCCCACGACTCTTAAGATGATCTAAAAACTCAAGGCTTAAATACTCGCCTCCTCGATCAGATCGAAGTGCTTTGATTGTCTTCCCGAGTTGATTTTCTACCTCGTTTTGGAAGGTTTTGAACGTTTCAAAAACTTCATGTTTATGTTTAATCAAGTCAACATAACCATATCCTACTGAAGTCGTCAGTAAATGTAACGTAGTAGTTAGCTCCTTCTCTAGACGTGGTTCTAAATGGACCACATACATCACTATGTATGAGTCCAAGAATATCGTCAGCTCTTTCACTTGCATGAGTAAAAGGCTTTCTTGCCATCTTGCCAGATATACAAGATACACATATATCAAATCATTCATCATCAGTTGAATTTAAAAGCCCATCATGTTGCAGCATCACAATGCGTTTCTTGTTTATATGGCCAAGTCGACAATGCCATAGAAAAGTAGAATCCAAGTTGTGCTTTGACTTCTTTTTGCTACAAATATAAATAGAACCCTCATTTGATACATGATATGCATATCAATTTCAAAAATTCCATCACGAGGAATAACATTAAATAAAATACATTATCCTTGGAAACTTGAATAGTACCATAATCAGTAAATTTATGTGAAAAACCATTATCCCATAAACGCGAAAGAGAAATAATTCCTCTAGTAATAGAGGGTGAAAAATGACAATTGTCTAGTACAAGAATCATTCCACTGGGGAGGATAAGATCATAGCTCCCTATGGCTTCGACAGCTGCACGGTTGCCATTGCCCACGTGCAAGTCCAAAGCGCCTTTATTTAACTTTCTGATCCCTCTAAGCCTCTGAAAAGTATTACAAATGTGAGTACCACAACCAGTGTCATATATCCAGGTATTAGTTTTAGGGAATGAGTAGAGTTCTATCATGAAGATACCTGATGTGCCGGACGTGCCGGCTTTATTCTTCTTTTTGTCCACTTCTGCCAGGTAGTAAGGACAATTCCTTCTCCAGTGTCCAATCTCATGACAGTGATGACACTCTACATCCTTAGCAGGATGCTCCTTTTTTCCACGTGGGGGGAACTTGCGTTTAGGGTCATGAACCATAGTAGCTTTTCCCTTGAACTTCTTACCCTTGCCTCCTTTAGCTTGTGGCTTTGGTTTCTAGATATGACCTTTCTTGATAGCAAGAACATAGGGAGCTTTCTTGGGCATACCCTTCTCTGCAAGCTTCAACATGGCATGCAGTTCAGGTATAGTCTTCCCCATGCAATGCATATGATAGTTCTGAACAAACTGATCATAGTTTTTGGAAAGTGAAGTGAGTATCAAGTTCACTCCTAAGACTTGTGGCATAGGGTAGCCAAGTCGGTCCATCTGATCAAGGTAGCCTTTCATTCTCAACACATAAGTGCTGACAGATTGGCCCTCCTCCTGCTTGCAGTTATGGAACGCTTTGACCGTTTCAAAGAGTTCTTGTTCTGCTTGTTGTTGGAACATCGTCTTGAGTTCCTCAATCATGTCATATGCAGTAAAGTCTTCCAAATGTTTTTGGATTTCAGGGACCATACTACACAACATTAAGCCAGCCACTTCTTGCTGTTCAACAACCCTTTTAGCATGGGCATTGCAAACAGCAGCGGTGGCAGTAGCAGGAGGTGCTTCAGGTAAGGCCTCTTCCAAGTGGTGCAACTTTCCTTCTGATCTGATATAATCCTTAGATTTCGTAACCAGTGAAGTAAGTTTGTACCACTCAATTTCTCCTTATCGAGAATTGATCTGATTTGATTGTTAATGGATTGATTCGTTACCATCTACAAAATAACAAAGTTCAAAGTTTTAGTATTTTTAATAATTAATCCTTTAAAAAATTAACTACCCAAGTTTACAAAAAAACAATTAATTTTACGAAAAAGGCTAAGATCCTCATTGAGGTTCTACCATCACATCAGTTGATCTGCTAGCAATGATAGATTCAATAGGTAGATGACGTTCATCAATTGAAATCATGTGCAATTCTTAGATCTTTATGGGACTCATGACATAAGTGAACAATTCACAAAATATCAAACATGGCATGTTTAGTCCCATCCTTGCCTCGGTCAAGGTCTCACCACTTAACCGATTAAGTCATCCAATTTGAGAACATGCGAGAATAAGTCTAGGTCTCACGCATAGATAATAATCACCTTGGGTTACAATTCGCATCCGTCTCACAAGATGCAAAAAGTAATTGCAAGTGATCTCAAACGATTAGACGGCATGACTTAAATTTTAGACGGGTATAAAAGTTTGATTTACAAATCAAAAGTGTGTACGGGGAATCATGCATTCATCCATTGTTGCACAAGTTAAAAACATTTCTTAACTTAAGTCTAATCTTGTTTAATTTATGTTTGTCAATGTAAAACCTCTGATTTTACCTTATTGACTTTGTCAACTGTTGTACTATTTATTTTTGGAATTTATATAATTTCACTTTTATATGACTTATTATTTATCATATACCTTTTGTCATACTACCTTTCATATTTATTTTACATTTATATGAACTCTTAGTCATTTATTGACTACTCTGGCAACTGACTGGCCACTTGATTTAATAATAAACTCATCATCTCAGTACATATTTTGGAGATAAACTGTAACTCTACTTAATTTATTTATTAAGTACTTAGATTTATTTTATATGTACATATTTACATATATTACCTAATAGGAATAAACACCTAACACTTTAAAACAATGTACATTATTTTACATTGTCATTTATTTACTTTATTTAAGTAAAATAACTATAGTGATGTATTTAATATACACTTTCACTAAATTACCTAAAAGCTTCAACAAAAATACCTACAACTCAACAAATACATACAATATTAAACAAGGGCTATTATTCTCATACAACACTTGGCAAAATTTACCAAAAACCTTCCCACATGCATACTATGCCGTGTATATATATATATACACATACCTACCCATTTGTGGTCATTTTACTAACTTACAAAGTGTAATTATACTTACTCCACTAATACCCTATGCATAACCATGCTTTACTTACAAATTCACTTACACACACAATGTCACATGCACATCACTATACCTTGTAAGTTTTGTCCCCCTTTGACCTTTGTGAAAAACACGGATGCAAACCAAAAATGGGAAGGAAGGAAAGTTGCTAGTTTTGAGCATGTGTGTAAATAACAAGCATGCATATCTTAAACAAATCTAAGTATATCCAAGTGAGATACATGGTACAAGGTACAAGATCCCATTGGATTCACTCTCTTTCCTTGTTTTTAGCCGAAACACACACAACCCACAACACAAAACATTTGCAAATCTCACCTTCACTCTCTCTCACAACCTACGTCTAACACCCCTTTCTCCACCATTTTCAAACCTTCAAACTCCTTTCCTACATTTAGATCATATCTCATACAACATAAAGGTTAATCATTAGCTCATCCTACAAGTACCTTGGCCATTGAAGTAACAAAGAAGCCCTAGAAGCTCTCCTTGAAGCCCGCGGCTTGTTTTAGGTCACCAAGACCTCCATTGTTGAAAGCTTGTCACTTGTTCTTACTTATTCTCCTATCACTCCTAAACCTATCTAAACAAGTAAGTCTAATCTAAAACCTATCTCTCTATACATTTACTTTCATACATATTAACATACACATGGTGATTCTTAGTAAAAGTTATTATTGAAACAAGTATACGAAACCCTAAATCTATAATAACCCACGGCTTGATTTTTACTATGGCCTAAAATGATGTAAAAACTTATCAACCATGAAGAACATGTCACCATGATCTTGTTAAACTTGAAAAACCATGAAAACCTAAGCATGCATGATTTTTGGACGTGGGGTTTAAGCCCATATTTCTATTTTGGGTAATCTTGTAATGCTTAGATATAACTAGAAACACTAGATTTATGTTTTTAGGTGCCTTAAAATGATAAGTTCACTATTATGCTTTATAAGGTTTAGTTTTAAGCTCACTATAATAAGTTGCCTAAATGAATATTCATTATCACTAAATAAAATGTTTTATAAAACTTTTAGTGTCAAAATATAACTTTATAAAGTTTCATGTTGAAAGTATAGATCTATAAGTGTTTTGGACTAAAATAATAAATCTAAGAAGTTTTGGATTAAAATAATAGATCTACTAAATTTTGGATTAAAAATAGCAAATAAAATACTTTCGGGTTGGATTTGTAATTTTACAAAGTATAGGGATCTAAATAAACAAGTGTAGAAACTTATTTTCCAAAAATATAAACATTTGGACCATTTTTGTAAAATGTCGTGAGTGGAGGGTGTTGTTTTGACATCATCCGAAACTTCAAGGTAGTGAAAAGGATTTTGTTAGAAATACGTTTTTACGTATTTATGAAGGATCGGTCGCTCCAACGATAATTATGTAATGGGCTCGTGATCTATTTAATTAGTGTATAGTCCATATAGCCCACATGTAGGGTGGGCTATATATATCCCCTCCTAGCATGTTAGGAGGGGTTGTTGATTGTCATTCTACACAAAATCATTATTCCATTTTCACTTTCTCTCTCTAACTTTCTCATTTCTCTCCTTTCTCTCTCTACTCCCTCATCTCCTTCCTTCATCTCTTTTACGTTTATCATCTAAATCAACCATATTAATCCATCAAATCAATCACATAGAATAGGCCAATGATCACGTAGACCTTCAATTGGTATCAAGAGCCAAGGTTTGATTGGTTTATTCTTGCTTTTATTTTTTATTGATTTTGGTGGGTTTAGATTTAATCATGCTTAAATATTAAAAAGTTTGTATTTTTTATAAAAAGTTTGTGTTTTTATGTTTTAAATCATATCAAATCTTCAAATTTACTTACTTTTTAGATAAAAAATCATAAATTTTTATATAAAAATCAAAAATTTCTTTATCAAATCTTAAAAAGTTTGTGTTTTTATAAAAAGTTGGTGTTTTTTTTATAAAAGTTTGTGTTTTTCTCTTTTTAATTTTGTATTTTCTTGATTAAATCCTTCTATTTTGATTGCCTTTTTGTTTAAATCCTTAAATTGAACTTTTAATTTTGTCCTTTTTTATTTTTTTTAATCAATTTTGCCACTTTAATTTTTCTATTATTAGTTTTCTAAATTTTTTATCAATTTCATCCTTTTTATTTTTTAATTTTTTTTAATCAGTTTTTTTATATAAATTTTTTAATCAGTTATATTGTTATATCAGTTTTTAATCAGTTTTCAGTTATTATTTTAATCTGTTTTTTAATCACATTTTTGTTTGAAAGATATCTCCTTTTTCGTCTATCAGTTTTATATTTTTTTGGACTTTCTTAATTGTTGGTCGAATTGTCAAATCTGTCCAATCCTAACTGTCCAAACTTTGTCCCAACAAATCTGATACAAAAGTTCCGTATCAATCTCAAATGTTCCGGGTCAAACTCTAAGTTCCGAATCAAACTCTAAGTTCCGAATCAAACTCTAAGTTCCGAATCAAACTCTAAGTTCCGAATCAAACTCTAAGTTCCGAATCAAACCCAAAAGTTCCGGGTGAACAAAACATCCGGACGAAAAAAGTTCCGGACGAACAAAAAAAAGTTCCGGGTGAACGAAACTTCCGGGTGAAGAAAAAGTTCCGGGTGAAGACAAAAAGTTCCGGGTGAAGAAAAAAGTTCCGGGTGAAGGAAAAGTTTCGTATGAACGAAAGTTCCGAATGAATGGAAACTTCCGAACGAATGACACTTCCGAACGAAGCATGTCAATTCAAAAACGGGCAAGTCATCGTCTTTTAAATAGACTCATTCCCTCGACATCTTAACTAACACCTCTTCACAAAATCTTTACTGACTCAAACCCAAACCCACAACTCAAAGACTCTAACAACCAAAAACCAACCTCTGGCATTACCCACCCTTAACCTTTCACCCTAACCGCACCACACCCTCTCACACCCTCCCCTCACCATCTCACTCGACTCCTACCACAGACACAATTGAATCGAACCACAGACACACTCGAAGAACTCTCAAATCCAAACAGACCCACAACTCTTAACTCGACAGATATCACACCCCGACTCCCTCAACACCCTCGCAACTCAATCCCCAACACCCTCCCTCGTCACAAGACCCTCACACCCTCACGACTCCAAACAAACAAGAGTCGAACAACTCGACTCAAGACTCAAGATTCATCTCACGACTTTAACATCATCACTCACTCTCTCGACACAAAAGACCACAAAGACTCGAAACTGACTCCACTCAATACCAAAACAACTCTCGACCCATCAGACTCTCTATTTTAAAACAACTTCTCGACTCCAATTCTTTTTCTGGACATACACACCCTCGACTCCCTAACCGCCTCACACAAACACAAACACACCCATCCACAGACTCTTTTCGTTAATCAAACACATCCTCCCAAACTCACACCAAACACACAAGAATGACGCTACAGAAGAGAGAGACTATAATTAAAACATAATTACACCTACCTGAGACCATCTCAGTGATCTTGAAGACATCATTCTTCTTGAGAAACGTGATTTCATGGTCCATCAAAAACATGATTTCGAGGGTTGAAGTGGTATTTGATCAAAGTATTTAAAGTGGTATTTGATAATGATTTCGAGGGTTGTGGTTTGAGAGTATCTTTGGTGGGAGAGAGGAGTGGTATAGACGGAGGAGTTTTAATCTGTGAGAGAGAGAGAGATTTAGTTAGGGTAGAGAGATACTCAGAAGGCGGAGGAAACAAGGATTTGTGTGTGTGAGTTTACAAGTGAGGAGAGAGAGAGTTTAATTGGGTTATATATTTTTTGTTGACGGAGTAAACTAGGCAAATATTTCGCAGGCCACGTGTGTGGTGGCAAAAAGGCCACGGTTGTGTTATGTGACAAGTTGAGTTTATCAGATATTTCTTTATTTCCTTTTATTTTCTAATTTTTTGGTTAAGTTATTTTTTAAAAATTATATCAGTTTTTTTTTTTTTGGGAAGTTATTTTTTGGTTGATAAAACGTTTTATAAAGTTATTTTTATCATTCTTCTTTTCTTTTCCATTTTAAAATATCATTTTTTATTTTTTTGGTTAAGTTATTGTTTTAAGTTCCCTTTTTATATTTTTTATATCTTAAAGTTAATTTTTGTTTATTAATTTTTGGCAAATCGTGTCGAGGCGGGTATTTTTAAAAAGTTAACGTGGAAAAATATCTGTCGGGATAAACGTTTTTTGTGGCCGGATTTGAAGACAAAGTGACGAGTCAGCCTGACGGGATATATTTTTTTAGCAATTACGGTTTTCTTGATCGGGTTTAATTCATAATCGTTTGAGCCGACAACAATTGTTGAGCCGAGTCGTATTGTTAAAACCCGACAACAACAACATCCACATCATTTTTTTCTTTATCTTTCTTCGATTCTCAATGGATTCGTTCAATTCGACACTTAAAGAGGGAGACTTGCATCAAATGCAAGACAACGCTAGAGAAAGTGGTATAAATTCATTTCAATTGCTTCAATATCATCTTGTTACTCTTTCACGGCTTCAAGGAGGGAGCGAATTTATGACAATCTTTGGACAAGATTGTCATATATTCATCGACTCAATTTTTACCACTTTGACCCAACTCGCCGAGCAACTCAACCATGGAAACTTTAATCACTCTGCATCGGCACTTGCCTATAAGGATCTTGTGACACAACTCACGCCTTTCCTCCAATTCAATATCATTAAGCCTGAAAGTTCTGTGATTTGCCAATCATTTCTTCGAGATACACATACCGAGCTTCGAGTTTTCCGTGACACAATATTGAAACTCATGACATCGGTCTCGTCTTCGATTTATCAACAATCACAACTTCAGCAAACGTATGATAATGGAGTGCAAGAATCAATGCCGCAGATGCAAGAGGAGAATGGTCATACGGTTGAAAACTTGGAGCCTATCAATGGCAAGAGCACGGAATCAGGAGAACAACATGATACCAGTGGTACGTCAGGGATTGTTCACGAGATCTCTCTTGATGACACCTTACCCGTTTATGACGAAGAGCCTGCAAACATGGTACAATGTGATGTTAATTATGATGTATATGCTGATGACATACCGCATATTGAGCATTCGGAACCTAATTATGACAAACATGGGATGGAAAAGAGTGATAGAAATACCACTCCTGATTCATCCGATGTGAGTCATAATAGGGGAGAAAGTATTCAAAATGCTAAACATCATGATAATTGTCCTATAACTGCTTCATTGATTGCTTCTGATTCCAAGATTAAAGAGCTCGAAATGATTGTAGCTCAACAATTAAAAGATCTTGAGGATGCCAAACTTGAATTTTCTAAGAAAACGGACAAATTTGAAACATATTTTGAAAAACTTGAAAAGTCAAACGTTGTTCTTGAAAGAAAAATGGATCAAACTGTTCTAGATTCTAAAGCTGAAAAGGATAATCTTTTGAAACAAATTCAACTGCTTGAATCTAAGTTGGCATCCCAAGATAACTTGCTCAAAGAGAATGAGACTTTAAAGGCCCAAGTACACGAAAAGGTTTTTGCTATAGCTGCGTTGAAAAACGAGTTAAGGAAAAGTAAAGGACCTAGTGTGGACACTAAGCTTGAAAAACCATCAATCTTGGGGAAACCGCCTACAAATCAGTTCGTCAGACAACCGATTGTCAGACAACCTACTGCATTTAGATCCGAGCGACCACAATCCTCGAGACCGCGGTTTGCCTCCCAAGTTGATTTGGAACATACTTCTAGAACAGTCACTCCACCAACTAGGCCTAATGTGACTAAATCAGTTTTAGCAAGACCTCATCACATGATTGCCCCTAGTTTCTCTAAGAATAGTTCAATGAACACGCCTAGAACTAGTTCAACTGATGTACGCCATGATTTTGGTCAAAGGGAAGCTATTCAAAAGACACATGTAAGAGATAGTAATGTCCAACCTAGTCAGATGCCTTCTAGATTACCCAACACTACTAACCGTAGCATGTCATCTCCTAGAAGCATCGATCAATCATCTAGGAAATACTCGGACATTAAATATGCTACCTGTAAAACATGTAGAAAATGTGTCTTTACGGCAAATCATGATTCCTGTATCAAAAAATTGCTTAATAAGGTGAACTCCCGTGCTAGACTTAAATCCCAGTGGGTTGCTAAAATCAAACCCGTTGGTAAAATGTGGCGCCCCACTGGTAGATCTTTCACTCTTGTAGGAAATGAGTGCCCTTTAACTAGGATAATCTCTGATTCTACGAAGACTACTAGGGAGGAAATTGCAAAGGATGATACATCACTTAAGCCTGAACTTAAGATTTTCTATAAAAGGAAACGTTTGCCGACTAAGATAAGTGAATCATCCCCTCAGGCCACCTCTGACACAAGAAAAGAAAACCGTGAACCCCTACGTGCTTCTAAAATAGATATCGCTAATCCATGCAAAAGTATACAAACTCGTAATGAGAATGCAGGTACCAAAGTTGATGTTCCAAAAGAACGAAGCGGTCCAGTCGTTGTATACCGTTCAACTAAGGCCACTCTTAGAGTTTGGTTGCTGAAGAAGCAGATATCGGAGAAACTAGTATCTCAGGGGATTCATGGTTAAAGCTTGTACAAGGACTTACAGTCACATAACAGACTATAACTCGATCCTCAAAGAAAGGAAAGTTTATCGCCGATGGTAAACTTATTCTAACAACGAGAAATTAATTTTTCTCGGGCATGAGCTTATATAAAAAACATTCCAAGTTTTTAAGCTCATGCACGGTGGCTCCTCGTTAAATGACAGACGAAGACCCGGACTTCAGAGACAGGGAAGTTTATCTACGCAACGATAACTTACCCTCTTAACAAGAAATTAAGTTTTCTTGGACACGAGCTTACCCTAAAACCATTCAAAGGTTTTAAGCTCGTGTATATGGTTTATCATTAAATATCAGATGGTAACCCGTGCATCAAAGAAAGGAAAGTTTATCGCCGATGATAAACTTATCCTAACAACGAGAAATTAAGTTTTCTCGGGCATGAGCTAAAATTAAAAACATTCAAGGTTTTTAAGCTCATACACAATGACTTACAGTTAAATGTCAGACTGTAACTCGAACTTAAAATAAAGGAAAGATTATCTTTTATGATAACTTATCCTCTTAACGAGAAATTCACCTTTCTCGGTCATGAGCTTGTCTTAAAACATTCGAAGTTTTAAGCTCATAAAGGAAAGTGTATCTTTTAACTAAGAGAACTTTTCCTCGTAACGAGAAATTAACCTTTCTCGGTCATGAGCTTTCCGTTAAAACAGTCAAAGTTTTCAAGCTCATGAACATGACTTCTAAGTAAATGTCAGCTTAGGACTCGTCTTTCAGATAAAAGGAAAGTTTATCGCCGATGGTAACTTATCCTTAACAACGGGAAGTTCACAACTTCTCGGACTTGAGCTCGTTTTTAAGATATTCAACATCTTAAGCTCAAGTAATTGTTTTTTCAAAACTTTGAACACAATTTTTCAAGAATTTCTCAAAAGGTTTTTCTAAATCTTTCAAAATGGTGTGTTCAAAAATGTTTTGATAAAAAGAGCATCTCTTCTGGAATCGATAATATTTACGATACTAGAAATGTCATTCAATAATGACACGGGGTTGTAAATAAAGTTCGAGCAGAAGTTCAAACTTTTAAAACATGCTCAAAAATGGTTTGCTATTATTTCAGATAGCAAACCGCTTTTCATAATCAAGTCAAGCATTTCACCGGAAAGCTTTGACTCAACAACGGGAATTAATTTTCTCGGGGACGTGACGAGGTGACCAACATTCGTGAACAAGAACCATGTGAATCTTTCATATGATGTTCTCCATCATTCAGGTCCTACCTCGTAAATTGTTAATCTTGTGAATTCATTATTATATATGATCTTTGCACGTAATAAATACCTTACACTTGTGTTTAAAAGGTATTTATTTTACGTTTCAGCACACCCTCATTAATTTGAGGGGGAGCTTGTGTAATTCATGAAGATAATTGGACTTGCATTTTTCTTCCCAAATTTTTCTTAAAATGCTATTAAATCAATTGATATTAAAAACATCGATTGGGTTAATATTTTTAATATGGGGGAGAAAATGTGATTTAATATGGGATATGATCAATCATAAATGGTTTGATTTAAAGTGATAGCTCATCCCGACATGTGCAAAATGTTTTCGGATATCGTGGCATATGTTAAGGGGGAGCAAAATGGATTTGCACTTCAAAATGGATTTCATGGTGACATACACTTACCCAAAACATCTCTATTCACGACGGTGAAGATTGTGGTGACATAAGGATGGTAGGATAGGTTAAAGTCCAATGATTTCTCTAGAACCGGAGGAATCTTCCCAAGGACATTACATAGCTAGAAATAGTAGTCCTTAGGAAAGATGGAGAAAGATTGTGAACGTAGCTGAATGCCGACCAAGTACTTAAGTTAGCACTGGAAAAATCACAACAAGGTGCTAGTGATGACGTATTGGTAAGCATTGAAGGGGTTGAAGAATGAAAAAGAATTGTAAAGATAAAGGGTGTAAAGAAAGAAGCCCTCCTTACAACTTTAGGCAGAAACCGGGTCAATACATATGCTATTGAGATCATTTTTGTTAATGATTCTCGATATTGAAGAAAGACATCATGGACCCAGTGATGCAATGCACAACCCTTCCCAGCTAACTCAAATATCTCTCAAAAGGTATTTGTTTTAATCACACGGAGATCAACACGTTATCTATTGATTTATTCACTTCGAATAAATTGGTATTGAAATGGTGGCACTCCTCTCCAGCCTCCGATCACTAAAATCCAAAATGCACGATCGAGTCTAGAGCCATTTGAGATCATCAAATATCTCATTAGGACAAACTTTCATTATTCCTTGCTTATTCACACACTGTGAAAAGTAAGAAACATATTAAGAGTCCTACGCAAAATCTTCATGATCTTGCCTGAACATCGGAGTAATACGAAAGTATTTACAATGAAGATGGAAATCCTTCTTGAGCGAATATCAAAAAGCTCATGGTAGGTGACTTGTGCGATTCTTTATGAATCAAACTTGTGATAACTGGAAAGCAACAGTGGTTTAATTCTTAAATGAATTTAAACACGTTCCAGGCCTCTACGCAATATCTTAGTGATCTTGCCAGAACATTCAGAGTAATACTATTAAGTATTTACAGTGACGAATGGAAATCCTTCTAGTGTTAACATCAAACAGCACTTGGTAGGTAACTTGCAAGATTCTATATGAATCAAGCTAGTGACAACTGGAAAGCAACGATGGTGCGGTTCTTAATTGAACTTCACTTGTTCCAGGAACATGAATTGACGGCTTCAAATCATGCGGATAATATTATCCAAATGATTCACTCTTTACGTTCGCAGTCAGCTTTGGACGGTCGAGTAAAGAGAACGGGTTTACCCGCGAAATCTTGTCAAGGAGGTTCTTTATTGAAACTACCTGCCACAAGTACGATATTTAATATCGTCCAACGGTCTTCACCGACCGGAGGTAAAATGCTACCGAATTAGAATGAAATGTTCAAGGCCATTTCATCCGTGTATATTGTTTGTTGCTAACTGTCTTATGCAGCGTAACAAGAAGGTGGCATTGCGGTGTACAATCCAGAAGAAGTCGTCACCACATGCTTATACTACATACAACTAGTACTTCAACAAATTCAAGAAAGCCTGAAGGTCAAGTCTTCCGCTGTATCAAACTCTGAAGCTTTCAAGAATTTAAATGTATAATTATGTGGAACATGAAGTCACAAAGAGGCAAATATCATAAGTTAAGAATGCACAAGGTCAAGGCAAGGAAACATGCTCAAGACTAAAGTCAAAGATCACATCAAGCATATTCACAAGAACAAGATCGAAGACTCAAGCATAGATGCTAGGTTTAAGATTTTGTAAAAAGATGTGACCTCCCTTAGGGGGAGATTGTTGGAAATACGTTTTTCCCAATAAAGTCTCGGTCACATCTTAGTTAGCATAGATCACGAGTTATAGACTATTTAGAACTTTGTTTCTTGGAGCGACCTCCCTTAGGGGGAGATTGTTAGAAATACGTTTTTACGTATTTATGAAGGATCGGTCGCTCCAACGATAATTATGTAATGGGCTCGTGATCTATTTAATTAGTGTATAGTCCATATAGCCCACATGTAGGGTGGGCTATATATATCCCCTCCTAGCATGTTAGGAGGGGTTGTTGATTGTCATTCTACACAAAATCATTATTCCATTTTCACTTTCTCTCTCTAACTTTCTCCTTTCTCTCCTTTCTCTCTCTACTCCCTCATCTCCTTCCTTCATCTCTTTTATGTTTATCATCTAAATCAACCATATTAATCCATCAAATCAATCACATAGAATAGGCCAATGATCACGTAGACCTTCAGATTTAAATGGAATTAATATGGTGTTGGGGTAATTTGTGTAAACTTAAGAAAACCTAGGTATCACATTGGTCATTTGCCGAAACATAGTGTAAGCCCTAGGGACCATTTATGCCAAGTTAACAAACTTATTCAAGCCCTAAGTAACCCTAGGGACTATTTGTGACATAAGCCGAAACCTATACAAGCCCTAGGGGGCATTTGTGTAACTTGATATTAAACCTAATTATTAGCCGAAGGTTGGAGGACTAAAAATGCCAATATGTGAAACTATAATAAGCCCTAATATAATCCGAATACTTTAGGGACCATTTTTGCCATTCAATGAAACTTAAACAAGCCCTAGTTACACGTGTAACTAGGGAGGGACCAAAATTGTAATTACTTGAAAGATTTAGAAACCCTAGGGGTATAAAAGTAATTTAATCGCGAGTAATTATTTAAATGAAAGGACTAAAACGTAAATTATACAAAGTATAACGAACCCTAAAATTCTATATATTTATACCCGTTATTTAAAACGTAAAACTTAAATAAACGTAACAATTGCTATTTTTCCAAACTTATAATTTAATAACTATAAACACTACGTAAACGTGGAATTTAATTAAAATGTTAGACGTTTTATAAACCTTATTTATATATTAAATATAAATTAGAAATGAATAACTTATAAAATAAATATATTAATTATATTTATTTCCTATTACTTTAAATATATATAAAACTACCTTTTATAAATATTTAAAGTGTTTTATAAACAACATAAGTAAAAAATATTAATTAAATAGATTAATTAATTTAACCTTATTATTTATTTTATACTTAAAATAAATACTACTAGAACTTGTACAACGATGAACTAAAATACAAGTATCATAATAAAATGCTTAAAACCAGTATAAGCATGCACAGAGTTATTCTGAAACTTTTATGCATCATGTTATGCATTTACTGAGACCTTATAATTATTTAGGTCATTGATTTTATCGTGAGCATCCTTATCAGATTTATCTACTGACTTATTGTTGTACTACTGAGGTGAGTTCATGGCCCCACTTATTATATTGACAAACTTTTAAACCTTTTAATGGGGAAGAAAACATGCAACATATTTTATTTTATGGACATGGATTGAGCTGCGAAACCTTAGATTACATTGCCTATTGTAGATGAACCCGCATGACCCGTGCATCTGAAACTGTTAGAATTATTGAATTGCCTGAATGTTATAAATAGATCTATTTGGATTGACCGTCCCCATCTGGGTGAGTCATGCTCACTGTGCCTAGGTCAGGACAACAGATGTTTCACATGTCAGCACTTATTATTTTTATGGGTGCCTTTTTATAAGGCGAAGGGTCCTTATTTGTTAAGGACTTAACTGTCAAGTCTCAGTTTCAGGCGATATGGGAATGTAATTACTTTTAAGTATTGATGCTTTGTGCATTACTACTTCAGTGAATATTTAATGTCCAAACTTATTTTATTAAACCTGTGAATTCACCAACTTTATGTTGACTCTCTAAGCATGTTTTCTCAGGAAACTGAAGCAGGTATTGGTGTGCATGGAGTCAAGCATCATGATAGGCTGCATTTATAGAGCTCATCTGGGGTTTTATAAACTGGGGAATAATTCAAACTATTGAACAATGTTAAAGACTATTTCAATACTATTTGCACTTTCAATCATGTAATAAATGTAAGGATAATCTTTTATCTGTTGCTCTATATTCTGTCTGCTGTTGATCCACCTACGTGACACCCAAATATTATTTCCGCTGCATTTGACTCAATTTGGGGGTGTCACAGTCAAGTTGTCCATGTTAAATACTAATATGAAACCTAAATGGATTTAATATTAGATTTAGATAATATAAAAAAATAACATCATAACACGTTAAGAGTTATTATGAAAAACAAGATTTTAGTTTTAAATCATATTTAAACTTTAAACTAAATCAAGCATTTAGCTTTATAAATGATTTGTGATTGGTTTCAAGTTTTTATAAAAATATTTGCAAGTAATATCAAGATATCAAGCAAACAAGCAACCACACAACCACAAGTATGCAAAGCCTCAAACCGAAGAAAAACCTATGCTTGATCTCGTGAGCCATCACGAAGACCAAGAAGTCAACTAAGGGTAATTCAACATAACCACAAAGTGGGCTCCCACTTGCTCCAAGACCATCAAGAGCAAGTAGAACCCAAAATGAACATGAGGCCCAAATCTGCCTAAATATTCCAGTCGACTTCTAGGGCCCAAAACCCATAGAAGGAGTCTTCCCTAGCCTAAGCTCCAGTTAAGACTTTTGAAGGCCTATGAGTTGTGAATTAGCACACCAAATTTGGGCTTCTATCTCCTTATAGAACTCCGGCAAATCACATTTTAGTGCAGGTCATTCAGCAGCTCCGAATTTCACAATATGTCTTTAATTCTTTAGCCATTCTCATCCAAGCATCGGTTATAAATGATTTATGACTAAAAATATTTAACCTATCATTAACCTACTGTAAAATGCCCAAACAATGGCTATAACCAACATCAAAAACATATTAATGAAGCCGAAACAATGGCAAATCCCCAAAACTGAAATTAAATGCAAATCAACACACAACATGTCACATTTGGTCTAGGTTTTCATCGGCTTTGCATACGAAACATAATAATACCATAAGATTATGAATATAACAAGGTGTTGGCTAAGTCCATGGCCAAACATGCATGTATTTGCCATGGAAATAAAATTAAACAACAAGAAACACTTGTTAGCCAACAAAATCGAAAGAATAGTCAACAATTAATTAAGCCCCCGATTGGTGCGTGTAACCAATGACCTTAGGACCTTAATACCACATTTTTGAAACCTTGTAATTATCATATATTTACAGAAAAGATGGTCATAAGGGCTGTTTAAAACCCGCTTAATGAATCGTTTCAAAAAACACGTTTTAGGTCATTTTACACGTACCCGGTAACAGACCCATTAAAGTATGCGTAATCCGTGGCTACGAGATCATTAAAAACAGAATATAAGACCTTCCAAATAACTGTTATAAGTCGAAAATAAGTCCATATGGGCTGTTTTAAAATTGGTTTAACAAAACCATCAAAAACACTTATTTTTAGCCATTTTTACGCATACCCGATAATCATATGACATCATATGATGGCTCGTGATACCACTATAGGTGATTATCCATATTAACATGATATGAATAAATAATAAACGCGTTGATCCTAAACTTAGATCGATTAGCTTTGTGTATACGAGATTAGATCAAGTAATACACGTAGAGAGTATATGCTTTATGAATCTAAGTGTTATGCGGAATTTAACACTTAAACAAGAACACACAAGATGTAAACAAACTTTCACTTTGATTATGAATATCGAACTTGCTTACAATGAGAGATGTTTACGAATGAAAACTTATGTGAAACTTATAACCTAAAGGCCTTCTTTTATAGACATAAGAAGCCTTGTACAATAATCTACGTATCAGCTATTCTAGGTAAAGATAAATATAGAAAATACATTGTCGTTTCTATCCTTACTAGAAGTATTCTAGAATATAATAAACGTGTAGATTATATCTTCCATCAGTGCTTGTCTTCAATGTGTCAACGCTTGACTTTAACTTGTCAACGCTTGAGCTGTCAGCGCTTGCTTTGTTCTTATCAACGCTTGAATTGTTCTTGTCAGCGCTCAAGTGATCTGGCCTTAATTTATTCCCAACAATCCTCCCCTAAACTTGATATCCACTCTTATGATCAAGTTTCTGAATAAGCATTAAGGACTAGGAGGAGTCTGACAAACCTTCTCATATTGGTAATGAATAAATCTGATCAAATCTTTTGCCACGTCACTTGAATAATCTATTTCCAGCTGAGTGTCCTTCATCTTTTCCAAAACAGCCTTGGATATGAAATACTGAGCATCCACAAGTAGATACTCAGCAAACTTTGTAGAACTCAAATGGTATACACCAGCAGCTGAATATAACCTCCATTGAAGACCACTGAGGTCATCTTCAAGATCCTTCCAAATTGCAGGATCTTCATCTTTTGGCCCACACATTCTTTTGAATGTGGTCCAAAGTGTTATTCCATTAGTTGAAGTTGGTGCTTCAGCCTCATACTTGGTCTCCAGTAACCTCCAAAGGTCCACCAAGTATTCTCTATCACAACTTGCAAATAAAGATATGAGAGTGGTAAAAGTGTGTACCTCCTTGCCAAATCTGCCAATCTTCCAGAACCCACATTCATCTTCTTCATAGCTCACAATTGGGTTCCTGGAATCTAATGGTAACACTTGCACCATATGTGAAACTTCTAATGGGGAGAGCTTGAGCCTCTTTCTTATAACTGCTTCACTTGGATATGTGGATCCATATCTTTTGGAAACTCAAATTTAATTCCCTTCTTCACTGGCCTGGGAACCATCATAGCTTTCTTGATTTCCATTTCTTCTGCAAGTTGCTCCTTTCTTTCATCTGAAAGAAGTCTGAGAGTGTTTGCTTCCTGCACTCTCACCCAAATAGGATAAGCCCTGTTTTCCAACTCATCAAATGTCAAAGCCTTCAACTTCTGATATGTCCATCCAACTCCATGACATCTGAGCAACATAAAGTAGAGCTCCCTTCTATCCCTTTTCAACTCTAAGAGAATATTGCTTGCCTTGTGTTTCAAAATTACCTGGCAATCCTTCTGAACTCTAAGAAGAAGCTCCAAACCCCATATTTGATCTGAAATGGTCAAGTCTGGATTATCCATGCAACTTTCTTCCCAAGAATTGTACATTTGAACCACCTCTGGCATGTCAAAGTCAACCTGCAATTTCAATTCTCTCAGCTTCTCTTTGGCCAACTCATCTCCATACTCAAGCCTTTCAGGTTCTATAATCATTACACTTGAGTCTGAGCTAGCTCCATCACTTTCTTCTTCTGAAGTCACAACAAATGGTGACTTTTCCTTTTCATCTTGTTCCATCATTTGTTCAGCCAATCTTCTATCAAATTCAACTTGAGCTGCATCTTTTGGAACAAACTCTTCTACCATTTTACCCTTACCCTTATCTGATGGTGCAATGGTTGGTAAGGTAGATGGTAATACCTGAGTAGAAACTTCCTTGATGATAGATGATAACTGGGATACATCACCTTCATGTACAGGTCTGTCAACGCCCAAATTTATCCTATCAGCGCCCAAAATACTTCTGTCAGCGTCCAAATTTTCCTTGTCAACGCTCAAACATCTTCCCTCAGCGCCTTGTGTAACCTCTCTCAACATAGCTGTAAATGATAAATTTAAATAGGTGGGAGAGACTAAGGACGTATCAAAACCTGTTTGTTTCTTCAAAGTTGTAAGGGCTTCAGCAACATCCATTGATTGACCATCCTGGCTGCCCTTATCACTCAGATTTATTTGATCTTCCTCCCCTTTGGAAGACTCCTCCATACCCCGTCTAACACGATCACTTTCCAAAACAACAATCCTCTCCCTCAATTGCTTGAGGTCAAGGCCTTGTGAGCTGACAATTTGTACTAAGTCTGCATTTTGCTTTTGCAAGCTAATGCAGACTGCCGTCAATTCCATAAGAGTCATTGGTTCCAGTCTGCCCTCTTCTAAAATGGGGATTTGACCTCCCAAATCAGATTCATTGGGCAAGGATGAGGACTTAATGATGGTGGGACTGCCTTGGCCAGCTTCTAAGCCAGAACCAATAGTCCCAGCCTCATCCAGGTCACCAGCCACACTTGTGGTGGTGGTTCTCTCTGCTTCATGGCTAGGACCACCAGAGGAGAACACTCCAGTAGTCCCTTGGCGTTTCATTAACCTATATTCAGGGGGTGTGGAAGATGGTGTGGAAGAATGGGTAGATGTGGGTTGGTTAATGGGTGTTTGGGATTGGGAAGGTTGTGTGTCAGTGTTGGAAATAGGCACATCAACGCCAACATTTGATGTGTCAGCGTCAAAGGGTTCTTGGTCAAGTTGCATGTGTGCAGGTGAAGGTAAAGGTTCAGGAATGGGTTCAAGTTGTGGGTGAGGGTCAATTTGAGGTTGGGGGTCTGGTTGGGGTTGTGCTGCTGCAATAACAGCAAGCATGGCTTGGGTTAAAGGTAGGTCTCTATGGGGTGGTGAATCCATCTTCATAAAAATAGCTTTCTTTTGCTCAGGGATCTTATAAAAATCATTGTGATCCCTTGAGCAGTAACCTTGATCATCAAAAACCATTTGCAGAAAACGGGGATAAGCTAAAGTCATTTTTGTCCCCTTGTTTTTACACATCCCCTCAAAAATCATTTTAGAATAGTTATATTTTTGCCATGTTGCAATGCACACAATAGCACTTGCAATGGATCTATTGATCTCATTGTGTGCAGTACATTTGGGACTCAAACATTGAAGGAGGATATGTATGAGGTACTTCCAGGCTGGGGGAAATTCCTGCTTATGATACTTGTTTAGAGTACCTTCATCAGGAAAAGGATATCCCAAAGCCCTAAGCCCTTGTTCTATTTCATTTATAGGAAGAGTGACTATACCATCAGCATCATCAAGATGCAAGGCTTGGCGTACCAAAGCCTCAGTAACCACCCAAGATCTCCCATGAACAATAGAACTCAATGTGGTCACTCCATTAACTGTTGAGGAACTGACAGTGTTCCAAAACTGCTTAATGTGTGTGACTGGAATGAGTGGTGCATGAGAAAGAGTATACCTTAGTGGGGATGCGTTCAAATACGCCACCATTTGTGTGTATTGGGGAAACAGAGCATCATCAGCTTCAAGATAAGCAATCATGTTGTGTTGTGATCTGAACCCCAATGCCAATTCTGCTGAGTTAAACTTTGGTGCCATTGATGAAAGTTGTTAATTTTAAGTGTAGAAGATGAAGTTGATAAGAGAAAAGTGTTAGACAAGAATTATAGATACCCTATTTAAAATAGGAGCCAAATTTATAGGAGAGAAAGAATGCATGTGATTGGCCCAAAAATAGGCAAAGATTTTCAAAAATCAATCATGAAAATATTGAAAAAGTTATAAGTTATCTCATGCATTAAATGAAAGTAACAACTCCTAAAATTACGGCTTGAAAATATGTCAAAAAGTAACAACTGGGTAGGTCCCATTGAATGTCAGCGGTCAAAAATAACCTATCAACGCCCAACGGCTATAATCTTGTCAACGTTTGCCTAAAGCCATGTCAGCGTCCAATTTGGTCACAACAACGCTTGGAAAAATCTTGTCAGCGTCCAAAAATAAAAATATTTTAAAAAGTGAAAAATTACCTTAACAAGTAATTTATCCTAGAGAAGATAACCAAAAGCTGATAATTATCATAGGGCGGCAAGCACTGTCCAGTTATGCACACTTGCATAAGCAAGATAGACATAACAGTCCTCTAGTGTCCCTTGCTAACCAAAACTCTTAACAACAAAGTTACCTTATAAAATCCTTGTTACTCCCAGGTAAATCCCATATCAAAATCATTCCCAAGTCTCCCAACAGACCACAACCAATTCTAGGCCAAAAATGTCTTGGCAGCATGCAAAGTTGATATACTATGCATGCTACAGTGCCTCATGATTTAGTAAAACTAACTCATACTCACCTGTGGACACAATCTAGAATTGTGATAAGAGTATCATATGGATACCCAAACATCCTAAAGGTTCCTAAAACCTTCCCTTAAACTATGATACAAAAAGTTTGCTAAAATCATGCATGAACATAAAAAATTTATGTCAAGATAGGAATGAAACATTCCAACCATCATCCATAAATAAAAACTTGTCCAAATGCTTCTCCATTGATCAATAAGCAACTCTGTATCCAATGGTATACTGCTAACACCATCTGCACATTTAGATTGAAAACCACAAAACTAACATTGTTGCTGACAACGCCCCGATAACACATGACAGCGTTGAGGGAAGCTTTGTCAGCGTTAGACAATTATATTGCTGACAACGTTGCAAAAACACTTATCAGTGTTCAAGCAACCTTTGTCAGTATTAGAAAAATATAGTGGAAAATCTAAATCATCAATAAAACCAATAATAATAATGCATCATCCTGTACATACTTTTACAAAAAGAATCCAAAACACATATTATGTGAGATTGACCATTCCAATACTTGTTACCAAGTATTGAAATCTCCCAGCATCAAAAGGTTTAGTTAATAAATCTGACACATTTTCCTCAGTGTCAACCCTATCTGGTTGTATTAAACCTTTCTCAAAGCAATCTCTTATAAAATGGTGTCTAATTTCTATGTGTTTAGTTTTAGAATGATGTACAGGATTCTTAATGATGCATAAAGTACTATTATTATCAACAAATATCTTAGTATGCATGAAATTATACCCATAGTCCAACAGCTGGTTCTAAATCCACAAAACTTGACCACAACATGCAGCTACAGCCACATACTCTGCTTCAGTTGTAGAATTAGCCACCACTGTTTGTTTCTTGCATTGCCAAGATATTAACTTGCTCCCAAGAAACTGACATCCACCAGTTGTGGATTTCCTATCAAATTTATCACCTCCATAATCACTATCTGAATATGCAATCAGCTCCAATGGTGAATCCTTTGGGTACCACAAACCAAGACTAGGATAACATCTTAGGTACCTAAAGATCCTCTTCACAGCATAAAGGTGACATTCTTTGGGAGTCACTTGATGGCGTGCACAAGCACACACAGCAAACATAATGTCAGGTCTGGAGGCAGTAAGATACATCAAGGATCCAATCATGGATCTATAGTGCCTGACATCAACATCTTTCCCATCTCCAATATTTCCCCAAGGGTGTTCTCTATCCATAGGAGTAGTAGCCCTCTTTTCATGTGGAGAAAAGCCAAACTTCTTCAAGATCTCAGCAACATATTTGTCCTGGGAGATGAAGATACCATCCTCTTTCTGCTGAACTTGTAAACCAAGAAAGAAGTTCATCTCCCCCATAGCACTCATCTTAAATTTGTCTGTCATAAGCTTGGAGAAATCCTCACTCATCTTTGGATCAGTAGACCCAAAAATGATATCATCAACATAGACCTGCACAAGCAACACATCCTTGCCTTTCTTCTTTGTAAATAGTGTCTAATCTATAGTGCCCCTCTTGAATCCATTGTCCACTAAATAGGTAGACAGAGTACCATACCATGCTCTAGGGGCTTGATGAAGGCCATACATATCCTTTTTGACTCTATACACTTTATCTGGATGCTCTGGATCCTCAAAACCATGAGGTTGCATCACATAAACTTCCTCAACAATAGTTCCATAGAGGAAGGCACTCTTGACATCCATTTGATAGACTGTGAAGCCCATGCAGGAGGCATAGGCTAGAAAAATCCTAATAGCTTCAATCCTTGCAACTAATGCAAAGACCTCCTCATAGTCTATCCCCTCCTCTTGTGTATAACTGATAACTAGATTTTACTCAGTTTAAAAAGATTAAAGTTCAAGTTCGTTGTGGTGGTCTAATCGAATTGATCTAGGCTCTCTATGTGACTCTATTGTTTTTGGTGAAACAAAGATGTGTCGTTGTAGTTTTTAAAATAAAAGGTGCAGAACAATGAAAGTAAAGGTGCTCTTAAAGTAAATCTAAGTCTAATTAAAATAAAGGTGCAAGTATTTAAAAATGTGACTGAAATTAAAGGGCATTAAAGTAAATGATGCAAACTTAATTCTAATTAAGGCAAACTTAAAACGCGACTAACACTTAAACTAAGGCAAGACTAAAATAAAGCTAAGGCAAATAATCTTAAACTGCAATTAAATAAAAGGCAGGAAAAATAAAGCTTGAAAATAAAAATCAAAGACAAAAGCTAATAAGAACCTGAATACAGCTCATTCGAAATAAACCTTCGTTTGGAACAATCACTCGTCCGGAATGTCACCTTCGGTTGAAATGATCCTTCTTCGCTTGGAAAATTACCAAAATCCTTGATCCGGAACTAATTGATCTGAATATGTCACTTATTCAAAACAATCCTTCGTTCGGAACTTTACTGATTCGGAACTTCTAAATTTTGCCTTGATTCGGAAGTTTTAGGTCACCCTTGATTCGGAAGTTTCCGAATGAAGCCCCTTGATTTGGAAGTTTAGAACTTCCGAATGAACACTCCCTGATCCGGAACTTTTAAGTTCCGAATGAACAGCCTTGGTCCGGAACTTCGTTCGGAAGTTTCGTTCGGAAGTTCGTCCGGAACTTCGTTCGGAAGTTCGTTCGGAACTTCGTTCGGAAGTTGTGTTGATCCGGAACTTTCGAGTTCCGAATGAGTCGCTTGATCCGGAACTTTTTAAGTTCCGAATGAAGGTCTTGACCCGGAACTTTTGAGTTCCAAACGAACAAATCCTTGACTCGGAAGTTCTCCTTCGTCCGGAACTTTGAATGTTCCGGATGAAGAGTCTTGGCTCGGAACTTTTTACCTGGAAAGATCAGAAACAAGAACAACCTTTCCGAAGAACAGGGGATACAGTAACAGCAGAATAATAACAAATTTAATCAAACTAAACACAAACGATTTAATAAATCTATCCACGCATCAACAGTAATCATAAACAAACAATTAAAATCAAGAAATTTAACAACTTTGACCACAATAATCAACAATCACTTGGATCAAAATAAAAGCATGAACATAAACATGAACATAAACACATAAATCAAAGATTAAGAAAGGTAGATAAGAGATTGACAAGATAAAGTAAAGATTGACAATAATTAAATGAAAACTTACTTGAAATTAAATGAATTTAAGGTGCAAGACAAGGTATTTAAATTTGACAAGAAAAGTAAATGACAAGGTATTTAAATGGTGGAAGAGCTAATTGTCACACTTAGCCAACAAGAATGAAATGTAAACAATCCTAATCTATTTATAGGGGAGGATTAGGGAAGCTTCCTCCCCTCTTTCCTTTTCTCTTAATTGCGTCATTAAGTCCCTCCTTCTTTTAATCTTCATTAATTGCATACTTAGTCCTTTTCTTCTAATCTTCTTTAAACTTGGACTTAAGGGACTTTTGGCTTCGGGATTTCTTTGAACTCGTCTTTAAATTCTTCAATAAAATAGACTTGAATTCTCCGGCTTTTGATAAACTTCCGTCTTTTGACTTTTTCTTCGATAAATCTTTAGAATTGGTCGTGGACTTCCGTTATTTTTGCACTCTTGACTTCTTGACTTCGTCTTTCATCTTTTTCTTCAATAAAAGTCCGTAAATGCCCGTGAATTCCCGTGTTTTCTCCACTTTTCACCTTTTCGTCCTAAATCACAACAAAAACACAAACCACGCATAACTCCGACATAAAAGACATAAAATACACGTTTTGGTCTGGTTATTATTGTAATTAAGTGGTAGAAAAGATGGGTGTTTACACACCTATCAAATCCCCTACACTTGACCATTGCAATGTCCTCATGCAATGCATTAGTTACAAAGCAAGTTTACATTTTTCATCATAGTCAATCCATAGTGGCCTTTATTAAAGAGATAGAAAATTAAAAACATTCAGAATAAAGAAATCAAAAGCATACCTTTGGTTTTGGAAATGTCATGAATAATCATCATCCTCAAGTTTTCACTTTCACCAAACCAAGCTTAAAAACGAGATCATTGTTATTATAAGTTAGTAGACTAATCACGAACTCATGTGGGCCAATTACTCACTTAGACTCCCTTATTCCTAGGTGTATCTCTTATATTTTATTATTGTCTTGAATGATCACGAGGATGTATTTTTGACTTATTTCGATAGTTATTAAGTCTGAAAATAAAGTGAACGATTTAATCAATAGTTAGCTAAAGGACAAAATCTTTTAAAACTGCTTCTCGGGACCTCATAAAGTTCATATCTTGGCATAACTCATTTGAGACGTTTCTCGGACCGATATTTGACAGCGACTTCATACTTCAAACCTTGAGAGACGTTCATGAAATTATGGTCTTCTCTTCATAATAGAATTTCTTCACTTGAAGTTTTGAGAGATTCATACTTGGACCACGTCTTCTTCATTTTTCTCCAATCTTTATTTTGGACTTTGATATACAACGATCCGCCTCCTTTTATGACTTGGATCTATTTATCCTCATACCTTGTTAGGGTCTTTTCGGATACACTTCTCCATGATTTTTGGGGAGTATTTGCTTTTCGTCGTGTGTCTCGATCCTTCATATTGATTTTCGATAAATGATTCTTCACATCACTTTGGATCTTTAGCAACAAAATATAGCCCTCATGCCTTGTTAGGGCCTTTTCGGACTCGCCAATCTTCGCATCCCGCTTCAATAAGTTATGCCTTGGCTATGAACTCTAATCCATACCGAGCAACTTTTAAACGATCTTGGGCTAAAAGCTAAGTAACTTTTCAAATCGTACAACCTTATTTATTAGCAGATAAATTTATTAGCAAGCGATGGGAGAATAGGCTCATAATTAACTCACATAAATTCACGAAAGAATACCGAACTTATAATTGGCTCTATCATCTCTCGTTCTCCACAGTTTAAAATCTCAAGTAATGAGACTCATGGATACTTAGCCTATTAAATCAAAGCTTTGGGTTTTCGAGTCGCCTATAGGATCTTGCAAATTCTTAGACTTTTTCAAGTTTAGAAATCGCATTTTAAAGTTCCCTTGATAAACGACTCTCTAGGATCAATTATAGGAACTTGCGAAAAGTTCTTGTTCTTAACCCGTGAGAGTTAAGACTTTCGCGTTTTATAGCTCCCTATATAAAAGCCTAGCAAAACTTGACTTAAACACGTTAAGGATACTAGCTAGAGTAAACTCGGATTGAGTCAAAAGATTCACAACGTTTGGAAATTAAAACCACTTATTAAACATTTATTCCAATAAGGAAAGAAAATAACTAAACGAAGGGAAAAACTAATAGGCCAAAATAGATCAAAAATTTTGAAAAATGTCGAAAAATTGATTTTCCGGTTAAAATGAGGACAAATACAAGGAAAAGACCACTTAACTTCGATAGAAGTCCCCCCTACACTTAAGATAAACATTGTCCTCAATGTTTAAGCATGTGGGAGTAAACTCCCCTACACTTAGGACATTGTGCACGTTGTTTAAATTTTGCTAAGGAAAAGACAACTAAAGAGATTCCTATTTTAATATTGAGAAAATATATATAAAATAGTGAATCGAAAAGAGTTTAGGATAGAACCGGGAAGAAGTAGAATACGGAATCACGGGTCGTCAAGAATCATCAAAAGTGGATCATTGAAGCTCGAATCCCTGATTAAGAAGTGAGGAGAGGAAATAGCAAACCAAAGGGTCCCCCTACACTTATGATAAAGAAAGCGAAAAGATAGATGCATGGGTTGCCTCCCAAGAAGCGCTTGGTTTTTGTTAACCGAGTCGTGAGCCTGACTCGACCTTGATCATCAACGGAAGAAGCATGAAACATATCCACCAGGATCAAAGACATAGTTTTCATCGAGCAAATAACACAAGCTTAAGGCGAACAAGGCAAGCCAAAGAAGAGTAGGCAAGGTTCCCTTAAGCAGTGATGGAGCACGGTGGAAGCAAGGGTGAAGTGCAAGCATGTCTTCAAGATTTCCAAAGATTTTTCCTTTTATTTCATCAGGTGGATACTGAGATGGCTTAAAGACTTCAATACCGGGGTCGAACACCTTTTCCTTTAAGGCAAAATAGCACTCAGGCTCAGCCGAGTGTGAAGAAGATCCGCAAAGAAGCACAACCTCGTCCTCAGAAGTGGGACAAAGAGGTGTCATATCATATGTGCAACGGATTTCGGTGTCGACCGGTTTCTTCTCCTTTGACAGAATGTGCTTCAAATCCAAAGTAGGATCAAGTCGATAATCTTCAAAGTCCAAAGGAGGGGCATCACTCTCATGAGGGAAGTATGTGTTGAGAAATTCAGAGAAATCTTCCTCAAATGAATAATCGTCCAAAGTAGGATCGAGTGATGATGGAGGATCTTCATCATGTGAAGAATCGCTCGAGAGAGTATCGGCCTCATCAAAATCATCAAAAGTGGGCAGCTCGGGATACTCAGAAGTACAATCAAAATCATCCGAATCTGAGCTAGAATTATTATCATCATAAGCATCGAAGATCGGTGGCGAATCATAAATGGGAGAAGCGTCCAAAGTGGAGCAAGAATCATCCATATCATCGTCAAAAAGTGGATTATCGATGGAAGAATCGAATAGAGGATTGTCATAGACGGTAAAGTCATCGAGCACATTTATCATATTCACTGATTCGCGGCCTCCAAAAGATTTGCCTGTAAGCTTCCCCATTTTAAAAACTTTTGAATCATCCCCGACTCGTAAGATTAACTCAACTTCGGCCACATCTACTAAAGCTCGTCCGGTTCTCAAGAATGGCCGACCAAGTATTAAAGGAATACGAGGGTCCATTTCATAATCAACAACGACAAAATCGACCGGGAAAGTGAATGTGCCAACTTTGATAAACACGTCTTCGGCTATACCGACGGGGTAAGCGAGAGTGCGATTTGTAAGTTCAAGAGTCATCTTTGTTGGAATGAGGTCAGGCAATGATAGTGTTTTCCAAACACCGAGTGGCATCAAATAATACTAGCCCCGAGATCAGCAAGGGCAGTAAATTCTTCAGTTTTGTTGAACACGCAAGGCAACACAAAACGACCGGGATCTCCAAGCTTTTCCGGAAGTTCTTTAAGAATAACTACAGAGCAGTTTTCATTTAAGCGTGTGTTGGCTTGTTCAATCAGCTTCTCCTTCTTGCTAAGCAATTCCTTGAATGCTTTGACAAATTTCGGCATGTGGCAAAGTGCTTCAACAAGGCTAATGTTGATGGTCATTTTAGATAGCATATCCACATATTTCGATACTTGACAGTCATTCTTGGTTAGCTCATTGGTCTTGCCTATGCGAGAAGGGTATGGGATTCTAGGTTGATAGGGAGACGGTGAAGGTGTAGTTGGTAAAGGTTGTGATGTTGAAGGGTCCTTTCGAGATACATCGTCATGACGAGGCAGAGACGGTAATGGTGTACTACTACTAGGTGTAGGAGGAGTAGGGATACATGGTGGTGGAGGAGGTGTAGATGATGGTGGTGGGATAGGTGGATCGACAATGGTAATTCCACTACGCGTAGTTATAGCACTCACATTAGCTCGCGGATTGGGGACGGTGTTTGAAGGTAGAGAACCCGAAGAAGAAGGTTGAGCTTCGGGCAAGAAACTAGCCAATAGATTTTTTAATTCAGTCGTTTGAGTGCTGAAAGAAGATTGGATATTATCACGAACCTCGGTTCTGATGTCATTTCCTTGCTTCAAGATATCTCCTTTCAAATTGATTATTTGGCTCTGTAGATTCTTGATTTGCTCACCTTGAGTTCTCATGATGGCATCAACATCGGGATTAATGGGTGGGGTTTGTTGGGTGGGTGGTTGATAAGGGTTAGAAGCTCTTGGTGGGATTTGGTTGCT
Organism: Glebionis coronaria; assembly: GCA_025667525.1. NCBI lineage: Eukaryota > Viridiplantae > Streptophyta > Magnoliopsida > Asterales > Asteraceae > Glebionis > Glebionis coronaria. The sequence goes on along the minus strand of CM046881.1, from coordinate 21,846,611 downwards.
TCTATTGTAGTTGGTGGCGGGGTTTTGGTTTTGAGGAGAAAAACCGGGTGAAAGGTAATTGTTGGATCGGTAACTCAGAAGGTTTCTATCCCCTTGTTGTCTAGCTTGGTAATTTTCCGGTGAATAATTACCATAAGCTGCATACACATTTTCCGGATTTCCTTGTGTCGAAGGACAATCGGTGTATGAGTGAGGACCGCCACATGTTTCACAAGGATTAACAACCGCTTTAAATTGTTGTTGTTGTTGGTTTGAAGCGAGAAGCGTAATACTTTTGCTCATTTAGGCCATCATGCGGGTGAGTTCGGTTATCTCAGGGTTTGCTGAGGTAGAGGAAACATTGACTCTCGGGTTGTTCCTAGAAGAAGCAGAGGAATCCCAGTTCTTGTGGTGAGTAGTCATGTTCTCAATTAACTCTCTACACTCCTCGGGTCTCCTTTTCATGAATGTGCCACCGGCGGCTGCATTTATCGTATCACGATCTCGAAAAGTCAATCCGTTGTAGAAAGTATCAATCAATGTGACGGGAAGCATGTTGTGGTTTGGACAACGGTCGATCAAGACATTATATCTCTCCCAAGCGTCAAAAAGAGATTCATCAGGGTCTTGCATGAAACCGCTGATCTGATTGCGAAGGCTCGTGACCATGGATGGTGGAAAGTAGCGCGACAAAAAGCGTTGAGTCATATCATCCCAAGTGTGAATAGAATTCTTCGGGAGACGATCAAACCATTTCTCGGCATGATGCGATAAAGTATGTGGGAAGAGTTGTAGGCGAAGTACATCCATTGTGGCACCAGGCAACTTCATGCTTTGGGTGATTGTAATGAACTTGTCGAGGTGTTTGTTGGCATCATCATCAGGCAATCCTCTAAATGGGTTTGTTTGCACTTGCTGAATCATGTGGTGCTTCAACAAAAACTCAGGAGCGTTGATTTGCATCGGCGCAATCGGTCCTCCTCGTCCAAACATTGTTGGTTGACAAAGTTCCTCCATGGTCCGAAGATCGGGCTGTGGAAGAGCATTGTTGTTATTATTATTATTATTGAGGTGCGGTGGAATGTTGTTGTTGTTAACACCTGCCATATCTAAATCTTCTTGAGTCTCGGGCTCTTGATAATTAGAAGATCTAGTACGCATACACCTGAAAATGCAAAAGAAAACAAAACCAAACACAAAGACAATATATATACACAAGAAAGATAATATCTTTTTGGATTTTTGAAATTTTTAATTTTTATGGATTTTTATCAATTTTTTAATTTTTATGATTTTTTTGAATTTTTTATGCAAGAAAAATAACGCTCACAAGTGAACGGATCTCAAAAAGCAACGTGTCTCTCACAGAAAACCGTCAATCTTAACGAAAAGAGCCGGCAGCGGCGCCATTTGATAACTAGATTTTACTCAGTTTAAAAAGATTAAAGTTCAAGTTCGTTGTGGTGGTCTAATCGAATTGATCTAGGCTCTCTATGTGACTCTATTGTTTTTGGTGAAACAAAGATGTGTCGTTGTAGTTTTTAAAATAAAAGGTGCAGAACAATGAAAGTAAAGGTGCTCTTAAAGTAAATCTAAGTCTAATTAAAATAAAGGTGCAAGTATTTAAAAACGTGACTGAAATTAAAGGGCATTAAAGTAAATGATGCAAACTTAATTCTAATTAAGGCAAACTTAAAACGCGACTAACACTTAAACTAAGGCAAGACTAAAATAAAGCTAAGGCAAATAATCTTAAACTGCAATTAAATAAAAGGCAGGAAAAATAAAGCTTGAAAATAAAAATCAAAGACAAAAGCTAATAAGAACCTGAATACAGCTCATTCGGAATAAACCTTCGTTTGGAACAATCACTCGTCCGGAATGTCACCTTCGGTTGAAATGATCCTTCTTCGCTTGGAATATTACCAAAATCCTTGATCCGGAACTAATTGATCTGAATATTTCACTTATTCAAAACAATCCTTCGTTCGGAACTTTACTGATTCGGAACTTCTAAATTTTGCCTTGATTCGGAAGTTTTAGGTCACCCTTGATTCGGAAGTTTCCGAATTAAGCCCCTTGATTCGGAAGTTTAGAACTTCTGAATGAACACTCCCTGATCCGGAACTTTTAAGTTCCGAATGAACAGCCTTGGTTCGGAACTTCGTTCGGAAGTTTCGTTCGGAAGTTCGTCCGGAACTTCGTTCGGAAGTTCGTTCGGAACTTTCGTTCGGAACTTTCGTTCGGAACTTCGTTCGGAAGTTGTGTTGATCCGGAACTTTCGAGTTCCGAATGAGTCGCTTGATCCGGAACTTTTTAAGTTCCGAATGAAGGTCTTGACCCGGAACTTTTGAGTTCCAAACGAACAAATCCTTGACTCGGAAGTTCTCCTTCGTCCGGAACTTTGAATGTTCCGGATGAAGAGTCTTGGCTCGGAACTTTTTACCTGGAAAGATCAGAAACAAGAACAACCTTTCCGAAGAACAGGGGATACAGTAACAGCAGAATAATAACAAATTTAATCAAACTAAACACAAACGATTTAATAAATCTATCCACGCATCAACAGTAATCATAAACAAACAATTAAAATCAAGAAATTTAACAACTTTAACCACAATAATCAACAATCACTTGGATAAAAAAAAGGCATGAACATAAACATGAACATAAACACATAAATCAAAGATTAAGAAAGGTAGATAAGAGATTGACAAGATAAAGTAAAGATTGACAATAATTAAATGAAAACTTACTTGAAATTAAATGAATTTAAGGTGCAAGACAAGGTATTTAAATTTGACAAGAAAAGTAAATGTCAAGGTATTTAAATGGTGGAAGAGCTAATTGTCACACTTAGCCAACAAGAATGAAATGTAAACAATCCTAATCTATTTATAGGGGAGGATTAGGGAAGCTTCCTCCCCTCTTTCCTTTTCTCTTAATTGCGTCATTAAGTCCCTCCTTCTTTTAATCTTCATTAGTTGCATACTTAGTCCTTTTCTTCTAATCTTCTTTAAACTTGGACTTAAGGGACTTTTGGCTTCGGGATTTCTTTGAACTCGTCTTTAAATTCTTCAATAAAATAGACTTGAATTCTTCGGCTTTTGATAAACTTCCGTCTTTTGACTTTTTCTTCGATAAATCTTCAGAATTGGTCGTGGACTTTCGTTCTTTTTGCACTCTTGACTTCTTGACTTCGTCTTTCATCTTTTTCTTCAATAAAAGTCCGTAAATGCCCGTGAATTCCCGTGTTTTCTCCACTTTTCACCTTTTCGTCCTAAATCACAACAAAAACATAAACCACGCATAATTCCGACATAAAAGACATAAAATACACGTTTTGGTCCGGTTATTATTGTAATTAAGTGGTAGAAAAGATGGGTGTTTACACACCTATCAATAACCTTGAGCCACTAACCTTGCCTTGTTTCTGACCACAATACCTCTTTCATCTCTTTTGTTCCTGAGAGCCCATCTTGTCCCTATAGGTCTGACATATCTAGGACAATCAACCAGCTCCCAAACATCCTGAATTGCAAATTGGTGAAGCTCATCCTGCATTGCTTCCACCCAACTTGGTTCTTTGAGAGCATCAAATATTTTCTTGGGTTCTTCTTGTGACAGAAAACATGCAAACAAACATGCTTGCACAAGAGGGGTATCAACCTTCTTGTGTATATTGGCAATAAACCCACCAAGACCTTGATGAGATCTTCTAGTCTGAACTGGAGTCATAATATCACCAATGATCTGAGATGTAGGGTGATTCTTCATTGTGGAAGTGAGAACCCCTCCTTCAAAAAGTCTGGTGTCCTCAACCTCACGCTCCATGTTGCCAATATCTTCTTCATCAGACTCTCTTTGATCAATGTGAACTTCTTCAAGAATATTGGAAGGTCCACCTTGTTCAAAACTGGAAGAGAAAAGATGCCCATAAGTGTTGTCAACGTCTGAATCTTGGTTGTCAGCGTCTGGGCTAACAGCGCTTGAAATGTTGTTGTCAACGTCTGAGCCATCAACGTCTGAATTGGTCTTGTCAGCGCTAGATTTGCCTTTGTCAGCGCCTGAAGAACCATGCATGTTTGTATCTGGTGGTATTTGGAAACCACCATTATCTTGTCCAGCAGCAGCAGCAGCAGCAAAAACATCTGTCCAAATGGGAATTGTGACATATTCTAATGTAGGAGATGCCTTTTCTGCTTGTGATCCAACCTTCTCATGAACCTGTGTACCTGAAACATTAACAACTTGTTCTTCCACAACATATGAAGTTACCTTCACAATGTCTGGATTAGTGACAGGCATATAATTTAAAGTTCTAGATAAGGGTTCCAAATCAAACAACCAATTAGGACCACTTTCAGAATCACTAGGTTTATTCTCTAAGAACCTAACATGTACTCTCTCAACTATACGTTTGTCCTCCTTAAGATAAACCCTATAACCCTTGCTCTGGACTGAATACCCTATGAAGTAACCCTCATCACCTTTTGCACTAAATTTCCCTAAGGCATCACTAGTATCCAATACTACTACATGACAACCAAAAGGTCTGAGAAAACCAATATTAGGTTTTCTTCCCCAAAGTAACTCATAAGGTGTTTTGTTCTGAATTTTGTTAACCAATGCTCTATTTTGCACATAGCATGCTGTATTAACAGCCTCAGCCCAAAAGGCTATTGGAAAGTGAGCATCAGCCAACATTGTTCTGGCTGCTTCAATTAGGGTTCTATTTTTCCTCTCAGCAACCCCATTTTGTTGTGGGGTTCTAGCAATACTAAATTGCCTAGTAATTCCTTTCCTGGCACAGAAATCATCTAGCTTCTTGTTCCTAAATTCTCCACCATTATCACTCCTAAGCATTTTAACCTTATTGCCAGACCTTTTCTCAATCTGAGTGATAAAATCAATAAGAACATCAGCTGTGTCACTCTTCATAGCTAGAAAGAATGTCCAAGTAAATCTAGAGAAGTCATCTGTGACAACAAAGCAATATGACTTACCATTCAAACTTTCTATATTTGTTGGACCAAAGAGGTCCATGTGAAGCATATAAAGAGGTTTGGAACTAGTATGCACCTGTTTGGTCTTGAATGAGACCTTGTGCTGCTTGCCTTTAAGACATGCAACACAAGAGTGATCATTGTGGAAGGCCTTCTCAGGCAAACCATCAACTAAACCAAGCCTCACAAGTCTATTTATATTTTTAAAATTTATGTGCCCTAGTCTCCTGTGCCACAAATTACTCTCATCTACTGAGGCCTTAGCATAAAAACAAGACATATTTGTATTCATTTTAATCCCATTTAAATTCACATTATATATGTCCTTATGCCTAGGTGTTCTATACTCAATATATTTCTCATCAGGGATCTTAAAATCCTTGCTTAACACCAAACACTCAGTATCAGTAAAAAGAACCTTATTTTTGTTATCACAAACTTGTGATACACTAAACAGGTTGTAATCAAGTTCTTTTACCAGGAAGACGTTCTCAAAACACAGATTATTGGTGAGAAGGGTTCCTTTGCCTGTGATAGTTCCATATCCACCTCCAAAGTATACCTTATCACCATCTTTAATAGGAGTGAAATTCATCAGATAGTCTTCCTTCCCTGTCATGTGCCTTGAGCATCCACTATCCCAATATCCATAATCATTGATCTGTCTTTGAATGCCCTGCACATAAAGAAAACAAATTAGTTTTCTTTGGGAACCCAAGTCTCAAAAGACTTGGATTCATCTGGTTGTTCAATAAGAACAAACTTAGTTCTCACAACAACCCCATTCTCATCCTTTTTAGGATGAAATACCCAGTTAACCCCAATAGGTTTTGTAATGACCTTTGAAATGTAATTAAATCTATTGCAAGTCATTGAAATCCCATTATCATTAGGGTGTTGATCTTTCTTGGGTCTCCATGTTAAGCTTGAAGAAGCGTTAGACCCCTTACCTTGTGGCTGCAAATATTTAGGTCTGGTCACGTTTCTGTCAGCTTTAGAATTTGTCCTGTCAACGCTGAAATTACCCTTGTCAGCGTTGAACCTAGGGTTTGCTACAGGAACCCATTGCCTATTTGACCAGGTGTTTGTCTTTTGAAATGGTCTTTGTCCATGAGTGTTAGACCTTCTAGAAAAGAATGGGACAGGTCTAATCACTTGTGGACTTTGCTGCACACAAGGTTTGGGTCTGACAACGTTTGACTTTCTAACAACGTTGACTTTCTTCCTGTCAGCGCTGAAATTGTTCCTGTCAGCGCTGGCTTTGGGAGCGTTGACACACTTGTATGCCAAATGTGAAAAGCTACCACAAGTGTAACAGGATTTCTTAGACACAACCTTAGGTCTAGAAGAGAAGAAACCTGTTCCATGATTGCTAACTTGGCTCTTGGGTGACCTATTATTCCTATACATCTCTGCATATTTAATGGTAGGTCTTCTAACAGTGTTTGAGCCTAGGTCAACAGCTTTACGAGTGATTGGGTGAGTAACCTTAATGGGTGGTGATTCATTGGGACTTTCACATAGCAAACCTCCCTTAACAAATAAAGTAGGGTTAGCTTTCTTCCACTCATTTAGGTCAGTCAATTTTTGTTGATACTCTTCCACTGGAGTGACAACTCTTGGTGGAGGAATGAATTCCTCCTCTTGGAGCTCTGGTAAACCAGTCCAAGATAAGTCCCTTCGTTGGACACCATAGAAGTCACCAGCTGGTGGTGGAACAAGAGAGTAATCATTCATCCCAATCCCAGTCATGTCCTTAGGATCCCTTTGTTTAGCTACACAGTCTCCTAGGGTTTGGGTGGCTCTATCAAATCTTTGAATTTTGAGGTCAACATTATCTTTATTCTTAATGGCCTCATCTAACTTAGCCTGTAATTCACTATTAACCTTTTTCATGATGTTTCTAACATCCATACTACCCTCTAGCTCATGTTTTAAGATATTGATCTTATCTTTTAAGTCAAATTCCATTTTCTTGTATTCAGAAACGGTTTTCTCAGTTTCAGTAAGAGCTAGTTGGTAATTAGACAATTTACACCTTTCAGTACTCATATCATCTTTTAGTTTTAACACCTCTTTGTTAAGTATTTTAGTGTTTAACCTACAACCTTTGCTACAAAAAGCATCATCATATACCTCATTATCAGATGAAGAGGAGGAGTGTGCCATGAGAGCATATTCAACATGCTCTTCTTCTTCAATATCAGCAACCAAAGCTTTATCCTCTTCAACATTCTTAGCCAGATAGCTCCAATCCCATCCTGTACCATCAATTCCTTGAACGACAACCATGGCTTTGGAATCCTGAGCTTTAACAACCTGACTTGAGGGTTTACTAGCATCAGATCTTCTAGGAGATCTGCATTCCCTCATGAAGTGCCCTATACGATGACAGTTGTAGCATTCAACTTTGGATTTATCAAATCCAGCTGTGTCTTTAGCATTGAAGGTCATCTTCTTTTTAAACCTTCTGTTCCACCTATTTGCTCTTATACTAGCAAGAGCCATGTTCCACTTGATGTCCATTTCTTCCAAGTGCTCATCACTTATCTGCTCAAGGTCCTCATATGTAATCACTGAACCATTGGGCAAAGAAGCAATGTAAGCACAAACAGTATCCAAATCCAAACCAGCAGGTTTAACTCTTGGGGAGTCATTCTTGAATGTGTCAGCGTCTGAAAAGGAGACGTTGACAGGACTTGTTCCAGCGCTGACATATGATGATCCAGTAACTAGATGCATATAAGAGTCCTTCTGATTGAATTGACCTTCACTATGAGAGAAGAAGGCCATGTTGCTGGTGGTAGATTTGCTTCCATGCTCTGAAAGAGTTTCATCTTCCAACAGTCTTAGTTTGTTGTAGATGTCATCAAACGAGGAGCTCTTGTAAGTATTGTTGGCAAGAATAGATCTTGCCTCAATCTTCCATGCCTCACCAAGACTTTTAAGAAAGGTAGCATTGGTGTCAACATCACCAACTTGTGTCCCCATGAAGGACAACTTGCTTGTGATGTCAAGCAATCTGCTTCTCACACTACTCAGTTTCTCATTGGGTTGAGCTTTGAAGACAGCATAATCATGCAGAAGTTGCTTTTTCTTTTCTTCCTTAGTGTCTGCATTGCCACCATATGCAACTTCAAGTGCTTCCCAAAGATCCTTAGCAGATTCACAGCCTCTATATTTGTGCTGGTTTTCTTGTCCCAAAGAGACTTTCAAAATATTTAGGGCTTTCATGTCAACCCTTTTCTTTGCAATATCATCAGCAGCTACAGCTCTACCATCTCCAGGTTTTTCTTTCTTATCCTCTTCAGGGCATCCTTCAACAGCTGTTCTTTGACTAATGGCATCAAGAATCTTTTGAGCCTTATTGAATGTGTTTCCATATTCAATAATCTCCCAGAGTGTGTAGTCATAGATCCCCAGATATTGTTCAAAGTTGAACTTCCATAAGTCAAAGTTGGTTGCATCAAGCATGGGAATCTTGATGTTTGGTAAGGCTGAGGAGGAGGTTATTGCTTCAGACATGATGTTGTTAGGGTTTCTGAGAAAATTAGGGTTTTGGTGTTTTTAGGGTTCTGGTGTTCTTAAAGATCAAAAGTTCCTCAACAAGCTCTGATACCACTTGTTGATCCCAAACTTAGATCGATTAGCTTTGTGTATACGATATTAGATCAAGTAATACACGTAGAGAAACCTTTGTATATGCTTTATGAATCTAAGTGTTATGTGGAATTTAACACTTAAACAAGAACACACAAGATGTAAACAAACTTTCACTTTGATTATGAATATCGAACTTGCTTACAATGAAAGATGTTTACGAATGAAAACTTATGTGAAACTTATAACCTAAAGGCCTTCTTTTATAGATATAAGAAGCCTTGTACAATAATCTACGTATCAGCTATTCTAGGTAAAGATAAATATAGAAAATACATTGTCGTTTCTATCCTTACTAGAAGTATTCTAGAATATAATAAACGTGTAGATTATATCTTCCATCAGTGCTTGTCTTCAATGTGTCAACTCTTGACTTTAACTTGTCAACGCTTGAGCTTTCAGCGCTTGCTTTGTTCTTATCAACGCTTGAATTGTTCTTGTCAGCGCTCAAGTGATCTGGCCTTAATTTATTCCCAACAAAACGCAGCGGAAAAACACCTATGAACGGATCCATAGAGTCATATGATTAATCAATAAAAGAAGGGAGATAAAATATACCTTTATAGCGTAACCGATTGAATGAAAAGATGACAATCACCAAGAACACCAATCAAATATGAAACCAAGTGATCAAAGGAGATCACCTTTATGATGTATCCACACCACACCTCCTTTTATACCAATACATGCTAGTCTTACACCTCGTAACATTGTAACACACTTTGAATAAACAAGATTCAAAGGATTTGATCAAAAAAACATAAAACCTCCATAGGAGAAGTCTTTTGGATGTTCATATCAAGAGAGAAAGAAAAGGTATGTTTTGGTAACTAGTTAATACTATTTATTAGATTAAATGCCACATTAACTAACACTTATCTCCCAAATGAAACTCCATTTTCTTTTCATAATATGGTTGACCTATATTAGGATTTGTGGGCATTTCCATAAAGTTTTCCAAGTCCAATAACTAAGTACACTACTTAGTTACTAGAATCCCAATTGTGATCCCGAGTTATGAAATTTGTTTATATACCGTAAATACGATAAACACGATATATGAAATGGTACCTCAGTGTATATGTGTGTGACCCCATAGGCCCATATGTGTCTAGCCATATAATTAGTTGTTATGACACGAGCATACTCCAACATCGTTTCCTTTGGGTATCCTACAAAGATACACTTAACAGATCGGGGTTCAAGTTTGTCAGGTTTATTAAGCGTGTCACGCTTAACAAAAGCCTCACATCCCCAGACCTTTAAGTAAGATAAATTAGGGGCTTGCCCATGACATACTTCGTATTGAGTCTTTTCAACCTTCTTAGTTGGAACCATATTGAGAATGCGTGCAGCAGACTCAAGAGTATAATCCCAAAAGGATTTTGGAAGAGTTGTTTGGGCCATCATGGAGCGAACCATATCAAGTAGGGTTCTATTTCTCCTCTCAGACACACCCTTATGTTGTGGAGTGTATGGAGGTGTTCTATGGGCAATAATCCCGTGCTCCTTAAGATGATCCAAAAATTTATAACACATAAATTCACCTCCACGATCAGAACGTAGTGCCTTTATGGTTTTACCGAGTTGATTTTCTCCTTCCTTTTGAAACACCTTAAATGTTTCAAACACTTCATGTTTATACTTTAGCAAGTAAACATAACCATAACGACTAAAGTCATCAATGAAAGTGACGAAGTAACTTGCACCTTGTCTTGACACGGTTTTAAATGGACCACATACATCGGTGTGCATAAGTCCAAGTAGATCTTTAGCCCTCTCCACTTGATGTGAATAAGGTTTCCGTGCCATCTTTCTAGATAAACATGAAACACACTTGTCAAAGGAATTATCATCGTTTGACTTAAGTAATCCATCAGTTTGTAATTGCTTAATGCGCTTTTTGCTTATGTGGCCAAAGCGACAATGCCATAGCAATGTAGAGTCCAAATTAGATTTGGCCCTTTCGTTGCTTACAACATGAATAAAACTATTGTTTGAATTAGAATCACACATATCAATTTCAAATATACGATCACGAGGAATAGCACTAAAATAAAACATATTATCTTTAGAAACTAAAATACTTGCATTATTCTCAAAACGGTTAATAAAACCATCGTCATACAAACGAAAAACTGAAATAATCCCTCTAGAAATAGAAGGTGCGTAATGACAATTATTTAAAAGAACAACTAGTCCGCTAGGGAGAAATAATTGAAAAACACCAACGGCTTCAAGAGCTACACGATGACCATTGCCGACGTACAAACTCAAAGTTCCCGGCTTCAGCTTCTTACTTATCCTTAGCCCCTGAGTAGTATTACAGATGTGAGTACCACAATGAGTGTCATAAACCAAGGATTTATTAGGAAAAGTAAAGAGTTCTATAGTGAAGATACCTGAAGTGCTAGCTCCTTGAGAGGACTTCTTTTTCTTCCACAACTCAGCGAGATACTCTGGACAGTTTATCTTCCAATGACCAATGTCACCGCATTGGTGACAAATGGCATCCTTAGCAGGATTCTCTCTTCTTGGTGGAGGGGGAATATTGGTTCGAGGAGTAAAGTTTGTTACTTGCTTCCCTTTGCCTTGATTTTTACCCTTCGCTGCATTAGACGGTTTAGCCTTATTAGGCTTTTGGATTCTTCTTGTCCTAATAGCATTAATGGTATTAGTGTTAGCTGGTGCAACCTTCTTTGGTAACGTCTTCTCATGTAGCTTGAGCATTGCATGCAACTCAGGTATTGTCTTCCCCAGGCCATGCATATTGTAATCTTGCACGAACCTATCATAATCCTTGTTCAATGAGGCTAAAATTAGGCTAACTGCAAGTTTGAGTGATACAGGGTGACCGAGACGTTCCAAATTTTCTATGTAGCCCTTCATCTTTAAGACATAGGAGCTCACAGATTGTCCATCCTCATGTTTATACGCGTGAAAGGCACGTGCAACATCAAGGAGTTCTGATCTGCTTGTTCAGTGAACATAGTTTTCAATTCCTCCATCACTGACCATGCGCCACGATCTTCCAAAAGCCTTTGGAGTTCAGGGGACATAGTCATGAGCATAAGGCCAACAATTTCTCTGGACCTTCTAACCCAAGTGGGGTGGTACTCTGGGTCTTGTTCAGGACCTTGGTGACCAGTAGGAATAAATGGGAGATCAGGAATAGGTTGCTCGAGGTATTTAACCAAGTCGTCGGTTTCGAGCGCTAGCCTAAGAGCACGATACCAATCAACAAAGTTACTTTCAGTCAGCTTCATTTTCTCAAGGAAAGACTTAACAACCGTGCTGTTTAAGCAAGAGGTAGAATTATTCATCTACAAAATAAAATTTCAACGATTCGTATTTTCGATAATTATATTCTCAAAAGAATTAACTACCCAATTAATCATTATGAGATTAAGATCCTTGCTTGCACTCCCACTTAATATTAGAGGTCCGACCGTTTAGTAATAAGTAGGGAAAAAGGTAAGCGTCGAGCGTTAATTTCATTACAAGTGCAACTCTTAGATTTATGAGACGATTCATGAAGTTAATTTGTTGTAGAGTGTTTGAATGGGATGTTCTCACAAATCTTTTGAGTACCAATGAATATCTCAAGCAAACTTGTTCTACATGTAATTAAATCATGAGTATGATTCATCTCATGCCTCGGGTTCCGAATCTGACCGGGAACTCGACTTAAATCATACCAATTTAAAGCATGCAATAATTGGCATAGGTCTAACCTATGATAAAGATCGTCTTGGGTGCACGATTCGCCCTAGGTCTGACCAGATGCCGAAAAAACACTACAAGTGTTATTAAATTGGATGACATAGACTTAAAGATTCAAATAGGTATCACATTTTTTTTGGTATACCTAGGTTTCCGACTCGACAGTGCGAGCCGACTAATCCTAAGGCGACTATCCTTTTGGATAGCCCAGAGTCGTCGCAGGTGAACCTCCGTGGCCACCCCCAAGTGTACACACCTAGTGAGGTTTGAACCCTTGACCTCTTGTTTGAGAGTCAAGGACCTTACCACTAGGCCACTTGATGGTGTGTTTACCGCGCGAAAAGATTAAAAAAAGATCAAACCCTATATCCTACTCTTCATGCACCCGAAGGCGCAATTGCTTGAGATAATTATCAAATAAGTGTCGAAACAGCTATGAGACACGAGAAAAGATTAAAGATCGTTCAAACCCTAGATATCTTGACTAGAGCATGTAATGCAATAGCAAGTCCATCATTAGTAAAGCACAAAACAATGTTGTAATTTTAAGTATCATAAACCAATTAATTTTGCAAATCACGTCGTTGAGAAGATAGTTTATAAGTCATCATTACGGTATGTAAGCCCAACTCGAGTGACAATATGATTTCGCAAAACAATTTGATTATAATAAAAACAAGATTCATAGATCTTATGTCAATATCAAGATTTGTTCAAAAACAAGTTTTTAACAAATTACACATTGCCGATTCGCAAGGAAAATATGTTGTATTAATATGACATACTTTTAAAGCTAGTTTCGATATAAATAGAGATAATTTTTTATGATTCCTAGAATCTTGAGTTATTACGTTTTGCAATTGATAATGGAAAACAAATAAGCACATAAAAATAGAATAGAAGGGGGTAGAAGCAAAAGACAGACTCTATATGAAAGCAATAACATATAAGATCCAAGTATCGAATGAGTCTTCCCCAAATTGAGGACCAAAGACCCTCATCAAGTTTTCGAGCAAGGTACTTTATGACGTGCAAAGAATCACAAAAGTGAGATGCAAAGGTCCTTGACGGATAATGAAAAACAATAGTAATTATTAGTCGGTTCAATTTATCCTACCAAATTTTAACCATTATCTTGATCAAGATTAAATTTTTATGACAAGTATGCATGTAATTGTCATAGAAACATAAATATAAAAGTGATTTTAAAGCGAAGCAGGCGTGTTTTATTCTATGTGTAACCCATGAATGCCATACGAATTGACTCGTGATGCCACTGTTGGGATTTGAAACCTAGTTAAACCATTAACTACGAGTACGTAGCGGAATAGATCTAGTATAAACAAACATGATTAATACATAATAAAAACAATTTAACTCCAACCTTGAATTAATTGAAGAAATCAATTAATGATCTTGATCTTGAACTATAACGGTAAAGTAACCACCTCTATCGTTTGCTCACACGACACGTCAAACGAACAATAACTACGTTGCTAGTAGTAACTTCACTTCAATAGATCTTGTAACTAGAAACCCTAGATCCAAAACCCTAATTGGGATTACGCAAGGATAAGTTTATAAAACGTTACAAGACTCTTAGAAAAATCACTCAAAACTCTAATTAGGGTTTATATTCGGACGAGCCAACAAGGGGATAACCAAAACCAAAATCTAGTGATTTAGGATTTAGTTAAAAAGCTTAAGACTTTACAAGAAACTACCAAAGGTTGATAGATCTTATAAAGGTTTAACCTTTATGTGATTTTAGGGTTAAAGGAAAAAATCGTTTGGTTTGTTTGGTGTGTGTGGGTCGATCGGACGCAAGACACAAGAGGGAGAGACCAAAAATTATGAGGTGTATGGATGTGTATTTATACTAATCATCCACCTTCCTAATTACTTGTTCCCTACTCAAAGAAATCTAATTAAGATAAAAATATTTCTTAATCAAATAACCTAGAATATTTACTTACCAAAACAACAACCATAAAATCTTCTAGAACTCCCTTGTGGGAATAATCGGTCGATTAGGCCTAGGGGTGTTCTAGAATCGATTTTGTTCTCAAATTTAAATAACGCACTCACGATAAATTAATTAAAAACCTGCTAATTAACTTAACTACCGTTAATTAAATAAAATGTGAACTTTTTATTAAACGTTTGATTATAAATAATAAAACGTAAATAAAAGTGTGTTATACGTGTTGAGTAAGTGCCCCCGATACGCTCACGCATTTATCGATGGCTAAACGATCGCATATCTCAACAAATTTTTGGTGTTTTCTATTTGTTTGTGAATGAATGAAGTATTTTTCGTGGGATTCCTAACATGTTATAGCTATTTCTGAAAGAGATAAGGTTATAATTATGACACGTTATTAAAAGAGGGATGCGATGGCATTAAGGTGGCTGACGAATAACACGTTATTAATCTTACGGTCACCGAACACTCTAAGAGCATTGGACATCCATGATGCCATCAAGTTGGTGTTATAGAATAAGTGACCATATGATGGAGGCCCAAGTATTGAAGAACGGGCTGACTTGTTTCTGGAGGCCCGAGATCGCGTGACGAAGAGGGGTTTAGTAAAATGGGCATAACTTTTGCATCCTAAGTCCGTTTTCAGCCCGTGACCTGTCAAAACGTGCGTAAAAAGGAGACCGACGACGCTGTAACCACCTGTTAGCTGGTTACGGATTTTACAAGGCCCGAAAAGCCTTTTTACTATCAGTTTTTTGCATTTTTATGTTTTTTTCACTTTCAGTTGGACTTTGTCATTGGGCTACGGTCTAGCCCGTTGGATTTTTAGGGGTTTTCTTTGTTTGCATTCATTGTTTAATGAATCTGCTGTAACCCTAGCAAGACAGTTATCAGTTTAATAAAAGTTAAACCATTGGCCGTTGAGTTGCCGTGTTTTACCCTAATTTTCGGGCATTCTTCAGAATCAACGATTATTAGCAGA
This sequence comes from Glebionis coronaria, assembly GCA_025667525.1. Taxonomy (NCBI): domain Eukaryota; kingdom Viridiplantae; phylum Streptophyta; class Magnoliopsida; order Asterales; family Asteraceae; genus Glebionis; species Glebionis coronaria. Next base: position 21,831,277 of record CM046881.1, on the reverse strand, counting down.
ATTCTTTCTGGCATTCTTGTTGAATCAAGAGATCCAATTACTTATCTTTGTTACTTTGTTTTTTAGTCTACATCAGTTGGTATCAAGAGCCAAAGTTCCTGATCAAGATGCCTCCAAGGAGAACTAGGCCTATTCACGATGTGAATGAACAAGAATTTGAGCAGCGTATGATGGAGAGAATGGAGGAGCGATTCGATCAAATGTTTGATCAAACACTTTGATGAGCAATAGGAGGCCTCGTAATCGCCGTCATGAGGAAGAAGATGCTGATCTGGAAGAAAATCCGATACTACTGGATCCGTTATATTGGTCGAAAGAGGTGATGGTTTGTCTGATGATGAACAATCAGTAGGGCGACGGATGAGAGATCGCAGTGGGAATAATGATAGGCGTTAGGAGACTGGAATGAGGGTTAATATTCCCGAGTTTAATGGGGACACTTTAAAGCCTGATGAGTTTATTGATTGGCTTGTTGCTGTTGAAGAAGTATTTGAATTCAAAGAAGTTCCAGAAAACAAAAGGGTTTCGTTGATCGCTACCAAGTTACGTGGTCGGGCATCTTCGTGGTGGCAACAATTGAAACTGACGAGGAACAGAGTTGGGAAGTCAAAGATCACGAGTTGGCAGAAGATGAAGAAAGTCATGAGGGATAATTTTATTCCTCATAACTACCAGCGAATGATGTACCAGCGGTTACAAAATCTAAAACAGGGGGCCAAGTCTGTTGAAGATTACACGACCGAATTTTACCAACTAATTGCAAGGAATGACGTTCAAGAGACAGAAGATCGGCTTGTCTCTCGATACATTGGTGGTTTAAGAGTCCAGATCATGGATTCTGTTAACATTTTTGATCCGATGACACTTTCTGAAGCGTATCAACGAGCATTGACTTTTGAGAAGCAGAACCGACGAGTGGGGAGTTCTTCTTCTCCTGCAATAACAGGTTCTTCTGGTTCGGGTAATGCGGCATCGCGTTTTGCCCCAACTCAGGCTAAAGCAGTTGGTGAGAATACTGGACCAGTTCCTAAAGCGGTCGACACTGGTGGGTTCAAGTGCTTTAATTGTGGTGAACCTGGTCACCGACAATCAGAGTGTAAGAAGGCTGGGAAGAGGCAGTTATTTATTGAACCTGGGGAAGATGATGATGTGGCTTATGATGACTACGTGGGAGACGCAGTTTATGATGCAGAACCTGAGTATGAGGAGGAGTATGTGTCTGGAGATGTGGGGGTGAATTTGGTGGTAAGGCGCTCCTGCTTAACACCTAAAGCTGATGGTGATGATTGGCTCAAACACAACATCTTTCAATCAACTTGTACCATTATGGGTAAGGTTTGCACTTTTGTATGCGACTCAGGTAGTTGTGATAATTTGATAGCTGAAGGAGCAGTCCAGAAATTAGGGTTGAAAACTGAAGATCGTCCCAAACCTTATAAGTTACAGTGGCTTAAAAAGGGTGGGGAGATAACAATTTCCAAGCGTGTCCAAGTTCCATTTTCTGTAGGAACAACTTATAAGGATAATCTTTGGTGTGATGTGATACCTATGGATGCTTGTCACTTGTTGTTAGGTAGACCTTGGGAGTATGACCGTGATGTAACTCACCATGGGAGAACTAATACTTATAGTTTCCTATTTGGGGGTGTGAAGATTACTTTGATGCCAAATAAACCTAAGGAAGTAGTTAATAAACCCACTGGTACTTTACTAACTCTTTCGCAGTTCGAAGACGAGCTGGAGGTGGGAGGTGATGTTTTTGTATTAATAGGGAATGAGGTTTCTGAAGACGGTGAAGTTCCTGAAGCCATGATCCCTTTACTTGAGGAATTCTCTGATGTTTTCCCTGATGAATTACCTGATGGTTTGCCACCATTGCGTGATATACAACATCATATTGATCTAGAGCCTGGGTCACAGTTGCCTAACAGGCCACATTATAGGATGAGCCCGGGAGAACATGAGGAGTTGCGCATGCAGGTTGAGGAGCAGGTTTCCAAGGGTCATGTTCGTGAGAGTATGAGCCCGTGTGCTGTTCCTGCCCTATTGACTCCAAAGAAGGATGGTACGTGGCGTATGTGTGTTGATAGTCGAGCCATCAATAAGATTACTATGAGGTACAGGTTTCCTATTCCTCGCCTTGATGATTTGCTTGACCAGATTAGTGGTGCTACCATTTTCACGAAGCTAGATTTGAAGAGTGGGTATTACCAGATTCGTCTTAGACCTGGTGACGAGTGGAAGACCGCTTTCAAGACCCGTGAAGGGTTGTATGAGTGGTTGGTCATGCCTTTTGGTTTATCAAACGCACCAAGCACATTTATGCGTGTGATGAATCAACTGCTCAGGCCTTTTATTGGCAAGTTTGTGGTTGTTTATTTTGATAACATTCTTATTTATATTGCTTCTTATAATGAGCATGTCAATCATGTGAGGCAGGTCTTGACCTTGCTTCGGAAGGATAATTTTTATGCAGCCACGAAGAAGTGTATGTTCATGACCCCTAAAGTTTTGTTTTTAGGGTATGTTGTTTCTGGTGATGGCATACAGGTGGATGAATCTAAGGTAGCAGTTGTTCAGGAGTGGCCAACTCCAACTACCATTACTGAAGTTCGGAGTTTCCATGGTCTTGCTTCTTTCTATAGGCGGTTTATCCCTAATTTCAGTTCCATTATGGCCCCTTTGACAGACTGTATGAAGGGTAAGTCATTTGTGTGGACGGGGGAAGCAGAGATGGCTTTTCAGGTTGTCAAGGAAAAGCTTACTACAACGCCAATCCTGGTTTTGCCTGACTTTTCTAAAGTTTTTGAGCTTCATACTGATGCTTCTAAGGTTGCAATTGGTGGAGTTCTTAGTCAGGGTGGGCGGCCTGTTGCCTATTTTAGCGAGAAGTTGACAGGGCCGAAGTCGAGGTACTCTACTTATGACTTGGAGTTTTATGCAGTGGTCCAAGCTGTGAAGCATTGGCGCCATTATTTGTTTTATAAGGAGTTTGTTTTGTTCACTGACCATGATTCCTTAAGGCATATTCGTACCCAAGATAAGGTTTCACATAAACATGGGCGTTGGTTGGCTTTTCTTGAGAAATTTACTTTTGTGGCGAAACACAAAACGGGTGCTTCCAATCGTGCTGCTGATGCCTTAAGCAGGAGAAGTAGTTTACTTGTAACCATGCAAATTGATGTTCCTGGACTGGATGTCATTCGTGACATGGTGATTGTGGATCCATACTTTTCAATTGTTCTGCAGGATTTGCAATCCGGAGAGAAAACAGATTTTGTTATGCATGATGGGTTCCTATTCAAAGGGAATCAACTTTGTATTCCTGATTCAAGTCTTCACTTGCAAATTATTAAGGAGTTGCATGGTGAAGGACATGTTGGTCGTGATCGCACTTTACAGTTGGTTCAAGCTTCTTATTTTTGGCATACTATGAGGAAGGAAGTGGATCGTTACGTCAAGAGGTGTCGTATTTGTCAAGTTTCAAAGGGGACGGCTACTAATGCAGGACTTTATATGCCTTTGCCAGTTCCTTTGCAGCCCTGGGTTGATATTAGCATGGATTTTGTGTTGGGGCTACCTCGTACTCAATGGGGTAATGATTCCATATTTGTTGTTGTTGATCGCTTTTCTAAGATGGTTCATTTTATTCCTTGCAAGAAGACAACAGATGTAGTTAATGTAGCCCAACTTTTCTTTAGGGATGTGTACCGTTTACATGGTTTACCTTCTTCCATTGTTTCTGATTGGGACACCAGGTTTTTGAGTCATTTTTGGCATAGTTTGTGAAAGATGGTGAATACTCAACTCAATTTTAGTAGTGCTTATCATCCTCAAACTGATGGGCAAACCGAAGTTGTTAACAGGTCCCTTGGTAACCTATTAAGGTGTTTGGTGGGTGATCATGTGAAGGCATGGGATCAGAAGTTGTATCAAGCTGAGTTTACTCATAATCATGCTGTTAATCGGAGCACTGGGTTTAGTCCTTTCCAGGTGGTTTATTCTGCTCAGCCACGTGGTCCTCTTGATCTTATGACTCCTCAGATTTCTAGGTCTGTTCCGAAGAAAGTGCAGGATTTTGTTGAGGGGTTGCATGATGTTCATAAATCTGTTCGTGACAACTTGGTTCGCGCTAATTCGAAGTACAAGCAGGATGCAGATCAAAAGAGGAGACATGTTGACTTTGAAGTAGGAGACTTTGTGTGGGCTGTTTTGACTAAAGATCGTTTTCCAGTTGGTGAATATAATAAATTGTCTGCTAAGAAGATTAGTCCAGTGGAAATTATGGATAAGATGAACTCAAATGCTTATCGTTTGAAGTTGCCAAGTCATATTCGTTGTTATGATTTTTTTAATGTGAAGCACTTGTTGCCTTACCATGGTGATTCTTCAGATGATGATACAGTTGGGATTTCGAGGGCGAATTTTTCTTATCCAGGGGGAATGATGGAGGCCCAAGTATTGAAGAACGGGCTGACTTGTTTCTGGAGGCCCGAGATCGCGTGACGAAGAGGGGTTTAGTAAAATGGGCATAACTTTTGCATCCTAAGTCCGTTTTCAGCCCGTAACCTGTCAAAACGTGCGTAAAAAGGAGACCGATGACGCTGTAACCACCTGTTAACTGGTTGCAGATTTTCCAAGGCCCGAAAAGTCTTTTTACTATCAGTTTTTGGCATTTTTATGTTTTTTTCACTTTCAGTTGGACTTTGTCATTGGGCTACGGTCCAACCCGTTGGATTTTTATGGTTTTTCTTTGTTTGCATTCATTATTTAATGAATCAGCTGTAACCCTAGCAAGACAGTTATCAGTTTAATAAAAGTTAAACCATTGGCCGTTGAGTTGCCGTGTTTTACCCTAATTTTCGGGCATTCTTCAGAATCAACGATTATTAGCAGAATTGTTTCTGGCATTCTTGTTGAATCAACATATTCAATTACTTATCTTTGTTACTTTGTTTTTTTAGTCTACATCACCATATAATCAATTTTTCTCATAACAACGTAATAACTCATAACACCAAAAGCACCACTATCTCAATAACACAAATTTTTGGTACTATCAAGTACCCAAACTTTCGCATTTTCCTATAACATAAATACTTGAAAACTCGAGTTTTGATGTAATTCTCGTGTCACCATTTAGTGTTTTTCGAGACCACTTGATGTGTAGCAGTGACTAAACACTCGAAAACACAAAGTGTAGTGTGAGACTCCTTCTATCAAATAACGTTTTGAAACAAAATATTACTTAAATGTTTTAAGGCTAGATGGAATGGAGGTTACTAGTGAGTTGGCAAGGTGAATGGCAAACTCACGCGTGAGTTGCCACCCCACCATAAACTCACCTGTGAGTTAGAAGTATACATGTGAAGAACTCATTTGAGTGAGTTATATATATGGGGGTTTTCTTTTTTTTTTTTATAATTTTTTTTAGTTTATTTTAATAGTTTGCGAGTGACTTTAGTATTTACTAAGTTATAACGTGACAGCGAGATTTTCATAGTCAGTAAAATTGAAAAGTAAGTTGAGTGAGTAGAAAGAAAATTGATTTTGACAATAACGTGATGCGATTTTTTCACCCACTATGCCATTTAGCTTGGGCAAGGTTATCAAGACCCCCCTATTTTTACAAGCTATACCCCCCTACTTTTTCTATTTTTTTTATTTTTTTTATTTTTTTTTTAATTTTTATAATTTAGTATTTGTTATAAAACTGTGAAACTGAAAGTGCGGAAAAAAAATAATAAGTTTTTGTGACTCAAAAAAATTAAACAGACAAAAAACGCGGAACAGGAACTGATAAAAACTGTGTTTGGCTGAAGCAGGGAGGGGACAAAAGGAATATTTTGTACTTTTTGTGTACTATTTAGTGGGGTAGGGAGGGTATGTATAGTAGCACCCATTTAGCTTAAGAGCAGACGAATTTAGGGACACGTGTAGAAGGACAATCCGTTAACAAAAAGAAGTAAAGCATGCTAGTTGTAGTACGGCAGTGGTAAAAAGATACTCCGTATGAGAGTAAAAACGAAATGAAATGCAATTATAACGTGAGAGTAGGAGTGGGGGGCAGTGAAGTGAAGTGATATAGTGTGAGTGACAACTCAATCAAAACACTTCTGATGACAGGGCAATGACTCGGACAATATCAAAATTGGGTGGTGCATTTGACCCCACTCCCCCTTATGACTTCTGTCTAATCTCACGGATGCTATTTACTCCTTCAAATCTACCTTTACGTATTTGTTTTTATACTATCATTTCTATTGTTTATAACCACTTTATAAAGGTATACATGCATGCATGCACCATCTTTTGTGATATTGTTGTTTAGACATATCAATTCGAAGTTGATCCACTGAATTTGTTTATTTTACCATGATAATGTTAATAAGCATGGCTAGATTCTATAGCTAATTATTTTTAATTAAAGATTCATCATTATGTAGTAGTCAATAAAGTGATCTTTCTCTTTTGAGTGTAGTAGTGGTAGCATCTTAAAGCATATGCAATGGGAGGTTTTATTAAAAGCTTTTCATTATTTGAAAAAGTTATTCAAAAGCTTTTTATCATTAATTACCAAAGCTTTTTACAATGTTTGTAAGAAAGACTTGGCACTAGTCAAGTATTTGAAACAATAGCTTTGTATTTTCAAAGATTTTCATAAATGTTTCAAGTGATAACAAATATATCATTTATTGTCATAAATGCTCCAAGCCATGGATGACTTGGAGCATTGTGGATGCTCTTATTACTTTTAGTTACTCCTTTATAAGCACATTTCATTTTCCTTACGGAAAATGGTAATTGAATCTCGTTACAATCTTTGCATGCAGGGGCGAAATCAGAATTTTTAATTAAAGAAAGCTAATCATTTTTAAAGCAAAAAATCAAAATGTTATAGAAGATTAAATGTAGAAAATAATAGAAAAGGAGTTTGTGATACACATAAATAATAAGCGAAATAGATTAATTGAATGAGGCTCAACACTTATTAATCTCCCTACTAGCTCCGGTCCTGTTTGCATGTAACTAAATAACAAGGATGTGTCAAACGATTTAGTTGTAAACTTTTACATATTTTAGTTGATTATATACTTTCGAAAGGAACGAGACCCTCTCATGTTAGATTGTAACATGACGGGTCACACTGATTCCAAGTCGAGGAGTATAATCAACTTTCGAAAAATCTAAGGTTTTAGTACGTACCACCTGCAGCCATAATATTTTTTGCTACTTTATTTTGGGCTAATGACTTAAAAATGTATATAACTTGACATTTTTTTGCGTTCTATGTACCCATTTTTTTTCTTTCCAATTATGGTTATCAAACTTTCAAAGTTCGGTCATTGTATGTATTTTGTCACTATTTTACCATGTAAAATGACCATTTTACCCTTCAAATTTTCAAAAAAGTAAGGTAAAATGATCACAAAATACACAGAATGATCGACTTTTGAAAGTTTGATGACGATAATGGGAAAAAAAAAGATGGCTACACAAAACGCCAAAAAATGTCAAGTTAGATGCATTTTTAAGTCATTTGCCATAATCGAATATACGAAATGAACCATAGAAGATATTTTATGGTTTACGAGATTCGATATTTGATGAATTGAGGTGATGAAGTAGAAGCTAGTGGCTATATATATACATGGTAGGGTTGTTACTTGTTACAGGTTCAGCAGAGGCGAAAGACATATTGCAGTGGTTACTTGTTGAAGTTACCAAAACAGTTGATCCATCCATCATAAAAAAAAAAAAGATCTCATTCTAGATACATCACCATCGATTTCTTAACCCATCAATGAATATAACGTGAATGACGTCTATCACCTTCCTAAAAATTCTTTACCCGATTTGATTTATCATTGGTTGTCCATTCGGTTAAAAATTTAATGTCTTAGGTTCTCAAGATATTACTCTTTGGTTCTTACGTTAGTACAATAACTACTTATGTGCTCTATGCTGAGAGGTACAACGTAGTACTAGATTGTTTAGTACTTGTTGATACTACAAGAAAGTTGAGAACAGATGACGGGCGTTTCCCTGGCGACACAATGTCGCCAGGGATAACACCTTTTCCCTGGCGACAACGCTGACGTGGCACCAATATTTGAACCAAAGAGTTTGCGGGGCCCACTTGTCGCCAGGGAAATCAGAATTTGTCGCCAGGGAAACTATCCCGCACCAGCCTTTCTTGGCGTACTTTCCCTGGCGACATGTCGCCAGGGATTCGTCTTCCCTGGCGACATGTCGCCAGGGAAACGTCGCGAATTTAGCCAGGGAAGGGTTCGAATTTTGTAGTGGTTGGAAACATTTTGGTTGATTCACGATACGCAACATTTACTTATATGATCAGGAGAAATGACTTGATGAAACCTTTCGCAACGTACCCTCACGACATATGCTAAACTAAACAAAGTAGAATATCATATGGAGTACATGATTTGAATCGGAACAGTTACTTGCATTCGAAGCAAAGAGTTAATTCGACTGGGCTATCTTCGAAGCATGATGCATTAACTAGCACAAATCTATTGGCTCACTGACTTGTTTTGCACTCGAAAGTATCTGTTTTTGGCGAATGTTGGATGAGATTTATCAAAAAATTGGTTAAAAACACAATAGTTGATAAAACTGTCGAGAGAACACAAACATGTCCTTGCTTTTGTCTTAAGGATACTACTAATTGAGTATGAGTAACCTAGATAATGAATAGTGCATATTTCACTTAATACAACACGATAACATTCTATACGATCGAAATTTGCTTTTGTGTATTTTTTATGTCAACTAAACTTTTTCTCAGAGATTTGGTTTCAAACAATTAAAACCTGTCTAAGTTGATCAAATTAAGGTAAATAGTATAAAAAGGAACCCCTCTTATAATAAAATTCAATTAAAAATACTCAACTTTTTTTTTCTTCTCAATTTAAGGTACCAATCTTTTTTCTTGTTGCAATGTTAGGACAATAACAAATTTAAGGGTTATATATTGACGACCGTTTACTTTATTATTGCATCATTAGTTATTTATATTAACGACACTTTATAATAACCTCAAAATTCGTTTTTTTTACAGTTTTAGACCGTTTTCTATCTTTTTCGTTTGATTTCTACCGTTTTCATTTGGTTTTTAATCGTTGTAGTCCTTTTTTTTGTCGTTTTATAGGTTTTACCGTTTTCCACCTTCTTTATTGTGTTTGATATCGCTTTCGACCTTTGTTTTACTGTTTTCGCCCGTTTCTTGTCGTTATCGCCTATTTTTTTATAGACGAAAAAAAATAAACCAAATAAAAACGTTCAGAAATGGTAAAAAGAAGCCAAAAACAGAAAAACAAACGAAAACAGTTAAAAGCCGGAAAATAGACACAAACGGTCAGAAGGGCTCGAAAACGTATAAAAAATGGACGAAACAGTTGAATACGATAAAAGAACGAAGAATGTTGTAAAAATGGACCAAAACGATTAAAAACAAACGAAAACAGTAAAAATCACACGAAAAAGGTGAAAAACGGTATAAAACTATAAAAAAACGAATTTTGAGTTTATTATAAAGTGTTATTAATGTAAAGGACTAACGATACAATAATAAAGTAAATGATCGTTAATATATAACTTTTAAATTTGTTAATTGTCCAACATTGCAACAAGAAAAAAGATAGATACCTTAAACTGAGAGAAAAAAAATGAGTATTTTTAATTGAGTTTTGACTTAAGATAGGTACCTTTTGTCAAGATCCCGATCTTGATCTTAAGATCTTACGATTTTACGATACTGCAAAGCAAAAACGATCCGGATCTTACGTAGGATCTTTGCACGCTTAAGATCTTATAAGATCCCGATCTTGATCATAAGATCTTAGGATCTACTACGATCCGATCTTACTTTTTCGCGAGCGACAATTTAAAAAACTACAAATTTATAGGTTCTATTTTATATAATCTAAAAACAACATGTAAATCTTCTTATACATTTCATAATCATAATTTAGGACCACACTTTTATAAAATATTCGTATAATTTTCTGTTTACGATGTATATTAATTTGTAAATTTGTAAAATATTGCAATGATTACTAAGAAAATTACATTATAGTAGGATCTTACAATTCCGATCCTATTTTACGATCTCGATCTTATAAAAACGAAAACGATCCTAAGTAAGATCCCGATCTTGAAAACCTTGCTATTTACCCATCAAATTAATCAAAAATTGGGTTTGAACCCATGTTAATATCCAAATGGTCATGTTATTCGTATGATCGTATCCCCCTATTATGAGAAAATTTCCTAAATAGCCTCTTTTCTGGCTGAAATACGAAACTAGTCCGCGCACAAAATTTTTACCAAATTAGACTTTTAATAATAGCCGTAGGATTGTAGAATCTAACGAATGAAAACTAGTTGCACCATCAAAAATTGTGCGCCAAAATATTGTGCGCTGATACCTACCAAAATTCAGTTTTGTGCGCCTAGTGCACACACTATGCGCCTAGATGCACAAACATATAGATGCACAAGAAATATGCGCCTAGATGCACAAATTAATGCGCCTAGATGCACAAAACATACGCGCCTAGATGCATCTTGTGCACTTGGTGCACAACTTGCGCTGTGGTGCATAAGAAATAAAAGTTGCGCTTAAAACAAAGTTATGCACAAACATATAGATGCATAAGAAATGTGCGCCTAGATGCACAAATTAATGCGCCTAGATGCACAAATATACGCGCCTAGATGCATCTTAGCCAAAAGGTTGTAATTTTTGTGCGCATAGTGCACTTAGCCAAAATGAGATGCACCTTGTGCACTACATGCACACCAAATTATGTGCGCTTGCAAACCAAATACTAGATGCTGTGAGATGCACCTTGTGCACTAGATGCACAACAAAATGCACCATTATGCACAAACATGTGCGCCTAGTTGCACAAGCTAGTGCACTAGTTGGTCTATTTTGGTAAGAAGAGAAAATTTGGTCTATTTTGGTAAAGTGAGTTGTAAAATATGCTAGTTTCGTAATTCTATACCCTATATCTCTACCTTTTTGTGTACTATATTGTCAAGATAAGACAATTTTTAGTGTTTTTTAATTTTTTTTCGTAGTTTACAAGTTTTAACTATATTGATAATATATTTATAATATATGTTTGGCTTTTCTCGACAATTTCAATCACTTTTTTAATAGAAAAAGACAGCTAACGGTTTCGATTTTTCATGTTTTACTATTCTTAACTTATCAAATTTTATGTTTTGTGTTTCGTTTTTCTTATTCTATAGTCTTAATAAAAAATTAGAAAAAAATTAAAAGACCGTTACTTGTAAAAAGAGTACAAGTAACCAATCTTTGTCTAAATAATATTTTTTTAATCAATTAACTGAATATTTACGATGAAAAAATGATACGAATTGTGACAAGACCAGTTGATAGTTTCTAATAACTAGATGAACTTATATATTGAAATTGAACTTAAGTCGACAACACTAGTTAATCAAAATCAATAAAAGATATACACATTTTGCCGTTACTACCAAACCATGTGGCAAGAACACAACATCATCAATCAGTTAATTTAAAAACCAGAAATTAACTTTTGGTAATTTGTCGTCATCATATGCGCCGTTTGCCTTTATCACTACTCAAATACGTAGCAGTTAAGTTACTAAATTAATCTACGTTTTAGCTAGTGCTTATTTTTTTCTATTTAAAGATTTAGAATATAGTTGTAGCTACCGTTTTAAGAGGATAAGCCGACAAACTAATTACAAACAATTGACTTTTTAAATTTTGTGACATATTTCTGTTTTAATTCAACCAACGAATATCTTTGTTGATACGTTTATATATTTAAGTAATTAAGACACAACCATAAATTTGGATTTTCTCAATCTCCCATGTTTTGTGTCTCGTCAAGTGAAACATTCAAAACCCTAACAAGAGATTTTCGACTAATTTTGTGCTAACCATTGTCTACTTGTTAAGAACAGTTTGTGAGAACAAAATTCTTTAACTAACAAGTGGACAAGTTCGTTGAGAATTGCCGTATACATTTGTTTTTTTTAAAACGATAACACATTTGAAAACCAACTCACAAATTATACTATCCAAATGGGTAGGTTCCGAGACTCAAGGGCAAAGCTAAGATTTTTAGTTAAGGGTTGATTATACTTAAGATATATGTTGGAATTTAGGAGTAAACTTAAATATATTTTAGAGACTTAAGTGTACTATGTAATATATATTATGAATAGACTTGTATTAGGAAGTATTTAGGCTAAACTTCTTAAGTTCAAGTTTGATCGTGGTTCAAGTTTGTATTAGGAATAGACTTGTGGTTCAAGTTTGATCGTGGTTCGCTTGGGTATTCAAGTTTACGATCGGGTTGCTTGTTCGTGATCGAGGGTTTAGAGGTTTTCTAATAAATTCGATTTGCAAGAAAAGGTTTTAGCAACAACGGGTATATTGCACACGGCTTGCGAGGCTTGTCAGAAAAGTTGGTTAAGAAACAACTTGACAAGGTTTGTAGCAAGGTTAAAGAAGATTCAAGACTTGTCGAGGTTGCAAGATTTCTTAGGTTATTAGAAGGTTTTGCAAAATTAAAATTACGACAAAGGTTACTTCAAAAGGAGTCGGGTACTTTCTTGATTCAATGGTTGTCGATTTGTTGGATAGGTTAATTTCCAAGGCTCAATCGATATTTGAGTAAGAAAGGGTGTTCTTTTGAAGGGTTACTTGGTTTATCGATTTCTAAGAAGGTTTCTCTTAAGGTTATATCGATAAAGCAAGAGTTTTTCTTTATACAAAGGGTTAAAATAAGATGCCACTAAGCAAGTTTGACATCGAGAAGTCCGACGGGAAGAATGACTTTGGGTTTTGGCAGGTAAGGATGAAGGCTTTGCTGGAACATCTGCAATTAGATGCAACATTGGAAGAATTACCCGCCACCACGATAGTGGCTTACGATAACGTCATTCAGCTAAAGGCTTACAACGCATTGATCTTGTGTTTGGATGATCGGGTCCTACGGGAGATCACTAAGAAGACGACTGCAGCGGGGATTTGGAAAAAGTTAGAGATTTTATACATGACAAAGTCTTTAGCGAATCATTTTACTTTAAGAAAAAGTTATTTACTTTTCAAATGCATCAAGGTAAGAGTAAGTCTGAACATATTGATGAGTTTCACAAGCTCGTAGGTGACTTAGCGGCTATAGATACTACTATATCGGATGAGGATCAGGCATTATTATTACTCACATCTTTACCATCGTCTTACGATAATCTCGTGGAGACTTTGCTATATGGTCGGGATACTTTGGAGCTAGAAGACGTGCTTGCGACACTTAATTCTAGGGAACTTCAGAAGATGACGGAAGCAAAGGGTGATGGTGGTGAAGGGTTGTATGTGAGGGAGAGATCTAATCAGAGAGGTATGGAGCAGGGTGAAAATAGTTCGTGGTCAAGGTCATAAGGAATGAGCACCAAACTCAGGTGTTATATATGTCAGTCTGAGGATCATTTGAAGAGGGATTGTCCTAGGTATATCACAAGAAATCTCAAGGTTTTGTCAGGAGTAAAGATCAGGTATCCGGTTCTGGAGCTGATGGGTATCACAATGCTGATGTTATGATGGCTATGAGTGTTGATGAACTTTTGGACTGGATCATGGATTCAGGGGGCTCATACCATATGACATACATGAGAGATTATTTGGTTGATTTTAAGGAGTATGACGGTGGTAATGTACTGCTAGGTGATGGCAGAGAATGCCGTGTACGGGGGACAGATAAGGTTCGAGTACGAATGAGGGATGGGTCAAGTTTCGTGCTGGACAACGTCAGGTATGTTCCGGAATTAAAACGAAACTTGATATCGTTGGACACTCTTGAAAAAGAGGGTTTTACCGTGAAGATGCAGTCAGGCAAGATCAAGATTATAAAGGGTTCACTGGTGGTACTATCAGGAACATGAAGGGCTAATTACGTATATACCCTGAACGGTCAGGCTGTGACCGGGAAGACAACGAAGGGTAGGAAGCAGTTAGGAAAATTTCAGACTGGGTGGAAGGTCAAGACAGGTAATGTTCTTGATTCTTGTAATCAGAGGTCTACACAACAATGTATGAAGAGTGGGGTCGCCAAACATTTGGATGTTGCAGGGTTACAGCAGCAGAATGGGTTGGTTGAGGATACGAACGTGAAACTCTTGGATAAGGTACGTTGTTTTCTGATTCAGTCTGGTATGTCCAAGGTTTTTTAGACAAAGGATACAAACATGTCTACATGTCTAGATAATAGGTCACCATCAACAGCGATTGGGTTCAAGAAGACTATATATATGTTGAGGTTTCTTGGTTGGCTTGCTAGTATTGAGCAAGGGATGCTTGAACCGGTTAAGGTCAAGCGCATATTCTTGGGATACCATAAATGTATGAATGTTTATCAACTTTGGAGGTTAGATGACGTTACTTCAAAGGGAGTGTTTTACAGGAATATGGGTTTCAATGAAAGTGGGCAATACAAGAAAACTTTCATTAGTTCTGGTGTATGTACAAGTTATGTGCAGGTGTTGTAAGGAGTAGTTTTGAGGTGGAATCTCGGGAGGATCATGCATTTGAGGTGGAACCTCGAGGGAATGTTGATCATGTAGATGTTCCAAAGGAAGTACAAACTCAAGATTTGATATACTATCATCTAGCACGTGATAGGAAGCAACACTTAGCATGTGAACTATTCAAGTATAGAGAAGACGGTAATGAGTCTGCTTTTGCAGTTGCTGCAGTGGAGAAGATTTATGCACATGAGTCATTGACTTTCAATGATACAATTGCTTGTGAGGGTTTTTCCTAGTGGATGGTTGGATTGAAAGAAGAAATGAATACTCGGTTAGATGTGCATGTGCTCAGCAGTGACGACAGATACGGTTATTATTACTGGGAGTATACACCAGGTATGCTCATACTTCTATTTCTCTATATAGATTTTATGGTATTTTCTTGCGGATGCAAGGCTGAGATCTCGGTTACTAAGGGTTTGCTGGTAAAAGCAAAGGGAAATATACTTGGTATTAAGAACATTAGGAATCAGAGTGGCAATACTCTGAGGGTGTCACAGTCCAGGTTTTACAACAGAAAGTTGGTACAGACTTTGTTGAAGGGACACTCCATACTGTCGTTGGAGGATAGTTTATAAGGGGATTGTGATGTGGAGAAGAATAGTTAGTGGTCATATATATATGCAGTTGGAAGCCAAGAGTATCAGGTGGTCTGCACGAGACCCGACATAACATCGGCAGATGTGGGTATGTTGGATGGGTTTGATCGTGGATTACAGACAAATGTACAGGTTTTTGTGGATTTTGACTACACCATGGGTAGATCGATCACTGTCATGGGTAGATCAATTACAAGGTACGGGTTGCTGATACATGGATGTGCGAAGAGCTGAGAAGCTAAGTTGCAGCACAAGGAGGCTTTGTGGACAACTAAAGCGGAGTATATGACACTTACGAAGGTTGTGAAAGGAGCTATTTGGCTAGGGGATTCTTGGAAGAGTTAGGCGTGAAACTTAACACCGTTGCAGTTAATTGTGATAGTCAGGGCGCGATTCAATTATCGCGGAATCACGTTTTTCATGATAGGACTAAGCACATCAATGTGCGTTATCACTTTATCAGAGAAGTCTTGGCGAAGACACTTGAATTTCTGAAGGTGAGTACTGAACTCAATGTTGCGGATGCCTTGACGAAGGTGGTACCTGGACGCAAGTTACAACACTGCTTGGAGCTGCTGAGTGTTGGGATAGGCTAATATAAGCCTAAGGTGGAAATTGTTATGTATTTAGTCTTTATTAGCCTAAGTCGTGTCTAGGGGATAGTTATCAAGTTTCCTAATAGCATACAGCAATAAAGGTCGGTTGGTTGCATCGAAGCCCAACCCGACCCGTAGTCTATGTAACAGTCGGTTCCCTTTCATCTCTATAAAAGGAGGTAAGGGGAACGAGATTCACAACGCATTTTTTATCAATAAACTAATCGGGAAGAATAGGGATTCGTACCTTTTGTGTTCTTTTTATGTCGGTGGCTTCTTAGATCGTAGTTTCCGCATCCAGTGACCAGGTTGTAGTCGAAATTACTAGAGTATAAGATCATAATAATGAAGGGGCCTTAATGTAGAAACTAGTAGAAAAATAACTTGTAATACGCATAAATAATGAATGAAATATGTTGATTAGAGGGGGCTGGGCACTCATTAGTCTTCCTACTAGCTCCGCCCCCGCCAAAACCAAATCACCAAGAAATAACCATATACGTATGTACGTATCTCGTGGAGCATAATTCTCTAAGGGGGTGTTTGGTTGGCTTAGCTTATATTATGTAAGCCATTTATGGCTTATATAATATAAGCTTATAAGCCCATATTTAGTGTTTGGTTTAGCTTAGAGAATTACATAAATCGTCCCTGTTGTTTATCGAATCCTACAAGATTAGTCCCTCAGTTTTTTTTCCATCATGATTAGTCCCCGTGGTTTCTTTTTCATACATATTCAGTACACCCATCAATATTTATAATTAATTACCCAAAAATATGAGGGGTATTTTGGTCTTTTTCAAAAAATATTTTTTGAAAAACTTTTTCAAACTTTTTTTCCCTGAGTTTTTATATTTCGAAAATATTTTTCGAAAATCTTTTTTTTATAAAATTCGAAAATCTTTTTTTTAACTCGAAAATTATTTTTTTTAATTCGAAAATCTTTTTTTTATAAAAATTCGAAAATATTTTTTTTTAATTCGAAAATCTTTTTTAATTCAAAATTTTTTATTTTTCGAATTTTATAAAAAAATAGATTTTCGAATTAAAAAAAAAGGTTTTCGAATTTTTATTTTTCGAATTAAAAAAAAGATTTTCGAATTTTTATAAAAAAAAAGATTTACGAACTAAAAAAAAAAGATTTTCGAAATTTTATTTTATAAATTTTTTTTTATATTCGAAAATATTTTTTTTTATAAAATTCGAAAATCTTTTTTTTATAAAAATTCAAAAATCTTTTTTTTTTTAATTCGAAAATCTTTTTTTTTTAGTTCGAAAATCTTTTTTTTATAAGAATTCGAAAATCTTTTTTTTAATTCAAAAAATAAAAATTCGAAAACCTTTTTTTTAATTCGAAAATCTGTTTTTTTATAAAATTCGAAAAATAAAAAATTTTGAATTAAAAAAAGATTTTCGAATTAAAAAAAAAGATTTTCGAATTTTTATGAAAAAAAGATTTTCGAATTAAAAAAAATAATTTTCGAATTAAATTTTTTTTTTCGAATTTTATAAAAAAAATATTTTCGAAATATAAAAACAAATTCAGGGAAAAAAAGTTTGGAAAAGACCAAAATACCCCTCATATTTTTGGGTAAAAATTATAAATATTGATGGGTGTATTGAATATGTATGAAAAAGAAACCATGGGGACTAATCATGATGGAAATAAAACTGAGGGACTAATCTTGTAGGATTCGATAAACCACAGGGACGATTTATGTAATTCTCTCTAAAGTTAATAAAGTAAAATGATAAAAACACATAAATATTAAATGATTAGTTATTAAATGTGGGTATAAAAGTGTTTTTATATGATATTGTTATATAAGCCCATCATTTTTTATAAAAGCCACAAATGTTTGGCTTACTAAAATCTCCTTATATAAGCTTATAAGCCTACTTATATAAGTTTAACCAAACATTTGATTTCGACTTATAAGCTTATATAAGCTAATGAACTTATAAGCCCACTATATAAGTTAAAACAAACGCCCTCTAAGACGAAATATATATGTTTTCATCTAAAATGATAAAGAACTAAGCATGTATGTGGTTCTTAGCTTCTATTTGTATTACGAGTAGGGGGTGCTCGAAAAAGTGGACCTGATTTAAACTCGAATTCAAATAAGTTTATTCGGGTCAAGTTATTCGAATCAATTCGAGTCAATTTGAAAAACCCGAGTTTCAAGTAGAGTCAGGTTTGGGTTTATAACTTTTAGCTTTGATCCGAATTAACTCGAAGCCGACTTGATCCGATTCGAATGACATTTTTTATATTGTAAATATATTTAAATAAATCACTTTTTAAACTTTTTACTTATATTCGGGTTGATCCGAACTAACTCAATTCGAATTGATCCGAACCCGAATGACTCGAGTTTTAATTAGACTTGAGTTCATATATAAATTTTTTAGTCTTAACCCTAGTTGATCCGACCCGAATTGACTCAAATCCGATCAAATCAATTGAATCACCCCTCATTACGAGCATAACTAAAGAGATAGATAGTTAATACAAAAAGTTAAAATAAAACCATACATAAAACCACCCGATTTCTTTTTAATTTATTGAAATTTGGTTGTTCCCCAACTAATTTGCCAAAAAAATTAAACTTTGTTGGTTTATAATATTGTCTTCATATAGTAAGTATTATGAATATTTTGGAAACATCTCCCATGAGACATGCATTTGTGTGTGAAATCTGTTCTTTCATCTTTGACCAGTTTATATCCACACGCACAAGATGATTTGCAATTAATCATTTATAATCAAGTAGGAATTAATTAAGAATAATGTAGAAAGGTATCTATGATCATGGCCTCATTGCGGTTTAATATTTCTAGGTTTTGTATGTCTAAACTTATGAACGTTGAATCTAGAAACAATTCAAGAGAAAAAACCTAAATGCATGAACTAAATTCAAGTAATGCTACATATGTTTGCTTAAAGTTTTGCATAAACTAGTTAAAAACTTAAAACTAGGTGTCGAAATATCTGATACGATCGAAATTTGACTCGGACCTGAACTTGAATAAGTTAATCCGGATCAGATTAGTAAGGTCAAAATATGTATTTAGGTTATTTGAAAGTTTTGTTAACTCGAGTTCAAGTCAGCCCGATTGAGTTAAATAAGAATTTATAATTTCAAATAAATTTTTATATATTTTCCATTTAAAAAGAGTAAAAGAGGAATTTTTCTTCTCTTACATTTTATTCATATTCTTGTTGATCCAAATTTAAATTGACTTGACTCTATCCAAATTGACCCAAACCCGTGTAACTCAAGTTCAAAAATGATCTAGTTCAAGTATGAAAATTTTAATCCTAACCTGATTTTAACTTGATTCGAATTGACTCGAACGTGACCAATCCAACTCGATTAATACCCGTAGTTAAAACTAGTTTGAAAGTACAATCGTTCAACAATCAATTATTTGTGCCATACCTGTTCCTCTACATTTTATAAAACGAACTCTTAATAAATCCAAAGTAAGAGCCCTTCTTAAATCTTAATGAATATTCAAAGGCGATTTCTGACATAACAAAAAGTATCTATTTTTTTTTCCTACGTGACAAGAAACCATGTGACGTTTTTAACATATTTGATTAACTCATCGATGCGATTATTTTGACTCAAACATTTTAAAAGAATTGAAATTTATAGTAAATAAAAAAAACACGAAAACTGTCTACTTTTTTAGTTGTTTTAGCTTTGTAGTAAGGTGTTTGACCAAGATTTATGTATGATGTAGAACCAACGAACCCTAACATGCAATTTGCACATGGGATCGTGCATGCAAATTACACTATTTATTTTTTAATTCACACTCATGTAAAATCAAAATAGCCACCCTTGATTAGTTAATTGCATGGTTATAAATAGCGTAAGACGTGGCGTAGCGGCATGTCCAAGCTACACGCTTTAGCGGCTAAAGCGAAGCTTTAACGTTTCTATAGCGTGACTTATAGCGGCATAACATATAAAAAATTTATTTGTTTTATCATATTTCAATATTGTATTTATATTAAATTCATAATAAGTGTTGTATATAATAATTAAATCTAGAAAACTCTAGTTACATGTGACAATATTCATTTTTTGGAGTTAAATTCAAGAAATCATCGAACCTAATGTCATAGCGTGCCTTAACCTATTGCGTAGCGTGGAGGCCACGCCTCAAGCTTTAGCGCGCCTTAAAGCGGGCTATAGCGAGCTATTTAGAACTATGGTTAATTGTAGTTATTATACTGAGAATTACAGGACAATTAGATTCCTATCTTCACTAATATTTGAAATTCAGTTACGCTATGTCGAAAGCTCGATACGATTATGGACCACAAAGCGATTGTTTCTCCGATAGAAGTTCAAAAGTTCTAGTCGAACAACAGTTTACGCAAGCAGACGTATGGCTTCACACTTAAAACATTCCGTGCATAAACCATTGTATTTTTCATGCATGCTCATGTTGGCATGAATGCAACCCATGCATGTTACATAGGTCCCTCTTTAGGGTTTATGGGTCAATTGTAATCCAATTGTGTACTTGTAGTGGACTTCAGTTGGGTCCAGATAGAAAACCAGTTACTTTGTATTAATCCAAATATTAGCCCATCATAGTCCAGCCCAATTTACATTTTAGCGCTTAAGAAGTTAGGTATGGTTAAAAAATTGGATCGGATGGACAAGACCAAAAATCTATTTGATACAAAGATGGGACTTAAGTAGTTGTTTGGTTCGTGAATTTGAAATATTAAAATTTAAAATTTTAAGAAATTTAAGTTTCAGAAAATTAAACGTTTCAAAATTTAAAGTATATACTCATGTATGGTAAACGGAAATCAATAATATTTTACAATATGTCGTTGCAATATTTTAGAAAGTATCGGACATGGGTGTAAGAAAACCCGATCCCGATGAAGCGTATTCGGGTCAGCTTACGCGGGTCAAAAAATTTATTTGTGCCAATCGAAAAATGACCGATTATCTAGAGTCTATAAAACGAACTAAATGCAGGAATAAGGACACACACTAGGTAATAATTATCAAATAAAAGGTGCTAAGATGAATTTGTAGAATGATAGAAAACCCCATGGCTAGAATGTATTATTGAATGACAATAAAGATTACATGAAATATAACTGAAACTTTAATAGACCCTAAGCCCACATACATGTTTGGGCCGACTAACCTAATCTCGTCTAATAGAATTAACATCAAGTTCATCCTATTTCTCTCGATCTGTCTTGTAATCATCATAGTTGGACGAATATTGGAGTTGCTTTCCGGTTATATATAGTTTTCATGGAAAAAACAAGAATTGAAACGTTTGAACGATTGA
Organism: Glebionis coronaria; assembly: GCA_025667525.1. Lineage (NCBI taxonomy): Eukaryota > Viridiplantae > Streptophyta > Magnoliopsida > Asterales > Asteraceae > Glebionis > Glebionis coronaria. Next base: position 21,810,126 of record CM046881.1, on the reverse strand, counting down.
TCGTTTCTGTGATCTGTATAACCTTTTTGGTATGAAGTTTGCTTGAATTTCAATATATATTATGAGTTTCATTCCTCAAGTCATGAAGTAGTCTAATAATCAATGTTTGTTTAAGCGAATTTGAAATTTATGATATGAACATATAGTATGGATGCATGCTTGTGATATTATGAACGCTATGCTCGATAATGTTATGCTAAGATACTTGTTATGGGTTTGATTTTGTTATTGTAGTAGAATTAGGTCGAAAGTCTCTATTGCTTTGATTGCATTTTACGTTGTTATGGTGATTCGGTGTTAACCTCGTGAGAATTGGTTAATAAAATCTATCTTCAACCTAAGTATAATAAGTTTGTTTATTGCTTAATCAGTTAACGCATTTGGTATGTCGACAATTATAGGCCAAAAGGACTTTTCTTCATATTAGATATTTGCTTGATTCATTACACGTCATTTCTTGCCTATATGCGTTATTTGTTTTTTTTAACGACAATAAATTATATAAAAAGAACTAGCAAGAAACTAGCAAATTTTACAATGAGTTTTTAAGCCAATTATGCCAAACTAAATATTTAGAACCTCGAAAATTTAACCAATTAAAAGAATAAAAACGAATACTATCAAATAAGTCACATTTCCTCAAGCATTGAGAATTAATCATGACAAAATTCCGATGCTTCCATAAGGTCCATAAAGCTATATGCTTTATTTGTGTGTGCATCTTCATCCGTGTTTATGTTTATTTCATTGTTCTTAGCGTAAACAAACACACTTTAACCATCTTATTTACAAGCTCGATACATCTAATAAGACTTCGGATAGTAACAACTTAAAGAATAGAGCACGACAATCTCGTGCAATGACCTGAGTATACTTTTCTCATGTGTTAGTAATTAATAGATCAATACTAAACTAGTTCTAAATAATTTACACTAAGCTAGTTCTAAATAATTTACATATATAAGAGTTTAGGAACTTATAAAATCATAGTCCAACGATCACAAACTTCTTTATATAAGACTTATAACAATTATCATACGTGATACTGATCCAAACACCTAACGATATATATGATTCGCGAAGATTATTAAATCTCCATTTTCAAATAAAAAGTTACAAAAAAATATTTCAAGAACGCTCTTGCTGGTCCTTAGTGTAAGGAAAACCCTAAACATATCTGGACACACTTATCTGAATAAGAATATTTATGTACTATTTAAAATCAAAATTAACACAAAAAGCAACAAAACTAATAAATTAAAGTTATAAAAGATACCACTAAACGAGTAATTAACAAATATAAAAGTCATAAAGAATATCGTTATCTTACACTAACTAAATTATAAAAATCAAGACTTTGCTTACCATCATCTAGTTGGTAGATTAACAAACACTTTGGCAAAACAATATATGAATTGAATATATATTAGCCTTTAGTTGCCACTGCAGCATCATCAAGATTCTCGAAAAATAGCAGTGTAAGGAGATCGAAAAATCGATCACCGGTACGTATACTTTTTCGTGAATCTTAATGATGCTCCAAAAGCAACAACGGACTGTAAAACTGTTCTTGAGATCTTGGAAACTATTTGTTGATGATGATGAGATTAGAAGAAAGCTAGAGAAATAAAATATGTGGAGGATATGATAGAGAATTAAGGGAACCCTAGCTAAGCTATCTAGCTAAATAGGGTTTAAAGGTAAACAAGTGAGGGTAAAAGACAAATTAAAAAGGGAATAACTTTTGATCAACTATCTAATGATGAAAATAAGCAAATTCAACAAAGGACTTGAGATTATATGGAGAATGATAAAATGATATACAAGTTGATCAAAGTATAGATGAAGTTTGAGCTTGAAGTTAAGGGAATGACAGTGAAGGTATATATAGAAGAGAAATGGTCAAAAATAACTTAACTAATCGAGTTCGATCGAATCTTACTATTTGTATGCACGATATATGGTGAACTTTTTATGATAGTATAATGCAAGGATCAATGCGATGACGACATAAGTCTTGATGAGAATTTGCGTCGAATTGAAATCTTTGTTATAGCTAGCTCGAGTTAAGCTCGCATGTGAAGCTTGTATTCTGTCTCTAAACATGAACTCTAGTTCAATAAGGAGTATATAAGAACTCGACATGGACAAGTTTGATGAGTTCAATTTAAATCCATTAAATCCATGAATGCTTAACTTGTTTGCCACTTAAGTCGATAATAGCTAGAACTTAACTAGGACCACTCGCAACTAGGGGCTGAGCCAGAATTTTAGTTAAGGGAGACTAATCATACTTAAGATAAAAAATCATAGTGTTGGGGGAAACTTGATGTAGAAAATAGTAGAAAAATGGCTTGTGATACACATAAATAATAAGCGAAATAGATTAATTGGGATAGCTCAGCACCCACTATTCTCCTACTAGCTCCGCTCCTACTCGCAACATTCTATGTGATTGCAAAAATAACATTAATTAATTATACCATGAAATGATGAAAACCAATATCAAATAGAGTAGTAGTTAGGCTGGTCGCATTGGGCGAGTCGTTTAATTCGGTCGACCTATGTCCTACTCGGTCGCATTGTTGCTATGGTTTCAATCTTCGGCCGGGTGAAGGGCAATAGGTTGGACATATGGCCGATTGTTTGTTTGTGTTTAGTTAAATTAAAAGGTACTTTTGAGGTATGTTTTTTTGTAGTAGGTCACATTGTTGTGGTAAGAATGGTTAAATGATTATCAGAAAGAGAAAGTAGATGTAACGAAGTTTTTTATGAAACAAACTAGGTCATCAATATGTGTAGCCGTATATAAATACAAATAATTATTCCAAATTAGTAACTCACATTTAAATTAGGCTCGCTTAAATTAGAACTATACATTTTACTTACATATGATCGAGAAAAGAATAGTACTAGTATAATTCAAACATAAGTGCAAAAATAAGTGGAAGACATGTGCAAAGTCTCTTGGATGTGATGCTAAAGTAAACTGTTTGTAACAAAAAAATAACGTAAATGACTAAATGGTAGAAAGTTGAAGGAAAAGGGTTTTTTTTTTTTTTTTTTTTTTTTTTAAGTCTATTACGAGAAGTTTTTACCGCGTTTAGGACGAGTGGACTAATCTCTCCCGAGAGTTTGAACCAAAAGCTTATAAATACAAAAATGTACTCTCTCCGTCTCAAATTTATAATCTCATATATTATTTTCGGTTGTCCCAAAATTATAATCACTGTTAAAAATAAATATAAGTAATATAACAAGTTTATTATATTGCACATAATGATAGTAGAAATTACAAATTATATACTAGGTATAAAGTTTTTATTAATTACATAAAAATAAGAGTGACATTTTAAAAAAAAATAAGAAAGAATAAAATGATAATAATATTTTCTAAAACAATTTATTTTTTATCGTGTACAATTAATTTAAAACGGAGATGTAATTAAAAAGACTTAAAAAGCCTAATCAAAACAACAAAGATACCATTTGAATAGTCGAAAAAAAAAGAAAATGATGAGATATAATAACCGGCCCTCAACTTACCACGTTAAATAAATAATTAACCGTCGAATCACTGATTGGTACTATCATTAGTCGGCTTTTTCATCATTGAGCCTGTCAGATTGATCGTTATATATCTGTCATATAGACACTGAATGTTTTCCACGTTTTTCTATCAACATATATAACGAGAAAATTCCGGTTTTGGGCCATGTTCCTTACCTTGTAGACATTTTCTAGCCAAACAAGGTTTGTCTTCCTGTCTTGGCCATGCTCTACCATGTCATGCTCTACCCACACCAAATGTTGACACTGTCCCGCTCTACCGTACTTTATCAGACCCACTAATTATTGGGATACCCCACCGTGGCCCACTTTATCCACAATGTATTTTGTATTTATGTCCATGTCATGTGCTTTACCCACTATTCTGACGGCTGCTCTACTCTGACACTGCTCTACCAACTTTTACCTTTTTTGACTTTTTTTTACCTCGGGAAAGAAAGATTAAGAATTAAATATTATTATTAACTTACCCTTTAATTCAAATTAATTCAAATTTAACATTATCTCTCTTCATTCTCACACACTATTTTTCCGGCCGACCCTCGCCGGCATTTTGCCCAAACATGATTATCGATGATATGGTATGATTTTCTCCATCATTTCATCTTATAACGTTTTAGATCTGTTTATTGTCATTTTAATATACTTACATTTAGATTAATTATTGTCATGTTAATTATACATACTTTTAGGCTTAATTGAGTTACCAGCCACACATTTTTTTACCATTGATTATCATTGTTTTTAAGATAAATTGATTTTCTTGCTGTTTTTAGCTTTTGTTAATTTGAATTATGTGATATTTGTTATTATCGGATTATTCTACTAGGATAAATTTTAAAAGCAAGCTACATTACTTCAAGTTAATCAAAGATCGTCTCAATTCAGAGGGTCGTGCTCTCTTTGAAGCAACATGTTTCGGACCATGGCTTGATGTAACCTATTTGGATAATGATGATGGCATCATTCATTACATGCTTAAAAAACAACACCATTCTAATGATGATAGCTACGACTTACCACTCATATACTCTGTTAATGGACATAGTCTCCATTTTGGCCGTCGTGAGTTTTGCATAGTCACTGTTTTTCAGTTTGGCCCACTTAGCTTCCGTGAATTCAGGAATGGCGATATCCCCTTTCGTAACCGTTTATTTCCTCAAAAGATAGGCTATGATGTTCAAATAGTTGATTTATTAGCTTTTCTGGGGGATGAAGAAAAATGGTATTTAGCTTCTGATCAAGATGCCATCCGTATATGTCTTTTGTTAACTTTGGAGGTTATTTTCATGGGACGGGATTTGGTAGATGTGGTGGATGATGTATTTCTTAGGATGGTTGAACGTCTTGATTGTTGGAACTCGTTTCCAGGGGGTGAGCAAATTTGGAGGCAGCTTTATGATGCCATTAGAAATGTTGCTGGCAATCATAAGAGTGAACACATTACTGGGCTGAGGAAAAGCAGCAAATATGTCCCTAGCTATTCATTGTCTGGTTTTCTTTTCGAATTCAAGGTTTGTACTTTCACGTATATAAATTTTATTCATTGTTTTATCCAAAGTTTTAAAAAATGTATTTACCTCATTTTTTAGATATGAATTATAGATTCTTCTAGTGATGCCACTCGTTGGTGGTCCAAGTTTGTAGACATGATCCCAAGAGCAGTCTCATGGTCTAAGAAGCTTGAATTTAATAGCTTGGATAATTTTGGTGATTTATTTGTCTACGCTCCAATTGAGATACACCCTACTAAATCTGAATGGCAGTCCCTATGGTACACACATAGCCATGATTTTTTTTGTGGTATGCACCAAGGACTCCTCCTGTTTCTGTTGGTGGTCTATATGCTGAATATCTGAAAAAAAGAGATGCTACCCGTATGGCTAACAAACAAAGTGGTGCGGATGTTAATTTTTCTCGTGGTAAAGACAAGGTTGAAGATAGTACATTAGTCGACCATCTTATAAATCTTGAAGCAATATGTGAAAGTTTGATGACTCTACCTACAGATGTTAAGACTTTGATAGGCCGAATATTTAAATTGGAATCTATTATACAAGTTATTTATTTACACCATTGTTATTTCAACTATCTTAGTTTTCCACATTTTATTTCGCTTTCTAATTATTTTTGTAATTTGTCAGATGCTTATTGTTTCAAGAGAAGAGGATTTGAAGAGAATGTTTGAAACAACCCAGAAATCTGATGTTCTAGAGGATGAAGCCACAGTTGCTCTGTTAAATGGATTGTCCAACTTATCTCAATCTCTACAAGTTGAAGATAACTGTGAGGTACGATAATGTTTAGATGTAGTCACAATAGCTCTATTAAATGCATTTGAATCTCACTATTGTTTTATTCATTTTACAGCAATTAGAACACCCAATCATTTCTAAGCCAGAGGAGCATTTTATTCGTTTATGTGAGCAGAGGCAAAAGGATCGTGCTTCAATAGAGGAAGGACAGATGATACAGTCTGAGATTCAAAGGCTTAACAATCATAGACAGAACAGGTTGAATAAGCAAATGGAGAATGAGTCCCACTACAAACGGTCAACTGGAGGAAATACTTCATCATCCCATATGAAGGCAGCCCTTAAATATTGTGAAAACAATAAAAGGAAGTATGTCGATGTCATCAGGACCCCATTTGAGCCTTTTGATAGAACTCGTAAAATTCCTACCATGGAGCAACTGGCCAACCAAAAGAATGTCTTGAATTCAAACATGATTGAAAAGTGCAAGGAACTAAAGCCTTGGACATAGTTGTTTACCTTTTTATACAGATATTCAAGTAATTGTTTTTTAAATTAATTTTTTTAATAACTTTTTTATATTGTACAGGATCTCAAAAGGCCATTCAAAAGAATCGACAGAATTTACTTGAGTCATGAAATGGAAGAGTTTCTGAATAGGGATGTCGTAGGCCGTTGCAAATTCCCTTGGTGCAATGATATTATAGTCGACAAAAGATTTTGGCTAGCTTTATGTGCTCTTGATGAAAAACGGCGAGGATGGCTACTAGACGAGGTAAACATAATTGACCTTTTTGTAGGTGTTCCTATATTATTAATTTTTAAAACATTACAATCCCTCTAATCATTAAATTATTTCCTTTCTGAAATAGCACATTGACCTTTGGATCATGTACATGTGGTACACCCGCACGAGCGACATGAATTGGTCTATGGTTAGCTGTTATTTTATGGCACTTCTTCTTCAAGGATCTTTGGCAATCTTTTACGCTGACACACAGGTTTACCCTTTGGCATGGAAAGATGTTGAACGGGTAAGTGCAATACATTTTTTTTCTTAAAACGAAAGCAGATTTATATTTTTGTTTTGGTGAACCATTTCATGGACATTATTTACAGGTCTTTATTCCCATCAACGAACCATCTTCTCACTGGTCTCTGGCAGTGTTTGAAATATGCACTGGACTAGTTACATTCATAGACACTCAAGCCACCTTTCATGATGAATTCCGCCCCTGGTATTTGAAGATGACGATCTGTTTGCAGGATAACCTACCGTTGATTATGAAACAAACCGATGTGTTTGAAAAGAAAGGAATTAACCCTTCTACCTAAACTATTTCTTTTCAGCATGCTCAACGTGTTCGAAAACAGGGTGGTCTGTACGGTGATTGCGGAGTGTTTCTTTGCATTTTTCTATACAGGTCAGTTATATTCTTACTTTTAAGTGTGTTTTACAAGAATATTTTGTTTTATAAAAACACCTAAATACTTGGGTCTTTAAATGCTAGGTTAGCAAATCGGATCCCAGTGAACCAAGTTGATGATCCAATACAAACCGCCCTTGCCTATCGTGAAAAAATGCTTTGGTTTTATTTTGATCACAAAATGTTTTCTCCATGAACCTTGTATGTTCCTAGCATTTGAAGACCCAAGAATGTTGTCGCTATGAATATTTTGTAACTTATTCGAACTTGTATCTTGTTTGCAAAAACCATCATCTACTGTATGGTGTTTGCAAAAACAATTCGATCCTTATTATGAAACCATACACTATCTATTATAAGACATATTCTCTATTATTGTATACTTATTTAATATTTTATGTTTTATTTTAAAGTTATTTGTATTTTTTTTATCTTTGACTATCATTAACATGCATACATATACAAAACCAAGAAACTTTAACATAAGCATATCCATAGTTAATAATGTCCGGAAATAAATACGAAAAGCGTAAACATCATCAAATTCATAATCTTTACCAAATGCTTAATCTTCATCATATGAATCATTGAACATTTGTTTATCAAAGGTCAGCCAGGTTAACAAGAATCCATTCAAAACCTGGGTCTTGTGATCCTCCCCCAAAATCATATTGAGGCCATGCATACCTTGCCTGATTTTGTTGTGAGCTTCCCTCTCCAAAGTTAAATTGGTTCATCGTGAAGGCCATTTCTTGGTTTGGACCTCTAGAGCCTTCTCCAACGTAAAATTGGTTAACCATCACCTGATTTACAGTCACAGGCACTGGTCGTCCCTGCAGATCTCTGCATATGTTTGAGCTTGGAAAATGACCACCCTATCATATTTTATATATTAGTGAACTTTTAACAAAAAAATAACAATATTAACATTATCGCACTCACATCATTCTTTGCAAGGGGTTCATGGCAAACAGTCCTTTGGTGTCCAGTCTTTTCGCATCTTGAACATTTTGTCACAATCGGTGCCTCACCTTTGGATTTTATCCTTCCTTTGTTTTTTGGCCTACCAGATTGTCGAATGTCCATATTTGGTGCTTTTACAACTTCAAGTCCATCTGGTACAATCCACTCGTGTGGTTCCCCGACAGGATACGTCAACTCTTTGTAAGTATCGTAAAGAACAGATTTTCTATGAAACCATGCCACTAACTCGCTACAATCAGGACATCCAAGATGTCTAGTAACCGCTATAACATGAGCGCAAGGTATACCTGATTGCTGCCATATACGACAAGTGCATGTACGCTCAGTCAAATTTACCTATTGTAAATTTCGTCGATCATCTACTTGGTAAAGTACTCCCACTTGAATCCCAAGCACCTCCCAGTGATATCCTTTTTCCATTCTCTTCTTGACTTTTGTTGTAGCCCAATCACTTATCATATTCAACTTTGCATATGGAATACGATTTAAAAAATGTTACGTATATATTCAAATTATAACTCAATTTAATCTATGGCATCTAAATAATATTAACCTTTATATTTTTAACGCCTAGCACAATACCACTTTTGTAGTAGACCCCTGAACCAATCCATGAGCTTCGTCACCGGAGCATATCTAATATGCCTTGACAAATTATTGATAGACTCTGTGTTGTTTGATGTCATATAATTATAGCGATTAGTCGGGCACATCGCCCTTGACCATTTTCAAAACCAACATCTTCAAGTTTCCTATAAGCATCGGGTCTATAGGCCTGTATGTCGGTAATGCCTCGTTGAAACTCTAGGGGGTGTAGGCTTTGCATGTCTTCCAGAATTTAGCCCTAAGCTTCTCGCTCTTCAATTTACAATTCATTTCCAAGTGCCTACAACAGTACCCATGAAATGCATCAGGAAATATATCTCTGCATGCCAGTGCTATTGCTGGGTGTCTATCTGATATGATTGCAAGATTTGGCACGTCTATACATTCCCTCATCTTGCTCAAGAACCATGTCCACGACTCTCCAGTCTCACCTTGAGACACCCCTGTAGCTATTGGTATTATCTGGTTGTTTCCATCCATTCCATTCAGCACTGGATTTGTTCCTCTGTAAGTACCTTTCAAATGTGACCCGTCTGTTATTAATAGTGGTCTCATGGTTGTTAAGAAACTCCGAATATGTATATTATATAAAATATGTTATTCATACCATTGAAATATTATTTGGGATACTTAAAAACATATAATCATAGTTAAATAAATTAAATGTTTACCGTAATACCAAATGCTATAAAGCACTGTTTAAATCCTCCCTCATCATCCGTATCAATATGTGTTACCGTCGCCGGGTTCCACAACTCTAAGTTATAACAATAAATAGGAAGCAAGGCGAATGACTCTATATGGCCACCATAGTTAAGTTCCAATGCCGTGTTTTTACCACCCCATGCTTTTTTGTAAGTAATGTTTATGTTGTAATCAAGGTTCATATCTTTCATTATGTCTTGCGGTTTGTATACACGACTATTATCTCTTAACTTTGGCGAGATTAGATGGCCTATCAACTTTTTAGTAGCATTACGGTGATTATGATTTATTTTTGTTCTTGTACAAGTGTGAACATCATTGACTGTCCCTAACAACCACTTCTCATTCGTTTTAGACTTAGATGAAATAATTTTCCATTTGCATTCTTTATTCACGCAAATAACATCTAACCTCTCTTTATTTGATTTTCTTGGTTTAAACTCAAAACCTTCATCAAGTGCCTTTTCACCGAGTACCGCCATCCAGTGTTCTTTACTATTAAATTCGTCATCCTTAGCCAGTATACGTTTGATTTTGTTGTTCTCAATTATATTTTTAGATGGTTTGATGATAAGCTCTGGTGCATCAGGTGGTTCGGGCGCAAAAGTAAATTTATTTTTCTTCCATTCAGAATCATCAGTAGTAGGTAACCTTTTTATTTTAGGAACTGAAACTGTTTCTTTTTTTATGATCTTTTAATAATCTTGAAATACACTAGGGCTGGAATTAAGATCTAGATCTATAGGTTTTGAAGTTGAAAGTTTTACCTTTTGAATGCATAAACTATGAGACGTGGTAGACATTGTTTTAGATACCTCTAGCACGAAGAATAACACATCATTATCATCGTCTATGCGTACATTGTTTGAACCCATCTGATATGATATAGAAATATCATATGTATAGTCGATGCCGAACTTTTCCCTCGCGTACTGAACTAGGTCTCTGTATGTAATATTGTTCTGAAATACAGCACCATAAGTCACGCCATCACAAACCAAATAAACAGTTAAATGGTCTGAGGATGATTTCATTTTGATTCTTTGCTTTTACATAATTTTATGTTCTTCAAGCCTATATATATGTATAATCAGAAACTTTATTATTTATGTATGTTTCATTCAATACCATGACTAGTGTCATAACCCTATAAGCCTACAGGTAGTATACATAGGTAGAGCACTATCCCCTGGTAGAGCAGCCGTAGGTGAAAACCCGTGCAACATAATTACTGATGTAGACAACTCATATATGCGTAAGTGTACTATGTTAAACATCTTTGGGGTTAGATAGGTAGATGTGTATTCAACTATATACACTACGTAGCTTTAGAACCCGTGCCACATAATAACACACTCTAACTTGTCACATAAGATGTCATTTTATTACTACAAAGATAAAAACACACGAAATTGTAAAAAGAAAAGTTCAATAAACTGACAAAGACGAAAGACATCTTAAATTATGGGACATTCTAGTGGTTGGTCGAACCACAATCCTTCTTCTGGTTTTTTCCCATATCTTCTTTTTCCAATTCGACAAGTTCTGCAAAATTCATTGCAGTACAATCTTTAGGGCTAGTCATGTTTGAGGTTACTTCCTCATCAGAATCATAAGAACACATGTTCTTGGTATAGTAATCACTCAGTAGACCTTTGTCAACAGTCAAGTCTTCTTCCAGGCTGTACAGATCTAACATGTTGTGCACTTCAGCAGCATCATACATTTTTTTGACATCCCTATCATTTTGAACAATAGTCAAGCTTCTTCCAGTTTACAATCTGGTTTGCGATAAAATCAAGCTGATATTTCAACATGCAATTCATGTTTCAGCAAATCACACCATTGTTGATATGTCAACCGTTCAGACATATGTGGCTTCAATGCTAATATCTTTCCACTTTCTCCATACCTCAACGGATCGACAAAGAAAGAACTTCCATGGTAGACTTCCAACACGAAATGGCCCGGTGGATACATATCCCTGTTCCATTCGTGTAAACAATGTTTTAATACACTTAATAAAAATTAATATACATTAAAGAAAAAATATAAAAGATAAATAGAGAATTTATATACAACAGATTTTGCATAAACAAATCGGGGGCACTTGATGATGAATCAGTTCCTAGAGATACCATTCTGTTTTGAATATAATAAACCAAGAAATAATAAAACAAGATGAATAATTATTTTGGAGAAAGAGAACTATATATAAGAGTAAAAATACATGTAATGTACTATAAAGCAATAGGTAGGTACTTCAATAAATTTTGAAATGTCTATAAATTATTTGACATATCAGGATACATTCATATCTACATTTCAACTCCCACATTTTACATCCCCAGTATATACATCTAAGTTATGGATTCACCACCAAATGAAGGCTGAGAATTCATGCTCGATATAGATGACTCAGATCTACAACTTTCTGCTCCCTTCGCAACCTTGAAAAGCCAAACCAAAAACCAGATCATATGTTCATCAAGCACTATAGACCCTTTTTATGCCAACATAAATCCTGTAAGGATAATTCCAGGTCCTGCTGGGGAATTTCAACAAGGTAACTTATTTAATCTCACAAATGTTAGCGATGCTCCTACTCAAGAGTATATTAGGAAAATAAACGATGACGTTATTCATGATGATGGTTTCAAAACCTCTCCTTGGGTCAACGCTGTCGAGTTTATGAAAGATATTGGCGAGTTTGGCGGTGGAATATTTGGGGACATTAAAAAATACATTGCAAATGGTAAAATTGAGTACGTTGTTGCTATTATAACATCCTGTAAGCCAAATGTGATTGGTGATATGAACCTTACACTTAAAGATCCTTCAGGCACCCTTCAAGGGACAATTCACTACAAAGTTTTAGTAGATGATCTTTATGCAAAATGTATTAAAGTAGCGTCTGCTCTCGTATTAAAAAACGTATTAGTATTCTGTCCTAAATCATCAAATATGGCTCTCAACTTTACTATTCAAAATTTGGTTCGTGTATTTCCAAATTAGCTTTTAGTGGCTTATGTATAAGGGTCCAGTGTAAGCAATCATTTCCAGTTTAACATTGTATAATTTGTTTTTAAATTTTTAGAATGTTGTTAGCTTTTAGATATAATGTGTTTCAACATACTATCTCATTTAAGTTTACATGGATATGGCAATACTTGATAGAGCATTCTAGTTGATAGAGCATTGGACTGGATAGAGCATATGTTTGTAAAAAGACGCGAAAATCTTTGATTCGACATGACATGTATTAAATGATACTATCCTAGTACCTGCAACATAGTACAATAGGAGACTATATCATTTAAGTTTACATTCATAGAGCATTCAAGTGGGTAGAGCCAATCTTTGTACGAAAAGACGTGAAACTAGGTACAACCACATGACTCGTAATAAATTCTTCCTTAAACAAGCCTTATACCTGCTACAATGTGAAATAGGATACTAGGTCAACATACTATCTAATTTAAGTTTACATAGATATGAATACTTGATAGAGCATTCTAGTTGATAGAGCATTGGACTGGATAGAGCATATGTTTGTAAAAAGACGCGAAAATCTTTGATTCGACATGACATGTATTAAATGATACTATCCTAGTACCTGCAACATAGTACAATAGGAGACTATTACATTCATAGAGCATTCAAGTGGGTAGAGCCAATCTTTGTACAAAAAGACGTGAAACTAGGTAGAACGACATGACTCGTAATAAATACTTCCATAAACAATCCTTATACATTGTACATAGTATACTAGTATAATAGGTCAGGATACTATGGCATTAATGTTAACATAGATATTGCAATATCTCATAGAGCATCCGACCTGATAGAGCATTGCCCTGGATAGAGCATTTGTTTGAAAAAAGACGGGAAACTCTTTCAATTCGACTTGACATGTATTAAATGATACTATCCTAGTACCTGCAACATAGTACAATAGGAGACTATATCATTTAAGTTTACATCCATAGAGCATTCAAGTGGGTAGAGCCAATCTTTGTACAAAAAGATGTGAAACTAGGTACTTGATAGAGCATTCTAGTTGATAGAGCATTGGACTGGATAGAGCATATGTTTGTAAAAAGACGCGAAAATCTTTCAATTCGACTTGACATGTATTAAATACTTCGTTACACAACAAGTGCTTTAAAGGGTCATTTGGAGACAAACATATTGAAAAGAAAATAAACAAAGTAGGGCTTTAGAAAATGACAAGTGAACATGGTCTTTCTCCTTCAGGATGTCCAAACGAAATTATAACCACCGTAAGTTTATAACGTAACTATTCTTATATACGTATACACATTTTCATTTTGTCAAATCGTTTTTTTAATCAATATTTTTTAATAATTTGATTGGCAGCTATTATTATTTGCAATCATTTCACTTTAAAGTTCACCACACCGGGGTGTTTAGCTTTTACCCAAGTCTAGCGTATCCTATCGACATTGAAGAAGATGTTACATACAAGGTTCACCCTGTGAGTGAAAGGTTGTCATATAAAGAATGGTGTCAACTGTTGTTGGATGAAACGAAACAAGACATATGGGCTTGGTTTTTCAACTCCAAAGCTGATTATAAAGATCTCGACGCCGGTTTGACTATCGTGGAAAACGATAGTGATGTTAAGAAAATGTACGATTTCGCTCCTCTCAACGACAACTCCGTTGATATATTTATTGGCCATGATCCTCAAGTTGAACTTCTTGCTTATTATTTTAAGAACTTGACTTTGAACCCATCTGTCATTAACATAGAAACAACGCGTAACAAACATGAAAAAATTACGCATGTGTTAAAAGAATCAATGTATTCAAAGATCGATGCATGGAACCAACAAGAAAGCAATTCACCAAAGACTCTAAGAACACCTGGGAAGAACTTTAGAGAGTGTGCAATTAGATTCCCAGGGAAGAATCTACTTGCTGACTTTGAATCAGTTGAGTCCACCGAACATCATGATACGTTGGCGAGTGTTTCTACGACAAACTGATGTTGTTTGCGACAAATGCGTTTCACCTACATGAATTTAAATGATGTTGTAACTGTTTGGATTAAGTTATTAGGATTTTTTTCTTTGTTTTATTTATTGTAATATGTAGTTCTTTTTCGTAATACGTACTTCGTTTTTAAAACAAAAGCAATCTAGGTTGTAGTTCATTTAAAGCTGCTATATCGGTAGAGCATCGCTTGATAGAGCATCAAAATGTAGAGCAGCCGTCAGTATATGCTCCTGTCACTCTATAAATTACAACCAACATAGAAACAATTAGATCTTAAACACAATATTTTATAAAATGTACACACATATAACTTTAGAAATTCAAAGGGAAATCATGTTTAGACTTCCAGTGGAGAGTTTACTACGGTTTCGGAGAGTGTGGAAGTCTTGGAAGGCTGCAAAAGATCAAGCACAGTTCATCACTACCTACGGTTCCAGGGCAACAAACTCATGTTGCTTTCATATAACATATAAGCACGACGATGATGGTTTCATGTACACGGTTAGTGGCAACTTAAACTTCACTCATTTTTATATGCCATACAATCTTCGTGTTTTTAGGCCAGTTGCTACTTGTGAAGGTATATGGTGCTTAACATATGTTAATAATAGGACACTTATGCTATGGAACCCGTCAATAAGAAAATGTGTTACCGTAGTAGTAGAAAATCATGTCAACCAACCAAATTCACCAAGAATGGTGTTCGGATTTGGTCTATCTCCACAAAATCAAGACCCTACCCTTTTAAAAATTAATTACCCTTTGGTCGATGAAACCCCTTGGTATGTGTCGGTGTTTAAACTTAGTTCTCTTAGTTGGAGCAATGTTGCATACGACCTTTTGCCTCGTCAAACAATTAGAATAATACGGTCATCGGGACAATCAGTTGTTGGTGGTAATATCTTTTGGGTTGGTTTTGAAAAGGTCGTTTGTTGCCAAGGTAGGAGGCGAAAAAATTTCATGATAGTATCGTTCAATTTGGTTAGTCATCAATTTGATGTGCTAGACATCCCAAAAGGGATCAGAAGTATGATTCCACATCCATACTATATGTCGAAATTAAGAGACCATCTAGTTATTTCAGGAAGCTACACAGTAGATGATGTACGTTTCTTATGTGCATGGGTGTTACAATTACACGTGGGTGTGGTATCATCATATAGATTACTTTTTAGAATTCAAATGCCAGAGAATCAAGTGACAAAGTTATTGGGGTTTGATATTCACGAGCAACCTATTATTATTACTAAGGACAACGAAAACGCATTGACACACTCACTAAAAGTGTTTAACCAAGAGATGCAAACATTTAAAACGGTTGGTTATGAAGGCAAGGGTGGTTCATTTATCATTGGACCTTACAAAGAATCACTAGTTCTTAGCGACCGAGAACAAGATTTATGGATCTACTAAAAATTGTAACATGAATGGAGAACAAGATGAATGTATCTACCAAGATGAATGGATCTACTTATTTAGGCTATATTTGTTGCTTTATTATCTTTTTTAAGTTTGTGTATACATTTGCTATTCGTGTTTTAGCCTATAGTTTGTGCAGATTTTAGCTATGTCATGACCAACAACATTTGACCCACTAAAATAAACTTAATAACAGTTGAACAAGTTCCATCACAAAATACATACCATAAGTACATACGTACATACCATCCAAATTGTACATAATATTACACATAATTGTACATAATATTACACATAATATATCATCACCAGCATAATATTACATGTAATATATCATCACCAAGTACATGGTCTTAAAAAGTTATTGAACATAGAATTAGATAATATATCATCACCAACTAATTGGAGCAAAAATAGTTGGAACGATAATACAAAAGCAGCCATAAGTTCTTCAAACCTTTGGTTTAGATGTTGAGCTTGAAGCATCTGGAATGTCTTCCTTGTCTTTAAAATTTGAAGGCCCTGGAATGTCTTCCTTGTCTTCCTTGTCTTCCTCATCTTCTTCGGAACTTGAAAGAAATGGACTTTTCCATTTTTTTGGTTTTTGGTTTTGAAGGCCCTGGAATTTCATCTTCCTCCATCTCATTGTTGTACCTTGGTTTGGTGCCTACCGGGACTTTAAAGAAAAATTCAGGTTCATTTTCGTCAATTGGTTCATATTTAACAAACTAGTTTAGCCACCACCTATATGGCCCTTTGTATGATACTATTTTATACTCAACCTGAGGTTTATGATCATCACTAGAACTAGTATCAGACTCGTCGCTTGAACTCGTATGCAACGAATTACTGTCATGCGTCTCATTTGGACCACTGTCCGAATCAATTTGAATTATCTCTGCAAAAATATTATTTATAACTATTAGGTATTTAGGTATGATTACTAGTATCTATGTTAATTATCTATGACTGGATTATATCTATAACTCACAATTTTTGATAGCCGACAACTATCACTCACATTTTAACATGAATACCCTAACTTTATGTCATATTTACAATGCCCTAAATCATCTCAACTAACATTCCACTCCTAATCTAAGAAGAATCCTATACTTTTGTTTCAAACACGTCAATATCTGATAGAGCATCCGACCTGATAGAGCATTGCTAGTATCTATATTAATTATCTATACTATTAGGTATTTAGGTATGATTACTAGTATCTATAGTATAGAGCATCCTATACTATTAGGTATTTAGGTATGATTACTAGTATCTATGTTAATTATCTATGACTGGATTATATCTATAACTCATAATTTTTTATAGCCGACAATATGTTAATTATCTATGACTGGATTATATCTATAACTCATAATTTTTTATAGCCGACAACTATCACTCACATTTTAACACGAATACCCTAACTTTATGTCATATTTACAATGCCCTAAATCATCTAAACTAACATTCCACTCCTAATCTAAGAAGAATCCTATACTTTTGTTTCAAACACATCAACACAAAACACAAAGTTGGTTGATCAATTGGACACGCGTCACTAAATTAACCTAGTAGATCAGTTGATCAAAAGTTTTTAATCCCCAAACACGTTAAGGATAAACAGACTTAAACCTTTATCACAAAATATTAAATTTTTAATCTCTAAACACTTTTATTTCATCTTGAACCCGTCAACACATTCAATCCCACTAAAAAATAGGCTTCATGAAAATTACATATTTTTAACATATATCCGTAACATATATATCTTCTTTGGTAGATGGCAAACAAAATACGTATTCTGTAACATATATCCCTAACATATAATAGGCTTCATTAAATCCCACCCACTAAACAATAGGCTTCAAAAAAGGAATATCAATAAAATTCATTATGATCATAACAATATTATAGATCCGTATTTTGTTTACCCTCTACCCACAATGATCATAACATGCATCAACAAACAATTGATTTCTGATGATAATGCATCAATAAATATTAAAGATCAAATAATAATCGACTTACCTTTACCCTTGTTCATCCTTAACGATTGATTACTGATTCAAAGATCAATTATGTTTTTAGTCTGGATGTTTTAGTGTATGTTTATGGGGAAATGGGTTTAATGTTTGTTAACCATTTGTCTTACTTTGGTTCTCCAACAGTAAATGGATGTGAATTGTGAATGATACATATCTAAAATAAACCGTTTGTCTTACTTTGGTTCTCTAACAGTAAATTTGTATATGGGCCGGTTTAATTTTCAGATGTTTTGTTGGGTCAGCCTAAAACATATAACGTCAAGAACATAAACATAACTATAGATAACCAAATATAAACATAAACATTACAAAACGTCATAAACATAATACACGATTAGAAAACATGTACTAGAAAACATATATACGGCTAAATTAATATACACCATCATAATTGTTGTCAATAACTAAGAAGCTTAGGTGCACTCCGTAGGCTGTAACGTCTTCCTGAGAGTACCGGTATCACCAATGTCTCGACATAAGTAGTTGTATCTCGGGTGAACTCCTCTACAATCTGGAACGTCATGTTATTTGTGTTAAACATATAAACTTGAAGATCAAAATGAATAAGGAGTAGGTCGTCATCTGTTATGACCATTGGGCACCAGAACCTTATCAAACCTTGAAGGTATTCAGTGTGTGGATTAATATCATGGTCGGGGTAGGGAATAGAATACAATATGTTCCATGTTTGATTAACGGGTGTGATTGTCAACGTCCACACAACATACTCACGAAGATTGTCACATTTATAAAGCATGCATAGCCCTTGTGGTACTACCCCCAAAGAAAACAATATACGTCCTTCTCCAACTGAGGGAACATCAACATATCCAAATGAAGCATTTCTAAGGTCGATTGACACAATGGAACATGTAGTCGGCGCCACGGTCGTATCCAACCAATACAGGCGTCCTTCAAAATACACACCGTTACCCATAATAGAACCTTGGATAGGCAGAACACCCACGGATTTCCAATTGCCGTTTGCCAAGGAGAACATCTTAACCTTGTATTTATCCTTAAAAATCGACACAAGTTTATAATCTCTACCAACAATTCTGCCGAATCCATACTCGACTCCAAATGGATGGTACTTTTCACGACTTAAATTAACCGTTAAATCACTACGTGTAGCTGGGTTGTAAAAGGACACCCCATGATGCAAGTTCACGCAAATCAGTCCATCGCAAGACCCTAATATTCTAATAAAGTTGGGGTTACGATACGGATGCCATCTCCTAAGAACAACTCTGACTGGTTATTTAAAGAGTTATCATTTATGACCCGAGTTCTTATAGCATAACCATTTTTAAATACTAAACGTTTAACCTTTGCTGCCTGAGAATGGAGTCGAATGAAATTAGGGTCGGTTATGACACTGAACCATGTTTTGCAAACACTTTTGCAAACAAGCAAACTTGACACAGGAAAATGTAGGAACAATATCATCAAAAGATCAGTCGTAAAATCTTCCAATCTGGTATCCATCATTTTGTTAGGAGAAATTTATGTTTAGTTTAGACAGAAGAAAATATCTAGTGCAAACAGTTTGTGGAACTTACAACTTGTATATATGGTAAAACTTTGGGTAGTGGGTGGTTATGTACATTCTAGAATTTGGTAGTGTGTAGTTATTAAGTTGTGGGCGGTTAATTACCATTTGGAAGATGAAAAAGTATAAAATACAAGTTTTAATGAAGTGTGCTAGGGAAGCTTCAATATTAACCAACATTGCAACTTGCTAACCCATCCTAAGCATTAATCACCAATGCAACTTGGATAACTGGTCGAGACCATAGAGTGGTAACTACTAGTTATCGTTTATTGACACGTGAGCTTCCATATTGCAAGTTTAGCAAACATAAACAAAACATGATAAAACTTATTTAAACAAGAATACGTGTTTAAACATTCGAAAGACTAAGATTTTATTCAATGACCAAGATTACAAAACATACATGTTTGCCCTTCAAATGACCATACCTAACATTAGGGGTTCATTGTTTAACGGATACAACAAGCTTCGCATTCAATTTATATTTCAGGTAGAATTGCATCAACTTCTCTCGATAAGCCAAAGTTGCCTCTACGGAATCACTTACTTGCAACGGCAAACTGTGGGACAACCTGTACAACAATATGCATACCCAAAGACCACAGTCCCCGTATAGCCCAGCTTGTATGTGGACTGTATCGTTATATCCAAAAGTGATCTTGTATTTGGATCGATCTAAACCTTTCTTTTCCAGAACTCCACTACGATCCAAATACATGGGCATTTTCGTACTCAAGGTAGACCTAATCTTCACCATCCCTGGACGAGTTTCTTTCCCTGAGGTAGGCGATCGCAAACTGTCATAAAAGGTAACAACTCCCGAACAAATATGGAGATCTGCCATCAACCAATGTACATCAGATAATTTTATTAGGAAGTACACCTGCAATGGATAAAACATTGTAAGAGAATGTTATGTAATACAACACTTTATTACAAAATACGGTATACAAATTCTTACCTTTTCAACATTTTCATCCCACCAAGGGACGCCAAACGTTTTACCATCGGCAAAGCATTTCGGGGGAAGATCTAGGCCAAGAAGTTTATAGGCGAAAAAAGGATTCATCATTACCCAGTCAGAACAAGGATCTCGGAACAACCACATATATTTAACCCAAATTTCGATGTGCTGGAGATAAAATATATAAACAATACCTCTGTTAGATAAACATTGTTTTTCAATCATGTATAGGTTTATTAATGGAATAGAGTTACCTGGTCAGAGAGCCATCCCCTTTTTGAACCTTTTTTGTCGGCCAAAGCTTCCCAAAAAACACAACCAACATCATGACCATCTTCAAGCCATGGAAATGTCCATCTCATTGTGTTGAAATTTTTATCACCCATCAATGCGCCTAGTTCATTAGGAATAACTACGGTTTTGGCAGGTGCTTTTTTTATCACGACTCAAATCCTATAAAATAAATTATAATATGAGATTACTTTATTTAGCAAATTCCGATACATACAAGATGTTTTGAAAATTATTACCTCTTTCCACGGCGTTACTAGGAACATGATTCCACCACGGCGAAAGAAAACTTTATTATCCTGTTCCTTTTCAGAATTGTTTATCTTGCGGCGCCTTTTCTTACAATGAAGATCTGTTGTTGGAGGTTGCTGGATAAATGAATCCTGTAGAGCCGGACCCGGTCTCTTTTGACGTTCAAGTGGAGTAGCAACAGTTGGAGCAGGTGAGTTCGGCTCTGGTTTAAAATCACCATTTTCCTGCACCAAGATCTATTCGTTTACCTTTTCTCAAGTAATTTTAGCATCTTTTTGTTTACCCTTTTTCATGTAAGAAACGTGTTACCTGACCTCTACTGTATGCGTTTTCATGGGCATTACTATAGTCAATAACGGTCTCTAAATAACCACCCTTTTCTTTTATGTAGAATGGTCGAAGTTTTTACTTCCCATTTGTTAATTTGGACACTTCATTAGGAATAAAATATTTCTGGCCATGACTAGGAATATGACCACTTTCCCTTTGTGTTTCAATATCGGAATATAATCTAAACATGGAACAATCAAGAAACTCAATGCATGACACGGACCACACAAGCGAGAATCTTGATACTCAAAGAGTATTCGGATACTGAAACATAAAATATCATTCCCCATGGAGAGCCAAGAGTGAAAACTGGGAAGTGAAAACATCGACCAATCGACATAAAAGAAAAGCACGACTATTTAAAGGCCGTTATTGACTATAGTGTTGCCCATGAAAACGCATACACAAGAGGTCAGTAAAAACGGTTCTTAAATAAAATTTGGTCCGTGAATGCTTTCACAACATACTGTGGCCGTGAATCATTCAATATTATACAAAGTTCATAACTATACGCAATTGTGTTAATGAGACTTTTGAAAACAAAAAAAGGAACCCACTACAATATGTATACATGCACCAAGATCGTTTCGTTTAACCTTTCTTATGTAACAAGCTTTTACTTTACCCCTGGTGTGTGTGTGTTTTCACAGATATCAATAAAGTCAATTACGGACTTAAACGAGCCACCCTTTTCTTTTATGTAGAATGGTAAAAGTTTTTACTTCCCATTTGTTAATTTGGGCTCTTCATTCGGAACAAAATATTTCTGGTCATGACTAGGAATACCACCACTTTCTCTTTGTGTTTCAGAATCAGATACTGAAACAGAAAATGAAAAGTATAGGTATTCAGAGTGATGACTCCAAATATATCGTTCCCAATGCAGAGCCAAGAGTAAGAACTGGGAAGGTAAAACATCGACCGATCAAAATAAAAGAAAAGGGTGGATCTTTAAAGACCGTTATTGACTTTATTTGACACTTATGAAAACGCACACACTAAGGGGAAAGTAAAAGGTTCTTAGATAAAAAAAGGGTAAACGGAAAGATGTTGGTGCATGTATACGTATTGTATGGACCAAAAAAAAGACTAAACAGTCCTTAATGGACATTACCTCATCAATCGGTGTTAAAACGTCAGCACATAAAGCGTTCAAATCTTGAGTAGAGATATCCTCGTTTTTGTCATCAAAAGTATGAAAAGGAGCAGGAACATGCCCTTCATTGTAAACATTCAAAGTCGGATTCTGGGACAGACTATTAAGAGCATGAACAGCACCATTCTCGGTATCCTGATAAATTTGTCAATTATGAGTCATATAAAATCTGTATAAAGGGGAAAAGACATTCATATTATATATAGAACACAAATACCTTTAAGTCATCATCTTTGACAGTGGATTCAACAGCTGAAAAATTCGGATCGTTGTACAAATGTGTAAGAGCATCAACAACTATATTCTCGTGATCATTCACATCAAGTCCGGTTGAATTTAAATTCAACTACATATAAATAAAATGACACATATTACAATTGGAATAAAAAAAGGCAGGAATGTATATTAAATTGAGGTAAACTAATGACTTTATAAACACTAACCTGATCATCAGGCTTGTCATCTGTGGCAGGAATGGTTTGATTATGGGGCAAACTATCAAAATTAATTTGCTGAGACGGTGAATCATGCGAAAAACCATTAAACTCCATAGACAAACCGCTACCAGTATCAAAATTCTGCTAAGTTGAAAAAATGAATATATATTATTATTGGGATAAACAAATGTAAAAAATTATATTTAGATAAACTACGACTTTAGTACCACCCACCGTATCATTTGGCTTGTAATTTGTGGCAGGAATGTTTTGATCATTCGAATAATCATTAAACTCCATAGACAAACCGATACCAGTATCAAACTTCTGCTAAGTTTAAAAAATGGATATATATTATTATTGGGATAAACATAGGTACGAACTTAAATTTAGTACCACCAACCTTATCAGTGGGCTTGTCATCCGTAGCAGGAATGTTTCGATCATGGGCCAAATCATCAATATCATTAAAATCCATTGAATACGTGTTTCGTTTAATGTGCTTCTCCTAAATTTAATAAAAAAGGATACATATTATAAATAAATGCATAGGGGTAATCAAATTTATATTAATATCAGTCTCCGGTGTTTCAATGCCCACAAACCTTATCAAAGGGGTTGCCAATGATATCCGAGACACTAAACGCATCTCCATCAACCTTAGCAACATCATTTGGCTTAAGTTGCTGTGAAACAAAAGAGAGGATAAACGTTAAACAAATAAAGCATTCGAACAATGTACTAAATAATGAAAAATTCAAAACAAACCTTGACAGATTTATCAACCATAACTTTGGAATCATTAAACATTTCCTCGTCCACAACCTATATAATTATTTAAACAAATCAAATTCTATACATACTTAAAGTGGATCATTGGTTAAGATAAAGAGTAAAACATAAACCTTAAAAGAATGAGATGGAGGTAGATCACCAACAGTGGACAAAGGGTTACGTTGAACATCAACATGTTATTGAACGTAGGATTTAGAATGGTCATAAAAAACACCCTATTTCTACACAAACATGTATAAAGATCTGTCAAGACAAATATAGTTACAGGAATTAGGCATAATCAACAATTTAAGAAACACACAATCAAACCTTGGAAATTAGATCAACAGCAGCGTTTTCAGATCCAAACTCGTTCTGCAAGATACAAGTTAAGGTAAGGGCCTTTGAATACTAATTTTAAGCTAAGATAAATTAAGAACATTGTGACAAATAACAAACCTTATCATTATGTTTAACGATAGTTTGAGGGATCATAAAGTTCTGAATATTTTCTAAACATCCCTTGACCATATGCTTGAGTTCATCAATCTGATTTGCATGCGCACTAATCTAAGATGCTTGTGCAAAAGTTGTGCACTAATCTAAGAACAAACCTTTAATGGAAAAACAAATCCATACAGACAATATGTGGCCAAGTAATTGGGATCAGCCTTTATCTTTTTCAAGTGACCCTCCCTGTGTTTGTGGACAATGTTATACGCCCGGCTGTGGAAAAGTGGCCAAATATGTTAATAAGTGTGAAAACACTTATCCTTTTACCACTTATTTCCAATAATAACAAGACCAAAACGTGTAATTTATGTCGTAAAAGTCGGAATTATGCGTGGTTTGTGTTTTTATTGTGTTTTAGGACCAAAAGATGAAAAAGGAAGAAAACACGGGCTTTCACGGGCTTTTATCGAAGAAAACGGGAAAAGACGAAGTCAAAAGATCAAGAGTGCAAAAAGAACGAAAGTCCAAGGCCTATTCTGAAGATTTATCGAAGAAAAAGTCTAAAGACGTAAGTTTAATGAAGTCGAAGAACTCAAGTCTAAATTAAAGAAGAAAATTATCAAGACAAGTTCAAATCCTGAGACGACGTCGAGAAAAGACAAAGAATTAAATCGAGTCGAGAAGCCGTGAAGAAAGAAAGAAAGAAGAGGCAACACATGCACTCCTTCCCATTTTCCCCTATAAATACCCTCCTAATAGACATTAGGAGGGTGGTTAGTTTTTAGTGTTTAGTTTCATTTTTTTATTTTTCTTTCTAGTTTTAGAGAGAGAAAGTTCTCAACTTTCTCTCACTAAGTTTTCATCTTTCTTTATTTTAATCTTTCAAGATTAAACCTTTTGTATTGTTGATTTCATTAATCAAGTTTAAGTTTAAGCTTTTAATCTCTTTCTACCTTCTTTGATTTTTAGATTAATTTTGGTGCGAATTTCATTTGATCTGTGGTGCTCTTAATGATTTCGTGCTTAAAAATTTAATCTTTTTATGCTTACTTAAGTTTTCATACGAATAAGCTTTAAGATCTTTGTGCTTATTGGCTTATTTATATGTTTAGCTTATTTACTTTTTAAAAGTTTTCTTAAAAAGTTTATCTTTTTATGGTTTGATTTAAAAGTTTGCTTATTTTAAGTTTAGATAAGTTGTTATTTGAGCTTATTTTGTCCTTTTCACTTTAGATTCGTTTAAGTTTTGGTGATAGCTTATTCCTAGTAGCTTATTGCCTAGCTTATCTTTCGGATCAATAGGTAATCGGAAAGGTAAAACCCTTTTCCGATCAAGTATTCCGACGGTACCCCCCTTCCCTCATTCCGATCAATTGATCGGATTAGGGTTTAATATTCCGACGGGTGGATCATTTGGTATTCCGATTGTGGTGTTTTTGTGGCATTCCTATTGTGGAAATTTTAGCATATTCCGATTGGTTTTGTTTTCTAACATTCCGATTGGGCCTCATTCCGACAACAGGATTCCGATAACCCCCTATTCCACATTCCGATTGAAGTATTCCGACAAGAGTTTGATATTCCGATCAGTCATAGCTCAAACATTCCGATCAGCCTTCTTTTCGACCTATATTCCGATCAGAATCCGATTTGGCAACTTTCCGATGGTTTTAGTTTCTTGTTTTTACAAAGTTTCCAAGTTTTAGATTTATTAAGTTTTCAAGTATTTTTCTAATCTTGTCTTTTAGTTTTCAAACATTTACTTTTCACTCGTTACTTTAGTTTAATCTTTAAAGCTTTTATTTTACTCAACGACATTTACATTTATTTGCTATTAGTTTAAATTAGATAATCAACCAAACCATTTATCATTCCACCAAGAACAATTGAGTCGCACTTTGAACCAATAGTCAATTCGAATAGATTCGGACGATAATATTTTATACTTAGCCAAAAGCTTTGTATTAAATGGCGCCACTGCCGGCTCTTTTCGTTAAGATTAAAGGTTTTTAGTGAGAGACGCGTTGGATTTTGGGATCCGTTCATCTTTGAACGTTATTTTCCTTGCTTTAAAAATTTCAAAAATCCTAAAAAATATAAAATTTTCAAAAATACAAAAAAAATTTAAAAAAACCATAAAAACCAAAAATATTTCCTTTCTATTTTTCTAATCCTTTTGTATGTGTGCATGCGTACTCGTGCTCGTAAGAAGAGAGTAGCTCAAGCCAAAGTCATTACTCAACCAGTTGTCACTATGGACAATCAACCAATGATAGAGCTTTTGCAGTCGCACGTAGAAGGCAACACCGATGCAATTGTCATCCCTGAGATTGGAGCCAAAAACTTTGAACTCAAATCTGGCTTTATACAAATGGTCTCTGCTCAACCCTTCTTGGACCGCTCACTTGATGATCCTCATGACCACATTAAAAGGTTTCTTCAGCTTACCAATACGGTTAAGTATAATAGGGTATCACAAGAAGTGATTCGCTTGTAACTTTTTCCTTTCTCTTTAGAGGGACAAGCCCGTAATTGGCTTGATAAGGAACCGCCACAAAGTATTCTTACGTGGACGGATTTAGAGACCAAGTTTATCAACTACTTTTTCCCACCCTCACGTACTACCGCTTTGCGGAATGAAATTATTACCTTTGAACAAAACTACGCTGAGTCTTTTAGTGAATCTTGGGACCGTTTTAAGGAACTTTTAAGAAAGTGTCCACAACATGGTTTAACAAAAGTACATCAAATCAGTACTTTTTACAATGGTTTAAGCATGAATGACCAAGATTCACTAAACAGTGCTTCGAGGGGTAATATTTTGGTTAAGTCTTCTAATGCTGCTTGGGATATTATTGAGAACAAATCTAGAGTTCAAACCAATAGTGTTAGAACTAATGTAGCAAGTGCTAGTACTAGTGATGCCGATAAAAGAATTGATAAGCTTACTTCGCTTGTGGAATCGCTTGCTTTACAAACTGCCAACAATGCCAAACAATTCAATGCCCAAGCTAATGTTTTAAGCCAATCATGTGATATATGCGGGGGATCTCACTCATACACCGATTGTCCTTCGACTAACGACAATCCGGAAAATGTGTATGCCACCAACGGTACCTATGCTACAGGAAGCTATCAAGAACGTCCTCAAGGTGACCGCAACTTGCTCAACTATTGCTCAAACAACTTTCTTTCACCTCCCGGTTTTCCCCCACAAAACCCAAACAACCTCAATCGCAATAATCAAACTCAACCTCGTGCTCCAAATCAATATCCAAACCAAAGAAATCCATATCCACCTCAAAGAAACAACCAAGTTTACCAACAACCTGCTTATCAACTACCCGCCTACCATGCTCCTCCTCTCAACCAACCAACAGCCTTACACCAAGATGTTGAAACCTACATGAGGACGAACGATGTGATCGTGTAAAATCTTTAGCGGGAAATGGCCAACATGAAAGCAGATATGGTGAAGCAAGGGAATGATCTTCGGGCTGATATGTGAAACACTTTGGCAAGTCAAACGAATGACTTGAGGAATATGATGGCTAGTTTTTTCCCTAGTAATCAAGCCTCTGGATCGGGTTCTCTTCCGAGTAACACCGTTGCTAATCCAAGAGGGGAGATGAAAGCAATCACCACTCGCAGTGGAAAAGGTTTAAAGGAACCCGAGCTTCCTACACCTACACCGGTGATTGTGACAAAGGAAAACGAGTCTCCTTCTCCGAATCCTCCATCTTCTATTCCTCCAACTCCTACTTCTCCAATTCCACCACCTTCTACTTCTACCCCTCCACCACCCAAGGATGTGAGTGCGAATTCTATCCCAAAGCCTTCATCTCAACCCAATATACCTTATCCTTCGAGGTTGAGGAAAGAGAAATTGAAGAACAAGGATGATATTCAGGTTTCGAACTTTCTTAAAATGTTCAAACAACTGAATTTCAATATCTCCTTTGCTGAGGCTCTCGCTCACATGCCCAAATATGCTAAAATGTTTAAAGATCTTCTCAGTGATAAGGAGAAACTTCTAGATATCGCTCAGACCCAACTTAATGAGAATTTCTCCGCAGTGCTCTTAAAGAAATTGCCAACCAAACTTGGTGATCCGGGTCGTTTCTTGATTCCTTGCAACTTCCCGGGAGTAGAGAATTGCATGGCCCTAGCCGATCTAGGTGCTAGTATTAACTTAATGTCATTAAGTGTATGGAAGCAATTATCTCTCCCCGAGCTAGTCCCCACACGAATGACTTTGGAATTAGCTAACCGTACGGTTGCTTATCCAGTGGGGATAGCCGAAGACGTCTTCGTTGGTGTCGACAAATTTACCTTCCCGGCAGATTTTGTTGTCGTTCACTACGAGATGGACCCCCGTGTTCCATTAATCGTTGGACGTCCATTCCTAAGGACCGGTCGCACTCTCATTGATGTAGCCGCTGGAGAATTAATCATGAGAGTTGGTGACGATAAAATCGTCTTCAAAATGGGTAAACTTTCTAAGCAGCCTTCGGAAAACGAGAGTGTTAATTTTATTGATGTTCTTGATGAGGCTTGTGAAGAACATTTCAACGACGCTTGTAAAAGTGGTTCTTCTTCTCTACCCAATGTTGAGACCGTTGCCTCAATTGCTCCGTCATTGACTCCTTTTAGAGAAAGTGACTTGGATGATTTTGAAGCTAGCTTAGGTCCTCTCGATCTTAAGTATGATAATTCTCCCACCGATTGGGATGAAGACATTCGTACCATTGAGAAACTTCTCAATGAGGACCAAACTTCTCCACCATCTCCTAAGGATATCTCTACCGATGATCCGAAGTTGACTACGCCGTCCATCGAAAATCCTCCGGATTTAGAGCTTAAGGATATTCTGTCTCATCTCGAGTACGTTTTCCTTGAAGACAACAAGACGTTACCGGTCATCATCGCTAAGGACTTGAAAGAAGAAGAAAAATCCCAACTTATCGCCGTGCTGAAGAATCACAAGAAAGCTATTGCTTGGAAGATCTCCGATATTCGTGGAATTGATCCTCACTTCTGCACACACAAAATTCTCATGGAGGACGACTTTAAACCCACTATTCAAAGCCAACGAAGGGTGAATCCTAAGATCCATGACGTAATCAAAAAAGAGGTTATCAAACTTCTTGATGCGGGAATGATCTATCCTATCTCGGATTCACCGTGGGTTAGTCCCGTCCATTGTGTGCCTAAGAAGGGCAGAATCACCGTTGTTCCCAATGAAAACAACGAGTTGATTCCTACTCGTCTCGTTACAGGGTGGATAGTTTGTATAGACTACCGCAAACTCAATGATGCTACGAGATAGGATCATTTTCCCCTTCCTTTCAGGGACCAAATGCTTGAACGTCTAGATGGTAATGACTATTACTGCTTTTTAGACGGTTTCTCCGGGTATTTTCAAATTCCCATCGATCCAAAAGACCAAGAGAAAACCACATTCACTTGTCCTTATGGAACATTTGCATACAAAAGAATGCCTTTCGGCTTATGCAATGCTCTTGGGACTTTCCAAAGGTGTATGATGGCTATCTTCCATGACATGGTTGAAGAAACTATGGAAGTCTTCATGGATGATTTCTCAGTTTATGGCGATTCTTTCTCTGCTTGCCTTGCCAATTTAGAACGTATGCTTAAGCGGTGTGAAGACACTCGCCTTGTTCTAAATTGGGAAAAATGCCATTTCATGGTAAAAGAGGGCATCGTGCTAGAACACAAAATCTCCAAAGCCGGTCTTGAAGTGGACCGTGCTAAAGTCGATGTTATTGCAAAATTGCATCCACCTTCAACCGTGAAGGGTGTGAGAAGTTTCCTCGGTCATGCGGGCTTCTATCGCCGATTCATCCAAGATTTTTCTAAAATCGCTCGCCCGATGACCCACCTCTTAGAAAAAGATACTCCTTTCATCTTTTCCAAAGAGTGTCTTGAATCCTTCAATCTTCTTAAGGATAAGCTAACTAAGGCACCGGTCTTGGTTACCCCTAATTGGGAGCTACCTTTTGAGTTGATGTGTGATGCTAGCGACTTTGCTATTGGAGCGGTTTTGGGCCAACGAGTGAACAAACACTTCCAACCAATCCATTACGCTAGCAAGACAATGACAGGGGCTCAATTGCATTATACCACTACCGAAAAAGAGCTTTTAGCTGTAGTGTATGCTTTTGAAAAGTTCCGCCCCTATCTTGTCCTTTCTACCACCATCGTATATACCGATCATTACGCGTTGAAGTACTTGATGACTAAGCAAGATTCTAAGCCAAGACTTCTTCGTTGGGTTTTGCTCCTTCAAGAATTCAACATTCAAATTCGTGACAAGAGGGAGCTAAAAACCTAGCCGCGGATCATCTCAGTAGACTTGAGGATCCTTATCAAGGGGATCATCCGAACAAAGAGATCAATGACTCTTTTCCCCTTGAGGCCTTAATGTCTATCAATTCTAATCTCGATGACACCCCGTGGTTTGCGGACATTGCAAACTACTTAGCGGGTGGGATTCTCAAGGAAGGGCTCACGTCCCAACAAAAGAAAAAGTTCTTTAAAGATATTGAACATTATTTCTGGGACGACCCTTACCTTTTCAAACAATGTGCGGATCTGATTATTCGTCGATGTGTTGACGGGCCGGCAGCGGTACAAATCCTTGACGCTTGCCATAAAGGACCCACCGGTGGTCACTTTGGTCCCAATTACACCGCGAAGAAAGTTTTCGACTCTGGATTCTGTTGGCCCATCATCTATCGTGACGCTCACGACATGATTAAACATTGTGATGCTTGCCAAAGACAAGGCAAGATCATACATAAAGATGAGATGCCTCAAAATTTCATACAAGAATGTGAAATCTTTGATGTATGGGGCATCGACTTTATGGGGCCATTTCCATCATCCAAAGGGAACAAGTACATCCTCGTAACCGTTGACTACGTTTCTAAATGGGTTGAAGCTAAGGCTCTCCCTACGAACGATGCGAGGGTGGTTGTGAACTTTTTAAAGCAGCTTTTCGCTCGATTCGGCGTTCCTCGTGCTATTATCAGTGACCGCGGGCCTCATTTTTGCAATGATCAATTTGCAAGAGTCATGGCTAAGTATGGTGTTAATCATCGTCTTTCCTCCGCTTATCATCCCCAAACCAATGGTCAAGCCGAGATTTCCAACCGTGGATTGAAGCCAATTTTGGAGCGTACTATGAGAGAGCATCGCGCCGCGTGGGCCGATAAGTTAGATGATGCTATGTGGGCTTTCCGTACTGCTTATAAGACACCGATCGGTTGTACACCTTATCGTCTTGTGTACGGGAAAGCATGCCACCTCCCTATCCAGCTGGAACATAAGGCATACTGGGCCTTGAAGTGGGCTAACTTCGACATCAACAAAGCCGGTGATCATCGCAAGATTCAACTCAATGAGCTAAATGAACAGAGGAATGAAGCTTATGAGAACTCACTGATCTACAAGGAGAAGACCAAGATCATTCATGACGCAAGGATTAAGAACCGAGAGTTCCACGTTGGTGATCAAGTCTTACTTTTTAACTCTCGGTTGAAGATCTTCTCGGGAAAGTTGAAGAGCCGCTGGTCTGGTCCATTCACCGTCGCCAAAGTCTTCCCATATGGGACCATTGAGCTTTCTCAGCCAAATGGGCCCAATTTTAGGTGAATGGCCAGCGTTTGAAGCTGTACTTTGGTGAGGACATCTCGCATGAGATGATTCCATCCCTCACCACGTTTCCCATGAACTAAATTTGGGTCGAGTCAGGCTCGTGACTCGGAGAACAAAAACTAGCGCTTCTCGGGAGGCAACCCGTGATCTATCCTTTACTGCTTTCATAATAAGTGTAGGGGGAGCCCCGCATGTGTTTGTTGTCTTGTTTCTTGTGCTGTGCAGGGATTAAAGCTTCTAAGATCCACTCTTGATGACATTTGATGAACCGTGATACCGTGTTCCCATCTTCCCGGTTCTATCCAAAACTGTCGTGATTCAATATTTCATATCTTATATGTTCACATTGAAATCACTTTAGTTGTCCTTTCCTTAGCAAGATTTAAACAAAGTGCACAACGTCATAAGTGTAGGGGAGTTTACTCCCACATGCTTAAACATTGAGGACAATGTTTATCTCAAGTGTAGGGGGGACTTCTATCGAAGTAAGTGGTCTTTTCCATGAATTTGCCCTCATTATTAACCGGAAAATTTGATTTTTCGACTTCAAAAATTTTAATCTATTTTGGCCTAGTTGTATAGTTGTATTTTTCTTTGTTATAGTTAATTTCTTTCCTTGCTAGAATAAATTTTTAGTAAAGTGGTTTTAAATTTTTCAACGTCGTGAATATTTTGACTCAACCCGAGTTTACTTATCTAAGTTTACTCTAGCTAGTATCCTTAACGTGTTTAAGTCAAGTTTTGCTAGGCTTTTATATAGGGAGCTATATAACGCGTAAGTCTTAACTCTCACGGGTTAAGAATAAGAACTTTTCGCAAGTTCCTATAATTGATCCTAGAGAGTCGTTTATCAAGGGAACTTTAAAATGCGATTTCTAAACACGAAAGAGTCTAAGAATTTGCAAGATCCTATAGATGACTCGAAAACCCAAAACTTTGATTTAATAGGCTAAGCATCCACGAGTCTCATTCCTTGAGATTTTAAACTGTGGAGGACGAGAGATGATAGAGTCAATTATAAGTTTGGTATTCTTTCGTGAATTTATGTGAGTTAATTATAAGCCTATTCTCCCTTCGCTTGATAATAAATTTATCTGCAATAAATAAGGTTGTACGATTTAAAAGGTTACTTGATCGTTTAAAAGTTGCTCGGTACGGATTAGAGTTCATAGCCAAGGCATAACTTATTGAAGCGGGATGCGAAGATTGGCGAGTACGAAAAGGCCCTAACAAGGCATGAGGGCTACATTTTGTTGCTAAAAGATCCAAAAGTGATGTGAAGAATCAATTATCGAAAATCAATATGAAGGATCGAGAGACACGACGAAAAGCAAAAACTCCCCAAAAGATCATGGAGAAGTCTATCCAAAAAGGCCCTAACAAGGTATGGGGATAAATAGATCCAAGTCCTAAAAGGAGGCGGATAGTTGTATATCAAAGTCCAAAATAAATATTGGAGAAAAATGAAGAAGTCGTGGTCAAAAGATGAAAAATCTCTCAAAACTTCAAGTGAAGAAATTCCTATTATGAAGAGAAGACCATTATTTCAAGAACGTCTCTCAAGATTCGAAGTACGAATTCACTGCCAAATATCGGTCCGAGAAAGGTCTCAAATCGTGAAGCGAGTTATGCCAAGATATGAACTTTATGAGGTCCCGAGAAGCAGTTTTAAAAGATTTTGCCCTTTAGCTAACTGTTGATCAAATCGTTCACTTTATTTTCGGACTAAATAACTATCGAAATAAGTCAAACAATGCATCCTCGTGATCATTCAAGACAAAAATAAAATATAAGAGATACACCTAGGAATAAGGGAGTCTAAGTAAATAACTGGCCCACATGAATTCGTGTTAGTCTGCTAACTTATAATAACAATGATCTCGTTTTTAAGCTTGGTATGGGGAACATGAAACTTGAGGATGAGAAACGTTCATGGCAGCCAAAACCCAATGTAAGTCTTTAATTTCTTTACTTGTTTTTATCTTTTTATGTTTAGTATTTAATAAAGGCCAAGGTGGGTTATTTATGATGAAAAATGTAAACCGTGCTTTAAAATTAATGCATTCCATGAGGGCATTGCAATGGTCAAGTGTAGGGGATTTAATAAGTGTTAAAACACTTATCCTTTTACCACTTATTTCCAATAATAACAAGACCAAAACGTGTAATTTATGTCGTAAAAGTCGGAATTATGCGTGGTTTGTGTTTTTATTGTGTTTTAGGACCAAAAGATGAAAAAGGAAGAAAACACGGGCTTTCACGGGCTTTTATCGAAGAAAACGGGAAAAGACGAAGTCAAAAGATCAAGAGTGCAAAAAGAACGAAAGTCCAAGGCCTATTCTGAAGATTTATCGAAGAAAAAGTCTAAAGACGGAAGTTTAATGAAGTCGAAGAACTCAAGTCTAAATTAAAGAAGAAAATTATCAAGACAAGTTCAAATCCC
The DNA here is from genome assembly GCA_025667525.1 of Glebionis coronaria. Taxonomy (NCBI): domain Eukaryota; kingdom Viridiplantae; phylum Streptophyta; class Magnoliopsida; order Asterales; family Asteraceae; genus Glebionis; species Glebionis coronaria. Next base: position 21,775,753 of record CM046881.1, on the reverse strand, counting down.
GAGACGACGTCGAGAAAAGACAAAGAATTAAATCGAGTCGAGAAGACGTGAAGAAAGAAAGAAAGAAGAGGCAACACATGCACTCCTTCCCATTTTCCCCTATAAATACCCTCCTAATACACATTAGGAGGGTGGTTAGTTTTTAGTGTTTAGTTTCATTTTTTCATTTTTCTTTCTAGTTTTAGAGAGAGAAAGTTCTCAACTTTCTCTCACTAAGTTTTCATCTTTCTTTCTTTTAATCTTTCAAGATTAAACCTTTTGTATTGTTGATTTCATTAATCGAGTTTAAGTTTAAGCTTTTAATCTTTCATCTCTTTCTACCTTTCTTTGATTTTTAGATTAATTTTGGTGCGAATTTCATTTGATCCGTGTTGTTCTTAATGATTTCGTGCTTAAAAAGTTAATCTTTTTATGCTTACTTAAGTTTTCATACGAATAAGATTTAAGATCTTTGTGCTTATTGGCTTATTTATATGTTTAGCTTATTTAATTTTTAAAAGTTTTCTTAAAAAGTTTATCTTTTTATGGTTTGATTTAAAAGTTTGCTTATTTTAAGTTTAGATAAGTTGTTATTTGAGCTTATTTTGTCCTTTTCACTTTAGATTCGTTTAAGTTTTGGTGATAGCTTATTCCTAGTAGCTTATTGCCTAGCTTATCTTTCGGATCAATAGGTAATCGGAAAGGGTAAAACCCTTTTCCGATCAAGTATTCCGACGGTACCCCTTCCCTCATTTCGATCAATTGATCGGATTAGGGTTTAATATTCCGACGGGTGGATCATTTGGTATTCCGATTGTGGTGTTTTTGTGGCATTCCGATTGTGGAAATTTTAGCATATTCCGATTGGTTTTGTTTTCTAACATTCCGATTGGGCCTCATTCCGACAACAGGATTCCGATAACCCCCTATTCCACATTCCGATTGAAGTATTCTGACAAGAGTTTGATATTCCGATCAGTCATAGCTCAAACATTCCGATCAGCCTTCTTTCCGACCTATATTCCGATCAGAATCCGATTTGGCAACTTTCCGATGGTTTTAGTTTCTTGTTTTTACAAAGTTTCCAAGTTTTAGATTTATTAAGTTTTCAAGTATTTTTCTAATCTTGTCTTTTAGTTTTCAAACATTTACTTTTCACTCGTTACTTTAGTTTAATCTTTAAAGCTTTTATTTTACTCAAAGACATTTACATTTATTTGCTATTAGTTTAAATTAGATAATCAACCAAACCATTTATCATTCCACCAAGAACAATTGAGTCGCACTTTGAACCAATAGTCAATTCGAAGAGATTCGGACGATAATATTTTATACTTAGCCAAAAGCTTTGTATTATATGTTCACCCCATGGAAATGCATTCCATTTAAAAAAATCATCCACCAAATTAACTATAGCTGCAGGGAGTACGTGCTTGAGCTCATGACCCATAAAAACGTAGTCCAAAGATAATAGCAAGCATACACGAACAACATCATCATCGGCCAACTCATTGAAGCTTTCTTCGTTTTCAACAAAGAATTTCAAATCATAACCACGTATGTTTCTGAAATCGGGGAATACACGTGCACGGAATTCAGATTTATCATTCTCTTTAAAATTCAACATTATTTTTCCAAACTAGAACCCGGTTAATAAGCAGAATTCTTTTCGACCATATTCATATGTCTGTCCACCAATATCAAAAACAAAAGGGACCTCCGGACCAGCGTCTTCTATAAAACGTTGGTGTTGTAGTAAATAATTCAACATGTGATTATCATTGTATATTGTTTGAACATCTAACCAGTGACCGAAAACAGTCCGTCTAAACATATTAAAGCGTTCAGGCTTCAAAACCAACTGATCACGCATGGTGTGAAGAAAATGCAATTTAGATCTAATACTAACTCTAGCATCATAAACCTAAATACCAGTGGAATCCAAGTTTACAATCATGCGATAAATAATTAGACAAAATATAATAATTAAGGATTCAATTGGAACTTACAATCGGTTGTTCCATCGATAATATAATGCGCCAGGAGGATGTCTGGTGGCGTTGGTGAATAATGAACAATGTGATTACAATGTAGGACTTGGTGTATATTGGGATCAATGGGAGGTTTGGATGAGGTTTAATCAGATAACACTGGTTGGATTTGTGTTTAAACTGGAAAAAAAAATTCCGGTCGCTTGAAAAATCAAAGTCGGATAAGTGTGTGTGTTAAAAAGTTGTGTGTTAAATATATTTTGAATTTTGTAAAGTCAAACCCTAAAAAAATACTGTAGTACTCACATAAATCGATGCAAAACCTTTTCTGAAAAGGCAACAAGTTCCAAGGTCGGGTAGAGCATCTTAGTAGAGCATGTCTAATAGAGCATCCGACGTGTACTAGTGTACAAAATGCTAGATTCGATAAATTGATTCGGTTCAAAGATAAGTGGGTCTGGTAGAGCACGCCACGCATCCATCTCTGGTATGGGTAGAGCGATTTTTGGGTAGAGCATGGCCTTAACAGGAAAAACAAAAATGTTTGGCTATATAGTGTCTACAGCATAGGAACATGGCTGCAAACAGTAATTATCTCCATATATAATTCAAGAATTGAATAAAACACACAAAATGTTACACATATATATGATAGACAAGAAGAATAATTTTCCTTCCGTCTTATAATTATGTTTCACTGACAAAAAATACGTATTTTAACAAAAATATTATTTTTCAATTCTTTTTCTCGTTTATTTTTGTCACAATAACATTTTTACCTTTAACCAATATATCCTAGGCTGGGCAAGGTTCAGAACCGTGTCGTAGTGGTGGAAAAGACGAACCGAGTATGCTCTAGGATATAGTCGGCCGAATGTGATGGAGAAAATCGAAATCGAACTGAATGGGTCAGGTTCAGATTCGGGTTGACGGGTTTGGATGCGAGTTTGGGTTGGGATATTATATTTTTCGCGGGTACGGGTTCGGGTTCGGGTTTTACTAATACCCGCCCGTTTACCCGTATACGTACCCATTTAACAAAATACATATCGTTTATTGCTATTTATATAATTTTTTAATTTGTGCGAAATAGTAGACGAAGATTATATAACAAATGAAATACTTATATTAGTTACATTTTGTATGCATTAAAATATTTGTGATCAAGCATACTTCGATTTTGTAACTTTAAATAAATCAATGATTTATTCGATACATTAAATTGCATGATATGATATTAAATTAGTATTCTTCATCTTCTAAAAACTTAAAAAATTATATTAGGGTATTTTGATTGTTTTTCATTGGGTTTTTGTTATCTTTATACGTACAATTATATCCAACGAAATTTAATTGTGGATACCCGATACCCGCGGGTAAAAACCGAAAACCCATTGGGTAATAGTAATCGGGTACCCGTCGGGTATTAGAGCGGATACGGGTTTGGATATTATAAACGGGTGCGGGTACGGGTTTAGTAAAACCCGACCCGAACCCGACCCATTGCCATCCCTAGTCAAAAGCTAGGGTTTGGAGACAAAACTATATATAGAGAATGTATTGTTTGCTTTAAAACCAAAACTAAAACCACAAACATACACCCCATATGGGTCGGCCTATATTGTTCCCAAACTAGATTTGGGACACAAAATCTTGTTACCACTTTTACAGTTAACGCCCGTTAGTCATTTTCCATTAAATACTTAATGGTCGTTAATCACAGTTTTAACACTCGTTAACTAATTAACTATATTTAAATAAAACATAATTAATTAATTAATTAAATAGCTCTAAACGTTTGTGTGCAATCACATAGTCTCGAGTTCGATCCTAACACACGACTATTTAAATACGTCCATAAACTAATAGCTCCCACTTGGACTATTTCATAAATATCGTGATCACATCGATTAGCGTCTAGCTACACGTCGATGCCTCTAGTACGATCTCGAGTAAGGTCCCCTGGACAAAACCTTTTAATGATGAAACATCATTATTATTATTATCCTTTTGTTTCTTAATACACGTTAATAAGGATATGGATCTCAGTCATTCCTTAATTAACAAAATGCTTTCTCATTCGTTGATTATTAAAGATTACCAAATATCAATTTAGGTGCGGCCACACATACATCTTTAATTAATCCCACGAGAGGCCCAGCTGTATTAAAACTCCAACAAACTATTGAAGGAAACAAAATCCCATTTTGACTACAAGCAAAACTCATGAATTTTGCAACACCCCTGAAATCAAATCCGTATAGCCACCAGTTACGTATTACGTTAGATTGATTCACAGAAATGCACTAGATGCACAATGTTTCCTGGTATCTCAGGTCGAAGGATAACTGTTTATGATATACTTAATGACAAAGATTCATAAAGTAATATCATTTTAGTTGGGATAAGTCCTATATCTCGAATCATCGAATATCATCTAAATTTGGTATGTAATCAAATCAAGTATTATTTCAAGAACTACTCCCACCAAACTTTAGATTTGTCTTAATTTAATAATATTCCCATATTATTAATCGACAACAGACAATTTAGAATAAAATTAATATTCATGGATATAAACATGCAAACATAGGATACAAAATTAACTAACAGAAATAAACGAAACCCAAACTTTATTTCATCAAGGTAATAATGTTTAACACCCCTTATCCAAATACTAAATCACAGATTTACATGAAGTCACTAGCTAACATTAGTCCTATTCCCTTGGCATGCTCGGTGACTTTCCTACCAGACAATGCCTTAGTGAAAGGATCAGCTATGTTACTATCTATGTGAACTTTCAACAAATTAATTTCACCGGCAGCAACTTGCTCTCGAACATAGTGAAATATCCTTAGATAATGTCTGGCGCCTTTCATGACTCCAGGTTCATTGGCGAATATGATTGCGACAGAGTTGTCGCAATACATATTAGTAGGATTCTTTATTGAAGGCATCACTCCCAGATCATCAATAAATTTCCTAATCCAAACAGCCTCCATTGCAGCTTCTGAGGCAGCTATATACTCGGCCTGGGCAGCATGTATAGCTATTGTTGACTGCTTACGGCTCTTCCAGTCTACAGCTCCTCCATTGACGACAAAGACATAACAAGTCTGGGACTTCGTATCATCTTTATCACATTGCCAAGAAGCATCACAGAAACCTGTTACATTCAGTTTTGTGTCTGGTTTACCCCCATAAACAAGAAACATGTCTTTCGTATTCCTTAAATACTTAAGAATGTGTTTAACAGCATCCAAGTGGAGCTTACCAGGTTTCTGCTGATAACGACTGACTAAGTTCTGAGAAAACACCACATCGGGCCTTATGTATCTTACAACATGCATGATAGATCCTACAGCCGAAGCATAAGGAACTCTTGCCATGTATTCCTCCTCTTCAGGAGTTGATGCATCTTTCTCATGACTTAAACCATGATCAACTTCCATAGGTTGATAATCTTTCTTGGAGTTGTGCATGTTGTACCTTTCTAATATCTTGTCAAGATATGCACTTTGACTAAGTCCAATCAACCGTCTTTTCCTATCACGATAGATCTTAATACCCAATATGTATGCAGCTTCTCCTAGATCTTTCATAGAAAAACATTTACCAAGATAATCCTTAACAACTTTAAGACTTGGTATATGACTTCCCATGATTAATATGTCATCAACATATAAGACCAAGAAAACTACATTACTCCCACTAGCTTTGCGATATACACATGGCTCATCACGATTCTGAACAAATCCAAACTTCTTGATTTCTTCATCGAATCGTTTATTCCATTGTCGTGAGGCTTGCTTCAGACCATAAATGGATCGTTGAAGTTTACACACACGATTTGGATATTCAGGATCAACATACCCTTCAGGTTGCTCCATATAGATGTCCTCATCTAAGCGACCATTCAAGAAGGCAGTTTTAACATCCATTTGCCATATCTCATAGTCATAGTACGTGGCTATAGCTATGAGAATCCTAATAGCTCTAATGTCGGCTACCGGCGAGAAGGTCTCGTCGTAGTCAACACCATGCGTTTGAGTGCAGCCCTTGGCCACCAAACGAGCTTTGTAGGATTGTATCTTTCCATCCATGTCAGTTTTCAACTTATAAATCCACTTACTTTTCACTACTTTAGCACCAGGAGGTGGATCCACTTTCATCCAAACTTCATTGACATCCATGGAGTGCATTTCCTCATCCATAGCACCTTTCCCCCTTTTGCTCTTAGGATCAAGCATAGCAGGTTTATAATTAGCAGGTTCACCGAAGTCACCTGGTTCATTATCTTCAACCTCTATGTTTAGACTTAGACGGTTGGGTGCTCGAATAGTCCTTTCAGACCTTCGGATAGGAACTAATTCCGATGAAGGACCCAGATTTTCTGGCTCTACAGGAATTTTGCTAGTAATTTCAGAAGGTGATGTATCTTCATGATCATCTTCCAGATCATAGTTCCTCCCACTGAATTCTTGAGATACAAATTCTCTTTCAAGAAAATTTCCATATCTTGCAACAATAACTTTGTTTTCAGGTGGGAAGTAAAAGTAGTAACCCATAGTTTCCTTAAGGTATCCTACGAAGATACACTTCACGGATCTTTGATGGAGTTTATCATCTGAGTCACGTTTCACGTACGCCTCACAACCCCAGACCTTAAGATAAGCCATATTAGGCTTCGTGCCATGCCATATGGTGTCTTACTTACCTTCTTTGTAGGAACCATATTAAGAATACGAATCGTAGATTCTAAGGCATAGTCCCAAAAGGATAATGGTAGAGTAGTAAGATTAAACATGCATCGCACCATATCCAATAATGTATGATTTCTCCTTTCAGATACACCATTTTGTTGTGGAGTATAAGGAGAAATAAGATTCTGGACAATTCCACTCTTAGCAAGATAATCTTTAAACTCTTGACTTAAGTATTCGCCACCTCGATTGGATCGAAGAGCTTTAATCTGCTTTCCAGTTTGCAACTCTACTTCAGCTTTAAACACTTTGAATGTTTCAAACACCTCATATTTATGCTTAAGTAAATAAACAAAACCATATCGGCTGAAATCATCCGTGAATGTTAAGAAGTAGCTAGCACCTCTCTTTGACACATGTCTAAGTGCCATTGACTAGGTTTCTAAACAGTTTTTTTTAGTTTAATCTAAGGCAATGTGTGCATCCGTATGTATAAGACCAAGTAGATCCGTAACCCTTTCAATGTTAGCATTAAAAGGTTTCCTTGTCATTTTCCCAGAAATACAAGATTCACATTTATCCAATGATTCATCATCGAAACTATCCAAAAGTCCTTCTTTCGAAAGCTTTTGCATGCGAGTCTTCCTAATATGGGCAAGTCTACAATGCCAAAGATAAGAAGAATCCAAGTCTAACTTTCTCTTCTTATTGATGCTAAAATTAGAATTATTATTATCATTGGTGACATGATCATTCATATCAATCTCAAACACACCATTCACAGCAATAGCAGTAAAATAGAAAATGCCATTCAAAGAAACACAAATTCCATTATTAGAAACAGTATGGTGAAAACCAAGGTCTATCAAACAAGAAACAAAAACTACACCTATAAGAATAGAAGGTTCATAATGACATTTATTCAAACTCAGTACTAAACCCGAAGGTAAAACTAGCTTACATGTTCCTATGGCTTCAACCGCTACTTGTGCGCCATTGCCCACTTGCAGAAATTGATCACCATAAGATAACTTCCTTTCAATCTTAAATCCCTCCATGGTATTACAAATGTTAATACCATATCTCGTATCATATACCCAGGAATTAGATTTGTATGATAGATTAAATAATTCAATCACAAGTAAGTTACCTGAAGTTGACGCACCAGGCTCAAACTTCTTCTTACTTGTACGTAAATCCTCGAGGTAAAGAGGGCAGTTCCTCTTCCAATGTCCATCAGCATGACAGTATTGGCAATCTTTATCCTTTTGAGAATCATCCTTCTTCTTTGGAAGATGCTTCTTAGGTTTGTTCTGATAAGTCACAACTTGCTTGCCCTTATCAGGTTTTCCTTTGCCTTTGTTCTTCTTATTCGATTGCCGTTTTGGCTTAGCAACCCTACCCTTTTGTATTGCAAGTACTTGAGGCGTAGGTGCATGTGCAGGTGCTTTGTCCTTCAAACCCTTTTCATAGTCAATGAGCATTGCGTGCAAATTACTCAATGTCTTCCCCTCGCAATGCATATTGAAGTTTCTGACAAACTCATTAAAGTCCTTGTTAAGGGACCTATTGATCAAGTTGATCGACATTGCATCGTCATAGGGTTTCCATAGCACAAAAAGCTGATCCACCATCGCTTTCATTTTCAAGTAGTGTGTACTAACGGGTTGTCCTGCTTGATGTTTACAGCTGTGCAGTTCGTCTACAAGATCGTAGGGCTCAACAGCTGGTGTCTTTTCAAACATATTGCGGAGCTCAGCAAGCATGTCCATTGGAGTATTGAACTCGAATTGTTGCTTGAGAGAAGCATTTATTCTGCTAAGCATGATGTAGGCTACATCAGAGTACCTTTTGTAATCAGCTTTGAAAAGAGCACGGTCCTCTTAGGAAGCATCTTCAGCAGGAGGGTGAGGACAAGGCTGGTACAACAATTCAGTAGTATCAGTCACCCTCAAGACAATCCTTAGGGAGCGATACCAATCATTAAAGTTCGGGTCAGTCAACTTCTCGCCTTCAAAGAAAGTTTTGAGGACAGAAGACACATGTTGAGAGTTGTTTTGGGATGAGCCATTTCTACAGAAAAAGTTCATGTATTAGTATTTTCGATAATTAATACTTTTAAGAAAATAAAATTACCCAAGTTAATAAATTAACCATAATATTTCCCTTGAATTACTAGTACCCATGGTGACATAAATTTACAACATCAGTTGATCTGCTAGTAATAAATGTATTCAGCATGGTAACTTGTCGAACAATTTAATTGACAAACTCATTTTGCAATTCTAGTATTCTAAAGGACTTACATTGCAAGTTTAATAACTTCATTGTAAACATGTTTAGTCCCTTTCTAATGCCTTGAGTTTCTAGATCTCACTAACTAACTCAATTAAGTCTTCTAATCTATTGAACGTAAAACTTTCAATCGAGATCTCACTCATATGAATAGTTTTCTTTCCATCACAATCTTAATCCAAGGCTCTTACTTGACTAAAATTGCAACTTCAAATGTTCTCAATTAGATGGCATTCAACTTAAATTGTGGGTATTATTTTGATGTGTCAAATCAAAAGTTTATGTATAGAGAAGCATGCATACAACTCCATAGCATAAGTTTTATAAAACTTTTTATAGACATTTTCTTGAAGATTAAATGACCACATTAAAGAATTATAGAGTGCTAGACTATTTGTTCAGTAACCATTATTCATCAACGCCATTCTATAATCATTTGGGGAACGAGGGCACTTTAATTCGTAAACCCAACACACTCAGCCAAGATGAAATATCGAGATGGAACACTCTACGAATAAGGATACTAACTTATAATTAAAGCACTAAATACATTTAATAATAGGTCTCATTTAAACTTCTTAACAAATCTATTAGTTTTATATAGTTATTTAGTCAATTTATATTTAAAAAAAAACACCCATTGTTTACAACATTTTTATAAAATAAGTTAACAAATGGCATATTACAAAATATATTAGACAAGAATAACTCTAAGCATAAATATCATAAATATATGCTCTAAAAATAAATCACATAGTCACATACATTTATTTATGGAATAAAATCTTATACAACTAGGGTTTTAATAAAATATTAGTCTTCCCTAATTAAAGATTTTATGATTTCCTTTAAAAAAAGATATGTCAAATATTCGTAACATTTACCATATGGCAAGTTTTTATCCAAGACAACATGCATGTAATCATGGATCCACATAATCAAATAAAAAAAGGTAAAGATTATGTCTAAAACATATAATCACTTAAATATAGTAAAGATTATATCGTTTTTATAGGATCGCTACCCAATTAATTTAATTACATGAACTAACAATTTAATCAAGTAATTAAACCTAAAAGATCTAACATGTAAATAGGGTTTACAATAATGTTTTTTTCTTAATTTAGCAAAACACAAAATAAATAAAAATTCGGGTGATCTAAATAATTAGGTCCGAATTTTTATCAAAAAAAAATGTGTAAACCCTAAATCTCATGTTTTAACAATACAATTATTAAGATCATTAGGTTTTCAATAATTATTGCAATGTTAAAACGGCTCGTAATGCCACTGTTGATTTGTTAGATCTAACATAACATTTATTTGATAAACAAAACATATAAACATCATAGCACATGTGGAAGCAATTAAGATCAATTAACATAACATGCATATAACTAATTGAACATTAAAATTAAAATGGTGTTTTACCTTGCAAAGCTTCCTAGCAAAAGAACTCTTCAAACCAATCCAAGATTAACCAAAGGAGGTTAAATCTATGCTCTTGTACACACGCCTCTAACAAGCTATTCGACAAGCTAGGTCACACGAGCAGAACCGTGTCGTAGTGGTGGAAAAGACGAACCGAGTATGCTCTAGGCTATAGTCGGCCGAATGTGATGTTTGGCAAGGTTTCAGAGATTATTTTTCTTTCACTATTAATGAGCAAAGAAAACAAATGAAAACCTTTGTACTTATAGTGTGTCAAAAGTTAGGGTTTAGAGACAAAACTATATATAGAGAATATATTGTTTGCTTTAAAACCAAAACTAAAACCACAAACATACACCCCACACGGGCCAGCCTATATTGTTCCCAAAAATAGATATGGGACACAAAATATTGTTACCACTTTTACAGTTAACGCTCGTTAGTTATTTTCCATTAAATACTTAATGGTCGTTAATCACAGTTTTAACACTCGTTAACTAATTAACTATATTTAAATAAAACATAATTAATTAATTAAATAGCTCTAAACGTTTGTGTGCAATCTCATAGTCTCGAGTTCGATCCTAAGACACGACTATATAAATACGTCCATAAACTAACAAGAATGTGCTCGCTGTTCGGACATTAGTTATCAATGCTTTTTCAAGGAAACACATAATGTGTATGAAGAAGGAGCGAGGGACGGAGCCATTACAAAAAACGATCAGGTGCATTAATAATAAACTAAACAATACTAAAAATATAGTAACTTTTAAGAACTCGGTGCAATTAGTACAAATTTAATAAAAATTATTTTTTTTCACAAATTTAACACTACGTAAAAAAACTCATAAGTTTCTTAGAACCAAGCTAAGACCCACCATGGGTCCGTCCTTGCAAAAAGGACCGACGAGCGTTGAACATAACACGGAATAGTAGAGGAGTGTCGAAGAGCGTCCAACACTGACTAGTGGAGAGATGCTTCTCAAACTCCACATCGTACGATACTCTATTTTATTGTAAGTTTGTAACTATGTTTATATTAATGCTTAGAGCATCAGGTATCACAAAGAGGTAAACACCTCTTCACTGCGCCACATCAGCGCCACGTCATACCAACTAATCTCTCTCCTCTTCTCCAAAAACACCCCCTTTATTACAACTAGTCTCTCTCCTCTTCACTTGGGTCCCACCACTCACCATTTTATTTAATTTTTCAATTTTCACACAAAATAAAAATTCATTTCATAAAATTAAAAATTACAAAATACTCAAAAATAAAATACAAATACGAGAAATAAAATTACGCTACGAATATAAAAATACGGAAAAAAAAAGACAATACGAAAAAAAAAATACAAAAAAAAAAATACAATACGGTCGATTATTCATGGTTGCTCTTGTGCCCAAACATGCTCAATGAGGTTCCGTTGAAGCCTTGCATGTACGTCTCTATCTCGGAGTTCTCTTTGTCTCCTGCGACGTATTTCACATCGCTCGACCCATGTCCTTAACAAATGGTTCCCAGGAGTGATGTACATTTCAACTGCTTCGGAAATCGCATACCCTTGATTCTTTAAAATCATATTATGCAAAATGATGCACGTGTACATGACCCTGCGTAGCTTGTTCACAGTCCAAGCACGCGCCGGTTGAGCAATTATACGCCATCGTCCTTGTAGGACACCAAATGCCCTTTCAATATCTTTCCGGGCACTTTCCTGACGCCGTTTAAACGCAGCGATTTTGTCATCACGTGCTTGGCTGAACGACTTAACAAAACATGACCATCGAGGGTAAATACCATCTGTAAGGTAGTACCCTCTTTCGAATAGCTGCCCGTTTACAAGATATGGTGCCACTGGTTCGTTGTCAGCCAAAAGGTCGTCGAACAATGGTGAATGATGCAGCACAGTAATATCATTATTCGAACCTGCAACCCCGAAAAATGCATGCCAAATCCACAAATCGTATGATGCAACGGCTTCTAGAATGAGGGTTGGGTGTTGTTTATCACCTCTCCCAAATTGCCCGTGCCACGCTTTAGGACAATTAATCCATTCCCAATGCATACAATCAAGGCTACCTAGCATACCCGGTAACCCGTGAATCGTATTATGTGCGTTATATATGTTTTGAACGTCATTTGGTGTAGGCTTTCTTAAAAATTCGGGCATATACAAATCTATAACGCACATACAAAAATAGTCTAGACAATCACGGGCACAATGTTCACCCATTTGCAAGTATTCATCTACCCCATCCGCCACCGTGGCGTTTGCCAATTGGCGAAGAGCGGATGTGCATTTCATGATGACACTCATACTTTTCATACCCGTAGCATCATATCGAATAGTAAAAAAATGAAAATGCTTGGGTAAAGGATTATTTGTTGCACAATAAGTTTCAATACCTTCAACAATTTCCAGAAACAGCTCCCGTCTCATCCGATATCGTAATCTGAATTTTTCTGCCGGGTATTTTGGATGTGGACCAAAATAATCTTCCATTAAACGTTGTTCGACGACGTCACGTTCACGCCAAATGTATCTGCGATGTGAATGAACTTCATCTTCTTCCTCTTCGTTAATCTTCCACACCATTTCTACTTCTTCCATTTCTTCGATATCTGACTGGTACGAATCCGACGAGGTGCTCATATTGAAGTTTTTTGTGAAAGTTTAATTGAATGTTTTTGTTGTGTGTGGTTTTTAAAGAAGTTTGGGTGGTATTTATAAGAATAAAAAGTTTTAATTTTTTTTTTTTTAATGAATATAACCGTTTTCTAACGGTAATAAAAAAAATGGGCCCCACTTCTTTTCCAACGAGCAATGTCACTTTGTGACATTTGAGAACCGGCGAGGGGGGGGGGTAGGTGTAACGGCGAAGGGCGGCGAGCGGCGGCGAGCCTGCCACCTAGGCACGGCGAACCACCCTCACCACCACACCGTTCCCTCTTATGATAATGACTCATGTCTTTTTCCTTATGTAGATGGCACGGCATTCTAACTTAATTTATGCACTTAAATTAAGGTGAAAAAAGTGAATTTTAATCCACAAATAAAAAAAAAGATCCTATGATTCCTATAAGGTGTCTATTTGTTTTTTTAATAAAGATATAAGGGTGTCTATTTATGACATGTTATTATATGTATCAAACTTAATGAGTTTATGACTTATGTGCATTTGTACTCATTGGACATATTAGGGGTGAGAAGAAACCGAATCGCGAATCGTAAAATCGTAAAAAACCGCCAAAATCAAACCGCAGAAACCGTACTACGACAAAAACCGACGGTTTGGTTTTAAGAAAAAGAAAAAGCCGCAAATGCGGTTCGGTTGCGGTTTTCGTCCGTAAAACCAAACCGCACCACACAATAATTATTTTATACTGAAAAACGTCACATCGACTATTTTATGGGATTTATAAGACTTCTAGTGCATATTATCATTGATATTCATATAAGTTATTAGTAAACTGTTTGTTAGATTCAATTTATGTATTGTTATAACCGAAAAAAATCAACATTTTAAACAAAAAACCGCAAAAAATCACAATTATTATATAAGTCACAAGTAATGATTTGATGCAGTTAAAAACCACAAAACCGCAAAAAAAACCACAAAATCGAAAACGTGGTTTTCGATGCGGTTTCTATTTTTATAAAAACCGTAAATGCGGTTACGGTTCGATTTTAGTAAAAAAAACGCACCAATCCGAAGTTCCGAACCATACTCACCCCTAGTACATATCTGAATGAAGTCTTTAAAGATAATAACAAAAAAAGAAATGTAAAATTAATGTGAAGATCAAAATACCTAATATTTATATATAAAAGTTATAATTTACATGGTAAGAAAAAGTAAACGGGCAACAAGCTGTTTCTGATTGATAAGATATGCCATTTTTGTCGCAAAGCATGTTTGGATTCTTTTGAGGAACACACGGTTTATTGTAAGGAACTTTTGGGCTTCAAGTATCGACACGATTTTGTTAGAGACGTAAATTTTGACATATGTGGGTGTGTCGGGATCTCCGCCAAGAGAGACACTTGTGAATTTCTTGACCGACCCGTCAGATGGAAGATCCACAATGACACCCGCTGACATTTAGGTTTTTGGATTGGTCGGAGGTAAACATACATGCATTGATTTGACGGGGGTTTCCCCTATCGTGGGATTAAGCAGTCGGAATTTTACAATGGGTCAGGTTGCTATAAAAGCCACCGCGTGCAAAGTGACTAAGCACGAGAAAGCAAGTGTTAAGAAATCAACGCGTGCTTATTCATTTTGCGTTTGATACATTGGTTTCCTTACACATGAGGTGGTGGAGCTACTTACCAGATACAACGTGTTATGAATAGTAATGTTTCAACACCCAAATTTATAAACATTGTATTTAAAAGACTTAATTTTGCTATAAAAAACTATTATAAAAAAGTTAGCGGCAGAGCATGTGAAGATGAAAAAGTAAGAGGAGACTAAAGACTAAAAATATGAATCTTTATGGGCTGTAAATTAATGGGCCAATGGAGCGGACTGGGCCATCCATACAGCCTGTTGACATGACTCTTGACAATGAACGCCAATACCACATTTCTGCACTTTTTTGATTTTGATTAAAAAAAAATACTTCGTTTAATTTCAACAAAAAAAATCGTACACTTCTTTTTATTTTGTTTTTGTTTGGATCTTTCATATACTTGTATTTAATAGAGTTAATTTTGTTATAAAAAAAGTTAATAACGCAAATTGTTTTACGTTTACCTCTCCTACTATTATATAAATACTAGTTTATTTTCTAAGAACAAAGCGTAAAAGTCAATATACAAAATATTTTTGTCGTAAAAATTTTAAATTACTCCATCTCAGTTTGTTGGTTGACTAGTTTATCATCACGTGTCAACAAATTCTATTTTTTTTTTCATATCTAACTCTCTTATAAAATATTTTGATAGGTTATTAATAAAATACTTGAATTTTTAACATACAATAATAATAACACATGATACAAGCAAAATAAGCTTAACTAAACAAAATATAAACTTGAAAAATAAAAATGTAAAAGAGGGAATTAAATACTATATTTAAAATACTCCATCATCCATGTTTACAATAAATATCACATATAATACAAGCAAAAGAAACTTACATAATAAGAGCATCCACTATATTGGTTTATAAAGAGGTTTATAAAATCTTAAAGAGGTCTAAAAACTTGTTCACCATAGTAAGCATTCATTTCAAACTTAGTTTTTATGAAGAGGTCTAAGATATTTAACCTCTTTATAATTTAATGCATGTGTTTATGTGATAGGTTTATAAAATATTAAAAGGTTTAACCATAGTGAGTATAGGTTTATAAAACCAAAAAGTTTGAAAATTAATGACAAAATTCAATTATAAACCTTTTAAAAGTTTAACATAATGGATGCCCTAAAATAGCAATTTCAAACATTTAATTTTAAAATATTTATATTAAATATGTTATAATTAAATTACCTCATCACCTTGTTTTACAATTAAAATAACACATGGTACAAGTAATTTTTACTCATATTAATACTAATTAATATATAATATCTAATGCACGCTTAAAAATAAATATAATTAATACAACTTAATATATAATAATTAAGGACAACAATTACTTTAAAATACAATATATATTTAAGTTGTACAACAATTAAAAACATATTTTTAGAATAAAACGTGCATATTATGTCAACCTAAAATGACAGTGTATATAGTTATAAAAATCGAACCGAGAAAACGGGTTCAACCGGCAACTAAATTCGCTATCAATTCAGCTAGACAATTACATAAAGATACTCAAACTTTAAATCATCGTTTTTCGTGATGTCGTTGTAAGGAAAATATAAAAATTTGCCAAAAATTATATTACAGGATACCCGCCGCAACGCGCGAGTATAAAAAAGTAGACAACATGACTCGTTCTCGAGAAGATTTAAATTGACGATAAAACCTTGATCATGTGCATTCTTTTGGATGTCGTCAATCTTTTTTAAGACGTAGATGCTATTTGTTTAATAAGATGTTTTGAATCAAAATTTGACTTGCTAATCTAAATATGAATCTGGCATGAAAATGTTTGTATATGAATTAAATTGTATTATTTGTTTTCTTTTAAAGCAAACGTTCAAATATTATTACTAGAAGCATTTGGATTTTAATTTTTTACTTTTCTTTCTCTTCACAAATATATTTAGCGTCCAAAAGCTGTGAGTGAATAAGAACTTTAGCTTATCAAAAAAATCATTTATGGCACGTTTAGTATGAGGGGTGAAGATATCAGGCTAGGATTGTTATAAAATTAGTCGTTTGGTTATTCTACGAAGCTTTTGGATCTACTTATAAAGCCTATATATATTATGTATGCAAAAGATGGGCATAGGATCAGCTTTTCAATCTTGTTTTACTTTTTTCAAGCTTTATTACACGTATAACACTTTCCCACCACATAATGGCTTCGTATATTACATTTGTTGCATCTGTTTTTTATTTTTTCATTAAAAAATTTATGTTTATAGAATAATTAATTTATTATAAATATATTATTTTTTTCTCACATCATTTAATAATCTTACCAAATTCTAAACCTCTTTATAAAACTAAAATAAAAACCGACTTCAAACCAAACAATCCCTTAAACTTTTTGAAAAAACAAACATCTCTTTTGTACTTGACGGGCGTCACTTTTGTACTTGAACCATATATGGGCCGGGCTTCAAACTTTACATTGTGCAATTAGCCCATGATATCAATCTTTGAGCCTTAGTTTATAGATTGGACCACAGAGCATATATTAGTTTACAAGTACTAGGTACAACTAGGTACAATTAAACATAAATCAAGATACATTAGATACTCTAATTTACAAGTTCAATATAAGAAAATAGTTATAAACTGATACAAGAAGGTAGAATGACGATAGATGAAGACTAGTACAAACTCACTCGCAACAAACCTCGCCGGTAGCTATCACAGAACCATATATCGGTTAAGCTGAAGGCTAACGAACGACAATAGATCTGCCTCAATCAACACCATCTTCCGCGATTCACTAACTTGCTACCCTCAAAATTGCGACCCCTAGATATATGAAACTACATGGTACAAGTTCGATAGAAAAGTTGGCGGCATTTGCATATATATTCTTCCAAAGATGCAAATCGACTCCTTTCCGGTTGATATTTTATAAATTGGTATACACATGATTAAATGGTCTGGTTGCTAAATAAGCTAATTGAAAACCTAACAATCCTTTAATCATAAGTTACTGCTTCTCAAAGCAAAAATGATTAATGATTAAAGTAAGGACAACATTAATTTACTAAAGATTGCAAATGTTTTTACTTGTATTCTTTTGGTTTAAAGTTTTGTTTTGGAATATAATCTGCTACAAAAGGAAACTATTTTCACCCTTTTCTTTCTTAAAAAGAATAATCTTATTCCCTTTATCTCTCTTAGAAAGAATAATCTTACCATCAAAGAAGCTTTCTGCAAAACTTTCCTTTACAGTTTACCATTGTTTGCTTTAATCTTCTTGTTTTCACAAAGTGTAGAATAAAGGGGGAAAAAGTACTTAAAAAAGACTTTAGATAAAACTGTTAACTACTTTTTCGGATTTCCATTGTATGATGCTTCAAGAGTACTTTTATAACTTCGGATCATAGTTAATCATAATCATTTACTGAAGATATAGTATGGCTACTGGCTAGTTCGATATTTAGTCGAAATTTCAACTCAGATTCAATAAATAAAAAGGTGTAAAATCGCCCTGAACACCTGATCCTGGGTGTCTTTTGGCATGCAACATTATTCACACAAAAAATAGCTCCAGAAACTCTTCTGACTAGGAGTAAGCACGAGCTGAGACTCGAATAAAAAATTGGTTGATCATGCTAAATGTTTGTTTTATTCATTACAAATCACTACCAAATTTGAACATAATTTATGTTATCTTTCATTCCAACACCAAGACAAAATACTAAACAAAAAAAAACATGTTTCAAATTGTCAAAGCACGGGGTTTTATGAGTAGCCGGAACTATTTTTTGTGGGGATGAGTAGCCGGGGTTTTACAGCGGGTCAAGCTGCTTTGAAAGCCGCCTCATGCAAAGTGACAAAGCACGAAAAAGCATGCATTGAAAATCAACACGTGTTTATTCCTTTTGCATTTGATACCTTCGGTTTTCTTGCACCTGAAGCGGTGGAGTTTCTGAATAGAGTTCAGCGCGTTATGAATAGCAACGTTATGACACCTAAATCCACAAATGTGGTTTTTACTAGAATTAGCTTTGCAATTCAAAAAAGGCTTGCGGCGCAGCTTGTTGCTCGCTTGCCTTCTACAGTTATGTAATTAAACTTTTAAAAGTTAAAAAAAAAAAAAAAAAAAAAAAAAAACTTTTAGAGTAAAAAAAAAAAAAAAAAAAAAAAAATTGTCAATCCACCAAAAAACACAATGAAACAAAACATATCCAATTCATTAAAATATAAGAAACTAACAAGAACACAAGAAGTGACTAAATGATAATAAATCTATACATTCCAATTCCTAAATGAAAACATGATTAAAAAAAAATAGACATTATAAGCTGTCGAAAAAAGCTATGCACAATAATAAGCAGCTGCTGCTGCAAAGAAAAGTTCCATATCAGGTGACTTAAAATATCCATTTTTCGGCGGTTGTTTGTGTTTCAAAGTAGCTGCCTTCTTCTTAGGAGCACCGGGACACTTCATTGGACCACGACATTCGCTTCGTGTCGGTGTCCGACATCCTTGGTTGTTGTTGTTCTCCTCAGCAGACACATATCCACTTTCAACTTCCATTTTTTATTAGGTTTGTATGATTGTACTATATTGTATTGTAAGGAAAGAAAACAAGGGTTTATATATATATATGGGGTGATGAGATTTGAGGCTTGTTACAGAAGCTGTCATTTGAATTGTCTCATCCTACGTGGCATAAAAAGGAAGCTTCTGGGATAAAGGACAGAATTTATTCGAATGTATGCTTTTTCCCGCCTCTTTTTGCTTTTTATGGAAATGGCGATTTTTTTGTTTTTTTTATGAAATTTTCATTCCTTTTTAAACATGTTTTTTAGTTGACAAAATCTTTTTAAAAATGGAATGTGTATAAAAGCTTTTAATAAATTCTGACATGTAAATTTTAAATTGAGAAAATTTATATATTATTGCACTTATCTCAAAATTATTTTCTACTATATAATTTTAGGTTGATCTATAATAATTGTTAATTTAAAAAAAAAATCAGTTCAAGATTTACAAATCTTCCTCACAACACTAAAGAAATTTTAAATTAATTATCTAATGATAAAACTCTTATTCTTAAAAAAGTAAAAAAAAAATATAATAATTAAGTTTTTTTTTTTAAATTATACATTTTTTGTTTGTGAACAATAATTATAAAACAGAAAAAGTAATATAACACGACATATAAATAGTTAGTTGGTCAATAGTATAGTTCTAATATTTTGTTCACTATAATAAAAGTTGTTAAAGAATTAGTTTTTGAAATATGGTTTCTTTTTAGCTAAGAATTATGTTTGAAGTATTTGATAATTGCTTTTAGACTTTTAGCATTTAAGTACGCATAAACATGAGCTAATTAAGAGAAGTAAGCCTTTTAAAAAAGCTTACGGCTAGTTGTTGTCGACACCTAAAGCTTATTTAAAAGCTTGTGGTAACTTATTATTTCCCAAAAGTTTAATGAATTAGCATTGTATAATTCAAACAAACATTAATTCAGCTAGCTTATTTAATTTCAACTTTTTCTTTAAAACATTAATTCTACTTCTATGTCTAAATTTAAAATGTATTTTTAATTTTTAACAACTTTCCTTGTTTAGATATTTTAGCCATGTCATCAAAGATAAAACAAAGATAAAAGCTACTATTTACATTTTTATAAAAATAATTTGAAAAGATAATACTAGTAAAACTAAGGTAATGAATTATTTGGTGAGTATGCTTTATTTATTCGACTGGTTTGATGCTTATTCTGTATTGGTGTGACCCAGTGTTTGATTTGGGACCCTATGACTGTGACTGTGCCTTTGTTGCGTTTATTATCTTCGTAGTTGTTTAATACTTTAATGTATAATCGGCAAAGAAAAGAGGTCGATGTCGTCGCGCCAACCGGCGAGCACCGGAGAAAGTGACACCTTAGACCGGCGAACTCCCTTTTTCCGTCACGCTTTTTACTCTTAGTACTCGATACAAGTATTTTAAGCGATATTTATGTTTTAAGAAAATGTTAGTGACACGCCGCAAGTTTGAAACAGATCAAATTTAAGCACATAGCTGAAATTGTCAATTATTTATCTTATGAATGTTATTATATTTGTCGAATTGCGTACTTTATTGGACTCTTGTAGGAAGTTGATCGTATGTGTAATTTAATTTTATAATTCATGATCGGTACATCAATTATTGCCTTCTAAAATGTTTAAAAATCCGATCTTGAATATATTTCAATATTGAATGTAAGGACAAATTGAGATATCATAAAGATTTGGTTATTGATTGGATGTATTATTTTTTATTTTTTTTTTCTAACAGTTTTATGAGTTGTTTTTAAAATTATCATGATATAAAAATAATAAGTTCATTTAATGCTATTTTACATAAATAACAAGTTTTAAAAACAATATATAAGGTTGTTGTTAGTAAAACTTTAATTATTTATACATTTAAGATAAAACTTGTTTCGACTTTTCAGCCTTGTAAACTTGTAGGTAATGTAAAACGACAAGTTAGGTGATTTGATCATACAATGAAATTTAATCGAGCAGTATGTAAGTTTTGAATTTTATTTTAGAAGATAAACGCTTATTTTTACTTCTATTTTATTTTGTTTTTATAAGTTTATGATAAATTTAAAATCTAAGACTTCTTTAAAAATATTTTCTCAAAATTTTTAATAAACGGTCAAATTAGATTATCCAGTTAATTTGTAGAGTCGTCTCATGTTTTTCGATGACATTAAACGAGAACAATAAAGAGGCCATTTTATACTTGTAAACTAAAAAAAATCGTTTTAATACTTGTATTATGACCCGAACATGTTTAGTATTATATGTATATGTGTGAAATTATTGAAAATATGACTTTTTTTATGTGAAAGTCGTATACGACAACACCTATTACACACCTCTCTGAGATAATTTCGATTAGTTTGGTAGAGTATTCTAGATTGAGATACTTACATTATTTATATTATAATAATACTAATAATAAGCAAGGGGTATAATTGGTTAAGTAGGTGAATCAGTGAGTGGCTTCCAAGACTGCTCAAGTGTTTCAATCTTATGATACACAACAATGTTTTAAAACCCGGGTCTTAAATCGACCCGGTCGAGTCGCTGGGTCCGGGTCAACCCGGGTCGACCCGAGTCAACCCGGTTTTCTAAAAAAAAAAAAATTATATTTTTAACAATTAACAAAATTATGGTTATAAAAACCATAAAAACTTACGTATATTGAAAATATAAATTGTTTACCAACCAATATAATATGTAAAAATAAAATTTTGTCGCAAATACGTAAAATTTAAATTTTCTTTCAAAAAAAATACGAAAAATTCGAAACCCGGTCGGGTCTTGAAAACCGGGTTGACCCGGGTCACCCCAAACCCGCCGGGTCAAGCCGGGTTTCGAAAATATGAAACCCGGGTCAATATGACCCGTTTTTTTCAGCCGGAACCGGTTCAACCGGTTGACCCGGCCGGGTCGACCAGGGTCTGAAAACATTGATACACAATATATAACTACCGTTTTATAATTTCATACGTTGTTCAATATAAACCAATTAATTCTACGTATATAAATTTTCACAATATTTATAATAGAATCTACTATGTTTTGTATGAGTAAAAGTAACACAAACAATTGCTAATACAAAAGTTCTCCACCCAGGGGCGGAAGAGAAGGGGTCACAAGGGTCATGTGACTCTCGTAGCGAAAATATTATAATGTAAATTTTTGAGATTTTTTAGGTTTTTTAAAAATTTGACCTCTCTAAAAACCATTTTATAATATAATTTGTAAAAAATAATTAACTTTAACCTCAACCCGAACATTCTGGCTTTGCCCCTATCTCCACCTAAACATGGTAATACTTTAGAAAATTTAGCGGAAATATTTTAAATCAACGTTAAGTAAAAATAGTTTTACCAAAATGACGTGTGCACATATTTGGCAAGAGAGAAATAATAAGCTTTTAAGAATGGACGTGTCAAGTTGATCTAGTTTTTGATTTAATCTTTTCGACGACGTTGTTGAAATAAATTTTCGCTGATAGCTAAGATATATTCGGAGATGCCTCGGTTACGAGAGGATGATGTTTGTATGCTTGGATGATACCTGACAAGGATGAACAACACATGTTAGCCGCGTCTTAGGTTTGACCCTCACATCAAGTTCCGACGTGAAAATAAGTATTGAATGTCCGAAGTGGTCAGAGTAAATGCGATTGTACTATCTTAGTTGAAAATGAAATGAATGTGAAAGGGTATATATACATCAAGATAAAGCAAACCTGGAGGCCTTGTCACATCAATAGACCCTAGGCTTGTACACGAGAGCGTGAAACCTAGGACTATGTTAAAGTGGTTGCGGTCCTTGGTTCAGGCCTATGTATAATACTATGATCTTTGGGTAAAACCTTATGCCCAGGATATGCGCGATATTTTCACTTTTCTCAATCTTACATGGCTCGACTCCGCTTCTAACCGGGGACACAACGTGACGACCGGAGGTAGCTACCGGAGTCATACGCGAACATGTCCCCCAAGTATCGAGTCGTTAGAAGCATTATAGTAACCTAATACTTACATATTTCGTTTGTCGAAAGTCATCGCTCTCCATATTGTTCCTTATTGGGTTAACTCGGGTTTTGGCCGAGCGTTTGAGTGGGTATGGATCAATGAATCATCCTATAAAGCCCCCTCCCCCTTTTCTAACGAGCACTGTTTCACTGTCTTGGGATCTTGCCATGTCTTTCCCACTGTCTTTCCAACGGTTGAGATTATTCCTCGTGAACCGTTCCTTTCAAGTGCGATATTTTATCTTTTTCTCCTCTTATAAATACCATTCCTACAATTTTTCTTCTATCAGTTTCCTTCCGCCATTGTTGAATCTTCTTGTAAGCAAGCGTATTTTTCCAGGTGCGTTTTATTATAAACACTTTCAGTTTCCGTCTTCGGGTAGCGTTCCAGATGTCTATGGATGAGCCTGAAGGGATGGAAGAATCACGTCTTACAGAGATCCTAAGTGCGACATGAGCATTCACTTTCCTACTCTCATTTGTGAGGAACTTACATTGACTATCCGAGAGTGCGGGTGTCAGAGGACCCGCGTCCTCGGCTTCTCGACTACGATATGACTATGGACATAGTGCCAAAAAATGTCATCGGCTATATATGAGGAAAAGGGAAGCGTCTGAATACATGAAAGATAAAACAATTGTGTACGAGATCTCTATATTTATCACGTTAATATCATTGAAACACATTCAAAACCGTTTTATAAAAAGGTATATGATAAATACATGGACTAAATTTAATAGCGTTCTAAAATTTGGGTTTCAAGTGTAATTTTTGTAAATCTATTTGTACTTATTTTATTTGAGAATAAAACTTAAAGACATGGTTAAGTATGTAATATATACAAACTTTATGGTACAAAATGAATGATAATTATAAAACTCATCTTCCTCAACTGGATATTACATAGTCATATCTGATTAACATTCCTAACAAAAATTCTTTAATCACTTCAAAATAATCTACTTTTCGTTTATATAAGGCTAAAAGCTTAGGTTTGAAAATACATTCTTCTCAAAATTTCCTTAAGATACTATTTAAATCAGTCACATATCCTAACATTGGAGGCTCTCAAAATTTTGGGGCTCTGTGCGGTTGATCACTCTGTACACCCTAAAATACGGCCCTGGGTGTGCTCATCAAACATTACATCTTCCATCACTGCCATTTGGTATTGGGCCTCCAGCTTTATGAAATTGTCACTAGTAGCCCTTGTACTTCTAATAAACTTTATCCAACTTTAACCTCTTAGATGACTTTGGTGTCCAAAAAAACCGAGGAACAATCAGAACCGAGGAACCGTACCGGAATCATCCCGAAACCAAACCGTATATTAGAACCATGGTCTGGTTTTTGATTCCTAAAATTCTAAATTTTTGGTTATCGGGACGGTTCGGGGAAAGAGTCGGCCGGTTTTGGTTCTTTCCCGAAAGAACCATTCTTTTGAAAATATTAATTTTTTATACGGTTTGTTTATGACATTATATAAAATATATGTTGACTTTTTAAGAAAATATAAAACAAAACTACTCAGTAAAACTGTAAAAAAAATTAAAACCTTAAAATCCATAATAAATTAAAACCCTAACATTTAATCTAAATCATTTATCATCATTATAAAGATTATTTATCAATATGGAAGTAAATTTTATTTGATCGATTTAATAAAGTACTAAGCGCATACCCGCGCATAGCGGCGGAATTGCGTAGCGACAACTAAGCAATGATAAGATTTATAATGGTAAGATAAAATTGTAGTTGGAAACTGTCGTAACATACGGTAATTCAATTTAAAATAAAATCCCATATACAATGTATCAAACAACATATAAAGAACACAAAGTAAAATTGAAAGTGAAAAGTTGCATCAAGTATAAAATATAATCTAGGAACTGATGTTACTCGTTGCGTAAAACTTCTTGGTACACGACATTTGAGGCGTATACTCCTTCTTCAACAAACTCTTTAACTGGTTTCACCAGTACCTTGGTAGTTGCACGTGAGATCCCTCTAGACAACGCAACATAAAGCTGGCCATGTGATAAAAGAGAGTCAGGCAAATAGACACCTACATTTGGAATAGTTTGCCCCTGATCTTTGTTGATAGTCATGGCAAAGCAAAGGCGGGTAGGAAATTGTGTTCTCTTTAGCTTGAAAGGAAACATGTCTTCTTAAGATGGAGCAAGAGGAATTCTTGGCAAAAGAATTCTAACTCCAGCATGCTGCTGGACAACAATTTCAGCATTGATGACATTTGGATCAAATCGTTTGCATATCAGCCTCGTGCCATTGCATAATCCATTTGACGGATCAAGATTCCTCAAAAGGATAACCGGGAATCCAATTTTCAAGCGCTATTAATGTGGTGGCAATCCGCTCACATTGAGGGAGTTTAAGAATTCAAGAGGATACATGTTGTGTGTGTCATCTTCCGCTTCATCAAAACTACAGTAAACCTCATCTTCACTAGGAAATCTGCCAATCAATATTTCATTAATACTGTCAACATGTTCATTTTTAGTTGATAATATTGCTCTTGAAACTATATCAGCTGATGTATGAACGTTGTTAGAAAAGGAAGGAAAAATTTCATGGATCAATGCATCTTTTGAGGCAACATCGGTAGTGTATGAAATGGTCATGTCATCGGGTATTCGTATATAGTCTTCATCGATGACCTCTTCAACTCCATCACCGACACGTAACAGAAAATTTGAAAACCATGGATCTGTTCGCGCCCTCATGGTTATGGTTAACCGTATTTTTTTAATTCCAGGCCAAATCGGTGACATTCAGAGACTTGAATCTACAATCTGCGCTCGCGTTCCACGTCTTACGACTGGTAAAACCTGCCTAAAGTTCCCTCCTAAAACCATTATCTTGCCACCAAAAGGAAGTTTCACCCCGGTAATGTCTCGCATAGTTCAATCTACCAGCTCCACACCTTGTCTTTTAGCCATCCAGGCTTCATCCCATATTATCAACTTGGATTGACAAAGCAGTTTAGCAAGCCCACTTTGTTTTTTAACAGTGCATATTGAGTTTGTATTCAGATTGATGGGAATCTTAAAGCGCGAGTGAGCAGTTCTCCCCCTGTCATGTTATTTGCCGCAACCCCTGATGAAGCGGTGGCAAGTGCAATAAGTCCACGAGAACGAACAGTGGCAAGAAAAGCTTTATACAAGAATGTTTTCCTTGTTCCCCCTGGACCATCAATAAAAAAACACCTGGGGAGTCATCATCAACATGTTTTAGGATGGTATCATATGCTATTTGTTGATAAGCGTTTAATGAATGTCGAGCTAGTATATCTTCAGGCAGTACAACTATCGAGCATTCCTCGTGTACCTCACGACATCCATATGCATATGAACGCACATATGCAGTAATGTTTGGAAGATCGAAATCACTAAGAGTCTTACCCATAGATTGTAGAATTGCTGATATGTCCGTTAGAACCATATTTTGAACCCGTTCAGCACTCATACCTTCTAAGTTGTAGTCTTCTGAAAGAGATTCGTAGTGGTCATCCCATAACTTTCGAACATCTCCTGGTGCACAAAATAATAAAAAAGTAGCAAATAGTCTTCTAAGAGGGTCGGGCATCTTGTGTGTAGAGGACTCACGTAGACAATCATGTATGTGATTATCACCCTTTATTAACCCTCTTTCTAGAGTTGATTTACGAAACGTACTATACAATACGTCATTCGCCTTGTAAAGAAAATCAAATCATGTAGGCCCTTTAACATGTTGCAATAGTACCCGTTGATAAAACCGCTCTCCTTCAGCAGGATTAGCCGAAACCATTCTTCCTCTCATTTTTCCCTTTTTTCGAAGGTTCCACTTGAGTGTACTCTCTTATTCCATGTATAGAACTTTAGGATGTCTTTATACAAATATTGCCTCGCGTTGACGTCTAATTTGTTCAATTCAAAAAAGGCAGTTAACATCGATCTTTTATCCTTTTCTCTTGCAAGAATGTCAATGAGTGCATCGTCTTCTACAAATCTAACCAATTGTTTATTCGGTAGATGAACTTGCAATGCCAATACAGACGGATTGATATTAGACAAAGGGAAGCTGTAAATTCGCCACATTTCCTCGGGGGGTGATACATATCGCGCATCGTGAAATATCTTGATCTCATTAAGGACTTGGTCACCATATTTATCAACATTTACAACTTGTTTGTCATGACCCTTGTAAACGTACTTGAAGACATATTTAACGGATTTAATACTTGAGCGCATCTCTACATTGATGTGACAATTGAACATCATCAACAATTTAGGGTTATATGGGACGACCCATCTATTATCTAGGACGTTGTTTCTTATGTTTACCTCAATTCCATTATCTCTTCGACGATACAAAGGGTATGAGTCATCTCCTTGTTGTGTTGTTTCTTGGAACTGCCTATGATAATTCCAACGACATTTTTTGGTTCACCCTCCATACAAGCACAATTAGTATTTAAGTGACCACAAGGTCCATGCATCATATGCTTCATGGCCAGCTGGTGCAATTCGGGTTGCTTATTAGGGTCTGAAATTTCAGCGTAAACAACTTTGTCATAATCATCGGGATTCAACAACTTTTCAGTTGATCTCATAATCAGAAGAAAATGTGCATGTGGTAAACCTCGTTTTTGAAACTCGATAACATATATATGCGACGAAACCACACCGAGGATATGCCTGGTGAATAGATTATACTTGAGATCCTCTAGTTTAGCACGAAAAACTCTTGTTACCAAGTCTGGTCGATCTTGTGCCGTTTGCCTTTCATAAAGTTCTTCCACAATTTCAGGCCAATTTAGATTGCAAGTCATAGTGAGAAAGATATCAGGTTTTCCGGCATCTTGAACTAACGTCATGACATCCAAAAAGCGTCTTCGCATGTCACGTGGTCCTCCGATAAAAGAAACCAGCAAGACAATAACTTGGCCAAGTCTATTCGTTTGAACCTCCCTGGCGTTAACACAATCAACGATTCCTTGATACAAATCAGCTCTAATTGTGGATTGGTTTTTTCACAAAATTGCAAACGTGAAGTCTCGATCTTTATGTATATATCTACAACAAACTGTTGAAACAAGCGCCCTCCAAACATTATTAAGTTATGATATGGCCGAATCTGGAATTTATAACAATAATATTTTCGCATAGTAACCTTTTTTCTACCAGTTTGTGTGTTAATTTCTGTGTGACAATGGTTAAAAACATTGTGTAAGAAATAAATTTATTCTACGATACTATTATAACATTGTATCAAGCAAGATAATCTTGTGTATGCCTAGTACAATTAATTTAGTACCTTCATCAGCATCGTCGTCGTCATTGCCATCATCATCCTCAGCGAGTTCTCTTATGTCTACACCTTTCCTTGGTATTCGAGAATGCCATCCAGCCTCACCATTTGGAAAGAACATTGGATAAGATAAAGGATCATAGCAAGCAAATAAGGTTGTATATGCGTAGGGTATTCAGACTTTCCGTAGGCAACAATACTTCTCTTGTATGAAGTGATGTTGTCATTGCCTTCCATCCAAATACCAGCGACCTATGTGATACGTGATTTAATTTAAGAGTATAAAATGAGATATACAAGGTATGTATTTTGATAAGATGTAGCATGGTCAAAATCATATTGTTACCTCAGACGTTGTAGGACGATTGTATTCTCTTTGATCAACCTCAACAGACGCATTTAATTTGACCCTATAGTTTTCAAATGGACCAAGGTTACCAAGAGAACGAAATGTCTGGACATATGGGTTTGGTGCAAGAACACGTGATAATGTTGTAAGAATCTCTCTATCCAGATTAGGCCATTTTAACCTATGTTCGAGTTCAGATTCCGCGTCGTAAAGTACAACTGTAAGTACCTTGGCTCATCGTCTCTAGGTACCAACTGATCAATTCTATGATATATCCCTCCTTGAACACGAAAAGTGTATACTCCAGACCCTTGAGCGCCGTATCTTTTGTCCAAATTTACACCCATCGATGCGAAGGAAAAGTTTGTGTTGTACGCTCGTATGTTTTTCCTAAACATTTTTTCCTATCTGAAATCGTGATGTGAATAAGTTGTATAGTTCTGGACGAATATCCAATGGTTGCAAAGATGTTTTTTCGTTCATGCAACAAAAAGTAGGAAACTCATACTGTAAATTTTTTTGCTCCACAAATATCACATGGTAGTTTATCCTTTAATAGACTATGCTTTTTAGGAAGCCCATTGTACACGAAATCATAGGGATCGCCTTCATAGATATTATGTTCTTTACGGCGTTGGTAATAACTTCTATTGTATTCTCTGTTTTTTTGTATGGTTGGGTCTTCCCTAACATCGTTGTTTGTACCTGTCAGGAATTGAACTTTTTATGCTAAGACTGGATGTTATGTTGTTGGTTATGTATATGAGATGATTTGTGGTGAATAAGTTTTTTAACCTTTTAGACTAATATGGTAAAGTTTGATTTTTTTTATGTTAAGGTTTTATCGTTAGTTGTTATAAGTGTGTTTTCATCATATTAAATTTAGTAAGTTGTTGCATTAGTGTAAGAATGATAAATAGTAAATTATAGGGATGAACTACATGGATATGATGTAAAAAACAACAAAAAAAGGATGAACTACATTGATATGATGTAAAAAAGCATGTGGTATAATAAACCTTACTTGTCATAGTTTTGTTGTTCTCTCGATCAGATAGTGGCACCAATGCATTATTAATAGTGTGATCAACTGGTTTGAAATTAAACATGTATTAATAAGATGAAGCAATTTCCTTTATAAAATAACATAAGTAAACAAATTATTTTACCTATGGTGGTTTCACGTGTCAAGGCTGAAAGATTTTGTGTCATTACGTCTATTGGGTGTTCTTCCATGTTAGCATTTTCGTTCATTCTCAGCTTTCTTTACGCCATTGCCAACGAATTTTGTCATATTGTTTCTTTTTCTGAATGGTTGCGTCTACATCTGTACTGGTTCCTACATATGTATAATGTAAATACATGTTGTATACATGAAGTAAAGAAACATGTGGTATAATAAACCTTACCTGTCATAGTTTCGTTGTACTCTTAATCAGATAGTCGCACCAATGCATTATTAATAGTGTGATCAACTGGTTTGAAATTAAACATGTATTAATAAGATGAAGCAATTTAGCTTATAAAATACATAAGTAAACAAATTATTTTACCTATGGTGGTTTTACGTGTCAAGGTCGGAAGATTTTGTGTCATTGCATCTATTAGGTGTTCTTCCATGTTAGCATTTTCGTCCACTCTTTGCTTTTTTTTACGCCGTCGCCAACGAATTTTGTCGTATTGTTTCTTTTTTTTGAATGGTTGCGTCTACACCAAGATTGGTTCCTACATAGTGTTAATGTAAATACATGTTGTATAATGGAAAAGCAGTTTATTTAATGAAGCTTACCAGCCATATTTTCATTGCTCTTGCTCAAATAGGGGCAACAATATGTTACTTTCATGTCGATCATCTGGTATGCAATCTAAAATGTGTATTAGTAATACGACATTAAATATCTTAAAAAGTGATGTGATCGTGATAGTATATGTGATAATTAGATACGTTATAGGGTAAATTAGAAAATTACCTTTAGGAAAAAGTAATAGTCTAAAATTACCAAAGACGGATTCAATTAAACATGTTGGTGAACCAAGTTCGTTGTACACAAAGATCTTATGAATTTGAGACGTTTTGCTTCGATTTGGACAATTGATTCGAATTGGTTTCGGTTTTTAAACTAATATTAATCCTACAAATTTTAAAACTATTTAACTTTATCCTAAAGTGCATGAATCGTAAACCCAAAATAAACTTAATCTAAGAACAATTACTATAAAATTAAAATTTAAACTATTTAAAAAAAATCTATTTAAAAATTATTAACTAATGAAATCTATTAAAAGGAATTAACTTTTACTTTTAGTAAAACAAAATATATTTTAAAAACTAATTTAATTTAAAACTAATTTTTTATAACTCATTAATTTTCTAAACTTAATAAAACTTATATATATTTTTTTAAATTTTTATTATTAGTTAATTTTTATTAAATCTATATAAAGTTAAATTTAAGAAACTAATTAAAACTATGTAATTATAATAACTAAAAACTGACAGTCTCTTATCACACTATATTAATTACTGTGGCAGTTATTAAACACAAAAGGGTCTCTAGATCAGTTGGTACAGCGTATGGCAACTACCCTTGAGGTCAAGGGTTCGAGTCCCATTGTGGACTTATTTTTGGTGATATATTTTTGGACTGAAAAATTGAAATTGACAGTCACAGGAGTGACTTGTATTGTAATAATTCCTTTTGAAATGATAAATTTAGTACTGTCAGATTGCAAAATCAATACCATACAATTCGTATGGTAAACTGATTTATATCATTTAACTAAAACAAACAACTACCAAACAAATTCAGCAGAACAATCTGAACACGTTAAGCTATAGCATTTTCCAACATGAATTAACGTTCTAAAAAAACAGAATAAACCAGCTATTCATTTTAACCAGCTAAATCGAAATGCAAACAGATCACAAACGAATTCTATTTAAGCAGCTATATATATCAAAGATTATAACAAAACAAATCCAATCTAGCAGACAACATAAGAATCACAGTCTAAAGCAAACATATAGATTCTCAAATCAAAGACCTTAGTTACTGTTCATATCCGAATAGATATTAAACGACCTCAAACTTCAGCAGCTATACGAGTCAAATAATATCAATCTCCTAGATTCCTCTAAACGCAATCTATAGAACTCATGACTAATTAACTACAACCTACAGCTTTTTTTTACAAAATCTAAACATGATTCAATCAATAAAATCAACAGCTAATCATATGACAGTTTAAACATACAGTAATAGCTATGAGAACAATTCCAAACAGTCCACTCGGGTAGAATAAACCCAACAGCAAATTCATGTAAATCAAAGACTTATCATACGCATCAAAAATTCAATATAGCAGATATATATCAGAAATTCAAACACCAAGTCAACAAATACCAGATTCGTAACTTCAAAGCAGATTAACAAACTGTAGCTAAATCATGACACATAAATAAAAAAACGCACTAATCCTTTAACTGAAAATTCAAGCAGAATAAATTAAACATTTAACCAATTATAACTAAGCAGATTAAACTAAAAAAATTGAATAATCAAATGAGCTTAACCATGAGTTGTAGATATCCGTTGGGTAGAAGGCGAGCGCTGAGCTGCCTTAGAACTAAACGACACCATAATAAAACATCTCGAACCACCACCATTTACCACCATAAAACGAACCACCACTTTATAAATCGATAAAGACGATTATAAAGATGAATCAACAACAGCTTATGAATCAAACCAGTAGGGTCAATTTAAAGTATTAGATTATGCAGTAAATTTAAAACAGTAATAAAATAAAACGTGAGAATAAGAGAATATAAATCAAAAGATAACCTTTATTAATTCCAAACAATATTAAAATACTTTTAAAAATTAAAACTACAAATTTCTAACTAAAAATTGACATAATAACAATAAAACAAGAAAAAGGATGCATTACATAATTTTTGAGGGGGTATTTATAGCTGACGAGAGGTATTGGGGTTGTTGAGGAAGAGGGGTTTTCAACCGTTGATGTAGCATCTATAATTCTCTTTCATTCTTTTTATGATCCAAGGGCTGTGATTAGCCCTTGGTCACACGGATTGCTAGGTTGGCAAAAACTGTGTTAGTTGTGCTTCTTTGGAGCCTGACTTGGAAGGTAATCATTGGTCAAATGATTGGTATGCAGAGAATGGACCAATAAGAAACCAGGAGTGATGCATCAATCAGCCACGTAGGCGCTTAGTACTTAGCATCTAAGTGTAGACCACGCTCCAATCTTACCACAATTCTCTGATTATCAGGCGCGTGTAGGCACTTGCTCATTGATTGAAGAAACCCCCTTTTAGTTAGGGTTCTTCACTGGCTGTGTTCATCCCTCTTTTATTTTCTCTTCGTTCCTCATTTTTCTTTGTTTATTTTGTTTGTTTGACCGTATGACCAAAGTGAAAAGTTAATATAAACTTTGCTACGTCTAACTTAACTCTTGATGGGCCTTATACGGACCAAATCCATATTTAACTTCCATCCGTTCCTTAATTTGTTGTGATGGGCTTGACCCAAAACTTCATGTCTTGGGTTTTTTTACACATCCTTTGCAATAATAATGGGCTTTTCAGGCCCATTTAGCATATGTGGGACCCACTTGGCCGAATACTCACTTCCCGTCTTTGGCTTTTAACATTTCTTCAATTCCCGTGTCGGTTTTGCCGGTCTTCGTGATCTTGGTACCTACACACACGAAACAATAAAACATGCATATACAAGGCAAAATTCGTATGTTTTAAGCAGTTAAGGCTTGTTTATTGATACAAATGATATGAGTAATTCACTCATATCAAACTCCCCCTTGCTAAAGCAATTGCCGTGTCCTCACGCAATTGTAAAATAAAACACTAACTACACCATTATTCAACTTTTGACAACTTATTTTGCAAAGACATAATGTATTGCTATTATTGAAAAA
The DNA here is from genome assembly GCA_025667525.1 of Glebionis coronaria. Classification (NCBI taxonomy): domain Eukaryota; kingdom Viridiplantae; phylum Streptophyta; class Magnoliopsida; order Asterales; family Asteraceae; genus Glebionis; species Glebionis coronaria. Next base: position 21,741,862 of record CM046881.1, on the reverse strand, counting down.
TAACTTTTAGGATCATAAAACTCAAATAGATTCATCGTCCCCGACTTTTCACTTTTCCATGCCAAGTGCAAAAACAAGATCATTGTCAATCATAAGCCCCAAAATTAAACCAACTCATACAAGTAATTGGTGTTAAACTCAATCTCCTATTATTCCTAATTGTATCTCTAGATTTTATTTGTCATTCACCCAAAGGCTCATTTGACTTATTTGATATTTATTAGTCCAAAAATGAAGGCAAGAACGATGTAAACTCAACACTCAAAACCTAACCTCGAATTCAAAAACCGTTGTCACTAAAGAAAGCCCACATCAAGGATAACTTAACACGATTTGAGGGATAAATCCCCGGACCCGAAATTTGGCTAATATGGCTACTTAAAAGCAACAATAAAAACCTCCAAAGTCAATTATGACCTTATTAATGGAGTTAGAAACAATCACATCATAACACCTTGTGGCTCTTTAAGACGTAATTGTGCTCCTTATTTGAAATCTACACCCGAAGGCTCCTTGGACAAAAACAAGGGAATTGACATCACCATCCCACCTTAAGGCTCATGATGATGAAGCAATTTTTATTCAACACGTCCCCTTTCCATACACCCTAAGGCTCTAATGACAAGGTTAGTGCTACATGACTCCCACCCGAAGGCTCCTAGAGAACATGTTTTTATTTATTCTTCTTTATTAATATGATATTTATAGTAAGCCAAATTTCCGCAATCCCATGATCAAAAGTCCATGACACTAAAAATTTAAATTTTTTATGAAAAACGAGAAAAACAATTACGTTTAGACACGACAAAAGCAATTGCAAGCGATTATATCGATTGACTCCCCCATGCTAAAACCAAACATTGTCCTCAATGTTTCTTAGCTCAAGAGTAACACCCCCTTGCTAAAACACGAAGAGTCTAATGCAAAATCCTAACATGGAAAGAGCACACAAATCTATAAGCCGTTTATTAATTATGCCTCAAGATAAAACGTTAGTCGATAAAAATCAAAGGATAGAGAGTGTGCCCCTTTTGGCAATCAAAGAATGGAAGATCAAGTGGACCGGCAAAAACCGAACACGAGAGTCTTCAATGATAAGGGTCATACCTAAGATTCACAACACAACAAAACACGAGCACGAGCTTGAAAGATCAAGCCTTATTCGTGTTAGAAAATAGAAAGAAGATAAAATGTATGGGACTCCCCCACAAGGCACCTCGTTTTTGTTAACCGAGTCATGAGCTCGACTCGATCCCCGCATTCATTGGTCCTTAGGGAAAGTTTGAAGATCTGAGACAACCTCCGTAGGTATGTCCCCTCCAAAGTAGTGTTTCACACGATGACCATTCACCTTAAAGTTAGGCCCGTCTTTTTGAGCTAGCTCAATGGTGCCATAAGGGAAAACTTGTGCAATGGTGAATGGTCCGGACCAACGGGATTTTAAGCTTGCCTGAGAAAATCTTAAGTCTAGAGTTGAATAAGAGGACTTGATCACCAACATTGAAAATGCGGTTTTTGATCTTAGAGTCATGAATCCTCTTAGTCTTCTCTTTATAGATCAAAGAATTTTCATAAGCTTGATCCCTTTATTAACTTAGTTCATTCAATTGAACCTTGCGATTATCACCCGCGGTCCTCAAATCAAAGTTACAATGCTTAAGAGCCCAATACGCCTTATGTTCGAGTTCAATTGGCAAGTGGCATGCTTTTCCGTAGACCAACCTAAATGGTGTACAACCAATTGGCGTCTTGTAAGCCGTACGGAAAGCCCACAATGCATCGTCCAATTTATCCGACCATGAAGTGCGATTCTCTCCAATAGAACGCTCCAAAATCCTTTTAAGAGCTCGGTTTGAAACCTCCACTTGACCACTCGTTTGAGGGTGATAAGCCGTAGAAAGTCGATGAGTGACACCATATTTCTTTAGAACTTTTTCAAATTGTTCATTACAATAATGGGTCCCTCGATCACTTATAATAGCCCGCGGAGTTCCAAACCTAGCAAAGAGTTGTTTCAAAAAGTTCACCACAACTCGAGCATCATTCGTGGGCAAAGCTTTAGCTTCGACCCATTTAGACAAATAGTCCACGGCTACGAGAATGTACTTATTTCCTTTCGAAGATGGAAATGGCCCTATAAAATCGATCCCCCACACGTCAAAGATTTCACAAACTTGGATAATGTTTTGAGGCATTTCATCCCTTTGTGAGTTCTTTCCTTGATGTTGACAAGCATCACAAGTCTTGATCAAGTCTTGGGCATCACGATATATGGAAGGCCAAAAGAAGCCGGCATCAAAGACTTTCTTCGCGGTGGCGTTGGCACCATGATGTCCCCCGGTGGGTCCCTCATGACAAGATTTAAGGATATCTTGAGCTTCTTTGCCAAACACGCACCTACGAATCACTTGATCCGCGCACACACGAAACAAATAGGGGTCGTCCCAAAATTAGTAGGATATATCCTTGAAAAACTTTCATTTTTGTTGGGACGACATACCCTTGATCACAAACTTCCCCGCATGGTAATTTGTGATGTCCGCAAACCATGGGGTACTATCATCACCACGAAAAGCAATCATACCAAGCGTCTCAAGAGGAAATGTTTCATTGATTTCCTTGTTCTCTCGATCGCTTTGGTGAGGATTCTCAAGTCGAGATAAATGATCGGCCGCGAGATTCTCGGCTCCTTTTTTGTCTAGAATTTTGACATTAAATTCTTGAAGGAGGAGAATCCACCGGAGCAACCACGGCTTAGCATCTTGTTTATTAAGAAGATATTTGATAGCCGAGTGGTCCGTATACACTATGGTTTAAGCTAAGACGAGATATGGTCTAAACTTTTCAAAAGCATACACAACGGCAAGTAACTCCTTTTCCGTTGTAGTGTACTTTGTTTGAGCATCCGTCATAGTCTTACTAGCATAGTGTATAGGCAAGAAATGTTTTGACTTACGTTGCCCCAAAACCGCACCTACCGCGTAATCACTAGCATCACACATAATCTCAAAAGGTAGGTCCCAATTCGGAGCAACCAAGATTGGAGATTCGGTTAACTTCCTTTTAAGCATCTCAAAGGCTTGAATACACTCATCCGAAAAGATGAAAGGAGTCTCTTTTTCCAAAAGATGGGTCATAGGTCGAGCTATCTTAGAGAAGTCTTGTATAAAACGTCTATAGAAGCCGGCATGGCCAAGAAAACTCCTAACTCCCTTAACGGTGGTGGGTGGAGGTAATTTGGCAATCACGTCGATTTTAGCCCTATCAACCTCAATACCGGCCTTAGAGATCTTATGTCCTAACACAATTCCCTCTTTGCACATGAAGTGACATTTTTCATAATTAAGCACAAGATTCGTTTCCTCACAACGTTGCAACATTCTTTCAAGGTTAGAGAGACATGAAGTGAAAGATTCCCCAAAAACCGAAAAGTCATCCATGAAGAGTTCCATGGTTTTCTCGATCATATCATGTAAAATGGCCATCATACACCTTTGGAACGTCCCCGGAGCATTGCATTGTCCAAAAGGCATTCGACGATAAGCAAATATTCCATAAGGACAAGTGAATGTGGTCTTCTTTTGATCACGAGGGTCGGGGGATTTGGAAATAGCCGGAAAATCCATCCAAAAAGCAATAGAATTCATTCTCCGCTAGTCTCTCTAACATTTGATCCATAAAAGGTAATGGAAAATGATCCTTCCTAGTGGCATCATTAAGTTTCCTATAGTCAATACAAACACGCCAACCGGTCACAAGTCTAGTAGGAATCAATTCATTATCCTCATTAGTAACAACCGTCATTCCTCCTTTCTTTGGAACACAATGCACGGAGCTAACCCATGGACTATCTGAGATAGGGTAGATCGTTCCGGCGTCTAGAAGTTTGGTGACTTCCTTTTTGATCACCTCATGAATCTTTGGATTGACCCTTCTTTGATTTTGGATAGCGGGTTTATAATCGTCCTCCATTAGAATTTTATGAGTACAAAATTTTGGATCTATACCCTGAATGTCGGAGATTTTCCATGCAATTGCCCGTTTATGTTTCTTAAGCACTTTAATAAGTTCATCCTTTTCATTTTCCTTTAATCCCTTAGCAATAATCACCTGTAATTTATCCATTCCCTCAATAAAAGCATACTCCAAATGAGTGGGAAGTTCCTTAAGTTCTAATTTGGGTGCTTCCTCAATAGATGTTTTCACTTTAGTCTCATTAGCACTCATAACTTTTAATTCCATTGGTGGTGATTCAAAAGGATCCATATTCAACAATTTTTCAATCAACACAATATCTCCCTCGGGATCAAAATTCTCACAATCAAATTCACTAGGATCAAATGGTGTGCTAAGGTAATCATCAATTTCCTTATCGATTTTTGAATAACCATTATTCTCAAGCTCTTCAAGAACGAAGTCACCTCCCTCAAATGGAGTGAGTGGAGGTTTAGCCAAAGAGATAATAGGATTCGACGAAGTGGGATTGCCACTTTTAGAAGAAGCCGAGAATCCAAGAACTTCTTGAGAATATTCTTCACAAGAAACATCAATCGCATCGATTTGATTAATTGATTCCTCGTAATACTTGGAAGAATATTTATAGATATGACCAATATCAAACGTGATATTTTCATCATCAACTCTTAAAGTCAATTTCCCCGCTTTCATGTCAACTAAAGCACTAGCCGTCATCAAAAACGGTCTTCCCAAAATAAGTGGTACACGAGAATCTTCGGGATAATCGCAAACTACAAAGTCCGTTGGAAAGACGAGTTTCCCTACTTTGACAAACACGTCCTCGGCTATACCTTTTGGTAAGGCGATCGATCGATCCGCTAGCTCGAGAGTCATCTTAGTAGGTGTAAGCTCGGGAAGTGATAACCTTTTCCACACGGAAAGAGGCATCAAATTAATGCTAGCACCAAGATCGGCTAAAGCTAAGCATTCTTCCATATTAGGGAAATCACATGGTATCAAAAACTTGCCCGGGTCTCCAAGCTTTTTGGGAAGCTTTTGTGTAAGAACCGCAGAACAATTAGCATCTAAAGATGTAGAGACCTCAACCAATTTCCCTTTATCATTCATCAATTTCTTAATAGTCGAAGCAAACTTAGGCATGTAAAGCAATGCATCCGCGAAACTAACATTAATATAAATATTCTTAAACATCTCTAAAAAAGTAGTCATTTGAGCATTGGACTTTTCGCGGAGCTTCTCTTGGTTAAGTCTCGAAGGGTAGGGTAGTGTGGGTTTAGTCTTCGGAAGCTCGGGTTCCGGAATAGGCAATTGGTCAACCTTTGGTGGAATAGAAATTTCCTTTTCTTTAACCAACTCGGGTTCTTGCTCCACTTCCCTCACCGGAGAGGTACTCACATGTGGAAGCAAAGGTCCGTCTAAAGCTTTCCCACTACGTGTGGTTATAGCTTTCATCTCACCCTTCGGGTTTGAAATGGTGTTGCTAGGTAAGCCACCCGAAGAAGAGGAAGGTTTGGTCATAAAAGATTCAAACATCGAAAGCAATTTATTTTAACCTTGTTCCAAACTTTTTTGCATACGATTTTGACTTTGCTCTAATCTTTGCTCAAAACGGTTTTGGTTTTGTTCAAGTATTTGTTGATTAAGCTCAATCTTATTATTTTGCCCTTTAATCGTATTTTGTAACTCATTTTTCAAAGTTTCCATTTGTCCTTGAATATTATTTTGAAAATCTTTCAAATTTGCCTCATTCGTTTTAATGTAGCTTGACAAATCATTTTGGTTATTGCTTTGAAAACCTTGATTGTTTTGATTAGCATTAAACTCATTTCCTTGATTGTAATTCCCTTGGTTACCACGGTTAAAATTATTCCCATTGTTTCCATTTTTGTACCTATTTTGAACCGGTGGAAAACCCGGTGGAGCAACATGATTTTGACGAGGAACTTGACCGTTGGAGCCATAAGTTCCCGTCGCGGCAAAAGCACTAGCTTGATCAAACGCCATGGTCGAACAAGCATAATTAGGATGTGCTCCACCACATGATACACAAACATTCTCAACCACATTAATCGATCCATGAGGATTCTTCCTAAGCTCATTCAACAAAGTCGCAAATCCATTATCAATCTTAGAGTCCAATCTAGCACTTTCGGGATTAAATGAATTCACATTGGAAACACCCGGTGTGTTTCGTGAGTATTGTGCTCTAGATTTATTCTCATTTATTCCCTACGCGTCTCTCGGAGTTTTTCTTAAAAGATTACCACCCGCGGCGGAATTTAAAGAATCTTGTTCAATCATATTAAGCCCATTATAAAAAGTATTGATTTGATGCAATTCCGAGAAACCGTGGTGTCGACATTGTCTCAACAAATATTTAAATCTTTCCCACGCAACCCCAAACGATTCATGCACTTTTTGTTCAAATCTAGTGATCTCGTTCTTAAAGTGTGTTGTCTTAGATGGTGGAAAGAATTAATTCATGAACTTAGACACTAAATCATCCCATGTCAAAATCGAACCCGGTGGTTCTTTCTCATACCAAATCTTAGCATTACCCTCGAGCGAGTACGGAAAAAGCATGACCTTAATCGCGTCATTCGGCACATCTCTAAACTTGAGAGTCGAGGTAATTCGAAGAAAATTCCGAATGTGAGAATGCGGGTTATCGGTCTCATTGCCACGAAATTGGTCGGCACGAATGAGCGATAAAAGACCCGTCTTAATCTCATAATGATCCGCCAAAATAGCCGGCACAACGATTGCTTCCCCATACCCTTCGGTGGGTGCACGGAGCAATTCCTCCATTGTTCGGTTATCGGCCATCTCTACAACAATAGGTGGAAGCTCGGGTTCCACTATTCGTTGTTGACGATTTCTATTTCTACGAGGAATATTTTCAAGCCTATTAAAATCAATCACAAGTCTAGAAGAACGTAATTGTATGCACTACAAAGACGAGAATTTAGAGTATTGAAGAAAATAAATTAGAAAAGAAGAAGATTATTTTTGGTAATTTTATTTGGTATTGCTCAATCAAAAATGATCGATAAAAAAAGAAGGAATAAGAATAACTACTATGGAAGTAAATTACCCTCGGTCGACTTTGAAACGATAGGTGAAAACCTAAATGTCTCAAGGTTCAATAAGTAAACTACAAAAATAAGATATAATACTACTTGAGTTGGCAAACCAATAATAGGTCGTCCCTCTCAATATACGCACAAGCAAGCGGGGAAACGAGGTGGCCAAAGCACTTAAAAACCTTTTTCCTTAGACGGCCTTTTATAGCACGTCGCCTTATACCCACCTTATAGTTTGTATAAATCGAGTTCAAACTTCTTATTAGTATTTATCTATTTTGCCTTTTATTTTATTTTTGGATTCGAATACAATAGCTAGGTGATGAAATCCCAACTAAGGTCTTATTTGAAAAGTAGGTAAAATTATTGTTCTACGTAATACAATATATTAATCACAAAAAACGAGAAAAACGATACATACTATATAATAGAAAAATAACAAAACTTTCCGAGGACAGAAAGGGTCTTCAAATCAACGATCAACAAATCTCCACAAAGACGAATCGTACACAAGATCCCCGGCAGCGGCGCCAAAAATTTTGATGTGATCGTGATAGTATATGTGATAATTAGATACGTTATAGGGTAAATTAGAAAATTACCTTTAGGAAAAAGTAATAGTCTAAAATTACCGAAGACGGATTCAATTAAACACGTTGGTGAACCAAGTTCGTTGTACACAAAGATCTTATGAATTTGAGACGTTTTGCTTCGATTTGGACAATTGATTCGAATTGGTTTCGGTTTTTAAACTAATATTAATCCTACAAATTTTAAAACTATCTAATTTTATCCTAAAGTGCATGAATCGTAAACCCAAAATAAATTTAATCTAAGAACAATTACTATAAAATTAAAGTTTAAACTATTTAAAAAAAAATCTATTTAAAAATGATTAACTAATCAAATCTATTAAAAGGAATTAACTTTTACTTTTAGTAAAACAAAATCTATTTTAAAAACTAATTTAATTTAATACTAATTTTTTTATAACTCATTAATTTTCTAAACTTAATAAAACTTATATATATATATTTTTTAAATTTTTATTATTAGTTAATTTTTATTAAATCTATATAAAGTTAAATTTAAGAAACTAATTAAAACTATGTAATTATAATAACTAAAAACTGACAGTCTCTTATCACACTATATTAATTACTGTGGCAGTTATTAAACACAAAAGGGTCTCTAGATCAGTTGGTAGAGCGTATGGCAGATACCCTTGAGGTCAAGGGTTCGAGTCCCATTGTGGACTTATTTTTGGTGATATATTTTTGGACTGAAAAATTGAAATTGACAGTCACAGGAGTGACTTGTATTGTAATAATTCCTTTTGAAATGATAAATTTAGTACTGTCAGATTGCAAAATCAATACCATACAATTCGTATGGTAAACTGATTTATATCATTTAACTAAAACAAACAACTACCAAACAAATTCCTTTTGAAATGATAAATTTAGTACTGTCAGATTGCAAAATCAATACCATACAATTCGTATGGTAAACTGATTTATATCATTTAACTAAAACAAACAACTACCAAACAAATTCAGCAGAACAATCTGAACACGTTAAGCTATAGCATTTTCCAACATGAATTAACGTTCTAAAAAAACAGAATAAACCAGCTATTCATTTTAACCAGCTAAATCAAAATGCAAACAGATCACAAACGAATTCTATTTAAGCAGCTATATATCAAAGATTATAACAAAACAAATCCAATCTAGCAGACAGCATAAGAATCACAGTCTAAAGCAAACATATAGATTCTCAAATCAAAGACCTTAGTTACTGTTCATATCCGAATAGATATTAAACGACCTCAAACTTCAACAACTATATGAGTCAAATAATATCAATCTCCTAGATTCCTCTAAACGCAATCTATAGAACTCATGACTAATCAACTACAACCTACAGCTTTTTTACAAAATACAAACACGATTCAATCAATAAAATCAACAGCTAATCATATGACAGTTTAAACATACAGTAATAGCTATGAAAACAATTCCAAACAGTCCACTCGGATAGAATAAACCCAACAGCAAATTCATGTAAATCGAAGACTTATCATACGCATCAAAAATTCAATATAGCAGATATATATCAGAAATTCAAACACCAAGTCAACAAATACTAGATTCGTAACTTCAAAGCAGATTAACAAACTGTAGCCAAATCATGACACATAAATTAAAAAAACGCACTAATCCTTTAACTGAAAATTCAAGCAGAATAAATTAAACATTTAACCAATTATAACTAAGCAGATTAAACTAAAAAATTTAATAATCAAATGAGCTTAACCATGAGTTGTAGATATCTGTTGGGTAGAAGGCGAGCGCTGAGCTGCCTTGGAACTAAACGACACCATAATAAAACATCTCGAACCACCACCATTTACCACCATAAAACGAACCACCACTTTATAAATCGATAAAGACTACTTATAAATATGAATCAACAGCTTCTTATGAATCAAACCAGTAGGGTTTGACTTTAATCCCTAATCTCATTTAAATCTTTCACATAAACCATTCAATCAAGCTTACATGAAAGACTACAATTTCTTATATCAATTTAAAGTATTAGATTATGCAGTAAATTTAAAAACAGTAATAAAATAAAACGTGAGAATAAGAGAATATAAATCAAAAGATAGCTTTTATTAATTCCAAACAATATTACAATACTTTTAAAAATTAAAACTACAAATTTCTAACTAAAAATTGACATAATAACAATAAAACAAGAAAAGGGATGCATTACATGATTTTTGAGGGGGTATTTATAGCTGACGAGAGGTATTAGGTTTGTTCAGGAAGAGGGGTTTTCAACCGTTGATGTAGCATCTATCATTCTCTTTCATTCTTGTTATGATCCAAGGGCTGTGATTAGCCCTTGGTCACACGGATTGCTAGGTTGGCAAAAACTGTGTTAGTTGTACTTCTTTGGAGCCTGACTTGGAAGGTAATCATTGGTCAAATGATTGGTATGCATAGAATGGACCAATAAGAAACCAGGAGTGATGCATCAATCAGCCACGTAGGCGCTTAGTACTTAGCATCTAAGTGTAGACAACGCTCCAATCTTCCCACAATTCTCTGATTATCAGGCGCGTGTAGGCACTTGCTCATTGATTGAAGAAACCCCCTTTTAATTAGAGTTATTCACTGGCTGTGTTCATCCCTCTTTTATTTTCTCTTCGTTCCTCATTTTTCTTTGTTTATTTTGTTTCTTTGAACGTATGACCAAAGTGAAAAGTTAATATAAACTTTGCTACTTCTAACTTAACTCTTGATGGGCCTTATACGGACCAAATTAATATTTAACTTCCATCCGTTCCTTAATTTGTTGTGATGGGCTTGACCCAAAACTTCATGTCTTGGGTTTTTTTACACATCCTTTGCAATAATAATGGGCTTTTCAGGCCCATTTAGCATATGTGGGACCCACTTGGCCGAATACTCACTTCCCGTCTTTGGCTTTTGACATTTCTTCAATTCCCGTGTGTTATTTTAAATTATTGAAATTATGAGAAGAGTTATTTTGGATACCATAATTATCTTAGATACCAAAGGACTCATCTCAATCACTCATCTCCATCCTATCTAATGGTTGAAATTTAAAGTATTTTATTATTTCAGTTATTTTTAAAATTTAAATATCTTATAAACCGTCAAGGGAATAATCCCACCTTCCATATCCATTTTAATCCAATGGATGAGATTAAACACATAATTTATTTTCACTTTTTTTATTAATATCTTTTAAACAGTTAATCGTTATGCGAAAAAATATGGTTACGAAGAGCAGTTATTTATCTTTCTATAAATATGCTATATGATACACTTTCGACAAAAAAAAATCTCGTTTTTTTTCACGTTTTCGAAAATTATCATATACTCCTTATGATACTAATATCATATATAATGTAACACCAATATCATATCTTATATAACTTATCGTATATGATATAAACTAATATCATATATGATTTACTAATAATTTATAATTTAACACTGATGTCATATATGATGAAACACTATTATCATATATTATACTTCACGTAAATTCTAATAACAATAAAAAACGATTTTTTTTCAAAAGTATATCATAGTGCATATCGTTAGAGAGATAATGAAATGCTCGTCGCGGTGTTATATTTCTCGTTTAACACTTAACGGTTATGAGATATTTAAATTATAAAAATATGTGAAAAATAAAATATATTTAATCTTATTCATTAGATGAAAATAAGATGGTTGGTGAGGATGAACCACTCATATCCAAAAAATATAATATTCAAGATAATTATTCTCTAAAGATATTTATGTGTGTGTTTGTATGTCCTTTATGAAATATTGAAAAATAAAAAGGAACTTTTTAAACACAATGGTTTTGATCGGGAATTCCCAAAAGTTCCCATCCCGGAACCGAACCGAAGAAATAGGGACAGTTCTGGGTTCCACATTTTCCTTATTTTACGGTTATCAATTCTTACGGTTCGGCTCCGGTTCGATACGGTGTATATGTGAGCATGTGCATGTGTCTTCCTTTTGGTCACAATCAATGTTGTAAAAAAGAGCTAGGCGGCCGCCTAGGCGATAGACGGTCATACTCCACGTCGATTAATGGCTAGGCGGCCAAGCTAGACGGAAAAGTCAAAAGGCGGTCAAACAGCCGCCAAGGCGGTGCTAGGCGGAGCTAGGCGATAAAAAAAGTCAAGAAAGTTAACAAAAAGTCAATATTTTTTATAAAAAATTAAGGTTTTTTTAATATATAATGCTCATATTTAATTTAATATAACATCTTAAAATAAAAGATAAACGAATGATTGTAAACATAAATTAATGAGTTTTCGTATGAAATTGGAACCTAATGAATTATATGTTCACGTTTGAAGTTTTAACTACTTAAATTGTTATTTTTATTTGTCTATTTTGCAACTTCAAACTATGACTTTAATTTATTTAAAATTAAAAATATTTTGTTATGTCATACATATTATTTATAACATTAATATGCATAAAATTTCCAATCCGTTTAGGCGGTGCCTAGACGGATTCCGTCTCCAAAGTGGTCGACCGCCCGACTAGCACCTAGCGATTTATGCAACCTTGGTCACAATGTCTCTTGATATAGGAGTTGGCATCAAGGAACACTGAGATGATACTTTTTTTAACCCAAAACACTCGAAACACGGTACCAACTACCGAACACCCCCATTGAATCACACCCACGCTTTAACATAATGTAAAAACAAAAACAAGCCTCCATTCTAAACAAAGAAAAAGCTTAAATTTTGCGAGCAATAAAGAGACCAAATAAGAGAACAAGGTTTTATATCACAAGACTCGGTTGATCCGCAAACCTTCTGACCCATTTTTCAGAATGACACGTTCTGACCCAGAGCAGTTTTGACCAGGCTTATATATCGTATATAGTTCGTAGATGTTAAAGACTAATACTCTTCGGATGTTAAAAGATGAATATTCTTTAAAATTGTGAGCATTTGTAGAGTATTAATAACATCTAAAGACCAATATTAGGCTATGTATGGCATGGAGATTGCGATTATTTTTTGAAATAATAAGTCACTAATAAAATAATTTTTGTTTGATATATCAGCTTACAGATTATAGAAAAAATAATATTTCATAATATCTTAAAATCATTATTTGATTCATGTAGTTTTTGATAAAATTCTATTTTCATAATCTTCAGCACCATCTCCATCTCTATTTCTAGCATCAGTTACTTTCGCCAAACATACCCTTATACTGTTTACTTGGATCTGTTTCATAAATAAAACCAGAAAATTGGGAACAAACATTCTTTTGGTATATTCTTTTTTCTATATCCTTCTTTTGTTCTGGTTTTTCAAGCACATGGCTTGGTCTGATTTTTTCTATATCCCCAAATGTATTGATGAATCCATATCATTAGACTGATCAACAACGTAGCACCCTAGTCTCGATGGTATTTCCTTAAAGCCCATTTCTAAAATAGACCCGAATTCGAGACTCCTTATGAGCTTCTTTTCGTCATCTGTCCTATATTCTTTTGTTTTATAGAGCGAATACGTTTGAAATAATGTCATCTTACTTGTTGCTTTACGGAAAGCCTCCAAACAAACAAAATGCATTCAACAAGCTAAATGATATATTTCCAATAAAGGATATATTTCCAACAAAATGCATTCAACAAGCTAAAGGATATATTTTTACGGTGCCAAAAGGGGTTTTGAAGACAATGGAATCCATCCGTAGTAAAAAATTTAATGGTGCGTCTTCTTTGGATAGGAAAATTACGTGGATTGCTTGGGACACCATTTTAAAGTCCAAAAAGATGGAGGGTTAAGAGTCTTAAGTTATTTTGCGTTGAATAGAGCACTTCTCCTCAAATGTGTTTGGAGGTTCATTTCTTGTGATGGGTCGTTGTGGTTCAAGGTAATTCGAGCTATTTACGGTCCAAGGTTTAATTCTCATGTGTTGAATTATTCTTCTAATTGGTGTTCTATTTTACATGAAGTTCAAGTTCTGAAAGATAAAGCCTTTGATTTTATCTCCCATTGTAAGAAGCGCGTTGGGGACGGGTCTACTACTCGTTTTTTGATTGATCTCTGGTTAGATGATGCTATTCTTCGTGATGAACTCCCTCGTCTATTTGCGTTGGAAGTTGACAAAGAGGCTTTGGTTTATATGAAGTTGGGTGCTTCCTCTATCACTGCTTCTTTTCGTCAGGATGTTCATGATGGAGCTGAGCGGCAACAATGGTTGGAGTTGTCTTCACTACTTGCTTTGGTTTCTCTTTCAACGTCTAATGATAGGTGGCGCTATGATTTATCGGGCGAGGGAGATGGTAAGTTTATGGTTAAAGTTGTTCGTAATTTTCTGGATGATTTGTTTCTTCGTTCTCAACCCATTTCTACGAGATGGGTGAAATGTATCCCGATCAAGGTTAATATTTTTGCTTGGCGTGCTCGTCTTGATCAGCTTCCAACGAGAATTTATTTAAGTCGCAAGGGTGTCGAGGTGGGATCTAATTTATGTCCTATGTGTGCTTATGTGGTCGAGTAAACTCATCACGTTCTCTTTTGTCGTGACTTGGCTAGTTCGGTGCTCTGCAAGATTTGTTTCTGGTGGCATTTGGATGCGCGGATTTTTTCTTCGTTTTCAGAAAGTAATGGGTGGTTTCTTTCTATTCGGATGACTTCTTCGCTTAAGATGATGCTGGAAGGTGTTTTTTGTGTTGCTTGATGGAGAATATGGATGTTCTGGAACCAACTTATCTTTGATGGTGCCCCGCCTAGACGGTCGGTGGTCTTTTGATGATATTGTTTCATGGTTTTTAATTGGTGTTCTAGTAGATGTAATAGGGTTTTTTTCTTGGGACTATTGGTTGAAAAACCCTCATTTGATTTTCTTGTAATTATTTTCTAGCTCCTTGCTTGTTTTTTATATAAAGTTTCCATTAAGAAAAACCGACTAACAAAAAGCTAGATAATAAGTGCCGGTGTTTAATTTGAGCATAGTGAAACTGATTTTGAGCCTCGAGTACTAAGTTTTGATAACCCAGTTACTTAGGGATCACTTAACTAACATACGGTAATGATTTATCAAACGAGGGCCACTTATTCAACCATTATATTTTAATTATTCAATAAAACAACATACCATCATTTCATACATTAAGTGGGTGTTTAAGATTGCGTTTGAAACTAAATTATATATTTATTTCATTTTCAAATTGGAGATAAGTTAAAATGAGTGTTTGAATAATAAATGAAAAAAAATGATTATTTGCATTTTGAAGTATCCAAAATAGAGTTTTGAAAAAGTAAATGAGAAGCTACTTATTTCATTTTCAAAATAGAGAAAAATTAAAATAAGTTTAATTTAATCATTTACTTACAAATAATCTGATTTGCCAAACATAAAAAAACTGATAATCTAATTATTACGATTTCAAACAACATAAATCAAATCCAAACACTATTTTTCAAAACCACATTTGTAAAACCCGCATATAAATACCATGAACAATACACCACGTAAACTAACGAACTAATTAAAACTTCCCAATTATATTATAAACACTGTCATGAACATTAATTACGAGAACTACATATATTATTAATGCACGTTAAGTGTTTACGTATAATATAAAATCACGAATATTTAAACACGAATGAACACGAAAAATATTTAAACATGAAAAGGCCATCTTTGGCCTTTTGGGCTTGTTGTACCAGCGGACAAGGAAGGAGAGAGAGGGGGGGGGGGGGGGCATTTAGAATATACCTAGTAAAAAGAAAACACAGAGTTTTCATAATACATAATTTTTAGAAAAAAATAAAAACCTTAGTCCCCTCTTGTACTCTAGCCAGCGCAGCCACACCAAACAACAAGGACGATTTGTTTGTTTTGATCTTGAGATTCATACGCATACGTGTTCGTGTTCTATTCCTTTTCCATTCACGCATTCGGTATAAACATTAACCTTCACCTTTTAATTCTTTTAATTTAGTTATGTTCATGTGTCTAGATCTTTAGAAACATAATTAAAAACATGTTAGTAATAATTAATAAAACAAGTTACGGGTTTGTTGGTGTTTGGTTTTGGTTCGACACACAACCGAGACCAACCATGGTCTCTGAAGCGACTTGTTTCACCAACCGAGACCCCAAGGGGATCGGTGTGGTTGTTTCGGACAGCAAGGGGAAACCGAGACCCTCCATTCGGGGCTCGGTGGTGTTCTCAGACATAAAAGAATACCCCGGCTTGCGCCGGGGTGTTTTTGTTTGTTTCGGGCAGCGACTCAAACCGAGAGCTTAGGCTGTGAGGTTGTTGGCTCGGACGGAGGCTCGGCAACGGGGCCATAACCTTCGGGCTATGGTACCCGGTTGGTTTATGGTCACGGGTTCAGGTTCAGGAATTATAAAAATTAATATGCACATTTGGTTAATTTAATTTATTTAAATGCATGTATAACTAAATTAACTTATGACTTAGGATTTTTATTTAATGAAATAAAACATGTATAACCTAAGTATTTATTTAGGCTTAATTAAATTAAAGCTAAGACTTAGGTTTTATTATTGAAATTAATAATAAATGTTATAATCTAAGCATTTTACATGACTTAATTTAATTAAAATCATATAAGGTAAAGTTTATTATTAAACCATGATACTTTATTAATTAATAAACCATGTACTATTATTATTAATTAATAATCATTTTAACCTAAGTATTTAATTTAATAAACTTTACTAA
The DNA here is from genome assembly GCA_025667525.1 of Glebionis coronaria. NCBI lineage: Eukaryota > Viridiplantae > Streptophyta > Magnoliopsida > Asterales > Asteraceae > Glebionis > Glebionis coronaria. The sequence goes on along the minus strand of CM046881.1, from coordinate 21,725,507 downwards.
TAATTATCATGACTTATAATATATGACTAATAATCATCAGCTTATATTTTTAGCTTATTAATCCAGCTTATTTCTATTTATATAAACTTTCTATTTCAGGAAACTTACTATTTTTAGAAACTTTCTATTTTTAAAACTTACTATTTTTGGAAACTTTCTATTTTTTGGAAACTTTCTTTTTTTGGAAACTTTCTATTTTTGGAAACCTACTATTTTTATAAAATTACTTATTATTACACTACAAGTATAATAATACAAGAATACATGAAAATACGTAATCAGAAGACATGTAAAACATGAATAATACAGTATACTATTTAAAACAGTAAAATAAGACAAGAACATATAAAATGAGTTAAGAATATACAAGAACCAGTAACACACTCAATAATCAGACAACTCATACCTGTCCCATATTTATGTAGCACTAGTGAGGTTGGAGTAGGAATTTTCATCCTTTCATCTTTCCTCGTTCACTGGACATAAGGTACGAATATTCCGTCCTTCAGTATGGACATTCTCTTTCCTTATTAGGATTCCCCGTTTGTAGCCAACTGTTTTCCCCAAGTATTTGTTTTATATGTTTTGATTGCTTATGCTTAGTTTTAAATGCCTAAGCCATATACATGCATGCCATGTCATCTAGTTATGAATGTACCATAACCATAATACTGGAGGCACAAATGTTATGACTTCTTCACGACGGAGTGATTGCTCGTGGTGTCCCTTTTCAGTTTTAGCCGTATATTTATATTATCATGTGGGGCGTATGGGTGCATCCTAGTTACATGTTTTTACAGGATTTTCATGGTGAATGTGGTGTGTGCCTTGCATCCCTCACAAGGAGTTGATCCCTCCTACCCAAACTAATTTAATTAGAGGCATCCCCTCTAATTCCATGATGAGGTCACCCCTCTATGTATTCATGCACGGTGAACCTCATGACCTATATGTGATATTGGCTAATTAACTACAGTTTTCATATAAAAACATAAGTCTTTTCAAACTATAAAACCAGTTTTATAAACATGTTCTAGGTTATCTAGGACTTATATATTTCCGTTGCTATTAGTCTTATTATGCTTATGTCATTTCATACTATGTTTGTATACCCGTTCACTGGGCGTTTTGCGCAGCCCTTTTCCTTTTCATGTTCCCAAACGGCAGGTACGCAGGGCCGTACATAGGACTTTGAGAGAACGTGCATACGGATGGAAACTATCTAGCCTTCATTACTTTATGCATTTCCATACATTACATTACTTCATTTCTTCTGGACATTATTTAGTCCTTTCATTTCAGTACTTATATTCATGTCTGTGAGCTTATGTTGGACTACTGATGTTTGATTCCGGTATTTCCTTTTATGGTCATTTAATGTTTTAAACATTTACCTTGCATGCTTTGATGTCACGTCATAATTATCCTATGATATTCTATTTATCTAAATGGGGTGCTACTATTATGGTGTCAGAGCCAAGATTTCGACCTATAGGCTCTAAAAACATGACCTTTGATTAGTGGGTAATAACAATGGTCTTCCTAAAACTAACAATTTGTTTTCATGCATTTGTTTCATGTATCATTGTTGCAGGAATTTTGACTAAGTAATGGTTGGTACAGGACTGACCATATTTAGTCGCATGTGCTTTTGTTCTAATCATTTTGCTTGGTGAACCGACCCCTAGGCGTTCACATTAGCTCATGTCATTTTGTTTTGATGAACCGACCCATAGGCGTTCATCCTCGTCATGTCAATTTTGTTTTGGTGAACCGACACATAGGCGTTCACCCAAACCCATGTCATTTTCGTTGGCTATGCCTTCATACACTATTTCATGCATAATTTTTTTTTCATGTTTATATTATGTTTAATCAGATTAATCATTGCATTTTGTTTTATATTGTCAGATAGTTCTCACACGTGAACATGAACAAATGAATGCAGCAGCCCAAGCTGCTATTCAAGCTCTGCTTCCTCAACTGAGGAATGAGATTCGGGCCGAGGTGCAAGCCAACCACAATCAGCACCCTCACCAGAATGAGATCCTCCTTCTCCACCTCCAGCTACCCTGATCACATGGCTGGAAAGGTTCAATAAGCAGTGTCCGAAATCATTCGAACATACTGATAGCCCAGCTGAGGCTGAGAGCTGGATCGCTCACATCGAGAAGATTTTCGACGCTATAGGATGCGACCCTGCCGTTAAGGCGAGGTTAGCTTGCTACAAGTTCGAGGGAGTATCATGGCATTAGACAAAGAGCCTGGTGGAAGGCACTTAAGCAGTCGAATAGAGGCGACGATTGGGTTACTGGCTTGACTTGGGCACAGTTTAAGGAGTTAGTTTTGGGTCAGCTACATGATCGTCTCAAGAGGGAGTATCATGGCATTAGACAAAGAGCGGGGGAAAATAGCACCGAATTTATGCAGAGGTTCCTTAGACTGGCTGGATTCCTAGGCACAGTAGCCTGGATTGCAGAAGAGCAGGCGTATCACTTTCGCTGGGCTCTTCGTACTTCTGTCGCCAACAACTTGGTGTGTGCTACATTTAATACTGTGGCGCAGGTGGCAGACACAGCTCGCAAGTTAGAAATGATGCAAGAGAGAGATGAGTTTGGAGAGGCAAAAAGACCTGATAAGAGGTATATCTTTGTCATCAACGGTGATCATTTCATTTAATTCAATACTGTCCATTTATACAATTCTCTATACAACTGCATCTTTCAGGCAGAAGACTGGGGATCGGTCCCAACCGACCACTCAGGAGCTTAATCGGCCTAAGGGAAACGGTCAGACTCAGGACCATTCTGCATCAGATAGGCGTGGCGGTAATGAAAATTATCGTAACAACGCCAACAACTCCAACAGCAGCAGGTCCCTAAATTATTCATTTCTATGTTATGTTCATTTATGAGTTATAAATTCTGACACTCCAGCATCTATTACAAGGAATACTGGCAATGGACGGGAGTAGGACCGTGTTGAATCCAAGATCTTTAGACTCAAATAGTAAAAACCATTTTATCTAGGATGATCAACATTCATATGAATTAACATAGCAGAATTGAATGATAATCATGAACAAGATGTTTAAGAGACGAATAATTCCCAAAAGGATTTGTATTAATCATTAACACAAATCACTCTAGGTGTGTATACATGGAATCCTACACCTAGAGATCATAATAGCAGTAGGTTACATTTTGTGTGTTGGAACTGATGAATAAAACCTACGTCTTGTGGTTCCTTTTATAGATTAAGGAAACCAGGAATACATGGAAACTAAATAAGATAATAATGACTAAATCAAAACAGAAATATTCATTCTTATCACTACTTTGACCAAATCTCCATCTTTTATCATATATGGCAGGGGGAACTCCAGCAGGGGAATCTTCAAGCAGTGGGATCTTGTACTAGCAGGGGTAACTCTCTTGTATTTCCTCCATCAGCTTGAACTCTTTCCTAATGCCATATTTGGTCCTTCTAATTTCCATTGTGATTTGACTCATCAACTTTTGACCCAACAATCTTCCCCTAGTTGATGATGTCAAAACACTTCCCCTTAAGCATACAACATCAAAGATCAACAGGCTGAACATTCTTTGTAGACAACTTCCTCTTTTTTGACATGATCAAATAGGGGTCTTCTATGTGAACAACCTTGATTTTCAACTACTACTAACCAATATCATACATCAAACCCAAGTATTCTACTTTTCAAAATACCCTCCATGAAGCAAGGCCCCCTCCTTTTAAAAAATGATTTTGAGCAGTAGATACTCACACTAGTTGTAGTAATACTAATGATCAGTAGCAAAAATCTTCACCTTGACGTCATATGTGAATGACTAACACTTTATCAAATGAGTTTCCCCTAAAATTGTGCTAGTCATTGAAGAATCTTCAATTCTGTAGGCTTTAGGTAATGATTACATATAAAGAAAACTTATTATAACTTACTTGATGATGAATAAGAATAACCCGAACTTGCGTTTTATATCTTGCACTGACCACATGACAAAGCGTTCCCCATACAAAATCCTCATTTACCTTTGAAACGAGACACTGAGCACAATAATGTAACTCCTTCAAGTGATAGAAAATATGTGCATAAAGTACCATAAGAAAAATCACACATTCCTACATCTTGTACCACTTCGTCACTAAGCGTTTAAGCATAAAGCACATACCCGCGAAAATCTACTTCGTCTTCAAATAAATAATAAAAACTTTTCTTCGTAATCAATAAAATTAAAATGAGCCTTTATACCTTTAAACCAGTTGCTGTGAATAACCAAACTCCAAACAATTGCTGTCACAAAACTCATGTCTGACAGCAGGGGGAACTTTCAAAACCAGTGGAAATTCTTTAATGAAAGCAGTGGGAACTATTGAAGGCAGGGGGATCGTAGCAGGGGAAACTTTTAATGAAAGCAGGGGGAATATTTTTCAAAAGCAGGGGGAACGTTTAATGCCACTGTTTTTGTTATTAACTGTGCCAAACCCACACTCAATGGGAATGAATTTATAACATTGTAATAAATAACAAAAACAAAGAGAATTAAAAATACACCTTACTGTGAAAAGTATACTTGTGCTCTTGTGCAAACATCCCCATCTCAGCTATTGTACTCATTAATGCTCTGTGATTTCGATGCGTCCAAAACTTTTACTGCATTATTTAATGAATACCGTGTGAACATAACAATTGCACAAACCAATTATCTTTCGTCTGAACACATGTTATTATTGGAATTGGACCATAGTGTTCATTCGTGTGAACACAAAACTTGCCCACTGTATAGCTGCCTCGTTGACTGCCTCATTTGGATTAATCACATTTACACGTGACCTTTATTGAGACTTGGCTACATATGGTGTAAATTAGCAAGAACCCACATCACGTGAATTGCAACAAGGACCAATCACATTCACGTCCTTTTCTTGGGATAGTAGGAATACTACTATTATAAATTCTTTGCTTTGCACCATGATTTGTTTCTTTCTGCTTATACACACGAGAAGAATAATAGCCAGCGGCCATTATTAGTTCAACCTCTCATGAATAATATTGTACCAAACGTGCCTCGTTTAAACAGCCACATCAATAAATAAATCCCAACATCATTTATTTACTAATATATTTAGGGCTTTGAGGAATTAACCCTCTCAATAAACCCTAAACATTCTTCACAACAACAAATTAAACATCTTGATTCCCTAGATATCGAGCCACCCGCTTTGATACCACATGTTGAATCGAAGATCTTTAGACTCAAATAGTAAAAACCATTTTATCTAGGATGATCAACATTCATATGAATTAACATAGCAGAATTGAATGATAATCATGAACAAGATGTTTAAGAGACGAATAATTCCCAAAAGGATTTGTATTCATCATTAACACAAATCACTCTAGGTGTGTATACATTGAATCCCATACCTAGAGATCATAATAGCAGTAGGTTACATTTTGTGTGTTGGAACTGATGAATAAAACCTACGTCTGGTGGTTCCTTTTATAGATTAAGGAAACTAGGAATACATGGAAACTAAATAAGATAATAATAACTAAATCAAAATAGAAATATTCATTCTTATCAATACTTTGACCAAATCTCCATCTTTTTATCATATATGGTAGGGGGAACTCCAGCAGTGGGAACTCCAGCAGGGGAATCTTCAAGCAGTGGGATCTTGTACTAGCAGGGGTAACTCTCTTGTATTTCCTCCACCAGCTTGAACTCTTTCCTAATGCCATATTTGGTCCTTCTAGTTTCCATGGTGATTTGACTCATCAACTTTTGACCCAACAGATCGCAGAGGTTCACAGCCCAACCGTGTAGCTTCATCTGGTATTACATCTTAAATTTTCTACGTAGTCCTGTTTGTACCTAATAATCATGTCTCAAGCATACTTTCTGAAACAGGCTCCCAACCAGCAAGGGCACCTGTTGGAGGGTACACTCACCCTCTTTGCACCACGTGTAACCGCAGACACCCAGGGCCGTGCCGCCGTGCTAGTGATGCTTGCTTCAAATGTGGCCAACCAGGCCACCAGATGAAGGATTGCCGAAAGGGTGAGATTGAGGGTACTTCTGGGCATGCTGACACCAAGCCACCTCTGACTACTAGACGTATGTACACTACCACGCGTGACCAAGCTAACAAGTCATCAGGTACCATAACTGGAATCTTGTTTATGTATGGTCAAGCCATTTACGTTTTGTTTGACACGGGTACGACCCATTCGATCATATCCACTGCTTATGCCAATCGTGTTAGGATATCCCCTATGCCACTAGAAAATGTCTTAAACATTTCCACGCCACTGAGAGACTCTGTACGTATCACTCATGGGTACATAGCTCTTCCCCTTAAGTTTGATGACATAATCCATTCAGTTGACGCACTTCCATTGGAAATGTGCGAATTCGACATGATATTAGGCATGGACTGGTTATCCAAACACCACGCCACCATAGATTGCCATTCATATCGGGTTATTTTCGGTGATGTCAACGCACCAGAGTACATTCACAATAGTTTTATACCAGGAAGGTCTGTACAGATAATTTCAGCCTTACAAGCACGTACCTTACTGTCACATGGTTGCGAGGGTTTCTTAGCTACTGCTCATGATATTGAGGTTGAATCTTCATCCCTTCAGGATCAGCCTATCGTGTCAGTATTCCCTGACGTGTTTCCCGAAGAACTTCCGGGCATACCACCTGCTCGTGAGGTAGAGTTTAATATTGAGCTCATCCCAGGATCTGAGCCAATTTCCAAGGCTCTTTACCGCATGGCTTCCATTGAGCTTAAGGAGTTAAATGAACAACTATAGGAACTTTTGGAGCGAGGTTTCATCCGCCCTAGTGCATCTCTATGGGGTGCACCAGTGTTATTCGTGAAGAAGAAGGATGGCAGTATGCGACTCTGCATTGATTACCGTGAGCTTAATAAGATCACCATCAGAAACCGATATCCTTTGCTATGCATTGATGATCTGTTTGACCAACTGCAAGGCACCAAACATTTCTCCAAGATCGATCTAAGGTCTGGCTACCATCAGGTACGGGTGAAAGAGCAGGATATCGGCAAGACTGCTTTCCGTACACGCTATGGACACTACGAATTTGTAGTCATGCCTTTTGGACTTACCAATGCTCCAACAGTTTTCATGGATTTAATGAACCGTATCTTCCATGAGTTTTTGGACAAGTTTGTTATCGTATTCATTGATGATATTCTGATTTTCTCTAAATCCAAGGAGGAACACGAAGACCATATTCGTACAATATTAAAGATATTTCGCCAGAAGCAGCTGTATGCCAAGTTCTTCAAATGCGAATTCTGGTTGAGCAAAGTGGCGTTTATGGGCCACAGAAGAGGGAATAACCATGGATCCTGCGAAGGTTGAGGCTATTAACAAGTGGCCAAGACTGACGTCGGCAACTGAAGTTCGCAGTTTTCTTGGCTTAGCTGGTTACTACTGTAGGTTCGTGGAGAACTTTTCCTGACTAGCACTACCTTTGACCAAACTGATGCGGAAAGGGGAGAAATTTGTCTGGACTGAAGAAAGAGAGAAAATCTTTGAAGAACTAAAGCAGAAGCTGGTATCTGCACCTATTCTTACTCTCCCATCTGATACAGGTGTATATCAGATCTATAGTGATGCTTCAGGGAAGGGTCTAGGTTGTATTCGCATGCAACATGGGAAAGTGATTGCTTACGCATCACGACAGCTTAAGCCTTATGAGGAGAACTATCCTACACATGATTTGGATCTTGCAGCAGTTGTGTTTATACTGAAGATTTGGAGGCATTACTTGTATGGCGAATCATGTGATATCTTCACAGATCACAAAAGCTTGAAATATATCTTCACCCAACGTGAACTGAACATGAGGCAAATAAGGTGGTTAGAGCTATTGAAGGATTATGACAATAATCTTCAGTATCATCCAGGCAAGGCGAATGTAGTGGCAGATGCTCTTAGTAGGAAGTCGGGTACGATCAACGGCATTAAGATAGAGGAGGAAATCATAGGTGACTTGGAACGACTGCACATTGAGTTTATGATACGTGGACATCATGGCTACTGGCTAATCTTAGAGTTGAGCCTGACTTACTCTCTAGGATCAAGGAAGCTCAGACGGATGATGGTGAAATCTGGGCGATTATTCAGAACATAGACAAGCAGACAGAGTTTCGGGTAGATGATGACGGTATCTTATGGCAGGGCACCAGACTATGTGTTCCTGATGATCTTACACTCAGGGAGGCTTTGCTTACTAAAGCTCACAGCTCTCCATTCTCTATTCATCCTGGTTCCACCAAGATGTACAATGACATCAAGCAGCATTTCTGGTGGAGTGGTATGAATCAAGATGTTTCTACCTTTGTCTCTAAATGTCTTACCTGCCAGCAGGTTAAGATTGAGCATCAACGAACTAGTGGTTTACTACAACCATTAGACATTCCAGAGTGAAAGTGGGACAAGATCTCCATGGACTTTGTCACCGGACTTCCGCAGACCAAGAGGAAACACGATGCCATTTAGGTTATTGTTGATCGACTGACCAAATCCGCTCATTTCCTACCAATCCGCAAGGATGATTCAGTTAGCAAATTGGCTGATGTCTATCAGAAAGAGATCATGAGACTACATGGTACTCCATCTAGTATCATCTCTGACAGAGATCCTCGTTTTACATCTCGGTTCTGAAAAAAGTGTGTAGAAATCTTGGGGCAGCAGACTTAAGCTTAGCACGGTTTTTCATCCTTAAACAGACGGACAGTCGGAGCGTACCATTCAGACACTAGAGGACATGCTGTGAGCTTGTGCTCTAAAATGGACAAGAAGTTGGGATGACTATATCTTCTTAGTATTGTTTGCATACAACAACACTTGGTACGCCAATATCAAGTGTGCATCGTTTGAGATGTTGTATGGCAGTAAGTGTCGCGCCCCAATATGCTGGGATCAGGTTGGTGAGCGAATTCTTGAGGGTCCAAAGATGATAGAGGTGACCAACGAGAAGGTTGTCGTCGCCAAGGCGAAACTACAGGAAGCTCGTGCACGTCAAAAGAGCTATGCCGGCAAGCACCGTAGGGACTTGTACTTCAACGTGGGTGATCATGTATTTCTCAAGGTATCACCAGCACATGGAGTTAAGCGTTTTGAGATCAAGGGAAAACTCAGTCCTCGTTTCATCGGACTGTTTGATATCCTCGAACGTGATGGTGAGGTATCGTATCGTCTGGCGTTACCTCCAGAACTATCTCACGTCCACAACGTATTCTATGTGTCCTTACTCAGAGGATACAATTATCATCCCCTACATATGGTTCAGTATCCACTCGAGCAGATTCGTGAGGATCTTTCTTATGTCGAGGAACCCGAACGAGTTCTTGCTCGGTAAGAGCGAGTCATGAGGAAGAAGACGATTCCCTTCGTCAAAATCCTTTGGAGGGACCATCCTGAGCGGGAAGCCACTAGGGAGATGGAGGATTCTATCCGGACTTCTTACCCTCATTTCCAGTTTTGATTCGGGTATGTTTCCTTTCAGTTATGTTATGAATAATTCGGGGATGAATTATTCTTTTTAGATGGGAAGAGTTGTAAAACCCACATATAAATACCATGAACATTACATTACGTAAACTTACAAACTAATTAAAACTTCCCAATTATACTATATACACGTGTCACGAACATTAATTACGAGAAACTACGTATATTATTAATGCACGTTAAGTGTTTACGTATAATATAAAATCACGAACATTTAAAACACGAATGAACACGAAAAATACCTAAACATGAAAAGGCCCGGTTTGGCCTTTTGGGCTTGTTGTACTCGCGGGGAGAAAGGGGGGGGGGGGGGGGTTTCCCGACCCATTTTGGAATATACCTAGTAAAGCCAAAACACAGAGTTTTCATAATACATAGTTTTTAGAAAAAAAATAAAAACCATAGTCCCCTCTTGTCCTCTAGCCGCGGCAGCCACACCAAACAACAAGGATGATTTGTTTGTTTTTATCTTGAGATTCATACGCATACGTGTTCGTGTTCTATTCCTTTTCCATTCACGCATTCGGTATAAACATTAACCTTCACCTTTTAATTCTTCTAATTTAGTTATGTTCATGTGTCTAGATCTTTAGAAACATAATTAAAAACATGTTAGTTAATTAATAAAACAAGTTACGGGTTTGTTGGTGTTTGGTTTTGGTTCGGCAAAAAACCGAGACCAACCATGGTCTCGGCGCCGGCTTGGTACACCAACCGAGACCCCAAGGGGCTCGGTGTGGTTGTTTCGGACAGCAAAGGGAAATCGAGACCCCCCATTCGGAGCTCAGTGGTGTTCTCAGACAGAAAAGAAACCCCGACTTACGCTGGGGTGTGTTGTTTGTTTCGGGCAGCGACTCGAACCGAGAGCTTAGGCTCTCGGTGAGGTTGTTGGCTCGGACGGAGGCTCGGCAACGGGGCCATAGCCTTCGGGATGTGGTACCCGGTTGGTTTATAGTCACGGGTTCGGGAATTATAAAAATTAATACGCACATTTGGTTAATTTAATTTATTTAAATGCATGTATAATTAAATTAACTTATTAATTAGGTTATTTTATTCAATGAAATAAAACATGTATAACCTAAGTATTTATTTAGGCTTAATTGAATTAAAACTAAGACTTAGGTTTTATTATTAAAATTAATAATACATGTTGTAACCTAAGTATTTTGCGTGACTTAAATTTATTAAAATCATATAAGGTAAATTTTATATTAAACCATGATACTTTATTAATTAATAAACCATGTATTATTATTATTAATTAATAATCATTTTAACCTAAGTATTTAATTTAATAAACTTTACTAATAATCATCATGACTTATAATATATGACTAATAATCACCAGCTTGTATTTTTAGCTTTTTAATCCAGCTTATTTTTATTTATGGAAACTTTCTATTTCAGGAAACTTACTATTTTTAGAAACTTTCTATTTTTAGAAACTTACTATTTTTGGAAACTTTCTATTTTTAGAAACATTCTATTTCTTGAAACTTTCTATGGAAACATTCTATTTTTAGAAACCTGCTATTTTTAGAAAATTACTTATTATTACACTACAAGTATAATAATACAAGAATATATGAAAATACGTAATCACAAGACATGTAAAACATGAATAATACAGTATACCATTTAAAACAGTACAATAAGACAAGAACATATAAAATGAGTTAAGAATATACAAGAACCAGTAACACACTCAGTAATTAGAAAACTCATACATGTCCCTTATTTATGTAGCACTAGTGAGGTCGGAGTAGAACTTTTCATCCTTTCATCTTTCCTCGTTCTCTGGACATAAGGTACAGATATTCTGTCCTTTAGTATGGACATTCTCTTTCCTTATTAGGATTCCCCGTTTGTAGCCAACTGTTTTCCCCAAGTATTTGTTTTATATGTTTTGATTGCTTATGTTTAGTTTTAAATGCCTAAGCCATATACATGCATGTCATGTCATCTAGTTATGGAGGTACCATAACCATAATACTGGAGGCACCAGTGTTATGACTTCTCCACAGCGGAGTGATTGCTCGTGGCGTCCCTTTTCAGTTTTAGCCATATATTTATATTATCATGTGGGGCGTATGGGTACATCCTAGTTACATGTTTTTAAAGGATTTTCATGGTGAATGTGGTATGTGCCTTGCATCCTTCACAAGGAGTTGATCCCTCCTACCCAGACTAATTTAATTAGTGGCATCCCTTCTAATTGCATGATGAGGTCACCCCTCTATGTATTTATGCACGGTGAACCTCATGATCTATATGGGCTATTGGCTAATTAACTATAGTTTTCATATAAAAACATAAGTCTTTTCAAACTATAAAACCAGTTTTATAAACATGTTCCAGGTTATATAGGACTTATACATTTCCGTTGCTATTAGTCTTATTATGCTTATGTCATTTCATACTATGTTCTTATACCCGTTCACTGGGCGTTTTGCTCAGCCGTTTTCCTTTTCATGATCCCAAACGGCAGGTACTCAGGGACGTATGTAGGACTTTGAGAGTACGTGCTTACAGATGGAAGCTATCTAGCATTCATTACTTTATGTATTTCCATACATTACATTACTTCATTTCTTCTGGACATTGTTTAGTCCTTTCATTTCAGTACTTATATTCATGTGTGTGAGCTTATGTTGGACTACCGATGTTTGATTCCGGTATTTCCTTTTATGGTCATATAATGTTTTAGACATTTACCTTGCATGCTTTGATGTCACACCATAATTATCCTGTGATATTCTATTTATCAAAATGGGTGTTACAACGTTTTCTAATTGTTAATCATTTGATTATTTATTTTCAAAATGCATAATATATTTTCAATAAAGATACATTAATCATCAATAGAGAAATTAGTTACATACAACACAACATAAATATTAATAAATCCATCCATTGTTGCACGTAATCCTATTGGATTCCTACTCTTCATCAAACTTAAGAAGTTTTTGGGAGCAAATCTTTCTCTTTCATTGTGCACCACCTACGTATACCAAAGCATGCGAGGGCACAAGCAGCCAGAAGCAGAAAAATCATTAAAATTAAAAAGCATGTGCTCTCGTTTCCACATTTTCCTGTCATCTTCAATTCGTCCTTCTCAAGTTAACTTTAAAAACCAAACAAAAGTTTAGTCGAACTTTATTCTCAATCGATGTTAGAAAGAAGATATGTGTAATGAGAACTTGTTAGGTCAATTTAGTGCCTAATGATCTCACTGATGGATTTGAATAACAATCAGCCTAAGTGAAGTATTAACCTTGAACATAATGAAGTCACTGAGTGAACAGTCACTCAGTGAGTTACCTTAGAGTTCCTAGACTGAGTCTAAAAGAAAGAATCGGGCATTCAGAGATGCGAAGCTCAATGAATGACTTCTAAGACAAAGAATAAGGTGATGGGTTCAGTGAGTTGTGGAAATAGACTCATTGAACCCCATACGAACTCCCTGAAGAAATAAGCATCCTCAAAGACTAAAGAAAAGGCGGGATAAGTTGAATTGTGATAAGATGTAGTACATCACATAATTAGCGTGACTTACCCTTTTAGGATAGATAGGCTACTGACAAGTGTAAAAGGACTTATGTCCTAATACTTAGAATAGGCTAAGACAATATTGTACACTGTACCAATAAGACAAGAATTGCATATGGGCAATTCTTTGTCTTGTATCTTCTTTTTCTTCTATAAATAGGATGCTTGTAAAAGGATAGAAATAAGTTTGTGCACTAAATGCTTTAGACATTCACAAACAAAGTTTCTCTCCTCCAAATACGATCAGACACTTGAGTTCTAAACTCTCGTTGATAGAATCGTCAAGCTTAGCAATCGTTAGGATTGGACTAGCTTGTTAGTGAGGAGATCACCAAAACACACATTGTCTATTCAATCCCTATTGTAGCTTCGTATACAATAGGGTATAATTCTTTAATAAAGCTAAGAGTTAAACGTTGAAAACCTTTGTGTTATTTACTTTACTTTGTATTGTGTTTATTACATTACTTAACCATGGGTTAGGTCTATACTTAGTATTCTTAAGTATAGAACTAATTACAAGGGAACAACAAGTGGTATCAGAGCGATAGGACTATAAAACTTTTTTAACTATCGTATCAAAGTTTTTAAAACCTTGATCCATTATGGTTGAAAGTAATGTACCCCAACTTGTTAACAAAAAGGGAGCAAGTTACTCTGTTAACGCTCCCAAGTTAGAAGTTGAAAGATTTAACAAATGGAAGAAAAGAATGCTGTGTTAGTTGATGGGAATGGAACCTTATTACATCACTTGTATTAAGAATGGTCCATTCAAACCAAAAATAACAGCTGCTGATGACAAACATGAAAACCAATGGTCTGACGATGAAAGGAGAGTGGTCAATCAAGACCAACGTCTCAAAAGCATCATAATATCTTGTCTTCCTGACGATATTATGGAGGCTGTCCTCGAGTGTGAGACGGCCAAAGAGACTTGGACAGATCTTGTTCATAGTTTCGAAGGACCATCCGACACTAAGGAAAATCGGATTATGAACCTGAAGTTATAATATAACACTTTCAGGGCCAAACCATCTGAAACACTTCCTCAGACTTATACCAGATATAAGACCTTGCTCAATGAGCTATCAAATGACGGGGTGAAACTGTCTAAGCATGAAATCAATGTTGGTTTTGTTAACAGTCTCCCTGAAAAATGGCTTGGTTTTTCTCAAGGATTGAGAAATTCTAATCACATACAGATTCAGGATCTTGCAGACATTTATGGAAGATTTATCTATGAAGATAATCTAATAAATAGAAGATATCCTGATTCTAAGAAGGCTTTAATAACAGACACCTCAGCCAAACCTACCCCAGTTGATCATAGACCCATTACAACTGCTTTTTACTCAAACGTAATTGTTCAAGACTTTCAGGAGACCTCAGATGATGAGGATGATGAAAGATCTAGTACTGAATACATAAGGGATCTAAACAGGGAATATCATGAAAGGGCCATGTTGGCAAATACCAAACGTTATATCAAAAGAACTAGATTTGCTGGAAATCAATCCACTAAGGGAGTGGATTGTTACCGATGTGGTAAAACTGGGCACTTTGCAAAATATTGTCTTTCAAAAACTCTATTGGCCTCATATAAAAGTCAAAATTACTCATCAGGCAATGACAATTTTCAACCTAAGTTTACACCAAAACTGATTCAGGCTTATCCAATTAACCAAATCTTTCAGAATAGTAAGAAAAATGAGAAGGATTATAGGTCTGAGTATAAAAAGGTTAAAGCAAAGCTTGCACTCTTAGAAGCTGAACCTTCAAGTACTCAAACTCAAAAGCCTCCTTAGAACAAAGCCAAATGTCTGGTAGCTGAAACCTTTGATTGGAATGATGAAGACTTGTCCTCAAAAGATGAGGAAGTCAGATATCAAGTGTTGATGGCTCCAGCTGATGATGAACTATCTGTTCGGAAGAGTCATGCTCAAAATGGAGAATGGGTTGACATCACAATGAGAAAGGTAAACATGCCCCTCTCTATGAATGAAGAGTCTGATTGGCAAAGGTTCCTTAAGTATATAAACATTGACCTATCGTTTATTGAAGAGCAGAGGTTAAACCTTCTTTCAAAATATAATAAACTTGTTTTTGAATTAAACAAATGTAGAGAAGATTTATTGATTTTGAAACAAGCCAAACTTTAAGCAGTAAGCTGTCAACTTTAGAACACAGAAGTTACTAAAATTAATCATGCTCTCTAAGAACAACTTAAAGAAGAAAAACGTATCAATGAGAAATGGACCAATAGCTCTACCTTAGCTTCTTAGTGTATAAACAGTCAAATTCCTGCCCAAAAGAAGAAAATTCTTAGGGCACGTCAACTCACTGAAAAGCCACTTACTAAGGAAATGAGTGAAAAATCATTTCTCCCAGCCTAGTAGGGTTTGATCAAGAAATGATTCCAAAGTCAAAAGACTGGGTTGAAATATCAAATCCTGAGAGTGTGTTGCCTAACTTTGATACTGGAAAAATATTAATCCCTGAATCTCAAGCTATTAATGAAAAACTTGGTCTTAATGAAGAGATTGATGTCCCCAATAAATCCAGTAACACTGAAACACTTAGTGTTGCTGAGGACATTCTGACTCCTCTGCCTCCTTTGAAAAATCTTCAAGGGGCAAGTCTATGTTCTGAACTAATTCCACTATCTTATCAATAACACTCACCTAGAGGAAGAGTTGGGTTAGGTCATACTGAACAAACAAAGCCTGATTCAAAAGTGACATCAAATCACACTGAGTCAGGAACTGTCACTAAGAAAACAACCAAACCTATCTCTCCCTCAGGGACTCTTACAAACTCAGTCAACTATATTCCTGTTGTAAATCAAGAGGAGTTAAGTAGATTGTTCCAACTTTTCACGGAAGAGAAGCTGAACTCAACCTCTAAAACACAGGGTGAAACATCTGTGTCCTCACAGCCTGAATCATCAACAAGTAACAAAACTAAACCTGAGTCTTCAAAGAAAGTTAAAACAAAGAAACCTTTCTGTAAACTATGTCACTACACAAATCATACAACTGATAACTGCTTTAGAGTTCTCTATTACATGAAGTGTAAAAGTAAAGATCACATGACAACAGATCATGAGGTACACATGGCTTCTATTAGAAATGCTAATATATATAATGCTCAACCTTACAACTATGGGCCCGCCTCTAAACAAATCTAAAAATCCAAGGCTAAGCCTTTCCCACCATGTACACATTATGGCATCCCTGATCACAGGCCTGATGATTGTGTATACTACCCTGAGTGTGATATTTGTGGAAGCAATGATCATACTACCTCAGGACACAATAGGATAATTATGGTCAGAAGGGGTATGCTAGCTGAGTCATCTCAAAGCACTGAATCCTCAGTCGGGCTAAGTTGCAACACATGTGGAAGCAATGTTCATTCTACCTCAGACCATGCTGAGTTTGAGTACTTCAAACAAGGTGAAAGACGTCAGGCTCCTAGAGCCAAAGAGCCTACTAAAAAGTGGGCTCACAAGAGAAACTAATCCACCTTGTTATTTGTGCAGAAACACTTCAAGGAGCCTGTCTAGTACTTAGACAATGGGTGTTCAAGAAGTATGACAAGGGTCAAAAGTTATCTGTGCAAATACGTGGAGCAACCAGGTCCTAAGGTAGTATTCGGTGATAACTTATCTTGTGTTACTGAGGGACATGGTTCAATAAAATATGGTGGAATAATTTTCTCAAAAGTGGTGTTTGTAAATGGTCTGAAGTATAATCTCATCAGTATCAGCCAACTGTGTGATGCTAAGTACATCGTTCAGTTTGATGATAAGCAAGGAACAATCTTCAATGCAAACAAAGTAATTGTGCTGACTGCTCCAAGAAGAAATGATGTATATATCTTTGATATGTCATATGTAACTTACTCAGGAGCATGTTTCTTTGCTAAAGCCTCAGACTTTGTCAATTGGCTTTGGCACAAGAGACTGTCACATCTCAATTTCAAAGACATGAACAAACTTGCAAAACAAAACAAAGTTCTTGGCTTACCATTTCTTGTGTACTCAAAAGACAAATCTTGTTCAGCCTGTGAAAAAGGTAAACACAAGAGAGCTTCTTTCAAGCCAAAACAAAACTTTCCTATCAGGAAGTGTCTTCATCTTTTTAATATGGACTTATTTGGGCCTGTCAGTCTAATGTCTATAAATCATGAGAAATATATCTTGTGATTGTTGATGAATACTCTAGATACACATGGGTATACTTCCTTAAAAAGAAAAGTCAGGCTCCTAAATTCATAATGTCTTTTATCAGGCAAATAGAAAATCAAAATGACACCAAAGTTAAACAAATAAGGACTGATAATGGAACAAAATTCAGGAACCAAGAGCTTGAGAGTTTTTGTGATGAGAAAGGAATTTCTCAGAACTTCTCTTCACCCTACACACCTGAACAAAATGGTGTGGCTGAAAGGAAGAATAGAACTCTTATTGAAGCTGTAAGAACCATGCTCAATGGATCCAATATTTCAAAACACTTCTGGACTGAGGCTGTGAAAATAGCTTGCTATACTCAGAACAGATGTATTATTGTTAAAAGGCATGATAAGACTCTTTATGAAATATTCAGGGAAAGGATTCCAGATATTAGCTACTTTCATGTGTTTGGATGTCCTGTGTTCATTCACAATCAAAAGGACCACCTTGGTAAATTTGATGCAAAAGCTGATGATGGATACTCTATTGTCTCCAAAGCCTTCAGGGTCTTTAACACAAGGAGACAACAAGTTGAGGAGTCATTTCATGTCACCTTTGATGAAAGTATGAATGACATTAACTTCACAAATCAATCAATGGAAGAGATTGAGATCAATGACTCATCGAGATATCCTCCCGATGAGTATGAACATAGTCCCTCAAAAAAATATCAAACTGATGCTGACATATCCTTCCACATAACACCTCACAATAGGCCAATTAATAACTTAATTACAAATCAACATGTCCCTGAAGTTATCTCTACTCAGGCTGAAGAATCAACTGATTCTCTCATCCACGCAGACACTGAAAGGACATCTGATGAGAATATTGACCTTCCTATCACTGAAAATCCTTTAGTGAGAAGTGATGTCCCAGTACGATGTACTGAACCACCAGTCCCTGATACTTATTAATTATCTACAAGCTCAAATCCAAGTCCTCAGGACAGATGCTCAAGACAATAACACATAGAGCTTGTAAATATAATTGGTGATGTGTCTAAGGGGATGCTCACACGCAGTCAGACTGCTAAACTTTCTGCTGCCTTAGCCCATGAATGTTTGTTTGCAGACTTTCTTTCTGAAGTTGAACCCAAAAAGGTTTCAGGGGCCCTGGCACATCTAGGGTAGGTTGAGGCTATGCAAGAAGAGCTCAATCAATTCCTCAGTAATAAAGTTTGGAAACTTGTTCCTTTCCCTAAAGGGAAATCAGCTCTTGGTACAAAATGGGTGTTAAAAAACAGGACTGATGAAGATGGAATTGTCATAAAAAAACAAAGCTAGGCTTGTTGTTCAGGGGTGTGGTTAGCTTGAAGGCATTGACTATGAAGAAACCTTTGCCCCTGTAGCAAGAATGGAAGCCATCAGGATCTTCCTTGCCTATGCTACTTACATGAACTTCAAAGTGTTCCAAATGTATGTAAAAAGTGCCTTCCTGAATGGAAAGATCACTAAATAAGTTTATGTTGCTCAGCCTCCTGGTTTTGAGAGTTCTGAGTTCCCAAACCATGTCTGTAAACTTGACAAAGCCCTATATGGACTTAAACAAGCACCAAGAGCATGGTATGAAACTCTCTCTACCTTCCTGATAATGAACAAATTTGTCAGGGGGAAGATAGACAATACCTTGTTTATCTTCAGAACCAAGGAGGATGTTCTGCTAGTTCAAATATATGTTGATGACATCATATTCGGATCTACTAACTATGACCTTTGTAGAATGTTTGAAAAACTTATGACAAAGAAGTTTGAAATGAGTATGATGGGTGAATTAAAATATTTTCTTGGACTACAAATCAAACAGGGGGACAAAGGGATCTCAGTTTGTCAATAAAAATACACCAGGGGAATACTTAAAAAATATGAAATCTCTGAGTGTGTTTCAGTGAAGACTCCCATGGTTCCCCCTAACAACTTAGGTCCTGATCTCACTGGTAAACCAGTCAATCAAACCTTATTCAAGGGAATGATTGGATCATAAATGTACCTAACAACAACCAGACCTGATATTCAGTTCTCAACAATTCCATGTGCAAGATATCAGGCCGATCCCAAAGAATCACATCTTACTGCTGTTAAACGAATCTTCAGGTACCTGAAGGGTACTCATTCACTAGGTCTATGGTATCCTCGTTGCTCACGCTTCGATCTTAAAGGATACTCAGACTCAGACTATGCTGGCTGTAATATGGCTAGAAAAAGTACCTCAGGTGCATGTCAATTCCTAGGTGGCAATCTAGTATGTTGGAGTGCAAAGAAACAACAGTCAGTCGCAATGTCCTCTGCTGAGGCTAAGTATGTGGCAGTTGCTGGTTGTTGTACAAACATCCTTTGGATGAAGAGTCAACTCAGGGACTACAATGTGGAATACAAAGTAGTCCCCATATTTTGTGACAACACTAGTGCGATTTCCATTTCAAATAATCCAGTCCTACATTGAAGGACTAAACACATAGACATAAGATATCACTTCCTCAGGTACCACATCTTAAAAAGAGATATTGAGTTACATTTCATCCCTACTGAGTATCAGCTAGCTGCTATCTTCACTAAACCTTTGGATGAACCAACGTTCACTAGACTGAAAGCTGAACTTGGTATGCTGAATATTGATTAATCAGGCTCCCTGATGACAACGCATTCAGTATAATGTATATTCTTAATCCTCTCCCTGAGTAAATATCTCTTATTGTCTCTCCCTTGACATTGAGGTACATTAAATGATTTAACAAAATGCTCTAAGGATTTAGTTAGTTAATGTCCTAGGTTGGTGAGTCACAATATTAAATAAGGAACATATATTCCTTCAATAAATTGTCATAAACTAGTCAAGGGGTCACCAAATGTCAAGTATCCCACTATGCATTAAATGCTTGCCCTTTTTCTAGCAAAATCCCGTTGTAAAAACATCCTTTCCACTGCACGTGACCTCACGTCATCTCTGCAAAAGCGTTATCTCTACAGTAACGGAACAGTTACCAAGAAAATAGGGGGACCACTTGTACATTTTCTGTAATACGGATGTGAAAAGAAATTATAACAAATAAAATCTCTTTCGCATCCGAGCATATAAATACCTACAATCAAAACAAACACACACACACAAAGACTTTAGCAATTTTACTCTGCCAAAATTTCTCTCAAAGAAAAGTGTGTGTGTTCAGACGTTGTTTCCAAAAAAAGTTTCTTGTAAAAGGTAATCACATTGATCACTTGTTTTATTGTTATATAGCACAAACAATCAAAGATACTTGGTGTTTCTAACTCTTGATCCTCTTCACAAGACAAAAGTTTGCATCAAGTCACTTGGTGAACCATTGTTGTATTATAACAAGAAACAAGTCTTGATTTGATTTCCACAAACTGCCATTTTCCTTTTTCTTCAAAGTTTAAAAAAAATAACTTAAATGGCACTATCCAAGACTATAACATATGCCCCTCAGGTTGAGCATCTCATCAATGAGGGTGTCCATTTTGTAGAAACAACTATGAGGGAAATTCAATTACCCTAGTAGTGTATCAGCCTACAAACCAATTTGCAAATTTTTTAAAAACTGTGATTGGGCTGATGATTTTACTAAAACCCCCTGTCTTCTACCATGAATATCTCAGGGAGTTCTGGTATACGGCTGTGGTTGTAACCCCCACTACCTAAGGGCCTGAGGGGTCTCAGGGGTCTGAGACCAAGTCACATAAGAATTATGTCATTGAGTTCACTATGAACAATGGGAAGACACCATTGATTTTAGACTTTAAAACTTTTTGTCAAACCAGTGGACTCGATTATAACAATGGAAAGTATGTTGCACATCCTGACATAGAGTCAGTTAAAAAAGGCTTAAAAGAAATCGGGGTCCCTGAGTTACTTGTGACTAAAACCCATTAATCAAAATTGCTTTCCCCATGGCTTGGAGGATCCTGGTCACTTTTGTGATTCAGGTGATCGGTGGGAACTACTCATCCACTGAGCAAGTTAATTCTACTTAGCAGATGCTAGTCAAAGTCTAATTAATGGACTGAAGATTGACATATGAGAGATCATTTATAATGATCTCGTAACTAGGCTCCTGAAGGAGTCTAGGCAAAATTATGTTTCTTACCCAAGATTCATATCATGCGCCTTAGAACGGTTACTGGGTTCCCTTTACAATCAGGAGAAACTGAATGTTTTTTCTACTCCAATATTGAGTTCCACAAACTTTTCAAAGAACCCATCTGAAGTCAACCCAATTGTATTGACGGCTCACACGACTGAGCTGATCAGTCGTGAATCATCCGTATCTCACATTCCTTTCTTACCAAAGAAGGGGAATAAGAAGTCTCAGACTGTGTCAAAGAGCAAACCAACAACGACACAGGGCCCTGAGGCTTCCGAGGCATGCCCTAAAAAAGACAAGGCTAATAAGACCATCCTTGTTCAGACCAAGCTTCATCTACCCCAAGGGAAAGAGCTTTCGGGAGGCCCTGATACATCACAGTTAGGGTCGACAGGATAACATACTGGTCCTCTTGATGGAGAAGGAAACATACAACCTTCTCCTACGGGACAACCTTCCACTCAGTCCGATGATGGCACTCGTAAATCACAACCTTTTCCCGAGGACAAAACTAAGGCTAAAGACTCAAAGAGACGCCTACGGCTAACACTCCTCGCTGATAGGCCTATCACCTCCACCAAATCCAATGAAGGCACACTAACTCACAAGTCTTTGCCTGCGGACCCAAAACTCGATTCCTTAGACTCAGAGGGACGCCCACGAGTAAAACACCCCGCTGATAGGAATCTCACCTCTACAATTCCCGATGAAGGCACACTAAATCAAAAGTATTTGCCTGAGGGAACCCCTATTGATCCCAAAGACTCAGGGAGACGCCTACGGGTAACACACCTCACTGATAGGGATCTCGCCTCCCCCACTGATCAATCACAAACTACCCCTGAGCATCAGCTGGCTAAAACCCAAGCCTCAGGATTTGGGGCAGGGAGTGACGATAACCAAGGGAAACCTTATTTTGGAGGGGAGTTGGACAAACCACATGGATCACTAAACTGTGGAGATTTTGTAAATCTGCTAGAGGAGCCTGAAGAGCTACTCCAAGGTTTCAGTGACGACGATGACATGATTGAGGATGGGGATGAACCTAACACTCAGGCCCCTCCTCAATCAGACCAGAAGCCACAATCCTCATCCTTGTTCGAGGACATGCAACCCTCCCCTGAGGCTCAACAAAAGCCCTCCCCTGAGGCATCCGAACAAAAAGAGCCCTCCCCTGAGGTAACTAACAAGCCCTCCCATGAGGCAAAACTTGACACCTCTTCGTTGGGGACTCAGACTGTGGTTCTGGATTCCATTTTTGATGACACCAAGCCTGTTACTGAGAAGGTTTTGTATGAATCCCCCAAAGGTGTCTTAAACTGTGCTTCTACCACCCTGAAAGTTGAGGTAACTCATAATCATGAAGACCTTGCCTCCAAGGCTGATGAACTCCTCGATGAATTCAGGACCTATGGTGATCGTTTTGATATGGCTGAGGAGAAGATGAGAATTCAGGTTGAGAACCAAATGGAGTTCATCAGCTCTGTTAATAGTAGTCATGAGAATCAAGAGAAGAAGCTCATCAACTTCCTCAACCGTATGCTCTTCCAACTGTTGAAGCAAATGTGTCGTTAAAGACAACCTTGGATAGACTAATCACTAGTACTAATGAGTCCAATTTCAGGGTTGGTCAACTTTTGGAGTTGTTGAAAGAGGATAGGATCACTGAGGTCTTCATCATCTTGAGTCCCTCTCAGGTCTGATTTGGAAATGGTAAAGGGTAAGTGTGATGCCATCTATGAAGATGTTCACATAGATTCTGAGGCAGAGTTTAGATTAAGCAAGGTTGCACAAGGTTATATGGCTAATGCCTCCAATCTTTCTGAGATCTCCAAGTCATTGAAGGATGTTGATATTCCTCGCCTTAGGACCAGAATCACCACCATGGAAAACACTCAGTACTCATTCAATTGGATGTTAATATCATCAAGGCTGATACTCAGTCCATAAAGGAAATGGTGACTGAGATGTTCAAGGCTTTCAAGGGGTCATCTACCACCACTTCAGGACCATCACAGAGAGAAAAAGTTGGGATTCGCCAGGCTGATCCTTCAACTTTTGAGAGGGGAATGTGCCACCAATGATGCTCACTTGGACTGAACCTCCCTCTCACACTGAGGGGGAGCAGGAAGAAATTGCACAACCTCAACCTCAGGTGCTTGTGATCCCGACACCAGAACCCTTAAACTCAATTCCTCCCAACCCTGAGCCCTCAATATCTAATTTAGATAGGGGCAAAGGCATAGCTGATGAAACCCTAACACCTCCACCCAAGAAGCTTGTAAAAGCTTCAAAGGAAAGAAGGCCTGATCCTGATGCCATTGTCTTGATCCCTAATGAGATTAATGGAAAGATGTATAAGATGACTCCTGATCAAGTTCAAGAGTAGTTAGACAGAATGGAGATGGCTAAGACTCGTGAAGCAACAAAGGCTGAGATTTTAAGGGTGTCCACTGAGTTTGTTAAGGAAGTGGGTGGCAACCCTAAGGCCTTGTTAAGTAAGAAAGGGGGAGAGGAGTTCATACAGAAGCAAGAGGAGGAACTCAAGGCTATTCAGGATGAAATGGTCTTGAAGCAACAACAAAGAACCACCCAACTAAAGAAGTTATATGACCAATACACCAAAGTTGTCACTCAAAGAAGAAGACCTGAACCAATCACCAACCTTCAAATTATTCCTCATACCACACCAGTCTTAGTATCGGTTTATAGAAACAACTATGAAAGGAATTTTGAAGCAATGAAGAAATTTTCTTTGAGTGGGACGAAATGGGTAGGATCTTCAGGACCAAGACGAATAAATGTATCCCTGAGATACTAAACTCTCTCCGTAAGAGATATGAGAGGTTGAATCAGATCAAGGAATAGTTAGGGATCACTGAAGATCTTCCTTTAGCTGAACAGGATCCTTCTAAGACTCACAGAAGAAAAAGGAAAAGAGTTGAGATTGATGCTGAGACTAAGATCCCTAGGTTAGACTGCAATCGTACCCTCCCTGAAAGCGTCCCCTTTGTAAACAATATGGTCATAGAATAACCTGAGTGGGGTATCTTCTTCATTGATGTATTCGGGGACCAAGCTTTTCAAAGAATATGTGACATCAAAAAATGCACCACTGAAAGTGTTCTCATCTTTCTGGTGATGGCTGGATAAGTTCAGACTGATGAGAATAAGAGATTTGTTGAGAAGCTCAGGGAGATAATTGCTAGGAGGCATGATAAGGAAAAGGTGTTGAAGTCATCAAGGGCGAAGAGGGAAGCAATGGATTCCTGAATGATTATAATCTTTTGTTTTATTTATGTTTCTTGTATCAGACTATTCAGTCTTTGTAATGGTGAATAAAAATGAAGTACTTTGTTAAAACAAGTCTTTTCATCAGTAGAATAGTTTGTGTAAGAAGAAGCCTCTTTGCTCACTTATAACAATTTCACTTAGGCATAATTTATATCCAAATAGGGGGAGATTTATTAGGTCAATTTAGTGCCTAATGATCTCACTGATAGATTTGAATAACAATCAGCCTAAGTGAAGTATTAACCTTGAACATAATGAAGTCACTGAGTGAACAGTCACTCACTGAGTTACCTTTGAGTTCCTAGACTGAGTCTAAAAGAAAGACTCGAGCATACAGAGAGGCGAAGCTCAATGAATGACTTCCAAGACGAAGAAGAAGGTGATGGGTTCAGTGAGTTGTGGCAATAGACTCACTGAACCCCATACGATCTCCCTGAAGAAACAAGCATCCTCAAAGACTGAAGAAAAGGCGGGATAAGTTGAATTATGATAAGATGTAGTACATCACACAATTAGCGTGACTTACCCTTTTAGGATAGATAGGGTACTGACAAGTGTAAAAGGACTTATGTCCTAATATTTAGAATAGGCTAAGACAAGATTGTACACTGTACCAATAAGAAAAGAATTACACATGGGCAATTCTTTGTCTTGTATCTTCCTTTTCTTCTATTAATAGGATGCTTGTAAAAGGAGAGAAATAAGTTTGTGCACTAAATGCTTTAGACATTCACAAACAAAGTTTCTCTCCTTCAAATACGATCAAACACTTGAGTTCTAAACTCTAATTGATAGAATCGTCAAGCTTAGCAATCGTTAGGATTGGACTAGCTTGTTAGTGAGGAGATCACCAAAACACACATTGTCTATTCAATCCCTATTGTAGCTTCGTATACAATAGGTATAATTCTTTAATAAAGCTAAGAGTTAAACGTTGAAAACCTTTGTGTTATTTACTTTACTTTGTATTGTGTTTATTACATTACTTAACCATGGGTTAGGTCAATACTTAGTATTCTTAATTATAGCACTAATTATAAGGGAACAACAGAACTTTATTCTCTATTTATAGAGGGCTTAACCCTAGCTAGCAGCCGACTCAAACATAAACATTCCTAATAAGGAACTTACCATTTTATGACTTAATTATAATAAGGAACTTACCATATATTGACTTAATTCTAATAAAAAAAGATCCTTTCAAGTTGAAGCCACCTTGAGTGGTCAAGTTCTTCAATCACGACAAAGATACATGCATGTAGTCCCCCTACATTTCACCAAAAGAAAAACTTTTTAATATTTATCTAAATTCTGATTGACCAACATGATCAATCAAATTACCTTCAACTCGAAAGAATTTTGATGCAATTCTAATAAGCTTATAACTTGCCTTACAAAAACCTTCCTAATAAGATACTAATTAAGGAACTTACCATATATTGACGTAATTCTATTCAAATACTATCTTAACTAATCTTGCATCTATATGTCATGAACCACTTTCGAATAACCACATGCATGAAACTATTTCGTACCACGTCCGCCAACCCGACTCCAGGGCAGGCGACAACCAGCTTTGTCGATGACTTTACGCTACTTTATGGTTCAAAGTCAATTTGACTGGACAGTTAGTTTATATGAATAAATATGATCATTTTTAGGTTGTAAGAACCTCATATCATTGACCACAAAATTTAAGTTGCTGTCGATTTTACCGGAATGGAGGGTCTGAATAGTATGGATGCTCATCTAGCAAAATCTACTTAAACATAGCACATTTATCATGTGTGTAGGAGTTTGTTACATGATACTAGTATTAATACTATCAGTTTTAGCAAACTGATTTTGATCATACTGAGTTACCTGTTACTAATGTCATCCATCTTTGGTGTTTGTACTCAAAAATAGTTTATGCTGTATGAAACTAATTTCATGAAGATAACGTGTGGGTGAAAATTGAAATGGAGTTTTTTGGATGCCCATTTGTAAGTGCTGAGTGTTTCTTGTTGTGTTGTTTTGGATATAAAATGAGGTTGGAAATTTGGTTCTGCATGGTTGGGACAAGAGTGCTTGATTCATATTTTTGAAGTTTGTTGTAGCTTTTTGAACCAAGGATTTTTAGTAGTTTCTTAAATGAATTGGTGAAGTTGAGCATACATACTAAGGGTGTGTCTGGTATCGTGGTTTTGCTACCTTTAGGCTGAAAACCAATTCAATTACTATGTTTGATATTACCAGTTTAGATACACGCGCTTCTTTAAATACCAATATCAAATTCCATATGCTCCTCTAGGTTTTCTCTCTCTTAGTAAATGAGATGCGGTTTTTTTATTTTAAAACTTCCTATCCATATATTTTGGCAGATTCGTCGTATGATTTTTATTTTTTATTTAAAAATAATATTATTCTTTATTTTATTAATAAAAATACATAATTTTAAAATAATAATATATTTTCTCTTTCCTATTTTTTTTCAAACATTCTCCAAACCTAAATTTAAATATAATCTCACTTACAAACCAAACGCACCATAAGAAGATGTATAGATGTGGGATAAACAAATTATTCGTAAGTATTTATTTACGGAGATTTAGTTTTTCTTTTACTTTCACTTATACTTTCATTTGTTTAGTACTATTGTGTTGTTTTAGTTGTGCAAGATATTATTTGTTGTATAACGAGTGGATATATACCCGTACGTTGTAGCGAGTGGTGGTACATTTTTTTTATCGACTATTGTAAATGTAGTTTTTTCTTTTTGTAAAATGTTTGCTACCTAATGGGGGGTATTAATGCATTTATACATACTTGGGGGGTGATATATGGTACACTTTTTGAAGGGTTTTTATGTATACGTGTACATTTTGGAAGATTTGAAGGTATAATTAGGGGTGACAATCGAGTCGTGTTCGTGTCGACCTGTTTGGATTTGTTGGTGGACGTGTTATTATAACCTTAACTCAAATACGACTCATTTATTAATCGTGTCAAGAAACTCTACCTTAACGCACACCTACATAACATGTGTTACCCATTTTTTACTCATCTAACATGTTTAAGTAAATATGTCAAACTGTTAATAAGGTTCATGTTTTGTCAATCTGACTAATTTATATGCAAAAAATGATATAAAGATGTAAAAAGGATAGCATAACATATAAATAGTTATGTAACAATTTCAACGATATGTGAATTATAATGGCAATTCACTCTTATTAGCTATATAAAAAATATATTTAATCCAAATCTAACATAAAACTAGAGTTATATATTAATTTTTAGAGGCTTATATATACTTAAACGGGTTCACGTGTCGACCTTTTTAATATTTACTCAACCCAAACACGACCCAATTATTAAACGGGTTATACGGGTTGACCTGTTTTTGACCCAAACATGTTTATCCTCGACCCATACCTATTTAACTTCGTATCGAGTTTGTGTCGTTTATCATGTCGTGTCAAAAATTGCCAACCTTACCCCTAGTGTAGACCAAAGGCGAAAAAACGAAATGAACATTTAACGGGCCAACACACATGAACAAAATAAGCCTCGAAAGGGCTAGTTACAAATTTGGCAGTATTATGCTAAATAGGATCAGTGTTCTTAAAGTATCGCAAAGATTTTGCAAAGACCTCGTAAAGATGTAAAAACTTGATCTTCATGTTACGTAATACTATAAGACGTCTGTTTAAACCTTGATGCGATATGATAAGTAAAAAAACGTGAAAAACGAGATAAGTTATGACCGAAGGAGGTTTTCTTTATTTCAAATTCGATCAAATATATTTTTGTATATTAAAATTACGGACAAATATAATTTTTTCATTTTTATTCTTTATGTATAATGCTTTTTATTAATTCATTATATTTTAATATAATATAAATAAAATAATTTATAAATATTTTTATATTTTGTGCCGTCATATTTTACGTCTTAAAAACGCAGAATGTTCGCCTTAACGACTAAAGCTTAAGACTTGAGGCTTGACGACGTCGCCGCGATATATTCAAACTTTAAAGTTGTTTCATGGATAGAAGGGAAATTTCCAAATTGCCAACGTGGGCGTGGAAAATATCTATGCATGCGTTTACCTTTTCAAAACACATGATATCCAGTTGTTCACAAAAGGAAATTGCTTACTCACTCTCCAGGCACCTCCCTAGAATCAACACTCGAACCACCCTCATCACACCTATATATACGTCGTATTCTTGCAAAACATTGATATCTGACAACGCTGACCGGCCGACAATCATTTTAAGTGATGGAAATGACCATAATATCCGCTCAAGGACTCAAGAAAACCTCAACTACGTCATCACTTTTTTCTCGTAACCTTCAGCCTTTTATCACATTAACTACCACGCCTCCCTCCTCCTTCCACGGCCCGAGTTATGTGTACACTACACGCGTGGACAGTGAAGGAGGAATGAATCCATCATGGGGTGATAAGTTTGATCTTTCCAAAGTTATTGATAAAAGTTTCTTCTATAATAAGAATTCATACATATACTTACAATTGTATACAAATATGACATTTTTGGGTCCTAGGTTCTTAGGATGGTGTGGGATTCCTGCTAGAGATATTGTCGATGGGTTTTCGCAAGTTGGGACTGCGAGGCAGTTGAGTTATAGGTTGCGGAAAAAAGATGGTTCTAGGGGTCATGGTTTTGTTAATGTGATGGTGAAGTTGGAGAGTTCGATCTTTGAGGGACTGAAGAGAGTGGAGCAGCCGGATATACTACGGTTGCCTGAGACGAGTTATGGTCGGGTGGCTATCGGGATTCCTGTTAAAATGTCGTCCGAGGTTGTTGTTGGTCGAAGGAGTTTAGTAGTGTAGACAAATCATGTTACATAATATGGTAACAACACAAATCATTTCCCATATGTTATTGGTTTGTTTTACTAGGCTTGAAATTTAAACAAGCAAAAAATTGTCAAACATCTCGACTATGATTTTCCATGTCATAAATTTAATATATTGTTACGTTGTTTATATATATTGCATTGCTTTTTTAGAGGTAGCTTTTAATGACATGACTTAGTCTTCGACTTTTGATGGTCATATTTTACTTTCAAAATCAGACATGGAAAATCATAGTCCAGATGTTGACAATCATGTTACATAATATGGTAGCAACACTGGATGAAAAAAGGTTCATGTTGTTTAGAGTTATGTACAACTATGGTCGATTTCAATAAGGTATGGCAGGCAAACACCCTAACAGTTTATGGCGATTTTGTTATTTCAGTCTGAGAACATAATAATCAGAATACTATTAACTTATTAAACTTATTAGAGCATCGGTCGCTTGTATAGTCAAGTAGATGTCCCTGTAGCTGTGTTTGCAAGGCCATGTAGCACTGCTATTTTTTGTTTCTAACAATAAAAAAAATGCTATTAATTTCCAAGTCAATGCGCACTAAGGCAGCTCGAGCAGCCAGTTTTAACAAGCGATATTGTTATTTCAGTTTGAGAAAGATCCAACATAATAATCAAATTACTATTAACTCATCAAACTTACAAGAGCTTCATTGCTTGTTTAGTCAAGTGCTCAACGTTGACTTGATGTTCCTATAGCTGCGTTTGCAAGTCAACGTTACTCCTTTCGATTTGTTTCTGACAAAAAGGCAACATGTTATTAACTTGAAAACTTCCACGTCAATGTGCATTAAGGTTGCTCGATCAACCAGCTTTAACAAAAGACTTTGTTATTTCAGTTTGAGAAAGATCCGGCATAATAATCAAATTACTATTAACTCATCAAACTTACTTGAGCATCGGTAGCTTGATTAGTCAAGTACTCAAGATGTTCCTTTGCAAGTCGTGTTACTTCTTTCGAGCACTGCTATTTTTTTTTTTTGACAAACAAGAACATGTTATTAATTAACTTACACGTCAAAGCGCATTAAGGCTGCTCGATCAACCAGTTTTAACAAACGGTTTTGTTATTTCAGTAATTTAGATTGAGAAAGATTGAACAACCCAAAAACCGAAACAAAAGAGAAAAAGACGAATATGGTCATGTCGAGCACTTTCTAGTCAAAGGTAAGAAAACTGAATTTTTTTTGACATATTTATTATCTCCATAAAAAATGCCACAAATGTCTCACTAAATATACTTATTTAAATGATCAACCGACAATGTGTGTTCAAGCTTTAAATGCTGAGTTTCACTTTTTATACATTGTTACAGACAAAAAGGTAAAAAACTATGATCTTCTCTTCCTCTTCTCACCCGCAGATCAAATCTATCACTTCTTACCTCCCACCACCATTGCATGTCAATCCGTCACCACCAACATCAAGGAATCATAGTTGTGGGTTTTGTAGGCCGTCGAAAAGGGTTTTTGAATGAGTTGATAAATCGTGTAATGGATGCCAATGTATTTGGTTCTGAGGGTGCTGACGTGGCGTTAGGGTTTGAGCAGATTGTTAAGCATTGTTTTAAGGATCAGGAAGTTGGGTATTTTTTTGATGAGGTCAAAGGGATTTTGTAATTGGAGATAGTGTTGTGATAAGTGTCTGGTTTTCGACGATAGGTTTAAGTCGGGGTTCCAGAAACATGAGTTTGATAGCGGATAAGAAATTGTAGACACCCCTTAGTATATTTGTATCGAACCGTATAGTGTTATCTTTAACACAATTGTACCACGGAGAGTTTTATGATCACTCAAATCTAGATAAAGTTGGTAAATTTCAAGTAGGATAATTAATCTTCAATTAGAGAACGAAATATATGTATCCGCTTATGGAGAGCATAAGAATCATATGTAGTCCAGGAACAGTTGTCGCGCTAGGAAAATTGGAGACTTTTGGGAAATAAATACGGCTAAATAAGAAGATAAGCAATTGTAGATTCTCCCATAGTATAGCCATATCGAACTGTACAATTGTAGTCAAGAATGACAAATCTGTAAGGATTTGGTGCTGTTGCTATTCATATAGTTTGGACCACTCAATCCGGAAGTTGGCTTCCACCTCTACTTGTAGCTTACTTGCAGGGTCCGCATACTGTAAACGAAACCACTCGGGAGTGATTTCATTTAGGAATAATTCTCCTCATATAGTATTGATTCCGAAAATTCGCCTCTGCCGGTGTTTGTCGTATACTGTCTAGAACGTAATTAGCCATGGCCATACATGTTCAAAGATAAGCTATATAATGCAGACACAAAGGTGGATGTGTTAGGGGTGATATCATCGTTTATTAAGTGAAGTTAGGCTATCAATGTCATTTCTAGTGTTATTCTAGCTGAATTTACACTAGTTGAGATGAAACCATTTTAACTAGCTTAGGTTTATGATAACAACGCGTTATTGCTCAGATGGCCAAAGTGAAAATAAAGAAATATTGGCACTACCCTTGTTTAGTGATGTCCTTGATATTTTTGTACACAGCCGCACACCCAATCTAGGACAAGTAATAACCCGGACTGATTATCCAACATCAGTCATGTCCTTGATATTTTTGTTCTAAGCCCGCCGGTTATAGAAAAGTTCCGGTAAAACCTGCATGGGTCGTATATCTTTTGGCAACTAAATACACGCACACTACTGAAATTTATGCTTCTTTCAAAGAAACCTTACTTATGTTTTCCTTCCTGTATCTTTAACCCTGAACTACACATATACAGCATATTTTAAATTGATTAAAAACAAAGCGGGTGTGTTTAGAATCTGCAAGTTTGCAATAAGTGGCATCAAAATTCACAAATTGGATCAACCATACCACAACACATTAAGTACAACACAAATTTGAAACATAAAACAGGTCAAGTTATCAAAGTCTTTGTTTGGTAGCGTAAAGCCATTACATTTAGTGCCCTGGTCTAGTTTTGCTGCAAATGCGAAAAGCCTCTCAATTTAACACTTCACGAGCTATCTTCACTGCTTGTCAAGTGTCACAATTTAACACTTAGCGCCCTACTCTAGTTTTGCTACGAATGCGAAAAGCCTGACAATTTAACACTTCACGTGCTATCTTCATTGCTTGTCGAGCGTCACCTTTCTTGATGAAATCAATGAAGTTACAAAACAAGCAGTAGTGAACAACAGAAACATAACTAAGTGGTTTAAAATTGAAAACAACAAGATATATAGAAAGCTGTAAATGAATAAATGAAATAATACTAACCCCGTAGGCCTCCCACGGCGAGTCGTCATTAGGTGAAGATCGAAATACCTGCCACATTCAGCAAACGCTTGCTCCAGTATCTTATAAAGCTGTCACCAATTAAGAATAATTTGGTTATATATAGTACTAAAATCCAAACGAATAGTTCTTCTTTAAACTTACATCGACCGCCTCTAGGTCAACTCTGAGCCCTTTTAATGTCACTTTGAACTTTCCCTTGAGAAATAGCCATTGGTGCTCAGGGGAACCTATATTAAAAGATGCAACACATGAAACTACTCCAGTACTTAAAAATGATAATACCTATTAACTATTCAACTTTCCTAATTAATTAACTGACTACTTACCCTCGATATTGTTCAACAGTCACCTCACGCGTATTAATGACATGGCGAGCCTCTTCCAGAATCTATATCAAGGGTTGAATTCTCCAACTAAAGTTTTCAGCTTACCTGAAGCTAAATGAACTTTTACCCATTGTAATCATATCAAAACTGATGGCTATTTTCTTTTTGTCCTGTTTTATCGTTACTGGGGTACCTTGGGTAGTTTGACTATATTGAAGTCCATTGAGCAAGAGGTTCAAGCACTCTGTTCAGGTGGAGTTTAGAGCTGGATAGCTGGATAGATTGGCGAGATGAAATGGGTCAAACGTGCAAGTTTATAACCTTACAGACTACATATTTCATTTATGGTAAGTCAAATATTCCGAATACACAGTTTTATGTAATTGTTTTAGTTTATATGAAAGAGCTTTTCCCTGTTTGTGACAACTTAATGGTAGTTAAAGTTCAAGTAAGCATATACTCCGTATTATTGTTAAAACAGCTGGTTCACAAGTTAGTGTGGGAACAATAGAAAAAACTTCACACATAATACTAGAGTATGAACACAAGGCGTGCTGAATACTAGTCAAAGGTTCAAAGAATAATAAGGATTATGAACAGAAACTAATAATAAATCTTTAATTAGACAGCTGGTACGTGAGCAACTGAGAGAAGTATTGAATAAGCAATGGACATACGAGAATTACTGGAAGAGGGTGGTGTTGGAAGCTAAGCAAACCAAACTGAAATATTATATATAGTGAGGATACAAGCATGCGGTTTAGTGACTTTTCTTGAGATGAACACAAAATCCAAAAGTCTACTTCAATTCTTCTATCCCCAAATCACCCAACTTGGATTTAGTCAATGGTAAAACATATACAAAATGACATAATTTCAGGATGTCGTTGGCAGTAAATTAGGCATACTAGGAAACTCAATAAGGTGAAGCTAGATATTTGACTTTATAATGTCAACACGTAAAACTCAATGATTGCAAGTGTATATGAGTGGGGTGCTATTGGTAATAAAAGCAGCTATGCTACAAGTAACTAAAAAGGTGAATTCTAATGATCATTATTGAGACCAGAACTCAAAATATGCATAACTATCCCTATCTAGAAGGCTACTGAACATGCGATGTGTTCGTAACAGAAAATATGGGAAAACTGACAAAATCACGCTTAATTCGAATTTGTTTGGTGGTCAAAGGATACAAAATCTTATGGCACACAATATTACTACTGGAAGGTTAATCCCTTTGTTTGCTGCACGAGATAAAAGACACGATAACTATAAATAATTTGTGACTTCTTTGTGCCTCACAGCGAATCCGTTTAGCAAAGCAAGTGCATTGCTTGTTATTTCTGAAACAGAATTCATCCTTTTATTTACGGGATCCTTCACTTTTCCATTCATTGACCTATCAGAGAATTCACCGGTACAAGTGTTTTGGAGTGTAAGTGCAGAACTGACCCAAGTTTGGACATTGTTCATATGCCAAACAAAAGTCTGACCTCTAAATTGACCCATTTTCCCCAGCTCCTGAACTGACTGGGTTAGACTAGCAACACAGCTGGTCATACTGTTTACACAGTCTTTCAGGGCTTGGTACTCTCGAGATTTTTTGTTTGAGGTTCCAGCCAATTTAGAAATGTATGCAGATGCTGACTTGGTGTTATTCAGGCTGACGGTTATGGCGGCTTTGGCTAGCTGCTGATCATTTCCTTTGATAGAAGCAGCATAATTTGAGAGAGAGTTGACACAGAGAGCAGGGTGCAGGGTTGTTTTGCATGACGTTTTGACGAAATGTTGGTGTGTGGAATTGGTACCAGCACCAGTGGTATACTGGACAGTAACCATGAGAAATAGCAAGTAAAATAGAATGTTATTCAAGTTTATCCCAGGTTTTATAAAAAAATTAACTTGACGATGCTTCAAGTTTATCCCACTTATGAAACTAGCGCAAAGGCATTGGTGAAGAATTAGTGGAACAAGCTTCCTTAAAACACATTTATTAACACTTAGCTGCAGAAAATCAGAAACTATCCATTTACAAAAAAATGTTGAAAGGAGCGAGTCCATACAAATGGGTGAGAAAATAAAAATGTTTGGGCTAATGAGGTATTTTGACAAAGCCCATCATATAATCTGTAATCGAAAATAACAAAGTTTTACAGGGATAAAGTCGTAAATCCGCAAACCCTAAATAACCTAGTTAAAAGGAACAGCCGCACATAAAAAAAACACAGCCACTTTTGTCTCATAAACCCTAAATTTTTTCATTCACACTCATTGTACTCTCAACCTCACAATACACACAAGTACTTGTAGATACAGTTGGTTCCAAAGCTCTCATTTTGATTACTAGTACTACGTAAATGCTTCCTTCACAAAAACTCAAACACAAGATGGCATCTATGATGGTGACCATCCCTCCTCGACCACCAGATGACTACTTTTTTTATATTAAGATCTATTGATGAAATAGGTGCTCTCGAAAATTATCACTCAGGTATAATTTTTTTTATTAAAGATTTTTGCACATACTTAAATAGTGTTAAACACTACGGTTAAGTATAATAGTTAGATCATTGTATTGTACTTTTGTTAAATTGAACAAGTTGATTGTATGTCATCATCCACGTTTTTTCGGATTCAGCTAACTTTCATAATATAACCCTCGTAAGTTTCTTTTAGCGATTATATGTGTTTTCACTTTTTTACAGCTTTCAAAGAAACCATAAAAGGATAAATTTTGTTTTTACCTTTTTTTTAAGATTGTGTTTTTTTTAATAATTTCTTCTTGAGAGAAGTGCAAAAATCCATGTGGTATGTCGAAAAATCGAATTACATCCTTCGTTAACTTTTGGGACAACAGTCATCCCTCCGTTAGTGCGCGGGGCACAATACATCCCTCATGGACTAACGGTGCAAATGTTTTCTCGTTAAAAATTAACAAAGTTTAAAGAGAGGGTATTCTTGTCTTTTTTCTTTCCAGGATGTATTGTGAACCTTATCATAAATAGTTTCAAAAAAAAAAAAATTATTTTTGAAAAAAAAATTATTTTCAGAAAAAATAAGTTTTATTTTCTCGAAAAAAAAATTATTTTCGAAAAAAAAAATTATTTTCGGAAAAAAAAAAGTTCTATTTTCTAAAGAGTAAGTTTTGTCTTCGAAAAAAAATATTTATTTTTGAAAAAAAAATTATTTTCAGAAAAAATAAGTTTTATTTTCGGAAAAAAAAGTTCTATTTTCAGAAAAAATAAGTTTTATTTTCTCGAAAAAAAATTATTTTCGAAAAAAAAAAATATTT
Organism: Glebionis coronaria; assembly: GCA_025667525.1. NCBI lineage: Eukaryota > Viridiplantae > Streptophyta > Magnoliopsida > Asterales > Asteraceae > Glebionis > Glebionis coronaria. The sequence goes on along the minus strand of CM046881.1, from coordinate 21,688,961 downwards.
TCGGAAAAAAAAAGTTTTATTTTCTAAAAAATATTTTTTTTCGAAAATAAAATTTTTTTCGAGAAAATAAAACTTATTTTTTCTGAAAATATTTTTTTTTTCAAAAATATTTTTTTTTCAAAAATAATCTTTTCCCGAAAATAAAACATATTTTTTCGAAAATAAAACTTTTTTTCTGAAAATAAAACATATTTTTTCGAAAATAAAACTTTTTCTTTTTGAAAATAAAACTTACTTTTTAGAAAATAAAACTTTTTTTTCCGAAAATATTTTTTTTTCGAAAATAAAACTTTTTCGAGAAAACAAAACTTATTTTTTCTGGAAATATTTTTTTTTTCAAATATAATTTATTTTTTAAACTATTTATGATAAGGTTCACAATACATCCCTGGGAAAGGAATAAGACAAAAATATCCTCTCTTTTAAACTTTGTTAATTTTTAACGAGAAAACATTTGCACCGTTAGTCCATGAGGGATGTATTGTGCCCCGCGCACTAACGGAGGGAATGGTTGTTGTCCAAAAAGTTAACGAAGAATGTAATTCGATTTTTCGACATACCAAAGAGATGATTTTTACACTTCTCTCTTTCTTCTTTTACTATAACTTTATTAGTATCTCACTTTATTAGTATCATTAGTATCTATGTATGTACAATGTGATTTAAATTTTGTAAATACTATTTTTATACCCATTTTAGTATCTACTTATAATGATTCTGCTATCTATGTGTTGTAGGGTGGATTGGCCTCTTCAGGAGGAGAGGTTTACAACATACTTCCTCACAACCTTTCTGACCACCATCCGGCTTTGCGTTATCTTGAAGTGAGAGCAGCTGAGAGGCCGCGGTTTATGGACTGGCCAGATGGGATGGACCTTATGGACTGGTTTGCTGCGTTTTTCGGCTTTCGAACTGATAATGTGAGGAACCAGAGAGAGCATCTCGTACTTCATCTTGCGAATGCCCAAATGAGGTTATCCCCGCCACCTGCTATTCCTCATACCCTTCACCCCAGGTTCTTAACCACTTTCGGCGTAAGCTTACGAGACGTGGTGCTCCTTTGTTCGCCACAAATCACTGGTTCGCCTCCCACTGTTTAGGCTAATTAATGCTGCTGATGCTCATCGCCGTGAGCTTTTATATGTAGCTATGTATCTGTTGATTTGGGGTGAGGCTGCTAACCTACGGTTTACACCCGAGTGCATCTGCTATAGTTTGTATGTCATCATCCACCTCGCCGTGCCATATCGTTTTTTTGGATTTAGCTTACTTTCATAATATAACCCTCGTAAGTTTCTTTTAACGATTATATGTGTTTTCACTTTTTTAGAGCTTTCAAAGAAACCATAAAAGGATAAATTCTGTCACATGAATTTGTTGACTTGCTCCCAAAATCAGTCTGTTTATGTTTCTTCTTTTATGACCCGTTTACTGATTGCTGAATAATGTAAAATATTGCAAGTCGAGGGCAAAACAGTGTTTAGTACCGGCTCAAAACCTTTGCCTTAATCAAAGGATTTGAGTAAGCAGCGAATGCAAACGCGTCATATCCATTTATTGGATGAGATAGCGTGTAATTTTCACGGCTAGGGTGACGACACTTAATATATCGACTGAGACTTGCAGTTTCAATATTCAGATTGTTGGGACTTACTCATCGGCTACTCGGACTTCAGCCTACTTATTGCTCTTGTCTTTTTGTTATAGATATCATTTTTCGTGTGGATACATAAATTTATTGTCATTTTGAGCGATTGATGATACGTTACAAGAAACATAGGACAAGTATTATGTTTGAGTATGTGATGTATATGATGTTACTAGAAACATGTATAAGTATTATGTTTGAGTAATTGATGTATATGATGTTGTGAAGATGTCTTAGTTGTTCTGTTTGTTCTGTTTTGGACCTTGAGGAGGTCTTTCTTGATGTATTTTTTTCCACTAACTTGTGGTGACTATGAGTGAAAGTGAAATGATGAAATGCCGAAATGACTTGAGCCATAAAACTATTTGCTCTAAGTTTATTTGCATACGTTTATTGTATGGTGTGATGAGATAAAAAAAGTTTACTCCTTAAAAATTTTTATGTACTTGTAGTAGTAGTAAAGGGGAATAATATATTCATTATGATCAGTAGTAATACATGTCCACAATCTGATGGTAATATACATGTAGATGTGTGTTAGAATTTGTCGATTTCAATCACATACGGATAATGTATAGTTAGGCCACATTTCATCGTCGGGTATCATGTAACATATTTGTTTATGTCCAATTTGATGCTCACATTCCTTTTTGAGTGACCCTCATATTGTAAATCCCTTATCTGATTTTGCTGCTAAGACCAAACTTATTGCTCAACCCATTTCCAGTTTATCTTCATTCTGAGTCTAACACATTTAGATGCTTTTGAGACAACCCAAATGGCCACATTTTCTTATAAATGGGTAAAGTTTGCCTCCTCTGCGAGGCAGCATAAAGAGGTTTATGCATTTGAGTTGACTTTCAAGTTTCAACCCGGCGCTTTAGGCATTTCACCCATTCCCTTCTAGTTAATATTTTTATTTGACCCATTATAGATAAAATGCAATTCCATTACCTAGACTATAATACTAACTGCCTGTGCGCGCTGTTTGCGATGTGTATTGAATTATGGTATGAGCTAAACCTTTTCTATCCAAAATCATTTACTGATAGTGCTAGTAAAAGTATCTTGCTATTAATATGCACCTGAAAGAATCACCATTTCTCAGAAGCATGGTGGAGAAGAGCCATTATCGTACATATATCTTGCTAATGTATCGATTACAAATATTCATATGTAAGTATTTTTTAGATGTCAAGTTAATAACGTGTTAGTTACATTGAGAGATAACACAATCCGTGGCCCATTGACATTCAAGCTAAAAACACAACTTTTTGACAAACATACTGTCATACTTGTATGTTAATCTCTCCAAGCTAAAAACACAACTTTTTGACAAACAACTGATTCATGGTGACTACTTCATTCTGATTCATGGTGATGGTTCTAATGTAAGTAGTTACCTCTACTGTGAGGACATTTCTGAGGCTTTTTAGGCAACACTTCACAAGGGTGAAGTCGGTCATGTTTACAACTTTGGGACAAAAAGGTATACCAGCAATCCTAATTGGTGGGTGATGTCTCTGGCGCACTGCTCCTTCCGGCATCCGAGAATGTTGATGATGCCTGGTGAAGTTGATTGACTTGCAGATGGACCCGGTCTCACTAAATTTGATACAGCTGATCCAGCAAAACACTGCACAGATCGGAGTGCATGTTTCCCTCAAAGACCAGTAGCAAGGCTTCTAAAGAACCAGCTTTCAAATTCCTCATCTATGATTGACCCCTGAACACATAGTATTCGTTGTTTACTGTACAAGAATTCCATCAAACTAGTGTGATTGTGCAGGAGTGTTGCTGTCGGTAATGATCCATTTCTAAAGGAATATGAGGGCAGGTTTATTAACTCAACGCTACCAGCATTAGAAAGAATCCAAAAGGCTCTTAATGATGCCAAAGTCGGAGACAAGATCAAGGCCACGGTTCCGTTTAATGGTGACTTTTTCATGTCCCCACCGTGGAAGCCAATTCCATCTGCTGGAATTCTTCGTCCCGAAGTTGAAGAAATAGCCGATTTCCTTTCCAAGAATAATGCATCATTTATTTTCAATTATCCACCCATTTTTAAGCCTCACGGTGGGTGACGGTGGTTTCCCATTGGAATACGCCTTTTCAACAGTGAGGTCTCCATCCAAGATGGTGACATTGAGTACACCAATTTTTTATGCAAAGTACGACACTTGTCTATCGGCTTTAAAAAAAATTGGTCATGAGAACATGACCGTTGTCGTTGGCCCACTGATGGAAGTAAATGGGCCAATAACTCCCTCGCTTCAAAGTTCTATGATGACTTCTTACCACGAATATCAGCCAAAAAAGGGACCCTTACACCCCGATAACATTGAAGTGTACCTTTTTGAACTCCTTGACGAGAGGATGCAAGAAGTACACTTCACGGAGACTTTGACGAGAGGGTATCTTTAACTACGCGGGTCAACCGAAATTCAAGAATGCTAGATTTGTAGGGGCCAATATGTCAAATATCGATCTAAGAGCACTGGGAGTCTTGGCGTCGTGGGGTGCCAAACTCACGGCGCGAGTGGCGTGATGAGTCCCCAAACAAGAAAAACCCACGGCGTTGGGTCTTGCCGTGAGCCAACCCACTCGGCGCGAGTGGTGATTTTAAAAAAAAAATTATTTTTTTTGAAAATTTTTTTAAACAAACGGCTACTAGCCGTTATATTTGAAAAAAAAGTTTTTTTTTAATGCCCCAATGGCTAGTTTTTTTATAAAGAAAAAAAAATTAAATTAAATGCCCAACGGCTAGATTATTTAAAAAAAATAAATTCAATTTTAATCTCTATATATACTACATTTCCTATATCATTTTTTACACACACACAAATCATTCTCTCCTTTATCATTCTCTCATTCACAAACACAATGGCTGGCGAAAATTGGTTCGGATTCACCCACCTCCTTCAATCCAACATGGGTGGCGGTGACGGAACTACGTCCAATCCACAATTCCCCGGATTTCCTACCCACGGTCCGATGACTCCCGAAGGTCAAGCTTTTATACAAAAGCAACAAGAAGAATATCAAGCCTATACCACCCAAAGACGCCTATCACTACAATCTATAAGCTCAATTCCACCACCCGAAACCGAACCAACAAAAAAAAGCTGAAAGAAAAACCCCGCAAAAAATCAAAAGAACCCGTTCCGAATGAAGGTCTTGGTCGGTGGACCAAGGACGAAGAAGCCGTGCTTGCCGAATGTTACATCGCGACATCCGAAGATCCGAAAGTTGGGCGTCACCAAAAAAGAGACACTCTTTGGATTCGGATTACCCGGGTGTTTAATGAAAGAAATCATCAAGAACGTACCAAAGACATGCTTACGGGTAAATGGAATCTGATGCATCATAATATTATGAAGTGGCACGCCATCTACAAGAAATGTCATCAGAACAAAAAAAGTGGCGAAAGCGAGGTTGATGTGATTGAACGGGCTCGGGGCATTTACGCGGACGAGAATAGAAATGCCTCGTTTAATCACGAAAAGGCATGGAATATTTTGAGGAAGTCCCCGAAATGGGACGCACCCGAGGTTGCCCCGGTTGAATTGACCGAGAACGAGGAAGGCGGTTCGTTTTCGATGCCGATAAACACGGACGAACTTTTCCAACGCGATCAACGACCCCGCCCTGCCGGTAAAAAACGGCCCGGGAAAAAAAGCCGTTCCGAAACATCGGCGAGTACCGGAGGAAGTAACTCGTCTCGATTTGAAGACGCGGTTACCTATGACCTTCGTCTCCGTCGTGAAGCCGCGCAAAAGGCGTATGCGTCTTCGCAACGCAAAGACGATACGATTGCCGAATTAGAGGAGTTGAAATTTCTCGACTATGACACCTCTAAAATGGATGCCAAATCGGCCGCGTTTATAAACTTTAAAAAAGAAGAAATCAAGGCTCGTCTACGCGCAAAAATGCCGAATACCAATCAATACCGCGACGTTGAAGATTCCGAAAACTCCTCCAACTAGTAGTTTTTTTCGTAATTTTTTTCGTAATTTTTTCGTAATGTTTTCGTTTTTTTTTTCGAAGTTGTATTTTTCTATTTTTTTAGGATTGTAATATTTATTTTTATTTATGAAATGAATTAATTTAATTTGAAAATGTGAGAAATAAAAAAAAATGGGACCACAAAAGGGAGTCACTTGGAGTGATGACTCCCTTGATTTTTTCATGTGAGTGAGTGAGTGGGTTTCGCTGACGTGGCACCCCAAATAAGAATCACTTGGAGTGATGACTCCTAGTGCTCTAAGAAGTGGTGCGTTTTGAAGGACGATGCATTATATGACAAACTAAAACTGACCCAGAACCTGCTTTATGCATGTGAGAATGCAGATTGTAGTGCATTTGCAGCGGGTGGATCATGTAGTAGGCTTGATGATGCTGACAAGTTATCTTATGCTTTGAAAGCGTTTTTTTCAAGCGTCTAACCAGTCCGATGATAGTTGTGATTTTGGAGGGTTAGCCACTCAAGTTTAGAGAAACCCGTCTACAGATCTTTGTAAGTTTAATATCCAAATCAAGCCATATGATCCGTCTAAATCATCATGGACGTCATGGTTTTCATCGTCACACAGCACCAATGCTCCCTCTGTCACTTTTTTGGTTTTGGTTTTCTTAGCCATGGGTTCATTAGTTTTGGTTTAGTTAACAGGATCATAAAAATTTACTTAGACTAATTCCTTGAATGGATAAAATAACTATACTAATAATCATATTGGATATAATCTTTGAGTCGTTATTGTTCAGCAAATCTCAAAAAGAAATTAAAAATGTTGAATGTTTATGCAATTTTGTCTCCGTGGATATAACTTAATTCAAGTTGTTCGGTTATCATCAAGATATATAGAGTGAAAATTCGCACTTTCTTTGACATGTCATGCGTTAGTTTATGATCGAACCAGTTATTACTATATTAAACGTGACAAGATTAATCGAAGATGCTTGCAACATGCACATAAGTGAGTTTTTCTGTAGATATATTGATAAGATAGTTCACTAGTGACTAGTTAAAGGAAACGGGATCAAATACGAAAGCGAACAATGCGTCTGTCTAGTGTAGGGATCGCGGACTATATTCGTAATTATAACTGTGATGGATGAATAATGTACTTTTGAGACAACCAAAAGGATAAACAAACAATTTATAGATGAAAGCTAACTACATTAGAAGGAACAGATAGAGGGAGCATTATGACTTACCCAAGCAACAAGATTATGTTCACCAGGAGCACGGGTATTATCAATGGCTTTCGTCCAGTAATAAGTTCAAGAAAAACGACACCAAAACTGTACACATCAGAATTTAAAGTGAGTTGACCTGTCATTGCTTATTCAGGGTCACGTACAGTAACCATATGTGTCCATCACCCTTGTGGAGACGTATGTTTTATCGCCGACAGGACCATGTTTTACACGAGGTGACCTTATTATATCGGGACATATGTCAGCCCCATGATGGTGTTTTACATCTAAATGCACTTGCACGTCCTCCCCTTCATGACCTGACTAAAACAATAACAAAATTCATCTAAAAATTGGTAACCGAAAGCATAATTTTATATTAATTTGGTCACAATAAAGGTGATGCTATATCGAAATCATAATAGCCATGATAGGCAAGTTGTTGTTTAGTTCTAAACTATAAGCATTCCAAATAGTCGATATTGACCCTCAAGTCCTATGGTAAAACATAGTATTAACTAGTAATTTGTTATACGAAGGATCCTTCAAACTCGTATACGACATCAGTCATAATGCAAGTGTGAACCAAATATAACCAGTCACGTTCACCCGAAACAAGCCTAACCGATACTGAATATGCATAATTTTGTAACATACACAAATACTTGAATTTACCGTTGTGGTAATGTAATCTACTAACGACTCACGATACTTTTCGTTGCAGAGAGTACGTAGTCATGTGGCGGCTTCTGCGCGCGTGCGCATGTTGTAGATTGTCTTGAAACAAATTTAAATAATTGTACAAGAGGCAATCAATATAACAAGCAAACCATAATACAACAATAGGAACTTCAAAATTTTACACTATTTTTCATAAATAATTACGAATGTAAATATGTTATTAGTTAATATTACGATTACAATGTGAAGTTTGGTGAAGCGGTCTGGTTCAAGGCTGGGGCACAAATATTGAGCGAAGGGCGACTTGACTACTTGGGTAACCCCAGCTTAGTCCATGCAGAAAGCATATTGGCCATTTGGGCTACACAAGTGATACTAATGCACGCAGTTGAGGGTTACAGAATAGCCAGTTGGGCCACTTGGTGAAGTGGTTGATCATCTATACCCAGGCGGGAGCTTTGACCCATTAGGACTTGCAGATGATCCAGAGGCGTTCGCTGAGCTGAAGGTTAAGGAGATCAAGAACGGAAGACTTGCTATGTTTTTAATGTTTGGATTCCTTGTACAAGGTCACCGGAAAGGGACCGTTGGTGAACCTTGCTGACCATCTGGCTGACCCTGTTGCAACAATGCCTGGGCTTTTGCCACCAACTTTGTTCCCCAAAAAGTAAAACTAAATCAATCAGACATGCATAAGAAGCATGATTAATTTCAATATCTTGTAAATTATTGGAGGATTTGTATGTATGTATGTATGTATGTAGGGTGAAACTTACAGGTAGAGGTGGCAAATCTTGCCTATTTTGATACATATGGCATTTTTTGCCCAATTTCAAAAAAGGATGGGGCACTTTTTGCCCATTCTTTATAATGAATGGGCTAAACGGGCGCATATGTAAGAACTAAATGAGCTTAACAGGCGCACTTGGAAAATACAAATTAATATACTCGACGAATATTTTTTATTAAATTTTTTATCTCGGCTTTCAAACAAGTATTTTTATTTTTTATTTGTAGGTTTTTATATGTTTTTTTCCTTTTTTAGCTTGCGCCCGTTTAGCCCGCCCGTTTTGCCCGCCCATTTCGCCCACGCCCGTTTAGCCCGCGCCCGTTTAGCCCGCCGCCCGTTTAGCCCGTTGCCCGTTTAGCCCGCCGCCCGCCCATTTTGCCACCTCTACTTACAGGTACTACCTACTATTGTTTTTCGGGGAGGATTAACAACAAGAAATCCAGCTCAACAACAAGAACTCCAGTAAGACCCCGGCTATTCACGGAACGCGAGAAGCAGATGATTAATCATCTGCTTCCGGAAGAAATCGAAGAATTTCTTGGGAATATAATAACTCGACCCTTTCAAAATAAATGCTTAAGGTCCGACATTGCTAACATGATCATAAAATCATTTCACTAAAGGAATTTGTATCCTTTTGATCCTATACTAACATGATCCTATGTCGTTTTCACATGTTTCTTCTAGTAAATATCCAGTTCATTTTTTTTTTTTGCAATACGTGTATCTTTTATAAAAATGCATGTTAACTTGTTATAAACACAAGGCCCAAAAACTTCTCATAAGGTAAGTGTGTGAACTACTACATGTGTAACTGGATGCATAGAATGTTCACGTGTGTAGGGGTTAAAATAAGAATTCTCACAACCCAAGGCTCTAATAATAAATTAAAATATGCAAGTCAAGGTTATCTTCTTCTTCAAAAAAAGAAAACCGTGTAGGGTGAAAGTTACAAGTACAAGAAGACCATTAGGACATGCAGATGATCCAGAGGCGTTCGCTAAGGAGATCAAGAACGGCAGACTTGTTATGTTTTTAATGTTTGGATTCCTTGTACAAGGTCACCGGAAAGCAGTGGCGAAACTAGGAAGTTGAAGGAGTGGGGGCAAAATTTTTTTTTTGGACAAAAGTCGTTGTATACACCAAAATAAATATACATGTATAAGATTTTTACATTGTTTCTTTTTTGGGCAATTTAAAAGTTTTTACATTGTTTTATTTCCGAATGGGGGCAATTCGATTTTCTAATGGGGTGCACTTTAATAAAATAGTCCTAAAAACAAAATTTACACTAAAATTTGATTTTTTTTACGAGCCATGGAGGGCGCCCCCCCGCACCTTCTACATAGTCCCACCCCTGCCGGAAAGGGACCATTGGCGAACCTTGCTGACCCTGTTGCCAACAATGCCTGGGCTTTTGCCACCAACTAAATCAATCAGACATGCATAGGAAGATTAATTTCAATGTATAATATATCTTTGTATGATCTTTATTTTCTTTTATTTCCTTTCATGTTTTTCAACATGATTTATCTTTGGGTCTTAGATCTCGTTGTTCTTGTGATCTTTTTTTTTATTCTTTATTTTCTCACTCGGTTGTCAAGGAAGGTTAGATTTAAATATAGTTCCTCTCCTAGTAAGATTGACAACTTAAATATTTTTTCGAAATATTCAAGTAATTTTAACTTGCAATTGCAATTGTTAAAAGTCATATCCGAAGCATTGACTTTCAAGCCATTTAGCAATGCAATTGTTTGACCAAGTGATCTTCTTTTGAGTCAATAATCGTTTTTGGACACCCACTGTACACGGTTCCTCAAATGACCTAGCGGCTCATTATTGATAATGAACCTTGGACCCTATTTAACGAACCGCGGCCAGTGAGTCGCTTTGTTCGTTTTTGGTCTATCTCTCTTTTTGATGAGTTTTCTTGAAGATTCTTTCTTTTCTTATCTTTTGAGTTTCTTCTCTCGTTTTCTTTCAAGATTTCACTATCACCTATGAGGGTATAGTATTCTTGAATTATCTTGTGAAGTTATCATTAACTTCTTTGTTGAGCCTCTATCGATTTCTTTTAATCATGCCTTTCTAAGTCGAGTCTCTCTCCTCTATCCTTTCTAAATTAAGTCGAGTCGAGCCTCACCCATTGCTCGTCATGTAATTGTTTTTTGAACATTCACTATGATTAAGAAGAGCTACGAAACTTTGAGCATGTAGTTTATCGTATGCTAACCACCATCTATCTTGGTTTTTCTTTTCTTTGGCTTCTTTGATCTCTTTCTCTAAATCGAGGAGTCATCTTCTTGTGTCAACATTCATAAGCATCCTTGCCTATAATATCTTTGGTATGAGATTTTTCGTTTTTCTCATTGTTGAGAGTTGATTCCGGTTAAAAATTACAATTAGATTGGGTGATTCCAATAATTCTAAGTTTTTAACCTTTTGAGAGGATTTTGGTTAAATCTTGAATTTTCTTGGGTGATTCCAAAAGTTATAAACTTTTAACTCTTTGACATATTATCATTACAATTGGTATGGGTGTTTCTTTTCTACCTTTATTCCAACAATTGTGAATTGATCTTGTCAAAATCATTTCCTTGTCTTTGGATTGATAGCATCGCGTGCACACTTCTTTCTCCAATGCTTTTCATTGTTTGTGCAAACGACTACTTTATCGTCCTTGATTTCTTTTTCCTTCATAGTCATTCTTTCTCTCTTTTCGACTACGTGGAATGTTTTTACTGTCCATGTCATACTCTCTTTATTTTGGTATTCTTGCCAAGATATTAAAGTGGACTATGTCCTCTCGACAATATTTTCCTTTTTATAAATTGGACATTTCTTTTCTCTCATAGTCCTTTATATATATTTTTTTGTTACTAAAATAAGTTGGGTTCTCTTTTATATCTAATATCCCACTTATTTTTCTTAACTTGTCAAACTTTTGACACCTCTAAAAAGTTAAGATTGTTTTAGCTTCATCTTGAGTCCCTCTCTTTGCACTCGATTTGTTTAAGCTAATTCCGCTTGGGTGACTCTTGTTATATATATATATATATATATATATATATATATATATATATATATATATATATATATATATCATACATTATATATAAGAGGAGGGGTATGCCACATCATATCCACGTCATCACCTTACCATTATTATTACAATATATTTTTTTTTGTTTTTAAATTTTTTTATTGAATTTTCGGTTTTATTTGTTTTAATGAATTTTGGTATATTAATTTTTTGATGAACTTTCGGATGTTATTTTTTTGCAATGAATTATTTTTATAAAAAGAGCATGCATCCTGCAAGAATCGAACATAGGACCTCATGGGATTTTGTAAAATTAATATGCATGCCTAACCACTAAGCCAACTCAATATTTTGTTAAAATCCTTCAACTTAACATAAATAAACACATGATTCGAACTTAGGTATCCGGCAAGAAAAGTATGCACTACGCAGACCAACCGATTGGGCCAACCAATTAATACTGATCTACATAGAAAGAAATCAACCAATACCAAAAGAACCCATTAGAGATTCTATGAGAGATCGTGCATTCAAACAACATACCGAATTAAACCCTTTGTTCGGATTAATCCTCAAATATTAACTTATTAAGCCGTTCTTCTTTAAATAAACCTCGATGCATACATAACCTCGGTGTTTGATGACTGTGAGAACAAAAAGAATCAATCGGTACTTTTCAACATGACCACGACAATATTGTTACAGGTACTTATTTTAATGAATTAGGACATACTGATTTTTAGTCAACATTTGATTTTTATTGTTTTTTTGTAAAGCATTAATTTTTAATGTGTCTGAGTGATATTTATGTGTGTCTGCGGATTTGAACTCATAAACGAGATCATACTCCAATCGTGTGATTCTGAGTTATTGATTACTTATTGTTCGATTTTATAAATGTTTGTTATGATTACGCTTTTCAGTTTTGTATACGATAAATTGCTTGAATGAACTTCTTAGTTTAAATTGTCAGTTTTGTTTGGTGGATCCTTGGACAAACCATTGGCACTAGATTCTCAGTAATCACAGGTAATTTCTAATGCATAATTAGTTAAAACAACGCATTCGTTGTTACGGGCTGATGATTCAGATGTACATGTGTGTATAAAAGTATGGTTTATATTTTTTACTTGGATATTATCATGACCTAAACTGAATATCGGCCTTTTGTACCTGGATATTCATTGTTACGGAGATGCATTTATAAGAAAAGAAATAAAACTCACGAATTCAAGGTAAAAAATAGCTTTACTTCCAGCCAAGACAGTATCACGTGGCGTGATAAAAAAACAAATGAATGCTTTTCGGGTTGATCTTTTTTTTGTTATCCAAGTAGTGGCAAATTCCACATCAGCAACATTCTTACGTGTTGTTGGAAGTAAATTGATTCAGAAGTATGTTGGTGGCAGTCCTAAGTTTATAAATGTGGTAGAGGCAAGTCGTTACACGATCTTAAATTATGAGGGGACTGGGTGATATTTGGTAGCAGTTTTATAAGATTATGTCGTGTGATGGCTATATTTGACCTTAAAATAAGATAAGGATTGAGGGAATGAACCATTTATAAGAAACCTTAAGGGTTAGTAGTAGAGCTGGTAGAAGTAGTAGAAATAATGGTAGTAGTCCTAGGCGTGCGAGGTCGGTGTCGAGGGGTCGAATGGGGTCGGGGTGAGGATCATTGGTGTGGGAGGTCTGTTGCGAGAAGAAATGAATATGTCTTTGACACTGGATTAATATGCTTTTTTAACCCATGTATGCCCGAAAAAAGGTGACCCAAACAAGCTTATTTTTTGCAAAAAGTGTGATGATGCCTATTTGTGTTACTGTCAACAACCTGCACAGGTAAATCAAAAGCCCCCTATTTCACGTGTTGAATAGTGCGAGTCATTTACAGCTCCAAAACATTAAAAAATAACTCGATTGTCTAACTCATCACTTTTTGTCCTCCCTAATCTTCTTCAACAATTTATTTTTCTCACTCCTCTCCTTATCTTTAATTTAGCGATAAGTATTTTAAGCCAGACTTCCCTTCGGTACTTGCTACCGCATGCTGCACCAGTGGCAACGAGAATACCTTCTCCAATGAAAGCAAACCCACCAAGAACATTGTGCTCAACAGAAAACATATGCATCGATCCACCCTGACTACGACAACATCCAATTTTCGTCCCAAAAAGCTTAGCTATGACAACACGTGCAGGTACAAGTTTGCTCAAAGCGTAAACAAGATCACTCTAAGTGCTTACAACACTATCCTATATGTATGTTAATGTAAATAAATTTTACAAAATCTAACTTTATAATTCAAAGCTAAAATGCATACACTCATCATGTTCATATTCCTTCATATTCCTCATGTTGATTTATCCGGATCTGCCTCACAAGTTCTCAAAAGTTGATAAATAATATAGATATGTCCTTAAGACCATTACATGATAGTTTTTTCTTGTGGAATCAGGTTCGTTGTAAATGAATTTGTTTCAACTTCTTAACCAATCCTGCCATTTTGCCATCAATAACAGCAATTATAACTTCTAACCATGTCGGTACTATTTTTACTGTATCAGTAATGCATATTACAAATACACCTAAAAATGTTTATGATTTTCATTTGTTTTTGTTTTAGTTGGTTGCCTGAACACACCACCTTATTGCCCTACTTTGCTGGTGAACCATCATTTGTCAAGTCTACTGCTACAAAAGCAATTGCAGAGTTCCGTCGGACCCATCCTGATACTTGGAACATTCCGAAAGATTCATTTACAGAAGAACACCTTGAGGTAAATTTACATTTATTAAAGAACAGCTTGAGGTAAATCTACATTTATTAAAAGTCCACACTTAATGATGATGCTAGAAACAATGTTTATTGTTTAATTTTGAAAGGTATTGCGGGTCCTTGCTGATGGCGGCGTGTTGTTGATCGCGGCTTGGGGATGATCGTACATAATTGGTGATGGCAAATTGTTGACAATAGGATTTGCTGATGATGTCGACTTACTGGTGATGGCAACTATCATTAAAGACATCCAGTTGTTCAATAGAGCAGCTAATTTTGTTCATTATATTATATTCGCTATGCTGAACCAAAATTACCTTGAACCACTTGACCATGTCACCAACACAATGGATGACACTCATACCAAGCAACTTAGAGTGGTTATGTATGACGGCGACAACAATTGAATCCCGAAAGTGTAGTATTTACGGGAGGCGCGTTTATGTTGTTGTTCTCACGTCCAACCTCACCTTCTAGCACATCAGGTACTTTATATCATTGTTTATGAATTTATTTTTGAGTCTTACTATATTTATTGTTATGGATTTGTGTTTTGGATCTTTGTATCTCGAAATGATTATTGAAGTTATTAGTCCCTTTGAAAAGATATAGTATTTGATAAGCAGATTCTGCTTGTGAATTATGATCACTTAAATAACCTGTTATGTATAATGAGCATCTCATACTCTCCTGAGAAATAATAACAGATAAGAGTGAAATTAAATTAGTTATTACGCTTTCCCGTATCTATGAAGTTAATAGAATATAACTCCTAATTGTAAATCCTTTTTCATTTTTGTTACAATGCCTCCTTTATGGTCTCTTAATCTAATTATTCCTTTAGTTGTCTGATTTTCTAAACACAAATATCAGATTCTACAACTACAGACAATACTGGATTGAGTTTGTTTGAAGCTTTAAAGATACATATATAAGAGCATGTGTTTGGGATTTCTTCATTAGGTGCTTAATTTTCTAAGCAGATCAACAATATTGGATAAATAAGAACTTAAGACCAGGTTGGTTGCTGCTTTCTTTGAATTATATAAGCAAGTTGAAATAAGCAATCCTAAACAGACATTTGGAGACCATCCCACTTCTAGCTAAACTTTATTACCATAACCCAATTACCCAAATCGACCCATTGTTAATTAAGCATTATTTATGATGATAAGATGCGTACTACTTACATGTATTTTCATAAATGACAGTGAGTTTCGCAGATATGTGATAGTGACAGAGCATGATTTAAGTGTGTTCGATTACTTACGAGATTATTTTTGGCAGTCTCTATGGGAACTCTGGTGCATACGGTGTTGTGACCGCATGCTCCAACATAAAATCTTTGTTGTCGTCAGAGTCTCTTATATTTAAGGTAAAAAGTTTTTACTAACCATAATATTCATTATGTATGAATTATTGGCCTTTTGATGATGGGCATGTGATTCGACAATATTACAGTCTGGGATTGAGCTGATGGATATTTCTTTCCAAACTTATGCAGGGGAATTGTCTAGCAGTGACGAGAAGAAGTATAAATCACTGAAGAGCGCTACAGAACGGGAGATATCTCAGAGTGCTGATGTTATCTGTTGCACATGTGTGGGGGCTGGGGATCCTCGATTGGCAAATGTCAGATTCCGTCAGGTTAACTTTCTATTTTTAACTTAAAAGTAACAAATGCATATCTTTGATTGTTTCTCATCGTGACAATTTGTCTTTTTTTTTTGCTATCTTTAGGTGCTTATTGATGAATCTACTCAATCTATTGAGCCAGAGTGTCTTATTCCTTTGGTTCTTGGATATATGTTTAAAGCCAGACATAATTCACCTTTAAATGTATGTGAAGTCGTTAGTTGTTAGATTGGAATGAATTAGTAGCAGACTAGCAGTTGGTAACTTGGTATAATCTCCCTGTGTTATTAAATGCTTCTTTGCTATCATGTTCCTTGGATGTTTATTAGTTATTAGTTTTTTTTTCAGTGCAGGCCCAAAGCTGTCTGTGGTGTTTGGCACAGGATGTATCTCAAGCAAACAGAAAAAGTATGATGCATGCTGCTAAATCAATGCCCGCACATACGAATAAAATAGATGTTTTCATAAAAACAACAGATTTGGATTGTTTTCATAAAACAACAGTAACATAAAAAGTGAGTAAATACTGATTGGTAGGAAAATATTTCTTCGCTACATTATGGACAATGGTATAGATAAAGATACAAAATTATCTCACTGTTATATGTTTGTGTGTATATTATATATCAGTATCAAAAAACCAATAAACAAACTTATTTCTTACTATGATACAATGCCTTTTTTAGCATAAAAGAGGTACACAGTTAGTTAATGGGTAAACATACTTTTAGGTAGTACGATTTTTTTGGTTTTTATTAGGATTGTCTTGATAACCCGATGAGAAATAATTTAACATTATAAGGATTGTCTTGATAACCCGATGAGAAATAATTTAACTAGAAACCGACGCGATAATACTGTGGGGTTATCAGGTTCGGATCAAAACAACACGACAATTTTTTTTACCCAATTTTACACAATCCAATAAGGTTTATCGGGTTCAGGTTCGAGTTCAAGTGGGATTAACCTGACTCTATTGACACCCCTATAGAGTGTAAGATGGCATTGCAAAAGGAATAAGTTCTTCCAGTGCAACAATATTTTCTAATGGAAAAATATTTTTATGGATAGATTTATCTGAAAGAACACCATTTCATTTGCTAAAATCGATTAATATCAATTTGTAAATATAAATTTTTATTTTTCATTTACACATATGGTGTCTCATATTTTACTCTAAGTTAACTTTATCTTGATAGTTTATATGAAGGTTGAATATAAAATGTTTTCAAACCCGGTTTTACTCGGTCGGGTCAACTGGTTAACTCAGTTCCGGTTGAAAAAACGAATTATATTAACCCTGGTTTTATATTTTCGAAACCCGGCTAGACGCATTGGGTTTGGGGTGACCCCGGTCAACCCAGTTTTTGAGAGCCGGCTGGTTTTTAATATTTTCATTTTTTTTAAAAACACAGTAAAATTTATGTATTTGTGACGTAATTTTATTTTTACATATTATATATGTTGATAAATAGTTTATGTGTTCAATATACGCAACATTTCATGATTTTTCTATATAATTTTTGTTAATGATTAAAAATATAAATTTTCTTTTATTTTTATGGATAACCGCATCGAGCAAGTTTGACCCGGGTTGAGGGGGACCCAATGACTCGACCGAATCGATTTGAAAAGCGATTTTCAAAACATTGGAATACATAGTTGCAATAAGAAAGAAAGTATTTGACTTTAGTTTGAAAACAACTTTGTGGTAAACGATATAAATGGTAGTTTGGGATTATTACTTACTTTGCTCTCTTTAGATGTACTATCATGGCAAGAAAGGAGCAGTCAAAAGCGCCACAAATATTACTCTATATGTGTGTTTTAGGTGGAAGACATACTAAAATCAGATGTAACTACTTATACGACAAGGGTTGTGTTTGGTAACAACTTTTTTAAGAACGTTTTTATCGATTAGTATTAGTATTTAGCATAATTGTTAAAAAAAACTTGTTTGGTAAGAGCAATTAGCATTAACATTTCTAATAAAAATACTTTTTTTTCATATGCTCTTTCAAAGAGCATTTTTAGATGAGCATTATTAACGAAGAGCTTTAGACTTAATAAATTACTTAAATACCCTCATTAATATAACACATTTAATTTTAAAGAGTATACTTATGTCCTTTTATGTCTTTTCACACATTTAAGTTACAAGCTAATCTATCAAACACTTTTATAAATTATATGCTAATTGTTAACTGCTACTGCTAACTGCTCCTCCTGCTAACTGCTACTGTAGCCAAACACACCCAAGATCATTGTTGATAGATTTGGTAAAATTACCATTCCTTTCAAGTTTAAGTGAAATTTTTGTTCACATCTAGGTAAGTTTTAAGTATTTTGCATGTCTTTTTTATCAAGATTGAGATGTGAGCATCTTTTCAAGAGTATGCTTGCTTTTAGTGTACTCAATGTTTTTTTTAAAAGTAATACTTAGAACCCATGTCTAAAAACATGTCTAATGAATAAATTACTTATAAAATTATTTTATATATTTTCTCTCTTTAAATTTCTATTAATCATTTATTTAAATCAACCAATCAAATCATTAAGTATTTTTATAAGCATTATTAGTAGGCACAACAACCATTTTTCTTTCTTTAAATCTTCTACTATATTATAAAAAAATCATATAATATTAAAAATAATTATACTTTCTTAAAACCAGCTGGGCATCCTTTAAAGCTTTAAAAGTAGAACAACGATGGATCAAGTTCTCAAGAAGCAAAAAGAGAATATAGTAAAGTTAACTATAGGATATAACTTTCACTATAAATATGGTGGTTTGTTGATATTACTTTTTAGTGGCTTATTTGTTAAAAACCTTAGAAGTTGATTGTTATGTTAAAATCTTTGTATTATTGTGAGTCAAATACGATAGAAACATAATCTAACGAGTTTATACTCTTTGATGAGTAAAATGGGTCAAAACCGGCACTTTGAACAAAGATATATTAATTTATAGGTCACTCGATCCTATAATACTATACGAATAGAATAAACGGCAGGATTGGTCCGCTAAGAAACTGTTACAAAATTGGTTCAATTTTTTTGAAGATGTACTGTCGGTCACTCGACCAGGTAACCTTTCAAATTGGTGGCTCATTTTTCTATAAGAGTATTTAATGAGTAACCGTGAATCCTACATAATAATTAGAGTGAACTGCAAATATCATCTCATGTTAATATTCGGTCTTTAATTGCACGTTTTGTTTCATCTTTGGTTCTATGACTATGGACGAAAGCAAAACCAGTTGCATGAGTAAAAGTTTGACCTTCTTATTTGTTTTTACCTACAACATTAGTGGAGTTCTACATATTCGAAGCATATCCGGTATACGAACAGGTGGCAACTTTATACATATAGATCAGTTATGAGCCTGATTTTAGATCATATGTCGAAATAGTCTTTCAAACCCCTTCAGATGTTGTACTAAGCTAAAAAAGGAACCGGTTTGAAAAACAGGAAATATTTTGTGGGTCTAAATGGCTGGGATCAAATATATACATTTTTATTTTGGCGCAAACTCTATCATGTCAAACGTTTTTACAAGTTGTTAGTAATTAATAGGTCAACAGGGTCATGAGCGGCTTAATCATTATCCACATTATTAGGAGCAGGGTTGTTTATGCAAACCGATATTTATTTTTATTATCTGATAGAGCTTGCTATTTTATGTTAGTGTGGTTGTTATTTATGAAATCAAGGATAGACGGAGGACAATAGACTCCATGTGGCAGGAATGGCTACAACATTCGAGACGAAGTTACATGAAGCACAACTTTGTTCTTGCGGATATTTTGATTGTTTCTCATACCAAATATTTAGCAAATAAAAACAGTTAAACAACAATCAGAAGTCATACCTTTCGATTATACTGTACAAACTAATATTAACCAAATAACAAAAAGTTAAACGATAATCCGAAGTCATACCCGTCCATCGGACGGGTTTTGCCACTAGTATATATATATATATATATATATATATATATATATATATATATATATATATATATATATATATATATATATATATAGTTGAGTTATTATAAAACAAATCCTATAATAAAATAAATGAGGTGAATTCTCAGCCCTTAGATCAAAATCACTAAATGTGATAAAAAAATGGTGTCTTTTTGTAAACTCTCAAACTTTAGGGGCAATTCTCGAAAATAATAAAATTTAAAACGTCCCAAATAGCCCGATAAAAAAAGACACACGTACGTACTAAAAAACGATCAAATCCACCAAATCCACCATATCAAAACTACTGAATCCTCTCGAATCCACCAAATCCACCAAATCAAAACTACTGAATCCTCTCGAATCAAACAAATTAAACATCGCATCCTACTGGTAAAACTTTTTTTTAATTTTTTTTTTATTTTTTGAATGATTTGTGTTAGAATGTGTTAAAAATGCACTATTATGCTCTAGAATGCGATAGGATATCAAACATATATAAGGTTTTATGCAACTGTGTGTTTATGATTGATGTATAAAATGTGTTTGATATAATGTCTCAATGAGAATTATAAAGTTCTCTTTGATATAGAAGTGATTTGGTAAAATTATACTGTGATGGAGTAGGATTAACACTATGATTGAGTAGAATTAATATTATGATGGATTAAAACTAATACTATGCATGTGATTTGGTAAAATTTTAATAATAATAAGCAAATTTTATTCTACTGCATTGCAGTTAAATTTTAATGCACTGTAATGCAGTAGGTCACTTGCATTGTTCTTTGTACTACATTACTGTTTAATTTTAATGCACTGTAATATATTACAATACTTCCATTTTTATTTCTACTACATTACAGTTTAATTTTAATGCATTAGTGTTTTACAACATTAGTGTTTTACAACAGTACCGTATATTCTACAACATTACCGTATATTCTACAACATTACCGTATATTCTACAACATTAGTGTTTTACAACAGTTATGTTTTATTGCATTACCGTATATTCTACAACATTAGTGTTTTATTGCATTATTTTATTGCATTACCGTATATTCTACAACATTAGTGTATATCATATTGCATTATGTTTAAAAAAGTATACTATAAATATACATGCTATAAATATACATGATACAACAGTTATTTAAATGGGTTAGGTTTGTGTTACAATGTGTTAAAAATGATCTATGATGCTCTAGAATGCGATAGGATATCAAACATATATAAGGTTTTGTGTAACTATGTGTTTATGATTGATGTATAAAATGTGTTTGATATAATGTCTCAATGAGAATTATAAAGTTCTCTTTGATATAGAAGTGATTTGGTAAAATCATAACTGTGATGGAGTAGGAAACACTATGATTGAGTAGAACTAATATTATGATGGAGTAAAACTAATACTATGCATGCGATTTGGTAAATTAGAAATGTAATGGAGTAGAATTATTTTTAATGTGAATATGCTTGAGTAGGATAAAGTTGTATTTTGAGGTTTTGTCGAAATTAAGTATTTGTATGTAATACATCGCAACTTTATTTCTATTACATTATAGTTTAATTTTAATGCATTCTAATGAAGTAGGTTACGTACATTCTTCATATGCATAATTTAATGCATTAAAACTTTATTTCTACTATATTAAGGTTTAAATTTTAATGCATTTAATGCAGTAGGTTACTCGTGATGTGGTTGAATTTTAACAATAATGTAGTAGGTTATAACTTGATGTTCATAGAGATCATTTTCAAGTGAGCCTTTTCGGGGTTTAATAAATTGGTTGTGTAAGGCTTATTATGTGTGTGATGTGGTTGATAATGATATTGAGGATATAAAAGTGAGATATGGTGATTATCCAGTTATTGTTGTAAGTATACCTGAAATAGATATTGTTCTTTTCTCAATGTAATCTATAATATTATATTCTACTTCATTACTATTATTTCTAACGCATTAAAGGGGAGAATATATAACTGTAATGCAATAGAATATGACTGTAATGTAGTAGAAAACAATGATGTACTAGAAAATATAAGATTTTTTTCTATTGAATCATAGTGTTAATTTTACTACATTACTATTTTATTCTACTGCATTGAATTTTTATATTCTACATATAAATGAGATGCAAAATAATTTAATTGTAATGCGGGAGAAATAAACAATCATGTAGTAGAATAACACACTGTAATGCTGTAAAAATAAAATTAGATTATTTTTAGTGAATTATAGTTATATGATACTGCATTAGTGTTATTTTATGTTCTATTACATTAAAGTTATTTGGTGCTGCTATTTTATACTAGTAAATGAATGTAATGCACTAACAAAATAACTGTGTTAAATTAGGATATAAATAACAGTGATGTAGTAGAATATAATTGTAATGAAGTAGAGAATATTTGTAATGTATTTATAGTTTTTTACTACATTATAACTTTATTTCTACAACATTATAATTATACTCTACTACATGCTAGTTTAAATTCTATTGCATCACATAATATATTTTGCTATTTTCATGAAAATGCTTGAACTGTTATTACACAGGTGAAAAGAACATGCAAAAAAAACACAAGCGACAAAGGCATATGCATTTACCAAGCTACAAGCAGTAGATTGCATCCTTAAATACCAACTGATACACTTGAATTAAAGGACGAAATGGTGCACAGATGCATTGAACGCGTAACAAAGATTCTTGGAAGATACTCGTGGATGGTGGATCATTTATAGACAACACTTAAATTATATTAGATGTAATACTTTGGAATACGGAACGTAAATACGATGTATTGAAATTTTAATGATGACAAATTTTGTATAATATTTACTACTTTTGATTACTGTTGATATTGTATCAAAATATAATGTATATTTTAATGCGTTATAATACACCAAACAAATAAGATAATATAAAGTATTAATTATTATTCGTAAAACAAAAGGATACCGAGTATATTAAAAATACAATAAGATACTTTTGTATTCATGTTTGGTAACAAATACTATACATCCTAGAACCGAAAACATGGCTTGTAAGTAATAATTTGATATCTATACACTACTTATTTTGAATATAAAACGAATAATGAAACATTGCTTGTAAGCTTTACGGGTACATATTCTGTGTCCAGATCTTGTCGCCCTTGTCGGCTCTTCTTGTTGCTTGTTGTTCTTTGATGGTGGCCACTTCAATGGGCATGCTTTTAAATTATGGCTCTTTTTCTACACAGCCACTACACTTCCTCGTTTTATTACTTTACTGCATCACTGTGTTATTTTCCTGCATTACAATGTAAACTTTACTACATCAAAATGTATATTCTACTCCATCACAATACAATAGATAATCTTACTGCATCACGCTTTTATACCTACTCCATCAAAATGAAAAGCTACTTAACTTTAAGACCAGTAACAACCATTTAACTCTAAAATTCACAGTATTTATATATAAACCCAATAAGTGCCAAACATCAGCACAATATTACCAGATACTGTAACAACCATCTAAATTCATTTCAATACTTCATACAATAACAAAATTCGATTAACTTCACTTGATCAATAAGAAATAACATAAATGTTATGTACATTAGTGAATCTATAGAATCACTAATGTGAATTACAAACTAAAACATTATAATGCGGTAAAAAATATAAGTATATTACAAATAGTTTCTATTGAATTGCAGTTATGTTTTATTGCATTACCGCATATTCTACAACATTAGTGTATATCATACTGCATTATTTTATACCCAACTGCATTACTATATATTCTACAACATTACCGTATATTCTACAACATTAGTGTTTTACAACATTAGTGTTTTACAACAGTACCGTATATTCTACAACATTACCGTATATTCTACAACATTAGTGTTTTACAACAGTTATGTTTTATTGCATTAGCGTATATTCTACAACATTAGTGTTTTATTGCATTATTTTATTGCATTATCGTATATTCTACAACATTAGTGTATATCATACTGCATTATTTTATTGCAGTACCGTATATTCTACAACATTACTGTATATTCTACACATTACCGTATATCTACAACATTACCGTATATTCTACAACATTACCGTATAATCTACAACATTAGTGTTTTACAATAGTTATGTTTTATTGCATTACCGTATATTCTACAACATTAGTGTTTTATTGCATTATTTTATTGCATTACCGTATATTCTACAACATTAGTGTATATCATACTGCATTATTTTATACTCAACTGCATTATTATATATTCTACAACATTACCGTATATTCTACAACATTAGTGTTTTACAACATTAGTGTTTTACAACATTACCGTATATTCTACAACATTACCGTATATTCTACAACATTAGTGTTTTACAACAGTTATGTTTTATTGCATTAGCGTATATTCTACAACATTACTGTATATCTTATTGCATTATGGTTCAACTTCTACTAAATCACATGCAGTAGAATACTATAAAAACACTACAAATATAATGTAGTAGACATAAAGTTGTGATTCAGTAAAAACTATAAAAACACCACAAATTACGTTCTACTACATTAATTTATATCCTACTGCGTCACATGTATGTTTCTACTGCATTGCAGTTACGATCTACTCCATTACTGTATATCTTACTGCAACACATTGTATAAACTTAAAGCATCAGATGTATAAAATTTCATTGAGACATTTTATCATACATCTTGTGTGCACTTTTACTAAACAATGGTTCATCTAGTTTTTTCTTCAAACACATACCGGATAAATGTTATATATAAACTAAATACACTAACAAGCAACCAGAACATATTAACTAATTCCAATAAATATTCAAATTAACATAAAGTAAGTCAACATAAAAAGTTAGAAAATAATTGATTAATATCTTACTATTAGAATTTGTTATTGATGTATATTTCGAAGATAAACAACACTCACTGATGATTTATAAGTCAATCGTCATCTTCGTCAATCGACATCTTTGTCAATCGGTTGTGAATGATGGTGTGAAACTATGGTGATTAGCGGTGGTACATAAGGTGAGGAAGACGGTGGTTGCCGATGTGGAAGATGGTGGTTATCGGCGAGGAGACGATGGTTGCTCGTGGTGGTTACAGGAGGAGATGAAAGTGGGGAGACGAGAAAGATATGAAGTTGGGAAATGAAATGTGTGAAAAAAATACACATTATAAAAATGCCCCTGAAGTTTCTAAAATTACAAAAGTACACCATTTTTTTAAAAAAAAGGGGGGGGGGGACACATGGCAGCATGTGGTTCCACCTCATTTATTTTATTTTAAAATTTGTTTTATTTTACCCCAACTCTATATATATATATATATATATATATATATATATATATATATATATATATATATATATATATATATATATATATATATATATATATATATATATATATATATATATATATATATATATATATATATATAGATTTCGGTTCAAATGAGAACTTTTTAAAGTTAAAAAAATAAGAACTAGCTAAAATCTCACAAATGACACTCTACTTCAAATAATTTTTAAACGAGATTAACTAAAACTAAGTTTTTTAATAATTTGATGGGCTTTCTTTTGAAAATTGACGAATTCTAGGTGATACATCTTGATTTAAGGTGTGATTTGTATCATGTCTTGGTATCGTGTATCATGTTATTTAGTGGTGGTTGTGTATCAAATGTACCATTTTATGTAAAAGATATTATCTTGTTGAGATTTTGATGTATGTGTATCACATTTTTAATTGTGTATCAGTAATACGTTACACACTAAGTCGTCGTTTATTAGTCAATAGAATGTTAAGTTGTATAAATAATGTATATTTTGGTGTATTATTGGTAATATGATTATGTATCAACGTTTTATTGGTGTTTTAGATTAGTTCTCATTTTTATAACTTTAAAAAAGCTCTTACATTAACCTTCCTCTATATATATATATATATATATATATATATATATATATATATATATATATATATATATATATATATATATATATATATATATATATATATATATATATATGCTCTTGTCTGCTAACTTTGTTTGGTAGTACATCTAACCCTTCTTTGTAGCTTGTCAATATTCTTGCTTTGTTGGTGCCTCAAGCAAGGGGGAGCTCATATCAAAGGGGAGCATTTTCAAGAGTTCAGGTCATTACAATTGCGATCGTTCAATCACATAAATCGCATTCATCGAACATCTTGCAAGTAATGAATGATGGGATCTTGAAGATAAGCATATTATTATGCATAGAGTTGGTTAACCTATGGTGATTGAAGACTTCACTAGGACGAAAAATCGAACCATGGAGTTGGTTAACGTTGACATCTTTATGTTACAATCGAACCAACAAAGAAAACGACTATCAAGAAACAAATAAGACAGCAACTTAATGAAACAAGCAAGATAACCGATGGCAGAAAATCAGTATAATTCCATAAAACTTGTGATAATTAAACGTATCGTCAATCATAAATCACCAATGTTATCGCTCAAAATGACAATAAATTTATGTATCTACACGAAAAATGAAATCTATAACAAAAAGACGAGAGCAAAAAGTAGGCTGAAGTCCGAATAGTCGATGAGTAAGTCCCAATAATCTGAATATTGAAACTGCAAGCAGGGGCGAACCTAGAACAGTAAGTTATCAGGTGCATATAATTTTTTTACGAGTATCGAGGGTTTTGACTATGGGTGAGCATGAAGCGATCAGGAAGTATTTGTATAGAACCAAAATTTTGGCTATAAGTTTTTTAAAACCAAACCTCGAACTAAAAGTTTTGCTTGGTTTTTCCGCTTCTTGATTTTTTGTTGCTAGGTTTTCTGTTTTTCATTGAATGTAATATCTTTTACAAGTTTTAAATCTATTTCACAAACAATTATCGCGTAAATTTAAACAGTTATTATAAGAGTAATGTAAATATAAAATAGGAAATTTTCGACTATAATATTTTGTTGTTAGTTTAAATCATTTAAAGGGCTTGTCAATAACAAGATATATCATGAATTTGGATATATGAAATCTGCTATAACGCTTTTATGTTATACCCATTATTTTAGCTAAGTTTTTACAATTCGAATATCCGAATTTTGAATAAGATTATATATTTACGAGTACCCAAAATTTGGAATTAAGAAGTATTTACGTAACACAAAATTTGGGACCGGATCATTTGGAAAAATAATCACAAAGTTTACGTTATACCCATTATTTTAGCTAAGTTTTTACATTTAAGATATACGGAACTTATATTACGAGTACATATCCATCGGGTTCCCGTGAACCCCGACAACCCCCTAGGTCCACCCTTGACTGTAAATCTCAGTCGATATATTAAGCGTCGTCACCCTAGCCAAACCATGAAAGTTACACGCCATCTCATCTTAATTTTGCACCTGGAGATAAGCATTAAATGCATATGACGTGTTTGTAGCAACGTGCACGCATAATTTATGTTCTCACCGAGCTTACTCAAATCATTTTCATCAGACAAACGTTTTGAGCCGGTACTAAAACATTGTTTTGCCCTCGACCTGCAATATTTTACAACGATTATTAGTGGATAGTAGTTTTATTCGGCAAGTAGTAAACGGGACGCATGAACATATGTGTTATTCCATATTGCATAAAAGAAGAAACATAAACAAAAAGATTGTGAAAGCAAGTCAACAAATTCATATGATAGAGTATTTTATCCTTTTATGGTTTCTTGAAAACTGTAAAAAAGTTGGGTTAGATCCATAAGGGTTTATTAAGTAATTAACAACATAAAAAAAGTGCACTTGTGTTTTCCTCCCAAACAACAAACACTTTTCACTTGAAAAAAACACACAATCCCACTCTCACACCAGATACGTGTGCCAATCACGTGCCACTTTGTAATAAACCCCTGCAACAAAACCCCCTTTCCAAAACCTACAAGAATTAAAATTCCTCAGGTGATTTTTTTTGTTTTTACTTTTTTAATAAAGATTGTGTTTTTTTAATAATTTCTTCTTTTACTGTAACTTTATTAGTATCTATCTGGCTTTTATATGTATGTACAATGTGATTTAAATTTTATAAATACTATTTTTATACCCATTTTAGTATCTACTTATAAAGATTCTACTATCTATGTGTTGTAGGGTGGATTTGAGAAGTGTTTAGAATTGTGATTGAAATGAATTTGAGGCGAAGATCAGTGTCCACGCTCGGCGGTGAGAATGCTCACGCGCCACCACGTCCGGCTAGGAGGCCTCGTCAGGAGGAGGAGGTTTACAACATACTTCCTCATAGCCTTTCTGACCACCACCCGGCTTTGCGTTATCTTGAAGTAAGAGCAGCTGAAGCTGCTTTACGTGCTGTTGATGACCTTCTGAGGCTGCGGTTTATGGACTGGCCAGATGGGATGGACCTTATGGACTGGTTTGCTGCGTTTTTCGGCTTTCAAACTGATAATGTGAGGAACCAGAGAGAGCATCTCGTGCTTCATCTTGCGAATGCCCAAATGAGGTTATCATAATTTTTTGAGTCAAATCCTTGAAGGGTTTTTTGAGTAATTAACAGCGGTGTAATTTTTTAAAAATCTGATAAACACAGACCGAATAATTTAACCTTGTATGGTTTGTTGAAAACGGTAATAAGGTGAAAATAGGATTTGGGTCAGATCCTTGAAGGGTTTTTTTGAGATATATACTCGTGATAGTCACATCACTTATAAGTAGTGGGGTTAATCCCTTAAGGAGAATGTTCGAGGCTTGCATACTGTCCAATTGGATGTCACTGTACGCTCGAACTACTAACTATAACAAAAAGACGAGAGCAATAAGTAGGCTGAAGTCCGAATAGCCGATGAGTAAGTCCCAATAATCTGAATATTGAAACTGCAAGCAGGGGCGAACCTAGAACAATAAGTTATCAGGTGCATATAATTTTTTACGAGTATCGAGGGTTTTGATTATGGGTGAGCATGAAGCGATCAGGAAGTATTTGTATAGAACCAAAATTTCGGCTATAAGTTTTTTAAAACCAAACCTCGAACTAAAAGTTTTGCTTAGTTTTCCGCTTCTTGATTTTTTGTTACTAGGTTTTCTGTTTTTCATTGAATGTCATATCTTCTACAAGTTTTAAATCTATTTCACAAACAATTATCGCGTAAATTTAAACAGTTATTATAAGAGTAATGTAAATATAAAATAGGAAATTTTCGACTATAATATTTTGTTGTTAGTTTAAATCATTTAAAGGGCTTGTCCATAACAAGATATATCATGAATTTGGATATATGAAATCTGCTATGACGCTTTTATATTATACCCATTATTTTAGCTAAGTTTTTACAATTCAAATATCCGTAATTTTGAATAAAATTATATATTTACGAGTACCCAAAATTTGGAATTAAGAAGTATTTACGTAACACAAAATTTGGGACCGGATCATTTGGAAAAATAATCACGAAGTTTACGTTATACCCATTATTTTAGCTAAGTTTTTACATTTCAGATATACGAAACTTATATTACGAGTACATATCCATCGGGTTCCCGTGAACCCCGACAACCCCTTAGGTCCACCCCTGACTGTGAATCTTAGTCAATATATTAAGCGTCGTCACCCTAGCCAAACAATGAAAGTTACACGTCATCTCATCTTAATTTTGCACCTGGAGATAAGCATTAAATGCATATGACGTGTTTGTAGCAACGTGCACGCATAGTTTATGTTCTCACCGAGCTTACTCAAATCATTTTCATCCGGAAAACGTTTTGAGCCGGTACTAAAACAGTTTTTTGCCCTCGACCTGCAATATTTTACAACGATTATTAGTGGATATTAGTTTTATTCGGCAAGTAGTAAACGGGACGCATGAACATATGTGTTATTCCACATCGCATAAAAGAAGAAACATAAACAAAAAGATTGTGAAAGCAAGTCAACAAATTCATATGACAGAGTATTTTATCCTTTTATGGTTTCTTGAAAACTGTAAAAAAGTTGGGTTAGATCCATAAGGGTTTTTTGAGTGATTAACAACATATAAAAAGTGCACTTGTTGTGTTTTCCTCCCAAACAACAAACACTTTACACTTGAAAAAAACACACAATCCCGCTCTCACACCAGACACGCGTGCCAATCACGTGCCACTTTGTAATAAACCCCTGCAACAAAACCCCTTTTCAAAAACCCACAAGAATTAAAATTCCTCAGGTGATTTTTTTTGTTTTTACTTTTTTTAATAAAGATTGTGTTTTTTTAATAATTTCTTCTTTTACTGTAACTTTATTAGTATCTATCTGGCTTTTATATGTATGTACAATGTGATTTAAATTTTATAAATACTATTTTTATACCCATTTTAGTATCTACTTTTAAAGATTCTACTATCTATGTGTTGTAGGGTGGATTTGAGAAGTGTTTAGAATTGTGATTGAAATGAATTTGAGGCGAAGATGAGTGTCCACGCGCGACGGTGAGAATGCTCATGCGCCACCACGTCCGGCTAGGAGGCCTCGTCAGGAGGAGGAGGTTTACAATATACTTCCTCATAACCTTTCTGACCACCACCCGACTTTGCGTTATCTTGAAGTGAGAGCAGCCGAGGCTGCTTTACGTGCTGTTGATGACCTTCCGGGGCCGCGGTTTATGGACTGGCCAGATGGGATGGACCTTATGGACTGGCTTGCTGCGTTTTTCGGCTTTCAAACTAATAATGTGAGGAACCAGAGAGATCATCTCGTGCTTCATCTTGTGAATGCCCATATGAGGTTATCGTAATTTTTTGAGTCAAATCCTTGAAGGGTTTTTTGAGTAGTTAACAGCGGTGTAATTTTTTAAAAATATGATAAACACAGACCGAATAATTTAACCTTGTATGGTTTGTTGAAAACGGTAATAAGGTGAAAATAGGATTTGGGTCAGATCCTTGAAGGGTTTTTTTAGATATAGACTCGTGATAGTCACATCACTTATAAGTAGTGGGGTTAATCCCCTAAGGAGAATGTTCGAGGCTTGCATACTGTCCAATTGGATGTCACTATAAGCTCGAACTACTAACTATAACAAAAAGACGAGAGCAATAAGTAGGCTGAAGTCCGAATAGCCGATGAGTAAGTCCCAATAATCTGAATATTGAAACTGCAAGCAGGGGAGAACCTAGAACAGTAAGTTATCAGGTGCATATAATTTTTTACGAGTATCGAGGGTTTTGATTATGGGTGAGCATGAAGCGGTCAGGAAGTATTTGTATAGAACCAAAATTTCGGCTCTTATTTTTTTAAAACCAAACCTCGAACTAAAAGTTTTGCTTAGTTTTTCCGCTTCTTGATTTTTTGTTGCTAGGTTTTCTGTTTTTCATTGAATGTCATATCTTTTACAAGTTTTAAATCTATTTCACAAACAATTATCGCGTAAATTTAAACAATTATTATAAGAGTAGTGTAAATATAAAATAGGAAATTTTCGACTATAATATTTTTTTGTTAGTTTAAATCATTTAAAGGGCTTGTCGATAACAAGATATATCATGAATTTGGATATATGAAATCTGCTATGACTCTTTTATGTTATACCCATTATTTTAGCTAAGTTTTTACAATTCGAATATCCGAAATTTTGAATAAAATTATATATTTACGAGTCCCCAAAATTTAGAATTAAGAAGTATTTACGTAACACAAAATTTGGGACCGGATCATTTGGAAAAATAATCACGAAGTTTACGTTATACCCATTATTTTAGCTAAGTTTTTACGTTTAAGATATACGAAACTTATATTACGAGTACATATCCATCGGGTTCCCGTGAACCCCGACAACCCCCTAGGTCCACCCCTGACTCTAAATCTCAGTCGATATATTAAGCGTCGTCACCCTAGCCAAACCATGAAAGTTACACGCCCTCTCATCTTAATTTTGCACCTGGAGATAAGCATTAAATGCATATGACACGTTTGTAGCAACGTGCACGCATAATTTATGTTCTCACCGAGCTTACTCAAATCATCTTCATCCGGAAAACGTTTTGAGCCAGTACTAAAACATTGTTTTGCCCTCGACCTACGATATTTTATAACGATTATTAGTGGATAGTAGTTTTATTCGGCAAGTAGTAAACGGGACGCATGAACATATGTGTTAATCCACATCACATAAAAGAAGAAACATAAACAAAAAGATTGTGAAAGCAAGTCAACAAATTCATATGACAGAGTATTTTATCCTTTTATGGTTTCTTGAAAATTGTAAAAAAGTTGGGTTAGATCCATAAGGGTTTTTAACAACATATAAAAAGTGCACTTGTTGTGTTTTCCTCCCAAACAAAAAACACTTTGCACTTGAAAAAAACACACAATCCCACTCTCACACTTGACGCGCATGCCAATCATGTGCCACTTTGTAATAAACCCCTGCAACAAAACCCCATTTCAAAAACCCACAAGAATTAAAATTCCTCAGGTGATTTTTTTTGTTTTTACTTTTTTTTAATAAAGATTGTGTTTTTTAATAATTTCTTCTTTTATTGTAACTTTATTAGTATCTATCTGGCTTTTATATGTATGTACAATGTGATTTAAATTTTATAAATACTATTTTTATACCCATTTTAGTATCTAATTATAAAGATTCTACTATCTATGTGTTGTAGGGTGGATTTGAGAAGTGTTTAGAATTGTGATTGAAATGAATTTGAGGCGAAGATCAGTGTCCACGCGGCGGTGAGAATGCTCACGCGCCACCACGTCCGGCTAGGAGGCCTCGTCAGGAGGAGGAGGTTTACAACATACTTCCTCATAACCTTTCTGACCACCACCCGGCTTTGCGTTATCTTGAAGTGGGAGCAGCTGAGGCTGCTTTACGTGTTGTTGATGACCTTCCGAGGCCGCGGTTTATAGACTGGCCAGATGGGATGGACCTTATGGACTGGCTTGCTGCATTTTTCGGCTTTCAAACTGATAATGTGAGGAACCAGAGAGAGCATCTCGTGCTTCATCTTGCGAATGCCCAAATGAGGTTATCGTAATTTTTTAGTCAGATCCTTGAAGGGTTTTTTGAGTAATTAACAGCGGTGTAATTTTTTAAAAATCTGATAAACACGGACCGAATAATTTAACCTTGTATGGTTTGTTGAAAACGGTAATAAGGTGAAAATAGGATTTGGGTCAGATCCTTGAAGGGGTTTTTTTTAGATATAGACTCGTGATAGTCACATCACTTATAAGTAGTGGGGTTAATCCCCTAAGGAGAATGTTCGAGGCTTGCATACTGTCCAATTGGATGTCACTGTAAGCTCGAACTACTAACTATAACAAAAAGACGAGAGCAATAAGTAGGCTTAAGTCAGAATAGCCGATGAGTAAGTCCCAATAATCTGAATATTGAAACTGCAAGCAGGGGCGAACCTAGAACAGTAAGTTATCAGGTGCATATAATTTTTTTAAGAGTATCGACGGTTTTGATTATGGGTGAGCATGAAGCGATCAGGAAATATTTGCATAGAACCAAAATTTCGGCTATAAGTTTTTTAAAACCAAACCTCGAACTAAAAGTTTTGCTTGGTTTTTCCGCTTCTTGATTTTTTGTTGCTAGGTTTTCTATTTTTCATTGAATGTCATATCTTTTACAATTTTTAAATCTATTTCACAAACAATTATCGCGTAAATTTAAACAGTTATTATAAGAGTAATGTAAATATAAAATAGGAAATTTTCGACTATAATATTTTGTTGTTAGTTTAAATCATTTAAAGGGCTTGTCAATAACAAGATATATCATGAATTTGGATATATGAAATCTGCTATGACGCTTTTATGTTATACCCATTATTTTATCTAAGTTTTTACAATTCGAATATCCGAAATTTTGAATAAAATTATATATTTACGAGTACCCAAAATTTGGAATTAAGAAGAATTTACGTAACACAAAATTTGGGACCGGATCATTTGGAAAAATAATCACGATGTTTACGTTATACCTATTATTTTAGCTAAGTTTTTATATTTCAGATATACGGAACTTATATTACGAGTACATATCCATCGGGTTCCCATGAACCTCGACAACCCCATAGGTCCACCCCTGACTGTAAATCTCAGTCGATATATTAAGCGTCGTCACCCTAGCCAAACCATGAAAGTTACACGCCTTCTCATCTTAATTTTGCACCTGGAGATAAGTATTAAATGCATATGACGCGTTTGTAGCAACGTGCACGCATAATTTATGTTCTCACCGAGCTTACTCAAATCATTTTCATCCGGCAAACGTTTTGAGCCGGTACTAAAACATTGTTTTGCCCTCGACATGCAATATTTTACAACGATTATTAGTGGATAGTAATTTTATTCGGCAAGTAGTAAACGGGACGCATGAACATATGTGTTATTCCACATCGCATAAAAGAAGAAATATAAACAAAAAGATTGTGAAAGCATGTCAACAAATTCATATGATAGAATATTTTATCCTTTTATGGTTTCTTGAAAACTGTAAAAAAGTTGGGTTAGATCCATAATGGTTTTTTGAGTAATTAACAACATATAAAAATTGCACTTGTTGTGTTTTCCTCCCAAACAAAAAACACTTTGCACTTGAAAAAAACACACAATCCCACTCTCACACTTGACGCGCGTGCCAATCACGTGCCACTTTGTAATAAACCCCTGCAACAAAATCCCCTTTCAAAAACCCACAAGAATTAAAATTCCTCTGGTGATTTTTTTTGTTTTTACTTTTTTTAATAAAGATTGTGTTTTTTAATAATTTCTTCTTTTATTGTAACTTTATTAGTATCTATCTGGCTTTTATATGTATGTACAATGTGATTTAAATTTTATAAATACTATTTTTATACCCATTTTAGTATCTAATTATAAAGATTCTACTATCTATGTGTTGTAGGGTGGATTTGAGAAGTGTTTAGAATTGTGATTGAAATGAATTTGAGGCGAACATCAGTATCCACGCCCGACGGTGAGAATGCTCACGCGCCACCACGTCCGGCTAGGAGGCCTCGTCAGGAGGAGGACGTTTACAACATACTTCCTCATAACCTTTCTGACCACCACCCGGCTTTGCGTTATCTTGAAGTGAGAGCAGCTGAGGCTGTTTTACGTGTTGTTGATGACCTTCGAGACCGCGGTTTATGGACTGGCCAGATGGGATGGACCTTATGAACTGGCTTGCTGCGTTTTTCTGCTTTCAAACTGATAATGTGAGGAACAAGAGAGAGCATCTCGTGCTTCATCTTGCGAATGTCCAAATGAGGTTATCGTAATCTTTTGAGTCAGATCCTTGAAGGGTTTTTTGAGTAATTAACAGCGGTGTAATTTTTTAAAAATCTGATAAACACAGACTGAATAATTTAACCTTGTATGGTTTGTTGAAAACGGTAATAAGGTGAAAATAGGATTTGGGTCAGATCCTTGAAGGGTTTTTTTGAGATATAGACTCGTGATTGTCACATCACTTATAAGTAGTGGGGTTAATTCCCCAAAGAAGAATGTTCGAGGCTTGCATACTGTCCAATTGGATGTCACTGTAAGATCGAACTACTAACTATTAACTCGCCGTTCAAAAAAATGACAATAATTGGATGTCTGTACAACCATTATTTACATCTTTATGTTACAATTGAACCAACAAATAAAACGACTATCAAGAAACAAAAGACAACAACTTAACGAAACAAGCAAGATAACCGATGGTAGAAAAATAGTATAATTCCAGAAAACTTGCGATAATTAAACGTATCGTCAATCATAAATCACCAATGGTATCGCTCAAAATGACAGTAAATTTATGTATCTACACGAAAAATGAAATCTTTAACAAAAAGAGGAGAGCAATAAGTAGGCTGAAGTCCGAGTAGCCGATGAGTAAGTCCCAACAATCTGAATACCAAAACTGCAAGAAGGGGCGAACCTAGAACATTAAGTTATCAATTGCACATAAACTCTTTTATGAGTATCGAGGGTTTTGATTGTGGGTGAGCATGAGGTGGTCATGAAGTATTTGTATAGAACCAAAGTTTCGGCTATAATTTTTTTAAAACTAACCCTTGAACCAAAAATTTTGCTTGGTTTTTCCGCTTCTTGATTTTTTGTTGTTAGGTTTTTTGTTTTTCATTGAATGTCATATCTTTTACAAGTTTGAAATCTCTTTCACAAACAATTATCGCGTAAATTTAAACAGTTATTATAAGAGTAATGTAAATATGAAATGGGAAATTTTCAACTATAATTTTTTGTTGTTAATTTAAATCATTTAAGGGGCTTGTCAATAACATGATATATCATGAATTTAGATATCTAAAATCTGCTATGACGCTTTTATGTTATACCCGTTATTTTAGCTAAGTATTTACATTTCGGATATCCGAAATTTCGAATAAAATTATATATTTACAAGTATCCAAAATTTAGAATTTAAGAAGTATTTACGTAACACAAAATTTGAGACCGGTTAATTTGGAAAAATAATCACTAAGTTTACGTTATACCCTTTATTTAGCTAAGTTTTTACATTTCAGATATACGAAACTTATATTACGAGAACACATCCATCGGGTTTCCGGGAACCCCCTAGGTCCGCCCCTGACTGCAAGTCTTAGTCGATATATTAAGCGTCGTCACCCTAGCCAAACCGTGAAAGTTACACGCTATCTCATCTTGATTTTTCACCTGGAGAGGAGACAAGCATTAAATGCATATGATGCGTTTGCAGCAACGTGCACGCATAATTTATGTTCTCATCGTGCTTACTCAAATCCTTTGCATCCGACAAACATTTTGAGTCGGTACTAAAACACTGTTTTACCCCCGACCTGCAATATTTTACAACGATTATTAGTGGATAGTAGTTTTATTCGACAAGTAGTAAACGGGACGCATGAACATATGTGTTATTCCACATCGCATAAACGAAGAAACATAAACATAAAGATTGTGAAAGCAAGTCAACAAATTTATATGACATAATATTTTATCCTTTTATGTTTCTTGAAAACTGTAAAAAAGTTGGGTCAGATCCTCAAGGGTTTTTGAGTAATTAACAGCGGTGTAATCTTTTAAAAATCTGATAAACACAGACCGGATAATTTAACCTTGTATGGTTTGTTGAAAACGGTAAAAAGGTGAAAATAGGATTTGGGTCAGATCCTTGAATGCTTTTTTGAGATACAGACTCGTGATAGTCACATCGTTTATAAGTAGTGGGGTTTATCCCCTAAGGAGAATGTTCGAGTCTTGCATACTGCCCAATTGGATGTGACTGTAAGCTCGAACTACAAACTACTAACTCGCCGTTAAAAAAATAGTGATTGTATATCTCAGATTTACTGAAAAATTATAATTACCAGATTAAGATTTTCAAACAAACATTGCTTGTGAAAATTCTTTGTTCTAAGATTAAGCATATATATATGCTTTTTGACCAAACCAAATCCATAAAGGGTACGCCTTTGTTTTATATTTTACTCAAATAAGATGACTTTTACTTGGTACTTGGCATTCGCATGAAGATTTTTTTTGTGTTTTCGCAGTATATTAAAAAGTTACTTTTAGAATATCTCATTATAAAGCTATCACTTTTAATTTTTTAAAACGTAATGCATATTTATTTGGTTTCATGAAACATTGTTTTTATATAACAATTGGTATTTTATTAGTATGGTTCACTTTTACGTTTTCAAATTACAAGTAAATACAGAGGTTAATATGCTAATCTTAATCATTCAGAGTATTCATTCAGAAAACATTTCAAACGTTCATTTTCATTCAAAACATAGCCTATTCAAAGTCTTTAACATCTTTGATTCATTAAGCGCTAAATCATAACAATTTATCGAACAACCCCTGACTTATGTTTAGTTCAATTTGAGATTGTATTAACTGTTGATGTGTATTTGTGACTTGGTGCGCTTGGGTTATATTATTGCCTCTATATGTGGTTTGAACTATATATATTTGAAACAAAACAAGGCATTTGGTATAATTGTTGGGTCATTTTTTAATGGTTGGGCCATGTAACTATCACGACCCCAATCATGGCAAGATGTATAATTTGGGTATACCCGCATGACTATTTAGTTTTATAAATATAACTTATTACTATATAAATATTTTGAAAAAAAATTGTTCCAAATATAAAAATATTCATTATATAAAATTTTTATTTTAATAATCATTTCATATGTATAAATATAATATTTTTTAACAAATTAGCAGCCAAATTAAAATATTTATAATCCATTTAAAACATTAAAAAGATCAAGAATATAACACTGTTAACTTATGTAAAACCCTAAAACAAAAACATTACCCAAGCAAATATAGACGATATATTTTTATTTGTATGAGACCAAATTGGAAAGTAAGAGTTTTATATCATTCATATACCATTTCCAACCAAAAGCCATATAATAGTTTAGGAATTAACCACATTATTCTTAAACGTCGTGTTTGACACTATTTAAGCATATGCAAAAATCTTTAATAAAAAACATTATACCTGAGTGAAAATTTTCGAGACCACTTATTTCATCAATAGATCTAAATATACAAAAGTAGTCATCTGGTGGTGGAGGAGGGATGGTCACCAGCATAGCTGCCATCTTGCATTTGAGTGTGGTTTGTGAAGGAAGCATGTACGTAGTACTAGTAGTCAGAATGAGAGTGTTGGAACCAGCTCAATGTAATTTAAAGGGAGCGTTGTATCTCAGGTGAAAAAAGGTTAAAACTTCAAAAGCCCAATATCAAGATAACTTGATTATTTACATGGAGTAACTTGACTTTTTAAAGCGCAATGTAATATAATTTACTTCAAACTTTTTAATACCTTCAATTGATCTTTGTATGTTTTGACAAAGATGGATTAGGGGTGTAGAAAACACAAAAGAACAGAGGAATTATATCATAATCATTCTAGAATCGAACCATATATTAGAATCGTGGTCCGGTTCAAGTTTTTTAAAATTTTAAATTTTCGGCTCCTGGGACGGTACGAAAAGAACCGATTGGTTTCGGTTCTCTCTCAAAAGAACCATTTTTTTAAAAAAACAGATTTTTTTTAGGGTTCGTTCATAATATTATGTAGATAGAATTGAAGATCTTTTAGCTGATGACGAGGTTGTTAAAGAGATGGAAAAGCGGTACGAAGTTATAAAAACGAACAAGTGATAGAACGTTAAGCTTTTTTGAAGTTTGGAGCAAAAATGAGTGTTCTTGATAATTTTTGAACAATTATATACTTATACGTATTTTTTACGTTTCGGGTTTTTGTTTATGTTATTTTGAACCATTGAAATTATTGGTACTGTTTTCATTGTGAAAGACATTTTGTGTGTGTTTGTATTGTTATAATATATATTTTATAAAAGATTAAAACAATAATTTTTAAATACCATGATTCTCGTCTGGAATTAAAAAAAAATCTCATACCAGATTAGAAAATGTACCAAAACCAAACCGAAGAACTTAGAACGGTTCTCAGTTTCACACTTTTTATATTTTTCGGTTCTCAATTCTTGCGGTTCGATTCTACAACTATGGACGCCCCTAAGATTTTAAGATGGTTGTTGTCCGAAAAACAGTTTTGATTCCGAATCTTGTTCAAAGGTTTTGACTAACCAAACGACTAAGATAAATTTTCTAATTACCACGATTAGAAAGTAGACTCTCTATAGATAATGTTAGTCTTTTAAATCACCCAAAAAGCTATTGTTATGACCAAGTTATGATCAAAACAAGTTGACCTAAAAATCTGCCCACCCCTTAAGTTCAATTTTAGCATACGTACACCTAATTAATCACCATTAATGTTATTAATTAATACTCAAACATGTTTTTATGAAACCCTAAGTTTAATTACATATCCATAATCATACTTAATCAAAACCCAAATTCCATCGTTGTAAATGTTACATACGTTAATTTAAGAAGAATTGAACATAATTTAGTTAATTACCTCAAACCCTAAGGCCTCGTTTGGTTCGTCGTAATCTGACGTAATTAGATGTAATTGTAATTCAGTTACATTAAATAGGATGTTTGGTTTGCATAAGTAAGGAATTGTAATTCACTTTATATTACGTAGGTTGTTTGGTTTGTGTTTTAAATGTAATTCAAACATTATAATTACATCCATTAAAGGAATTCAGATTACATAGGGAGTTTGATGAAATGTTTTGAATTACGTTGTAATTAAGTATTTTTATTCTTTAAAACATAGTATTTATAAATAATAATAATATTATTAAAAGTTATTATTAAAAAAGGGTTATTATTAAAAAAGTTATTATTATTAAAATTAAAATTATTATTTACTAATAATATAGTTATTATTATAATTATAAAGTATTTATATTATAGCCATAATAAAAAATTTGTTATTATATAAATAAAATATTAATTTTAATTAATAATATAAAAATATTAATAAAATAATTATTAGAATATTTATAATAATAAATAAATAATTATTATTTATTAACATAATAATTATTAAAAAGTAATTATAAATAAAAACTACTAGAAAAATAATAAAATAAATATTATATTATAAATTTATTTTTAAAATAATAATACGAAAAAACTATTAACTATATAGTTATCATAAAAAAATTAAAAAAAATTATTATCATAAATATTATTACTTTTAAAAAGATATTTTATATTATTAATATATTAATATAATGATTATTAACAAAATAATTAATATAAAAAACTTTAGATATTATCTTTATTGTTATAATTAATTATATTTAATAATAAAAATATAAATTAAATAAATATTATTTATTTTATTATTTTTACTGTTATACTAATTACATATTATTATTATTTATTATTTATTACTATTATTTATTATAATCAATATTATTAAATAATTTTTGTATTTATTGTTATTATTATTTAATTATTCAACTAACTATAAGTATTGTTTTTATTATTATTATTATTATTATATGTTATATTTTTTTAATGAAAATCTTTTATTTATTAATCACACAAAATTGGAAGGGAGCTGCGAAACAAGTTGCGCTCCCACCCCCTTTTGAATACAGAAACCAAGTCTAGAAAACAGAAAAGAGCCACTCCTAGCATCATTAGAATGACAAACAGATAAGCGCTTGAGACGCGAAAGAGTAACCAAGGCTTCCTCGTCAAGCTCCCCAAGAGTAAAGAAGGCAAAAGGGATGAACGAATAACCGTACTCTGCACAAATAAAAGAATACTTCCTTCTTTTCTTCTGAGCAGCAGTCCGCAAAGCAATCCCGGGGACCCACGAATCCAAACCGGCACCAGCAAACGGTGAGACGCCCGTGACATCCAAGCAGGCATCTTTACCTTGAGACCAATTATGCAACAATAAAATTTATCAATTTCAATTCCAATATATTACAAGTCCAACACATTATCCCTTTTAATTCATTCAAATTACAATTCCTTTCACCAATTACAATTCCCTTCAAAACACAATGTGAACCAAACGCCCCTAACTGATTTTGGGTTCCTTTTTTTTTCTCCATGAATGCCGACTGATTTTGAGGGTTTAGAGACAAGGGATAATCGTTCATTGGGGTATGGGTGGTTGTATTTATATATAAACCATCATAAGACTCCTTATTGGGCTCAAACTAAGCCTCCTTCCTTTCCTTTTTCCTAAAGTCGGCCGCCCATCAACCTTAACTACTCAAACCTTATAATTTTGACCCTCTATCTATTTACCTCGTGTTTAGTACTCGTTTTAGGCCTTATGGTATAAGCCTCAAGCGTTAAATCTAAAACCTTGAATTTTTTAGTAATGTTTCCATCAACTGTTCATTTCCTAAAGTTTCTATAATTAGCAAGTTTCTCAAAAACCTAATAAATACATAATATATTTATACAATAAATGTATATAATACGTAATACTTAAATGCAAGTTACATAAACGATAAAACATTAAAATAAACGTTAGTGTGATCTCATATTATCACATTTCATCGCTACTAGTGCTATGATCCCCAACCATGTACTTTAATCTCGCATGATTATCATTTCAAACACATATAGCACACCAAACATGTAATATAACATACCTTAAGATATTTTATAGGTAATAACTAACCTTCCTAAAACCAGGTTGTCACATTGACCACCATTAATGAGTAGTCGTGTCTCAAACACTACGACTGAACGATCAAGAAAACATAGGAACACACAGAATTTCATGAACTCCACATTCTATGAATACCCTAGATGCAAAAGGGACATTCACAAAGCTAATCATGATCATTGCATTCTTTAATACCTCTACGAGGTAAAATCTTGTGCCTTTGCACAAAAAAATAATGCTTAATCCCATAAGACAAAAAGGAGATACACACCCGTAGGCAAGAAAAGCAATGATAAGATATCTGAAAGGCGGATCAATATAGGACATACTTTCTCCCCAAATAATTCTTCTGCTGTGCCTGAGAAAACAACTCCTAGATCTAGTCTTTAATGGAAACCAACGGGTAGGATCTTTCATAAAGTTGGTCTTAAGTGGATTCCCATAGAAAAGAGCGTTGGAACCTGTGAAAGCACAAATTATACTGTTCTGTCCATAGAAAAGGAATCGGTTACTCCTAACGCTGTTATTTGTGCGAATTCTTCTTATTTGATTACAAGTACTTCAACTGACTCTGAACCCACTTTTTCCCCAAAGGGTTCAAACAGTGTACATTCCATGTCACCTTATTCTCTTCTCTTGTACAAACTTACAATTACTTTAGATTGTAACTCGGACTTCAACTAAAGGAAAGTCTATCTTTAAAGATGACTTATCCTTAACCATGGGAAACTAAATTTTCTCGATCATGAGCTATCATTAAAAACATTCCAAGTTTTAAGCTCATGTAAATGACTTACAGTCGCATGTCAGACTATAACTCGAATTTCAAATAAAGGAAAGAGTATCTTTAAGATAACTTATCCTAACAAAGGGTAGAGAAATCTATCGCGGTGTTGAGCTATTCACAAAACATTCAGAGTTTTAAGCTTAACACTATGGCTTGTAATCATCTTCAGATTGAAATCCGAACTTATTTTCACGGGGGAGTGTACGATTCAGTGAGCTTACCCTCAACAAAAGAAGATAAATATTCTTCCACTTGAGTGGATTCTTCAAGACATTCAAAGGCTATGAATTAAGGTTTATGCTTTAGAAACACCATGTCAACAAAAAGAAATGGTTTTCAAAAAGCGTTAAACATAACTTTTCAATAATTTCTTAGTGATTATTCAAAATCATTCAAAAATTATGTGTTCAACAAACTCCATCATCAAAAAGTTAAATGTGGATCATATCCTCACAATGAAAATTCAAGTGGATCAACTTTTGAGGGGGAGCATTTTCGAAATCAAAGTTTTAGTATTGTTGGATATATTGTGACAAGACAATTTTATGTATCCAACACATTGCGTGTAATGTTCATTTGGTACAATTCACATAAAAAGCTTTGATGTTCATGAGCACATTCTTCAACGACAGTGTTTAGGTGTTCATGAACATGTAGTGTGCGAGTACAGTTTTTCAAGAATTTATCAATGATTATTCAAAATATTTCAAAATTTGTGTGCTCGACACTACAAATCAATATGTTCAAATAAGTCATGTTAAGTAAGACACATTTTTCTCCCAAAAGATTTTCAAGATTAATTTGTGATATATTTTAATCAATTTGGTATCTTTAATATCAAAATATTTATATATTTGAGATAGGGGAGAAAATGTGATTTAAATGTGATCTAATATATGAAACTTATATGCAAGACTCAAGCACTTTAACTCTTACCCACATGTGCAAAACATTTTCGATTATCAATGCACATGTGAAGGGGGAGCATTTCTAAAACGACAAAACTCTCAATGTGTTAAATGGTTTTATCAAACATGTTGATTGAAATTTAAAAGGTTTATGGTTATAATCTTATAACCACAACCTCTTTAATTCAAGACGATATTGATGACAAATGATGGTTAGGTATACGTCCTATTATCCAACCTGAACCGAAGGGATCTTCCCAGGGAAAATCCAACAGATTATTATAAGTCCTTAGGAAAGATGGAGTAAGAATGTGAACATAGCCGAATGTTGACTAATTACTTAAGGTAGCAGCAGAACAATACCAACAAGGTTATAGTGATGACATATTGATAAGAATTGAAGGGGTTGAAGAATGAAAAAGAAATGTAAGGATAAAGGGTGAAAAGAAAGCAACCCTCCATGCAACTTAGGCAAAAACCGGGTCAATACATTTTCTATCAGAATCATGAGATGATTACTGATATTAAAGACAAGACATCGTGGACCCAGTGATGCAATGCATAACCCATTCCAGCTAACTCAGCCTTCTCTCAAAAGAAGTTTGTTTTATTGTCATGGAGATCAACACGACTTCTATTGACTTTCTCACTCTGAGATAGTTGATATTGAAAAGGTGGCACTCTGCTCCAGCCTCCGATCACTAAACCAAAGTGCACAAATCGAGTCTAGAGCTAACAGATCAATCAAAATCTCGTTAGGACACATCCTTGACAAACACTTGATGTTGATCATCTAAAACACAAATGATGAATAAGAGATTCCTACGTTATATCTTTGAGATATTGCCAGAACAATCAGAGTGATACTTTTAAGTACTCACAGTAATGAGTAGAAATCCTTCCAGTGTTCACATAAAACAACACTCTGCTCCAGCCTCCGATCACTAAAACCAAAGTGCACAAATCGATTCTAGAGCTAACAGATCAATCAAAATCTCATTAGGACACATCCTATGACAAACACTTAGTTCATCATCTAAAACACAAATGATGAAGAAGATAGTCCTACGCTATATCTTTGAGATATTTCTAGAACAATCAGAGTGATACTTTTAAGTACTCACAGTAGTGAGTGGAAATCCTTCTAGTGTTAACATAAAATAGCATTTTGGTTGGTCATGTGTAAGATTCTTTGTGAATTGAACATATGTAAAACTGGAAAGAAAAAATGGTCTGATACTTAATAGATTCAAACTTGTTCCAAGTTTCTACGTAATATCTTTATGGTTTTGCATGAACGTTCAGAGTGATATTCTTCAGTACTCATAGTGAC
The DNA here is from genome assembly GCA_025667525.1 of Glebionis coronaria. Taxonomy (NCBI): domain Eukaryota; kingdom Viridiplantae; phylum Streptophyta; class Magnoliopsida; order Asterales; family Asteraceae; genus Glebionis; species Glebionis coronaria. The sequence goes on along the minus strand of CM046881.1, from coordinate 21,644,051 downwards.
GAATGGCAATCCTTAAAGTGTTAACATAAAACAGTGCTACGGTAGATGACTTGTGAGATTCTTTATGAATCAAACTTGTGTCAACTGGAAAGCAATGATGATATGATTCTTTATCAATCAAATTTGTTCCAGGAACTTGAATTGACGACTTTAATTAAACGGTTTATTTTATCCAACTGATTCACTCTTTACGTTCGCAGTCTGCTTTGAGATGGTCGAGTAAAGAGAACGACCAGTACAACCGCGAAACCCTGTCAAGGAGGTTCTTAATTGAATCTACCTAATCACAGGTACGGTATTAAATATTGTCTAACGATCTTCACCAGTCAGAGGTAAAATGCTACCAATTTAGGACGAATGTCAAAGCCATTTAGTCCGTGTCTAGGTTTTGTAACGAGAAGGTGGTGTCACGGTGTACTAATCAAAGTCGGAGATTCATAACCAAATACTCATACCAGAAAACATACCTAATGCATCAAGATTCAAAAATCAAGAAAGCTCGAGATCAAAGAAATACAAAGACTTCCACAACTCTGATATTCAAAATCTTCCATAAAGAAAGATGTTGAGGAATGACCTCTTAGAGGATAGACTTATCACAATATTGGAGGAGATTTTGTTAGCTTCAAAATATTAAAGGAATGACTTCTCAAGAGGACTGACCTCTCGTCAAATGAGATTGTCAACAAGCTTTAAGATGATGAAAAGTGTGAGCATGTGGGTGAGGAAACAAGATCGCAAGGTGGAAAGAACGAATCAAGGAGTATGACCAACAAGAATGAGTCGATCATAATATTTGAAGATCTCAAGATAAAATACCAAGTCGAAAGACAACGACAAAGGCTCAAAGATCACAGCATGAAGGAACACATCTACTATTACACGTTCAAGGCTCAATTGTTATGGGATTAGTAATCTCATTAACCTCAAACGTTATAGAGGAATGACCTCTAATTTGGGGAGATTGTTAGCCTTAAAGTATTTAGTCAAACAAGAATGTTCAGTCATAGGTTATTATGTATCGGTCATAGGAACGTTGTAATAAGTGATAGGATAGTCGGGAATCACATGCTTGACTTTAAGCTATGAATTCCACGTTTTAGGACCAAAATCCCAACAAGTCGAGCCCGCCCCATCTAACTAAATCCAGTACGCCACATGTAGCCTAGGCTAAAAATACTTCCCTCCTAGCATGTTGGGAGGGTTCATTGGTTTATTGTTTTCTCATTCTCTCTCGATCTAATATTTCCAATTTTCCAACCATTCTCTCTACTTTCTCTATGTAAACTTCTTTCTCTTTTCCATCAATTTTCTATTGGAATTTAACAACCATACGAATCAAGTATTCACACATCAAGAGTAAAATGCAACTGATAGGATCGATTAACTATGCACATAATGTAATTAACATAAAGATAAAGAATGCATACCTTAAGTCTACGAACGGATGATCAAGTAACAAAACCCACTCAATCAACCAAACCCTAATTCCAATACACTAAAACCGATTACCAGTAACCTAAAGATCAAGTTAGATATTCTCCAAGATAATTCCACACAACACCTCAATCAATACCTTTGGTTGCAAGATCTTGATTAAGTATAATACTTAATAAAAATCAAACCATAGAAACGCCAAGGGGTGTTTGTCCGTCGACTTCCAAGAGAGAGAGGGAGAGATTTGTTCGGTTTAATGTTATGTAACAATGAATCAAATCCCTTGTTTATATAGTTGAGCCTTAGGTTTATTTACGGGAAATATTACAACTTAACCTCAAGTAATAAGCCTTCTAGAATCAAAAATATCTTCCTTCGTTTTCCTTGTCCCTTAATCGGCCGAATATACCCCAAATCACTCTTTTTGGAGGAAGTGATTTCACACTCGAAGAGAACGACATTTCTCGTAAAATTTTCGAAATTTATGTCGAAGATTTGGATAACGAAGGAGATGAAGAGATCATCAAGAACTATTTGAATGAAGAACCTTCCGAAGACCCTTCCTCTCCGCTGATGGAGACTAAGAAAATCGAAGAAATTAATGTTGTCACCCTAAAATCATCAATTAAAGAACCTCCCGTCCCAGGACTTAAGGATCTTCCCTCTCATCTCAAATATGATTTTTTATAGGGAACCGATAAGTTATCATTATAATTTCAATTACGAATGATGAGAAAATCGCAGTTATCAAGGTCCTTAAAGTTCACAAACAGGCCATTGCATAGGAAATTATCCGACATTAAGGGCATCGACCCAAGATTTTGTACTCACAAGATCTTAATGAATGAAGACTACAAACCCGCAATTCAAATGCAAAGAAAGGTGAATCCAAAAATTCACGAAGCCATCAAAAAGGAATTTATTAAACTTCTTGACTCCATAATGATTTATCCAATTTCCAATAGCTCGTGGGTGAGCCCAATCCATTGTGTCCCTAAAAAGAAGGAATAATTGTTGTGCCAATGAAGACAACGAGTTAATTCCCACTCATCTCGTAACCAGATGGAGAGTGTGCATTGACTATCGAAATCTCAATGATGCCACTTGAAAAGACCACTTCCTCTTGCCATTAATGGACCAAATGCTAAAGAGACTAGCGGGGAATGAGAACTATTACATTCTTGATGGTTTTTCCAGTTACTTCCAAATCCCTATCGACCCTCGTGATCAAGAAAAAAATACGTTTACGTGTCCATATGGAATGTTGGCCTATTTTAGAATGCCATTCGGACTTTGTAATGCACCGGGAACCTTTCAGCGATGCATGATGGTTATTTTTCATGACATGATCGAGAAGACTGATAGGTGTGAAGACACCCATCATTTTACCACTTATTTCTTACTAAAACAAGACCAAAACGCGTATTTAATATCATTTGCTTGGAATTATGCGTGGTTTTTGTGTTTATTGTGTTTTCAGAGCCAACTGGATTAATATTGGAGAAAACATGGGATTGCACGGGTTTTATCGAGGAAAATGACTCAAGACGAAGTCTATTGTCCAAGAGATGCAAAAGATTTGAAGTCAATGGGCCTATTTGAAGATTTATCGAAGAAAAGGACCAAAGATGGAAGATTTACATATGTCGAAGGAACTCAAGTCTATTAAATGAAGAAATTAAAAGACGAGTTGAATTTATTCGTCGACAAATCCCGAATCAAAATCGAAAACGTCAACTTTTCTGAAAAGACGAGAAGACAAGAAGAGAGGAAGAAAGCCCACTCACCAACCAATCACTAAGCCTATAAATAGGACTTCCCCTCACACTTTTAGGGCTAGTTTTTTATTTCCCAGTTTCTTTCTTTTCTTTCGTAGGAAGCCAACACCATTAAGGTGTTGGTGATTTTTCATTCTTGTTAAATCTTTAATTTTGTAAGTGTTTAATCTTTCCTTTTGTTTACTTTACATTAATCTATCAATTTAATCCTTCCATTAATCTTGTTCATCTTCATCTTTTTGATTTAAAGCTTAAAGTTATTATTTGGTTGATTTTGATCTTCAAAGGTTATTGGGTTTTGTGTTTTTATTGTTGGGATTTGATGTTTATGGTTAGTAGATGATTGGTGACTAGTTTTGTTTAAGTTTTGGTTAAAATACTTGGTTGATTTTGGCTTAAAATCTATTACCCTGTTTTTCGTCTGTTAACTGTTCTTCATTCCCAGTATTCCGAATCAAAGTAACATTCCGCATCAAATTCCTTCATCCGGAATATCCAATATTCCGGATCAGTGTCCTTCATCCGGAATAATCATTATTCCGGATCAACTCATTTATTCCGCATCAACCTTTATTCCGGATCAACAGTTTATTCCGCATGAGCTTAACATTCCGCATCAACAATCTAATCCGCATGAAGCTTTTATTCCGCATGAACATATATTCCGCATAAGCATTTTATTCCGCATAAAGCTTTTATTCCGCATGAGCTTAACATTCCGCATCAACAATTTATTCCGGATGAACAGTGTATTCCGTATGAAGCTTTTATTCCGCATGAACATATATTCCGCATAAGCATTTTATTCCGCATGCGCAAACATTCCGCATGAGCCTAATATTCCGCATGAAAGATTATTCCGCATGAAGCTTTTTCCCATTTATTCCGAGTAAGCAAGGATATTCCAAATGAAGGATTTTTGTCTGATTTATTCCGGATCAAGCATACATTCCGAATCAAGCACTTTCTCAGCAAGGTTATTCTACTGTTTAATAATTTAATTGTTCAATTTTAATTCAAGTTTTATTTCATTAACTGTTTTGGTTTAAATCTTTATTTACTTCACGCATTTACCTCTTTAATAGAATAGAAAACCAAACCCCCTATTTGTCACCAAGAATAATTATTCCACTTTGAACCGTGATCAATTCGAGAAGATTCCGAGATAAATATTGAACCCCAATGAAAACCTAAGTTATCAAATGGCGCCGCTGCCGGCTCTTCTCGTAAGGATTAACAGTTTTTTGTGAGAACTTGGATTTTGGGATCCGTTCACCGTGAACGTTTCTTTTTCATAAAAAATTTCAAAACCCCTAAAAAATATAAAATTTTCAAAAATCCTAAAAATTAAAAAACATAAAAACCAAAAATATTTCTGCTTTGTTTTTGCTTTGTTAGTTCTTTTGCAGGTGCATGCGTACACGATCAACGTCTTATCAAGAGCCCGAGCCTCTCGAAAACTTAGACATGGACGGTGTACACAACAACAATAACAATCCGCCTCAAAACAACAATAATAACAACAACAATAACAATCCACCTCACAACAACAATAATAACAACAACAATGAACCTCTACCGGACAATCGCCCTATGATTAAACTGTTGCAAGCACATGTGGAGGGCAACAATGATCTAATTGTCATACCCGCGATTGCAGCCAACAACTTTGAGCTCAAATCCGGCTTTATCCAGATGTTCTCTGCTCAACCATTCTTGGGGCGTACCATTGATGATCCTCATGACCACATCAAAAGATTCCTACAACTCACGAATACGGTCAAATTCAATGGTGTTCCACAAGAGGTAATCTGTTTACAACTTTTTCCTTTCTCCTTAGAGGGACAAGCCCGACATTGGCTTGCAAAGGAACCGCCACAAAGTATTATGGCGTGGACGGATTTGGAGACCAAGTTTATAAACTACTTTTTACCACCCTCTCGTACTATCGCTTTGCGGAATGAAATCATTAATTTTGAACAAAAGTACGATGAGACTTTTAGTGAATCTTGGGACCGTTTTAAAGATCTTTTAAGAAAGTGCCCACAACATGGTTTTACCAAAGTGCACCAAATTAATACTTTTTATAATGGTTTAAGCATGAATGACCAAGATTCACTAAATAGTGCCTCGGGGGGTAATATTTTGGTTAAGACTTCTAATGCCGCTTGGGATATCATTGAGAACAAGTCTCGTGTGCAAACCAAGAGTGTTCGGACCAATGCCGCTAGTGCTAGTACTAGTGACAACGACAAGAGACTTGACAAAATTACTACGCTTCTTGAATCGCTTGTTACCCACACCGCTAACAATACCAACAGCATCAACGCTAAAAACGCTCAAGACGCTCAAGTCAATGCTGTTAGCCAACCATGTGAAATATGCGGGGGTCCTCACTCTTACACTACTTGTACCACCACCCAAGACTACCCTTCTGAGAATGTTAATGCAGCATACGGTACCTATCCTCCGGTCGCTTATCAAGCTCGTCCTCAAGGTGACCGCAACTTTCTTAGCTACCGCTCAAACAACTTTCTTTCACCGCCCGGTTTTCCCCCACCCAATCAAAACCAACAACAAAACCTTAACCGACCCAACCAAAACCAACCTCGAGCACCATACCAACCACCTCAAAGACAACCATATCCACCTCAAAGAAACAACCAAGTTTACCAACAACCTGCTTATCAACCACCCGCCTACAATGCTCCTCCCAACCAACCCACCGCATTACACCAAGATATTGGAACCTACATGAGGACTAATGATGTGATCGTGGACAATCTCCAACAGGAAGTGCTCAACTTGAAAGCAGACATGGTGAAACAAGGGAACGATCTTCGAGCTGATATGCGCAACACTTTGGCAAGTCAAACGAATGACTTAAGGAACATGATGGTTGGTTTCTTCCAAGGTAATCAAGCCTCTTCTTCGGGTACTCTTCCGAGTAACACCGTTGCGAATCCAAGAGGGGAGATGAAAGCAATCACCACTCGCAGTGGCAAAGGTACCAAGGAACCCGAGCTTCCTATACCTCCACCGATGATTGTGACTAAGGAAAACGAGTCACCTGCTCCTATTCCTCATCCTTCTACTTCCCCAATTTCTCCACCTCTTACTTCTACCCCTCCTCCACCCAAGGATGTGAGTGATCCTACTATTCCAAAGCCTTCCTCTTCTTCCGATATACCTTATCCCTCAAGGTTGAGGAAAGAGAAGCTCAAAAGCAAGGACGATATTCAAGTTTCAAACTTTCTCAAAATGTTTAAACAATTAAATTTCAACATCTCCTTCGCTGAGGCTCTACGCGAAAATGTTTAAAGATCTTCTTAGCGACAAGGAGAAGCTTCTTGATATTGCTAATACCCAACTTAATGAGAATTGCTCTGCAGTGCTCTTAAGGAAATTGCCAACCAAGCTTGGTGATCCGGGTCGCTTCTTAATCCCTTGCAACTTCCCGGGAGTAGAGAATTGCATGGCCCTAGCCGATCTAGGTGCCATTATTAACTTAATGCCTTTAAGTGTTTGGAAGCAATTATCTCTCCCTGAGCTAGTCCCCACCAAAATGACTTTGGAATTAGCTAACCGTACGGTTGCTTATCCAGTAGGGATAGTCGAAGACGTTTTTGTAGGAGTCGACAAATTCACTTTTCCTGCCGATTTCGTTGTGGTCGACTACGATATGGACCCTCGTGTGCCATTAATCGTTGGACGCCCATTCTTGAGGACCGGTCTCATTCTCATCGATGTTGAAGCGGGTGAGCTTATCATGAGAGTGGGTGACGATAAAATCGTCTTCAACATGGGAAAGCTTTCTAAACAGCCTTATTCATACGAGAGTGTTAATTGTATTGACATTCTTGATGAGGCTTGTGAAGAACACTTCAAAGATGCTTGTAAAAGTATTCCTACCTCTCATCCCAATGTTGAGACTGTTTCCTCTATTGATTCATCACTATCTCTATTTGAAGAAAGTGATTTCCTTTGGAAAGATTTGGAAGCCACCATGGGAGATGTGAACTTAGAACATGACGATTCTCCCACCGATTGGGATGAAGACATTCGTCTCATTAAGAAACTTCTCAAAGAGGACCATATTTCTCCACCATCTCCCAAGGCTATTGTTATCGATGAACCGACTTTGAATACGCCTCCCATCGAAAATCCTCCGGATTTAGAGCTTAAGGAGTTACCACCCCATCTCGAGTATGTGTTCCTTGAAGAAAAGAAGAAGTCGCCCGTCATCATTGCAAAGGAATTGAATGAAGAAGAAAAATCTCGCCTCATCGCCGTGCTTAAAGACCAAGAAGGGCGGAATAACCGTTGTTCCCAATGAACACAACGAGTTGATTCCCACTCGTCTCGTTACTGGGTGGAGAGTTTGTATCGACTATCACAAACTCAATGATGCCACGAGAAAATATCACTTTCCTCTTCCTTTCATGGATCAAATGCTCGAGCGTCTAGCGGGTAATGACTATTACTGCTTCTTAGACGGTTTCTCCGGGTATTTTCAAGTTCCCATCGATCCCAAAGACCAAGAAAAGACCACATTCACTTGTCCCTACGGAACATTTGCTTACAAACGTATGCCTTTTGGTTTATGCAATGCTCCTGGGACGTTCCAAAGGTGTATGATGGCGATCTTCCATGACATGGTTGAAGAAACTATGGAAGTATTCATGGATGATTTCTTGGTTTATGGCGATTCTTTCTCTGCTTGCCTTGCCAATTTAGAACGTATGCTTAAACGGTGTGAAGACACTCGCCTTGTTCTTAATTGGGAAAAATGCCATTTCATGGTAAAAGAGGGCATCGTGCTAGGACACAAGATCTCCAAATCCGGTCTTGAAGTGGACCGTGCTAAAGTCGATGTTATTGCTAAACTGCCTCCACCTTCAACCGTGAAGGGTGTGAGAAGTTTCCTTGGTCATGCGGGCTTCTACCGTCGTTTTATCAAAGATTTTTCTAAAATCGCTCGCCCGATGACCCACCTCTTGGAAAAAGATACTCCTTTTATCTTTTCCAACGAGTGTATTGAAGCCTTCAACTTGCTTAAGGATAAGCTTACTAAGGCACCGGTCTTGGTTACCCCTAATTGGGAGCTTCCCTTTGAGTTGATGTGCGATGCTAGCGACTTTGCTATTGGAGCGGTTTTGGGCAAAAGAGTGAACAAACACTTCCAACCAATCCATTACGCTAGCAAGACAATGACAGGGGCTCAATTGCATTACACGACAACCGAAAAAGAGCTTTTAGCTGTTGTCTATGCCTTTGAAAAGTTCCGCCCCTATCTTGTCCTTTCCACCACAATCGTTTATACCGATCATTCCGCGTTGAAGTACTTGTTAACTAAACAAGATTCCAAACCAAGACTTCTTCGCTGGGTTTTGCTACTTCAAGAATTTAAAATCGAAATTCGTGATAAGAAGGGAGCTGAAAACTTAGCCGCGGATCATCTCAGTAGACTTGAGGATCCTTATCAAGGGGATCATCCGAACAAAGAGATCAATGACTCTTTTCCCCTGGAGACCTTAATGTCTATCAACTCGAATTCTGATGAAACCCCGTGGTTTGCGGACATTGCAAACTACTTGGCGGGTGGAATTCTCGTTGACGGGTTAACATCCTAACAAAAGAAGAAGTTCTTCAAAGACATTAAGACTTACTTTTGGGATGACCCGTATCTATTCAAACAATGTGCTGATTAGATTATTCGCCGATGTGTTGATGGACCGACAACTTTAGACATTCTTGACGCTTGCCACAAAGGACCCACCGGTGGTCACTTTGGTCCCAACTACACCGCCAAAAAAGTGTTTGACTCGGGATTTTATTGGCCCACCATTTATCGTGATGCTCACGAGATGGTTAAACATTGTGATGCTTGCCAAAAACAAGGCAAGATCACACATAAAGATGAGATGCCTCAAAATTTCATACAAGAATGTGAAATCTTTGATGTTTGGGGTATCGACTTTATGGGGCCATTCCCTTCATCTAAAGGAAACAAATACATCCTTGTAGCCGTTGACTATGTTTCTAAATGGGTTGAAGCCAAAGCTTTACCCACTAATGACGCAAGGGTGGTTTGTAACTTTTTGAAATCGCTATTCGTTAGATTCGGTGTGCCTCGTGCCATTATTAGTGATCGCGAGACTCATTTTTGCAATGATCAATTTGCAAGAGTCATGGCTAAGTATGGTGTAAATCATCGTCTTTCCACCGCCTACCACCCACAAACTAATGGCCAGGCTGAAATCTCTAACCGAGGATTAAAGCGAATTCTTGAAAGAACCGTGGGAGAGCATCGTGCCTCATGGGCCGATAAACTTGATGATGCTCTGTGGGCTTTCCGTACCGCTTACAAGACTCTGATTGGTTGTACACCATATCGTCTCGTGTACGGGAAAGTATGCCACCTCCCCATTGAGTTGGAGCACAAGGCTTACTATGCCTTGAAGTTGGCTAACTTCGATATCAACAAAGTCGGTGACCTACGCAAGATCCAACTCAATGAGCTGAATGAACTCCGGAATGAGGCTTATGAAAATTCTTTGATCTATAAGGAAAGGACTAAGCTCATTCACGACTCTAAGATTAAAAACCGAGAGTTCCAAGTTGGAGACAAAGTTTTACTCTTTAACTCTCGGTTGAAAATCTTTTCGGGCAAGCTGAAATCTCGTTGGTCCGGCCCATTCACCATTGCTCAAATTTTTCCATATGGTACTCTCGAGCTCCCTCAACCTAATGGACCTAATTTTAAGGTGAATTGCCAACGAGTGAATTTGTACTTTGGTGAGGACATCTCTCATGAGATGATTCCATCCCTCACCACGTTTCCCATGAACTAATTTTGGGTCGAGTCAGGCTCGTGACTCGGTTATAAAAAACAAGCGCTCCTCGGGAGGCAGCCCGAGTATATATCCTTTTCCGTTTTAACCTCCTAAGTGTAGGGGGACCTCTACAGGTTGTTTGTGTTTGTGTGGTGATGTGATTACAGGAATAAGTGCACTCTTGGAATCTCTGAAGAACCGTGCTTCCGTGTTATCCGAAATCCGGTTCTATCTCTCAACTATCGTGATTCAATTTTCTTCATATTCACATTTGAAATTGATCACTCTAGTCGTCTCTTCCTTAACTTGATTTAACCAACGTGCACAATGTCATAAGTGTAGGAGAGACTTTTCCCACATGCTTAAACATTGAGGACAATGTTTATCTTAAGTGTAGGGGGGACTTCTATCGAAGTTTTAAGTGGACTTTTCCATGAAAATGCCTTCATTTAACCGGAAAATCATCTTTTTCAACATTTTTCAAATTTTTTATTAACTTTGGCCATTTAGTCGTAATTTTTAAATTTTTATCGTTGCTTTCATATGTATATATCCCGCAATAAAGTCAAAAATATTAATAAAGTGGTGTAGCTAGTTTTGAAATCTTTGACATATTAGGCTCGTTGCGATTATTTTGACTCAACCCGAATAGACTTATCCAAGTTTATTCTAGCTAGTATCCTTAACCATGTAGACCTTAATTGGTTTATTAGGCTAAGCATCCACGAGTCTCATTACTTGAGATTTTAAATTGTGGAGAACGAGAAATGATAGAGTCAATTATAAGTCGGTATTCTTGCACAAGCTCACTTGGTGTAATTATTTTCCTATTCTCCCATCACTTGCTAATAATTTATCTTCAATAAGTAAGGTCGTACGATTTGAAAAGTTACTTAGCTTCTAGCCCAAGATCGTTTAAAAGTTGCTCGGTAATGATAAGAGTTCATAGCCAAGGCATAACTTATGAAGCGGGGCGCGAAGATTGGCGAGTCCGAAAAGGCCCTAACAAGGCATGAGGATTCAATCTTATTGCTAAAGATCCAAAGTGATGTGAAAAGCATTATTCCCAAAATCAATATGAAGGATCAAGACTCACGACGAAAAGCAATCAACTCCCATAAAGATCATGGAGAAGTCTATCCGAAAAGACCCTAACAAGGTATGAGGATAAACAGATCCAAGTCAAAAAAGGAGGCGGATCGTTGTATCTCAAAATCCCAATTAGCGATTGAAGAAATAATCATGAAGTCGTGGTCAACAAAGTTGGAGTACCCCTCAAAAGTCTCCAAGTGAAGAAACTCTATTAACGAAGATAAGACCATTATCTCAAGAACGTCTCTCAAGATACGAAGTATGAAGTACCTGCCAAATATCGGCCCGAGAAAGGTCTCAAATCGTGAAGCAATTTATGCCAAGATATGAACTTTTTGATATCTCGAGAAGCAGTTTTAAGAGATTTTGTCCTTTAGCTAACTATTGATCAAATCGTCCTACTTTGCTTTCAACCTAAATAAACTATCGAAATAAGTCCAAAAATGCATCTTCATGATCATTCTAAGACAAAAATAAAATATAAGAGATACACCTAGGAAAAAGGGAGTTTAAGCATATAATTAAGCCATGTGTGTAAGTGTTCGATTTGCTAACTTATAATAACAATGATCTCGTTTTTAAGCTTAGTTTGGGGAACGTGAAACTTGAGGGTGATAAATCTTCGCAGCACCGAAGCCCTAATGTAAGTCCTTGATCTCTTTGCGAGTTATTTCCATATAGCTATTTTCAAATGAAAATGGTTTTCTATCCTTTTGTTTCCTTTAAAGTTTTTAATTTCTCTTAGTACTTTAATTTTTGTTTAGTAGTATTTTAATAAGGCCAAGGTTGATTGATTATGAGAAAAGTATAAAATTGCTTTATCACTAAGCATTGCATGAGGGCATGGCAATGGTTAAGTGTAGGGGATTTGATAGGTGTGAAAACACCCATCCTTTTACCACTTATTTCTTACTAAAACAAGACCAAAACGCGTATTTAATATCATTTGTTTGGAATTATGCGTGGTTTTTGTGTTTATTGTGTTTTCAGAGCCAACCGGATTAATATTGGAGAAAACATGGGATTGCACGGGTTTTATCAAAGAAAAAGACTCAAGACGAAGTCTATTGTCCAAGAGATGCAAAAGATTTGAAGTCAATGGGCCTATTTGAAGATTTATCGAAGAAAAGGACCAAAGATGGAAGATTTACATATGTCGAAGGAACTCAAGTCTATTAAACGAAGAAATTAAAAGACGAGTTGAATTTATTCGTCGACAAATCCCGAATCGAAATCGAAAACGTCAACTTTTCTGAAAAGACGAGAAGACAAGAAGAGAGGAAGAAAGCCCACTCACCAACCAATCACTAAGCCTATAAATAGGACTTCCCCTCACACTTTTGGGGCTAGTTTTTATTTCCCAGTTTCTTTCTTTTCTTTCATAGGAAGCCAACACCATTAAGGTGTTGGTGATTTTTCATTCTTGTTAAATCTTTAATTTTGTAAGTGTTTAATCTTTCCTTTTGTTTACTTTACATTAATCTATCAATTTAATCCTTCCATTAATCTTGTTCATCTTCATCTTTTTTATTTAAAGCTTAAAGTTCTTATTTGGTTGATTTGATCTTCAAAGGTTATTGGGTTTTGTGTTTTTATTGTTGGGATTTGATGTTTATGGTTAGTAGATGATTGGTGACTAGTTTTATTTAAGTTTTGGTTAAAATACTTGGTTGATTTTGGCTTAAAACTATTACCCTGTTTTTCGTCTGTTAACTGTTCTTCATTCCCAGTATTCCGAATCAAAGTAACATTCCGCATCAAATTCCTTCATCCGGAATATCCAATATTCCAGATCAGTGTCCTTCATCCGGAATAATCATTATTCCGGATCAACTCATTTATTCCGCATCAACCTTTATTCCGGATCAACAGTTTATTCCGCATGAGCTTAACATTCCGCATCAACAATTTATTCCGCATGAAGCTTTTATTCCGCATGAACATATATTCCGCATAAGCATTTTATTCCGCATGAAGCTTTTATTCCGCATGAGCTTAACATTCCGCATCAACAATTTATTCCGGATGAACAGTGTATTCAGCATGAAGCTTTTATTCCGCATGAACATATATTCTGCATAAGCATTTTATTCTGCATGAGCAAACATTCCGCATGAGCCTAATATTCCGCATGAAAGATTATTCCGCATGAAGCTTTTTCCCATTTATTCCGAGTAAGCAAGGATATTCCGAATGAAGGATTTTTGTCTGATTTATTCCGGATCAAGCATACATTCCGAATCAAGCACTTTCTCAGCAAGGTTATTCTACTGTTTAATAATTTAATTGTTCAATTTTAATTCAAGTTTTATTTCATTAACTGTTTTTGGTTTAAATCTTTATTTACTTCACGCATTTACCTCTTTAATAGAATAGAAAACCAAACCCCATATTTGTCACCAAGAACAATTATTCCACTTTGAACCGTGATCAATTCGGGAAGATTCCGAGATAAATATTGAACCCCAATGAAAACCATAGTATCAAAGACCATGGATTTTTTTGGATGATATTTCAGTTATTGTTGAATCGTTCACCTCTTGTCTTCATAATTTTGAAATAATGTTAAAGCATTGTGAAGAAACTAACCTCGTGCTTAATTGGAAAAAATGTCATTTTATGTGTCATGAAGGTATCAGTTAGGTCACAAGGTTTCTAAATTCGAGATTGAGGTTGATAAAGCTAAGATCTATGTCATTACAAAACTTCCGCATGGAGTTCGGAGATTTTTAGGCCATGCGTGCTTTTATCATCGATTCATTCAAGATTTTTCATAGATTGCTCGACCGATGACACATCTTCGAGAAAAATATGGCCCTTTTATTTCTTTTTTGGTCTTTAAATGGTAAAATATCATCAAAATTGAGCATATATATGTGTGTTTTTGTCGTCTGAATGTTTTTATGTACATATATCAAGAAAACACAAGACAAGGATCAAGAAACGACAAAATGAACATGAGATACGAAGAATTGCACAAGACCGAAGCCGGGATTGCATTTTATGAAAAAATCAAACCTTAATCCGACAAAATTACCAAACTACCCTCCCTAATATCCAAAATTCCCAAAAGGTCCCTCAAATATCCTAAATAATCCAAAAGAACCTTAAAGATTACACAAATGTCACGTTTAGTACCTTACTTATTGTTTCCTAAAAGTATAAGGACTAAATTGCCAAATTGGAAAGTTGTTAACATTCATACAAAGTTTATTAACCTTCATAACAAACCTTCCAAAGTTCAAGGGTCATTTCTACCAACTTTTGAGTTTGACCCGCCCAAAAAAGTCAGCCACTATATAATCCATGGGATTTGAAATCTTACTGCTGTTACTCCATCTTTATCGTGTACTATTTACCATCTCATAACACGTCAAATCAAAGGGTTTTTTTACAATTGAACCTTGAACCTTTTAATTGAACCATGGGTAAGACAATCCCACATGGTTTTGTCCATGTCACACAAAAATACAAAGGTGCCCTAGCTGGAAAAGAAGACGACACAAAAGGGGATTTCATATAAGGACTCAAATCACTCCCCTTGCTCACCACTCAAGATCAATGGTTCCAAAGAAGGTTCAAAATTGAATATGTCAACATTTCATCAATGAGAAGATACTAGAGACAACATCAAATGAGATATTCCTTGAAACAACAAAGAAGATGTCGAAGTTGTGTTAGCTAGGGTTTATCTATATAAGGAGACCCTCAGACATAGTTTTAGGCTAGTAGTTCTTAGTCTTGTTTTTATTTTTATTGTATTTCCTTTAAATTAAAGCTTTGTACCTTTGATTTTAATTTAATAAAAATGAAGTTGAGTTCAATCATATTTTCATTTACTTATTATTGCATCTTGTTTAAGTTTCTTTGATTGTTCTTTGATATAAAAAAGTGCATGCTAAGTTTTTCCAAAATCCTACGAAAACTTGAATAAGCTATCAGCTCTCTCATAGCTTATAACCTCAAGCTTTCTTGCTTTTTACAATCATTATAAGCTTATTCAATCTTTCCTTAAGTTATTTATTGTTTGTTTCATAAAAACTTAAAAAGAGAAAAATAGACTAAGACTCTTATTTTTGAGAACTTATACCTTCTCTAAGCTTATTCTCTAAGCTAAGAGCACTAAGTTCTTATCATAAGTCCCTAGTAGCTTCTTTCAGAAGTCCTTTATAGCCTTTATAACTTAAAAAGTATGCTATCCTTGAAAAGTCCCTATACCTTGAAAATTTTCAAACCAGGTTTGGGAAGGTAGAGTTCATGGGCAAGAGCTTATCATGGTTTGGGCTTATTGACTTAAGCCAAAGCATGTAGAACTAACCTCTATGGCGAGCAAATGCTTAAAGTAAGTTATCTTTTGAAATTCCTCTAAAAAGTTACTTTTTTCCTTATTTTAGTCCAACTTATTGAAAATGCTTATTTGTTGCTTGTTCCTGCTTATTATCTTATTTAGTTGATTTTTTTCATTTTTCATTCTTATTTCATAGTTTTACACACTTGTGCTTATTTTTTGTCTTAAAAACCTAAAAAGGCTAAAAAAAATAGTAGCATACTGCTTATAGCTTATTTTCAATGCTTATTTATTGTTCAAAGTTATTCACTTAGCTTAGTTATAGTTTAATCATCATTTATATTTCATTAAAACAACATAAAAACAAAACTACTAGGATTTTAATCACAAAAATGATATATGGACCTGAATAAATAGGCCTAATATTGGGCCTAAGAACCTTGAGATGCCACGTGTTAAGTTAACAAACCATTCCTAAAATACCAACCTCATCTACTCTAGTGTATCTATGAATTCAAGTAATTCATAGGTTTTTATTCATCATGATTTAAATTTATGCGATCCACGTGTTGGTGTTGACTAAGGGGGTGTTTGGTTAAGCTTATGAGTGGGGCTTAGGCTTATATTATATAAGTCATTTATGGCTTATATATTATAAGCATATAAGCCTATGTTAAGTGTTTGGTTAGGCTTATTAAAATTAATAAAGTAAAATGACAAAAAAAACATATGAATGTTAAATTATATAGTTATTAAATGGGGGTATAAAGGTCTTTTTATATGTAATAGTTATATAAGCCTACCTTTTGTTATAAAAGCCTCAAATGTTTGGCTTACCAAAACCCCCTTATATAAGCTTATAAGCCTACTTATATAAGCTTAACCAAACACTTGGTTTCGACTTATAAGCTTATATAAGCTAATAAGCTTATAAGCCCACTATATAAGCTAAAACAAACACCCTCTAATTGTGTTCGGCTTGTGTACCTATCACCCTCGGGATTGGCCTATGTATACCGTCATATACTCATAATGATTGTAAACATTAAAATTTTTGTTGACTATATTTTCAAAACAACACAATAACTCATGTGATCATATCCACGGAGATCTCTTAATATATGAAAAAAAATGATGTTGATTCAAGATTGATAACATACGTATGTTTGTTGTAAAAATTTCATTGACTATACTTGCAAAACAATACGTATGTATGTTATAAAAGAACTAATATATGGGAAAGCGAGAAACAAATGATGCTGATTCATGATTGATTGATAACATATAACATGGAGATCTCTCAATACATTGACGAGGGTAAATAAGGAATTTTATAAAAATGTTAATTTGAATGGTTAAATGAAGACATGTGGTCCAATAGAAAAGTTAGGTATCTTTTTAGGTCTTTTAATTTGGCCTATATATCAAATCTCTTCTTATTATCTCTTACAAAGACTAAAAGGATGTATAGATTCTTAATTTTCCAAGTAGTGTTGTATTTTTACTGCTTATTTAGTGCTTATATATGTTTCTAAAGGATTCTGTGCTATAGAGCTTATCTCGATTTAAGTTTACAAAGCACGTGCTTTGAAAAAGTAAGGTGTGGAGGACACTTTTGTATAGTTTTTAAGTGGTGTTTGGATGGTTTAATTTTGGAAGTGTAAGTGTTAGCCATTATTTGAATCTTTTTAGGATAGTCTTATATTCTTATTAGTTGCTAAATCAGTAGGTCATTAAAA
The DNA here is from genome assembly GCA_025667525.1 of Glebionis coronaria. Classification (NCBI taxonomy): domain Eukaryota; kingdom Viridiplantae; phylum Streptophyta; class Magnoliopsida; order Asterales; family Asteraceae; genus Glebionis; species Glebionis coronaria. The sequence continues at coordinate 21,626,881 of CM046881.1, read as the reverse complement.
AAATCATAAGCCTCAAGTCTTTGAGGTATATTTCAAAGTTTTCATCATTGAGCCTTATTAGTTGTTTGTAGGACTTGATTTAAGGAAAGTTATAGTTCCTAAGGTGTTTTTTATAGATATTTGTTGATGCTCATAGGTTACAAACATTTTAGAAGTATTTTGAGTTTAAAAAATTTCATCAAGTGTGCATAGCTAGGCCAAATTCTTGCATATTGATATGAGGATTCATTCTTGTATTTTAAAAATTGAAATTAGGAGGCTTACTAGACATTTAGGTGAAATTAATCTATTTTCAAAGAGTTTTAGGTTTAATGCTTATTACAATAAACTGTGCTTATTTGAAATTGGCAAAAATCTAGACTAAGTGCATACTAGTGTTCATAATTGGCCACTTGTGAATTTACTTAGATTAATCTTGATTTTGTGCGCTATGAGTGTTTGATTTGTGTTTATAATTGCTTGTATGTCCTTATTTGATCCTGAGACTGAACTGAATCCCTGGCTTATTTGATAAGTTGTGCAAAAAAATATAAAGGATTAAAAAGACTGTTTGGGACTCGAACCCACCACCACCACAACACCAAGTATACATAACAAATCAACATGTAACCACTGTGCCACTGAGGGACTGTTATGTTTATCTTTGCACCATTAATTCACTTAACAAGCCACTTTAGCCTCATATACACTTCATCATCTTATCTACTTATTCTTAGCTTATTCGACGTGCAACAACTTGGTTTTCATACTCAAAATTGGTTTTTTCATCTTATTAACAAGTTCCTAAAGTTTCATATCACAGGGTTAAGCTTTTACTAGAAAACGACTATTTTTTCCTTTTCCCAACGTGCTTATTTTGATTTTCCAGCTTTTTGAGTGTGCTTATTGCAAAATTTCTTTCACCAGTGTCCTTATAAACCCATTTCATTAAGTTGTGTCAACTTTCAGCTCTTTGGTTGAGAAATAAGCCAAGTCGACTATTTTTTTCTTTTGTGCTATATTACGTTGCTTATTTATGGCTTATTTATTTAGCTTATTTCAAATTTCTTTTTTCATTTTGTTTTCTTATCTTAAAGTAGGAGTCCTTGTCAAAATTGAGCTTATTTAGTGATTTAAATAAGTTTTTGGAATTTCTATAGGTGATTATTGGCTTGTTCTAACTTATTAAGTGCTTATTAGCCAAAAAGTCCTATATTAAAGTTGCTTAGATTACCATTTCACTGAGTTTGGTTCACTAAGACTTTCAATAAGCTGTAAATTTGCTTATTGGGCTTTTTAGCCCATTAAAAGAGCTTATTGCTTATTAGGAGCTTATTGAGGCACTTTTAGTAAAAGTCCAAGTTTTAAAGTTGTTCAAAATCATCTTTTTAGTCTATTCAACTTTTGTTTTTCCATTTTTACCATTTTTTTATTGGGCTTTTTAGCCCATTTACGTTTTTTTGCCAATTTTGTACAATTTGGCTTTTTGGCCCGTTGGACTTTTAAAATTGGTTTTTATTTTCATTTTTAGTTAAGTTGAGTCATTTTAAATCATTTTTGGAATTTTGAAATTTTTTGAATACTATAATATTTTATTTTGATTTTATTAAATTTTCTCGATTTGTGTGATTTTCATTTCCGTCAATAGTTTAAGTTTATTAGACCATAATTGCTTTAGAATCTCAATTCACAATTTCTCTAAGTAACTATACCTAGGGTTTTAAAATGAACACATTTTTTTATTTTACAACATTTTTACGTGTTTAAATTTATCTTATCCCTATACTAATCAACCATCAAGTCATTACCACAAAACCTCATAACAAAAGCATCAACATAGACGTTGCATCTTCATATTGTTGAAAAGCAAGATTATGTTCATTTGGTATAACTAACATAACTATACTTCTAGCCTTCATGTCATTGGTTCTTTTTTTCTTTTTATCAGAAGTTATCTCCTTTGGTTTGCCACCTGATGTAGTAGTCTTAGACTTGGTATGAGTATCTCTATGGGCAATGACTTCCCACAGATCCTAGTTGTACATCTTCACAAACTAAGTAAACCTAAAATTCCATTCTTCAAACTCACCTTGTTTGAAGACTTGAACCTTGTTCATGGTGTTTGGTTGTGCAGCTTCTGAATACATCTCTTTTGTAAAAAAGAGTTCTTCGGTAATCTTCAAGATCAAAGCTTCTCAACAAGCTCTGATACCACTTATTGATCTCTTTGACCATTTAAATCTAGCCTGTAGACTTAGACTAAACAGAACAAGTTATATCCAGCCTTAGTAGAAACTTTGAGTTAATATCAAATAATATGCGGAATCTATATTTGATACTATGAAGATTGTATGTATAATGCAAAGAGAAACAGAACAAATTATGTAAACCAGACACTTCAATTTTATTAATATAAAACAAATTCTCTAGAGAAGATTATTAGGGTTACATAACCTTGAAGCTTAGAAACATAAAAATGTGTTATCAACATCTAACCCTAGGACCTCCTTTTATAATACAAGGGATCCTTTACAAGATAAATATCAAAACAATTAATTTAAGCTTAGAAGATATACAGATAATATCTTCTACAGATAACCTACGCGTCTTCAGTTTGTATCCTCTCAGCTAGGGGTGAGCTCGGTTCCGGAGCCGCACGGAACCGAACCGGAATCGAGAACCAAAAAACGCAAAATTTAGAAACCGGGAACCGAACCGAATACCATGTTTCGGTTTCGCTCGGTTCTCAGGTCCGTTTCGGGTATTCCGGGTCCTACCCGATTAGAACCGAAAAATTCTAAAAAGCACCCAAACATTCAATATTCTTTATGTGTTTACGCATATTTACTTCTAAGCCGAAAAACATTTAGCAACTATATTATAAAAAGATAAAAAAAAATGATAGTTTTAATATAAAACTATTTCAAAAAAATTCAATTCTCATTCAAATCGTTGCATTCAACGACTTTTTGTTGTTTTTTATAGATTACAAAGTATCATAGAACTTATTATGTATAAATATAAACATTATGTTGCAATAGAGATGAACCTATATATTAAGATTGTCGATATTTGAAGTATCACGTAAAGAAAACATAAAATTCTTATATATTTGAAATTCGAACGGTTCTTCGGGTCCCAAATCGAGAACCGTGGAACCGAACTAATCGAACCGAAAACCAAAATTTGATATATTTAGGATATGAGAACCGAACCGTGGTTCTAAAATGCGGTTCGGTATAGGTCGGTTTCGGTTCGGTTCTCAGCCCATATGCTTACCCCTACTCTCAGCAGCATTAATATCTCTGACAACACTAAACTTTGACCATAACCAACATGGCCATATTTGACCAGACACTACAAGCATTAAAATATAACTACCAACATTAATACAATTAATACTGGTAGTGCAAAATATAAACAACACTAAAATTATTCCCAACAAGGATCATTATTGAACCCGGACAAGGAAGAGGTTAAGACATCAAATTCAAACCGACTAGGACTCAGAGTCGACCCGGACTCACTCTGATGCTCCAATCAACCAAGTAAACCATGATACTCATACGGTTTCCAAGCAATAAGTTGCTTTGGATAGAGGTAAGCTCCATTAATTGTGGATCTCAACGATCATTCTTCTCCTCACGCTGGTGGGGAAGACACTATTAATGCTGCCAAATCTGGAGTTACGTTTTCCTCTTCTATTCTAGTCTCTATCGTATTATGTATCTTTTATGATGTTGACTCTCGTTCGTTTCATGTGTGTAGGTTTTGAAGATGATGGGGCACGGTCGTTCGACCTTTTGTTCCGGCTTGGAGACTTGAGGAGAATGTTCGTATGGATTGCTACTACGCTCCTAAAGACTTTTTGTCTCACCTTGCCACACCAGCCGAAGATAGCATGTTATCTGCCCTTAACAACTATGGGATCTCAAGGCACAACTACCAATACCTGGCCCATAGTACATTGGCTTTGGCTGAATTTATGAAGAGATATGAGAGTCTGAGTAGCAGCTATATGAAGATGACCAACATGTGTCAGAGTGAAAAGGACTCATTTGCCAAAGGCAAGGCTATACTAGAGAAGCTGTCAGATGTTAATCGGAAGCTAGAAGAAGCTCTTGCTAGATGCGAAGGTGAGCAAGAGGGTCTAAGTAGTTGCATCAAGGACTTGGAAAAGGACAAGGAAGATTGGAAGGCAACGGTGTCCAAGCATAATGATAAAATTGTTAATCTCGAGAGGTCTCTAGACCTAAGTCTAAAGAACTGGTCAAGTGTTCTGGCAAGCTGGCGAAAACTGAAGCAAACAAAAAATACTTTGACTACCTTAATGGCTCAGGCTGAAATTGATAAATAAACGCTTGTGAAGAAGGGTATTCCAGCCTTGGTTGGTAGACTTTTCTCAAGCTATAAGTTCAAAAGGGCCCTAGGTCATGCTGTACGTTTTGCATACTCTAGAGGTTTCATGGATGCTGTATTGTATAAACACACCCTAAAAGAAATTGTTGCTGCTTTGAAGGATGCCGAGAACATAAACTTGAAGCCCAACATACTTGTAATGATACTTGTGCCTCCATGAATTCGTCTTAATATCCCTATATTCAAAAGATAGCTGCAACTTTCAAGCTTTCGGTGGCTAATGTTTTGAAGCTTGCACCAGATGGAGCTTCGTTGAAGCCTTCTTCTAGCGGCGTATCTTCGGTTGTTAGCCCTCGTCCTACTTCAAAGGGAGCATTTCATCCGAAAAGAACGGCCCTGCTTGATTGATCACTTGATGATGATATGTCGGTGTGGGTTTGTAACCTGTTACTCTTTTCGAACACTTCAGTCTGTAATAATAACTTCATTTTGAACACTTGCTTGTTATAACTCTTGAATTTTTTATTGTATCGGTGTGGCATTGCCCTTGATGTAAATTTGACCTTGTTGACATATACCAACTGTTTCTTGGGGTGCCAGGAGACGCTATATTTTCCTGTGATTTTGATTAGTTGTATTATACTTTATATAAATAAATATAACAAAAATAGGAAGACCCCAACACGCGACCACTTTTTGTTTGTCTTCGGACTGCTGCTCAGGCGCATCCTGTCCCTTGGAGGACTGCTTATGGAAGACATCGATACATGACTGCTTTTCATTTGTCTTGGGGCTGCCATTCCGGCGCACCCACACTTGTGCATTTTGCACTAGTGTTGAGTTGATCAGACTCGTGGGGAGATATCGGCACCGACCACTTTTAATTTATCTCCGAACTACCCTTAAGGCGCGTCCAACACAGTTACGTGCTATTTCTAAGGGAGATATCGGCACTGGGGCCGCTTTTAATTCATCTCCAGAATGTCCATAAGGCGCGTCCAACACAATTACGTGCTATTTCTAGGGGAGATATCGGCACCGTGTCGCTTTTAATTTATCTTTAGACTGCCCTTAAGGTGCGTATAACACGATTGCGTGCTATTTCTAGGAGGATATCAACACCAGGATGCTTTTAAGTTATCCTCAGAGTTGCCCGCATGCGCACTCCTTATGCCCATCTCGGTTAGCTAGACCGGAGGTTCGATGCTATGTCCTTTTTCATTGATTTTGGAAATAAGTACATATGGTATTACATAAAACTCTTTTGGAGATTTATTGCATGCTATGTCCTCAGAACTTCCATTTCGTCCATTGTTTCTAACTTGTACGACCTACCTTGGTATTCTTCCTTGATATAGTAGGGTCCCTCCTAGTTTGGGCCTAGTTTCCCGATTTACTCAACTATGCTGGTTTCGTTACGTCGGTATACGAAATCTCTGTTTTGAAGGACATGGGCTTTACCCGTTTGTTGTAATTGCCATACCTTTTTCTTGTACTTGGCTTCTTGGATGTTAGTCGTTTCTCTTCGTTCTTATAGAAGATCGAGATTAAGTCAAAGTTCTTCTTCATTGTTATTTTCATTGAACAAGAGGGTTATAGCCGACGACATCTCAATCTGACCGGGATCACAGCTTCGTTACCATAAATCAAACTGAACGGGATCTCACCGTTGCTTGTTTTCAAAATTGTCTGATGTGCCCATAGCACATGCGGTAACTCATCCACCCATGCGGTAAACTTCCTTCCCAATCAAGCCTTGAATCCATGCATAAGAGATTTATTGGCTCTCTCTACCAAATCGTTGGCCTATGGATGCGCGACAGCGATATTCATTTGTTTAATGTTCCACTTGTACACCAGCTTTTGAATGGGTCATTAACAAGATGAGTTCCATTATCTGTTACTATTACCACGAGAAGGCCGAAACTGCACACATTGTTCTCCCATGTAACTTCTTTTCCCGTCACCATGGCTAGCGGTTTTGCTTCCATCCATTTAGTGAAGTAGTCGATTGCTACTATCACGAATTTAACTTTTCCATTTACTTCTTTCAGTGGTCCAAGGATGGCCATCCCCCACTAGTAAAACGGCTAAGGGGATGTGATGGTTGTCAAAATTATCTTTAGCAACTTTGGAACGGGGTCATGTACTTGACATGAGTCACTTTTGTAGATTTCATACCATGCATCTTGATGCATGGTGGGCCAAAAATATCCTTAACACTTAATCGTTGCGACAACCGATCTGCATCCAAAGTGCATACAAAAAGCTTCAATGAACTTCTTGGATGATATAGTTTGCCTGTAATGGTCCGACACACCTTAGCATTGGTGAAAAGTAGGATTTCTTAAATAATACCCTATTTTCGATTACGAATTGGTTGATTTTCATCCGCATGGACCTAGCTTTGTTAGGGGATTCTGACAATATCCCTTCTTCCAAGCACTTCCCGATGGGTGTCATCCAGCATTCGCTTTCCTCTTATACGATGTCATTGACTTCTTGTACATCGATAGACCGAGCTTCTAACGCTTCGACTAGTACCTTTTTGTGAGATGGTTAAAACCAACCGAGGCCAACTTTCTGAGACCATCTGCCTTTTGGTTCTGATTTCTTGGGATTTTTTTGGTTTCGAACTCTGTGAACCATGTGGTTACCTCCTTTGCTTTTTCCAAGTACTTCACCATCCTTTCGTCACATGCTGCAAACTCATCGTTGATTTGACAGGCTACCAGCTTAGAGTCTACCTTAGCTTATATTATTTTTACTTCCATTCTTTCTGCCAATCGTAACCCGACCAATAGGGATGCGTACTCTACCTCGTTGTTTGAGAAATAAAAGTTGAAACGGAGGGCGTAAGTGAATTCAATCCCATCTGAGTTTATCAGTTTGAGCCCAACATCTGCACTTTTAGGACTAGAAGCCCCGTCCGTATAGAGAGTCCACTTTTCTATTGGTTCTTCTTACATTATGACCTCATAGATCTCTACATGTCTCTAGCTTCCCAGTGGCGCTTCTTTAAGAAATCGGAGAGTACTTGACCTTAGACTAAATTGTGAGGTACATATGTGATTTCATATGTGCCTAACTCATTTGCGTATTTGGCAAGCCTTTCGGAGGCTTCTGATTTGCTTAACACTTGTTTGAGCTGTTGATTTGTTATGACTTTGACGTCATGAGCCTCAAAGTACCTTCATAGTCTCCTCGATAAGTATAGCACCCAAGAGCTAGCTTTTCTAATGAGGCGTATCTCTTTTCTGCATCCTATGGTGTTCGGCTTACATATCGGACATGCTTTTGCAGTATGTTCCTCTCGACTAATAAAAAACCCACTAACGACCTCCTTGGATGCTCCTAGGTATACATATTGCATTTCCTTCTTTACCGGAGTAGATAATGACGGAAGATCTAAGATGACTTTCTCATTTATTGAAAAAGCATTCGTTGTTTCTTCCGTACACTAGTATTCCTCTTTTTGTCTTTGGTTATGTTCTGAAGTGTCTCAAAGAAAGGAAGTGGCCTCTCGGCCGACAGAGACAAGAACCTGTCGACAGCGGCCAACTTTTCACTAAGGGATTGCATCTCTTTTAATGTTGTCGGAGATCTCATGTCTGAAATTGCCTTTGTTTGATTAGGATTGACCTTTATGCCTTATGAGGTTACCATGTATCCTAAAAACTCACCTTCTTCTACACCGAAAGAGCATTTCTTAGGGTTAAGATTCATATTGATTCTTCTCAGGTTAAATGTTTCATTGATGTCTGCTATCATTTCTTCCTCTGCCTTACTCTTAATCATCAGAGCGTCCAAATAAGCTTCCAAATTGTTGTCGATTTGATTTCAGAAGGCCGAATAAACTAACCATTGATAAGTGGCTCTTGCATTCTTCAATCCAAATGGCATCTTTGTATAACAATAGGCGCCCTCATCCGTATAGAACACGGTCTTCCTTATCTATCAGTACCTCGTGATAACCCTTGTACGCATCCAAGAAGCATTTGAACTTGAAACCCATGACAAAGACAATTTTGACATCGATGTACGGAAGCGGATAATAATCTTCGGGACATGCCAAGTTAAGTTTTTTAAAGTCTATGCACATGTGCCAGTTATCATCAGGTTTCTTCACCAATATTAGGTTTGAGATCCATGCTTGATATTAGACAGGCCTTACTATCCCGAATTTGACTAACGCTACCACATCTCTGGTCACTGATCGACTTTTCTCCTCACCAAGCGTCCTCCTCTTTTGGGCAATTGGTGTTGCTGCCATATCAACATTCAACAACTGCTTATATTTCGCTTGGGGACTCCGGTCATATCTGGAGGTTCCTAGGCAAATATATCGGTGTTGCTTATCAAGAGGTTAATGAGCTGTAACCTACACTTTTTTGTGAACAACCTTCCTACGATAACTAGCTACTCAGGGTATCCAGGGAGAAAATAATCTCCTCAGTCGGCCCATTCTCATTTCTTTGCTCCTCTATTGTTATTTTAAACTCAATAATCCTGCTCATGTCTTCCCCTTGGGTGAACGTCATCTCTCTTTTTCTTTTTCCTTCTTTGATCATCCTCGATGATCATGCACTCGGCTATAGCCATCAGACGAGTTATTAGCGTTGCTACACCATCTGGTGTGAGGAACTTCATCATTGCATGAATGGTTGAGGGAACGGCTCTAAGTTCCCGGATCCCTGTTCGGCCAAGTACGATGTTGCATGGGGATGCTACTTTGGTCACGATAAACCTCATGATTGTTCTCCTTCTTAGATGATGCATTTTGAACGCTACCTCAAGCTCCATCTTTCCCATTGGGGTGACTTCTTCTCCCGAGAACCCCAGTACCTTTCTTTAGGACGGAGTCGATCTACCTTGTATTGTGGCGTCCAGGTTTCTAAAACAATGCTCAAACATAACTTGGATGGCAGCTCCTTCATCAACAAAGACTCTTCTTACCCAATATCCCTCGACTTCTGCTTTTATGATCAGGGGTTCGTTTGAGGCCTCGACGTCATTTAACAGAGAGAAGGAGATGGGAACATTCATCCAATCTACTTCCACGTGACATATTTTTTATGTTGCACTCCTTTGTAGTTACTCCCAATCATGTTTATTGTTTTCCCTTTGTAATCCCCACTTCCACTTCCTCTTCTTTGACCCCCTCCCCTTGTTGACGTGACTCTGAATGTCTTTTAAAAAATGATTTAACTTACCAAATTACAATGCGGCCTCCAATTGCTTCTTCAGACGATGATAATCGTTTGTGAGGTAACCTTTCTCCCCGTGATAGTCACAGTACTTGTCAAGGTTCTCTGGCCTAACTATGCCCTCGGTCGGCGTAGGATGAGGTAATTGCAACTGAAGTTCCATGGCCAAAATCTCCGTTGGGAACTTGCCAGTGATTCCAATCCGGGACGCTGGTAAGGAACCTTTCGTCCAGTGTTCGGACTTGTAGGTGGTACATAGGGAGCATAAGTTGTTTTCATTCTATAATCATTTCTTCTTTCATTCTTGTGTGGATACCTGGACCCGGATGAAAAATATTTGTCTCCATTTGCTACCTTGCCTACATTCTCCCCACCTCTCCCATTGGGAGTTCGGTATTCTTGAATACCTCCTCAGATTTAATAAATTCATCGACTATTCTCATCATTTTGGAAACTGTCTTGGGTACCTTGTTTGAGAAACGTCTAGGCAGCTTTGGGCATTTGGCTCCGTTGATGAAATTCGATATCTTAATAACCTCCGACACACCTTGATGTAACTGGCCTCGTTGATCCATGTTTCTTTGAAAGCTGACAATGACTCGCGAGCCTTCCTCACAATGGTAGTGATTTCCATCTGATCTTTGAGACTTTTCCTTCAGAGAGAGAATCTCTCTAAAATTTTCTCTTTCAAATCATACCAGCTGTCGATACTTCATGGAGTGAGCCTCTCGAACCATTCTCCCGTTGGACCATCTAAGTTTTGCTGGAATAACCTACACCACACCAGCATTGGCCACTTCCCCGAGTTGACTGCACCTACGAACCATGTGATGTGGTCGTTAGGATCAGTGGATCCATTGTATAACTTGATGGTAGTTGGGAGAAGTATTTGGGTGAGGAAAACTCGATAATCATTCTGGTAAAAGGGGATGTCAGAACCTCTTTAAACGGTTTCTGTAATTCGTCTACAATCTCCTCTACGGGCTTCAGCCCCCGCCCCTTCCTCGTCGAAGAACAGTTTCAACGGCGTTAGCGTTTACCCCTTACCTCATTGTGCCGCTTCACCAAAGACCGGAGGACACTCATACTTTCTAGAATCTGTTCGTAACGAAGGGGAACCATCGCCTCATCCACCTAGGACGTCATCATGAACAGGGGATTCCTGTGATGGGCCTGCCGTTTTGCTCTTAGGTAGTTCGATTATATGGTCCCACATATGGCGTCAAATGTTGAAGAAAAATTCTGCTAGTAACTAAGATATCTTCGGAGATGCCTCGATTACTAGAGGATGATGCTTGTGAGCTTGTATGATACCTGAAAAGGATAAACAACACACGTTAGCCTCGTCCCAAGTTTGACCCTGAGAACAAGCTCCGACGTGAGAATTAATATGAATCCGGAGTGGTAATCTGAACTTGGAATGTCAGAGTAAATGCGATTGTATTATCTTAGTTGAAAATGTAATAAATGTGAAAGGGTATTTATACCTCAAGATAAAGCAAACCTGGAGGCCTTATCACATCAATAGACTCTAAGCGTTCTACAGAGAGCACGAAATCTGGGACTGTGTTAAAGTGGCGGCGGACCTTAGTTCAAACCTCTGGATAATACTCTGATCTTTGGGTAAAACGCCTAGCCCACGATATGCACGATACTGTCGTTTTTTTCTTTTTTACATGGCTCAACTCCGGTTCTTACCGGATACAACGTGATGACCGGAGGTAGTTGTCGAAGTCATACGCGAACACCCGAAAAAAATACAAAAACACTGTCGCATTGTATAAGCATTTACAAACGCGCAAAAAAAACACTAACGCATATGTGATAGTGTGATAATGTAAGACAAAATAAACCTTCATAGAATTCTATAATAATATTAATTAAATTATCAAAATAACGATATTACATAAAGGTTAGAAAGTAGAAACAAAGAACATAACTCGTGTTTTGATAAATACATGTCATTGTCGTTCCTTACTAGTTTTTGTCGACCAGATAGGATACTGTCTAATAATTTCGATCGTTTTATTAATTATTTACTTGCGATTTTCCGTTCCCATTTATGAAATAAAAGACACGTGGTATTTGTGTGCATAGACGAAATCAGGACTATATATAATTAGATGCACAAATATTTTTAAACCATAATCGATAAGAGTTAATATTTGTTTTTTATTTGTAAGTATAGTAACTAAATAATATTATAATCACATTTTTGATGAACCGGATGCATTTAAGATGCATTTAGAAGAAATCGATGTTTTTTTTTAAAATTAACATTACATCAAAAAAAATCCATAGATGTCACGGGCACCTACAGGACACCTCCTTGCTCCGTCCTGATTACACCGACGCCATTACACGTCTAAAGTAATTTGCCCAGTTTCGATTGTGTGTTATTCGTTTCATTAGGTTTAGAGTTTGGGATGTGATTTGCACACTCTATAAATTGATTGGCACACTCCAAATATTTGTGTGTGGACATCTATATCCTTACATTAGTGGAGTAGGAAAATTTCAACACATATATTGAAGGATAAAAATGTCAACACACAACATTTGGAGTGTGCCAATCAATTTATTGAGTGTACAAATCACATCCCTTACGCTGAGTTGTCGAGTTTTAATTGAGAGGAAAAGGAAAAGAATAGGAAGTGAAAAGAAAGAGAAAAGGTAAAGGAATTTTTGTTTATATGTTCTTGAGACAAAGGAAAGGAATAAGAAAGAAAACAATAATCATGTTCTTAAGTGGGAGGAAAGGGAAAAATAACTTGTTAAATTACATATATGTCCTTAAATTCTTGTGACTAAATACTATAAAAATGGCATTTTAGTCTTTATACAAGTTATTATAAACTTTCATTTCCCATTTCTCCTACTTCCTCCCACTTTGGGAGGAAAGTTTTATAAGCAAAATTTCCTCAAATCTTCCTTTCTAATTCCTTTTCTTATCTTAAAAAAAACTAAATAACACAAAAATATTTCTTTTTCCTTTCAATTCCCCTCCCATATCAACTCGAGAACACAATGTTAGAGTTTGATATTACTTCGAAGGAAATATATGATGAAAAGGTTTTGTCTTTTTGTTTAAAGTGTATGGATGTCACTTTAGTGTTATCTCATTTAACACAATACATAAAAACACCTTTAACTCATTACACACTTCAATTTTTTTATTTGAGTCTTATCCATTAATAATATTATTTTCTTTTTTATTTTTTTAAACTAAATATAATTTTATTTACTCAAATAAAAATGCAACATAAAACTAAGAATATTACTTAAACTCAACTAATTATATATAAAAACTAAAATATATTATATGCAAATTTCAAGCATATATTAGCCTAATATAAAACTTTTTAATCTCTAATCATCCCAGTCACGCCCCTGTTATTTCTTCCCTACCTCTTTTTTTTTCTTTGTGTTTAAAAAACCAAACAACCCAAAACCAAACCGATAAACACCCTTAGGTCATGCTGACCAATTACGTTTTCTTAACAAATACGTAAAAGTTTTTCTTTTCGTAAAATTAAAAAAAACCCACTTATATTTATATTTATCATGATTTGTGAACTTAATCTATAAAATATTCATGTAAGCTGTTTATTACGCTCGTTTATACATTAAGCGAGTGTTTGAAGTTTCTTTTACAACTAGATTATCAAATTATTTTATTTTTAAAATAAAAATAAGTTAAAAAGACTGTTTGAATAATAAAATGAAAAAAATGATTATTTGCATTTATACCTTGCAAAATAGAGTTTTGAAAAATAATGAAATGGTCCTTTTTGAAAATGGAGTTGATAGTTATTTTACTTATCAACTAAACAAATAATCTGATTTATCAAATAATAAAAAATTGATAATCTGATTATTATAATTTTAAACAACATAGGTAATCAAATCCAAACATTATTTTTTAAAACCACTTTTTCTAATTGTTCATTATCTAATATCCATTTTTAAAACACAGAATCTATTTTCGATAACCAATCTAAACCACATTTTTTTATTATTCATTATCTGATTATCCATTTTTAAAACACATAATATATTTTCGATAAGCAATTCTAAACACCCCTGAGACAAGGATATGATTTGATACAAAGATTGGTCTATTGTTGTTGTCTGTGATGGCAGTATGTATCGAAGAAACACGTTTTTAGTAGGTACATTATATAATATGTCATGCCTCTGGTTTCAAAGACGTGCACCCAATAGGATATATACTTACGTATATCTCTACTACTTATAAAGAGAATACCCCAAAACCTTGAATGTTGAAAATTCTCTAAAAAAGGAAATGTTGAAAAACACAATATTTAAGGAAATGTTGAAAACACTCGAATTTGTTAACCTGGAATTGAAATTGAAAAACAAAATAAGGAAACTATACAATATGAGTTACAAATCTTGATTTCAAAGGCATAAACCACTGCTTATATAAACAAATAACATACACCATTCCTGGTCATCATTCCTTCCTATACATCAAAAGAATTTATGTCAAACCTGCCATTCGTGAGAACATGGCAATGAACAATGAAGATGTTGATGATGATTTGAGGTAAGAATTCCTGTAAAACTTGTCATCCATATCACTTAATAATTAATATTTCAATGAAAAATTAATGTAATATACTATTTATTCTTTGCAGCTTCTTCCCCCTCGTCCAATAGAATAGCATATAGGCTACATCAAGCAGGAGCGAGTCTCATTGTTTTCTAGAGACTAGAACTCCATACTCGTCCAATACAAACATTTATAAACTCAAGCAAGAAGCTTGAGAGCCGAAAAATTACTATCCTTTCTTGAAAATGTTTAATGTTGAATGTTGAAATTATATAAAAAAATGTTTGAACATTTAAAGTGCAAGTAATGGAAAAAATATTTAAGGAATGTTTGAACATTTAAAGTGAAAGTAATGAAACTTTAATAGGAATTGAAAAACTACGGGAAACCAATATGGAGTGATATGAAGTAATTATTTTTGTAAATTATATGGAGTAACAATATGGAGTAAAAACTTAGTTACTCGAAATATTTATCTTTCAAAAAAAAGTTACTCGAAATATTTAATGAAATTTGTGAAAACTATATGAAGTAACGACTGTAATTTTGTTTCCTAATCATAACTTGTTAACTGCAAATATCAAACCTTGAATTAGACGCGATTTTATATTTTTGAAACTGAAAGTTAAAAACTTGGACCTGGTTTATTTTAAGCTACAAAGTATTAATTTATTGCAAGCTGGTAAGGAAATTATACAAAATGAAAGTATTTTATGGATAACCGTAATGCTATTCAAGAAACTATTCAAAGAAACTAAATGGGTTGAATGATCTACAAAAATAACATACGTTATTACTCAAATAATATGGTAATTTATGGCAACATATGTGTTATCTCTAGGTATAAATAACATGATACATTTTGGAATGAGTTGTGAGCAGGAAGCTTTTAAAATTGGATTCAATTGCATTTATCATGGTGACAAATAGTTCCTTTTGCATGTGTCTTTCTAATAGGATCACTTATCGTGCAACTCCTATATACTTTGTTAACCTTGAATGAATGTAAATACATAGGACACCCTTTTTGTTTGGTTGATTTATATTTTGGATCTAACGGATAAGGTATTTCATTTACTAAATATTTTTACTTTTTTTTAATAAGTCATCAACAAAAATTCAGTAACTTGAGCCTTAAAGGTTATAATAGATTTTTAGCTATAATTTGTTCAATCACAGAGCTAATAAAAGAAAGAATTTGAGTGTAAAGTTTTAAAAGCATCAGATTCTCCTATCAAAATGAATGACAAGCGTGGGAGCAATAAATTTGTTCAACATCTTAAAATGACATGTCAATTTATTTACGTCTAGAATTCTGATCTTATCACGAATGATTTTTAAATATTAAACGCCACAATATCTCATATTTGTAATTACCTGTCGTTGAGTAATTTATGTCGCTATGCGCCGATACTCTTTCAAAACACCACAACTTTGAATGCACGAGTTTTGAACGGGTTCAAGATATGGTTACGACACTTTCAATTACAATTTGATCGTACCACTATATAACGTATCGTTAATTTTTTGCTGCCAGACAATTCCGCTGCTGTGCGCGGGTACTCGTCTAGTATATAATAAAAACTAATTTCATTTCAAAATTAGAGTTAAGATCACTATATGAATCAATCACATTCATTTAAATTAACTTTTCATATTTTTCTTAAAAATTAAATAACTCACAAACGATAAATCGTCAAGTAACAAAAAAATACATCACTACAACGAGAATTAAATCTTCTTTCTATCGAGGGGCACATGTATATACTTTCGACGAACTTTTTTTTGACTTTTTTTCTTCAGTCACGTCTGAGAGAATCATATATGATTCGTCACGAATCATATATGATTTTCAGAAAATCATATATGATTCGTGATATGAATCATATATGATTTTCTGAAAATCATATATGTTTCGTGACGAATCATATATGATTCTATCAGACGTGACTTAAGAAAAAAAGTCGAAAAAAAAGTTTGTCGAAAGTATATACATGTGCCCCTCGTTTGAAAGATGATTTAATTCTCATCATGATGGTATGTTTCGTTTTGCGTAACGATTAACGGTTTGTGAGATATTAAACTTTTAAAAATATATTTTTGTTTTTAGATGAAAAAAATGAATGGTTGTGATTAATTGATTGGGTATATGCTAAAGAAATGGTTTATGTTTGAACTGAGTTGAGATCAACATATACCTTCTTTTTAGCATGGACCATATCAACCAATCACATTCATTCAAATTAACTTTCCACATTTTTTTAAAAAATTAAATAACTCACAAACGGTAAATTGTCAAGTGACAAAATATACACCATTACAACGAAAATTAAATCATCTTTCTATCGAGGGGCACATGTATATACTTTCGACGAACTTTTTTTCGACTTTTTTTTTCTTAAGTCACGTCTGAGAGAATCATATATGATTCGTCACGAATCATATATGATTCGTCACGAAACATATATGTTTCGTGACGAATCATATATGTTTCGTGACGAATCATATATGATTCTCTCAGACGTGACTTAAGAAAAAAAGTCGAAAAAAAAGTTTGTCGAAAGTATATACATGTGCCCCTCGTTTGAAAGATGATTTAATTCTCGTCATGATGGTATGTTTCGTTTTGCGTAACGGTTAACGGTTTGTGAGATATTGAATTTTTAAAAAATATATTTTTGTTGTTAGATAAAAAAAATGTGTGGTTGTGATTGGTTGATTGAGTCTATGCTAAAGAAAGGGTCTATGTAGAACTTTTTCGTGTTTGAACTTTTTCCTTCAAAATTATGGTTCGCTTTTTTTTCAGGTTGTCGTAAATTAATTGTCCAATTCTATAAATAGTTGGGAACTTTAGATCAAGATTATTATATTACCCTCAAATGTTTTTTTTAACTGTTTTTGTTTTTTTTTATCGTTAAACAATAATTTTAAGACGGAGTGAGTATTATTTAATATATATGTTATCTAAACTTATATGATCACAGTAATTAACTTGAACCAAGCCATTGCGCTCAAATGGGAAAATTATGGCTCAGACGAGCTTGAGTTGAGTTTCTGCTCTCGAGTTATAGATGAGCTCACGTTTGGCAAGTTACTGATTCGGCTCGACCAAGGAACAAGAGGATGATTTTGAAGTTATCGCTTATCAGTAACCATTGCTGGCTAACCACACCCCAACGACGTGCATTGCTAGCTTCAATCTGTTAGGACTTAAGTTCTCGTATCTTATGCTAGCTTTACAGTTTGTGTCCACATAATTTAATCAAATTAGATGTATTGAACCAAGAAACTAGCTACCCCAAGTGTCATCAAGTTAAAAGTACAGTTCCAGCCACCGGGTCATGTACGTATCTGTCAAAACGAACGGATGCAATATCATAACATATATATTTCCTGCTGACAGCTACAAGAAGAATGTCAAAATGCAGGCAGAAATTAAACAAGTACTGGCTTGTGACTTGTGGTGCATAACCAAAAAAAGAACATAAATCTTTCATGCTGACAGCTACAAAGAATGTCAAAATATGATTATAATAAAGTCAATGGAACACAAGCTATATAAAGCATCAAGTAACAACAAGAACATCAACCAACAACATACATAATCGCATACCTGACAAAGCGTAATTTTGAAAATGGCGAGTTCTCGAGCTTTGTTCCTGGTTGTGTTTGTGTTTGCAGTAGCATTCCACTCCTCTGTGGTTGATGCAAAGTTCTCAAAAAGCATGTATTTTAATTGGGGTGCTCATCATTCTTCTATTTCAAGCGACGGTGAGGACGTCCGCCTTGTTTTGGACCAAACTTCAGGTATCAAGATTTAGACTTAAATGTCTTACACTTCCATACATTTGCATCTAGTTATATATTAATGAATGATAAACCTGAACTTTTGATTACAGGATCTGGTATACAATCAAAAAGGGCGTTCTTATTTGGTAGCATCGAAATGCTAATCAAATTGGTTCCAGGGAACTCTGCGGGAACTGTAACGGCATATTATGTATGTGCAAGAATAACTCATAACAAACATTACAAAAATTATTTGCTTATCTTATGTTCAAAATAGAAATGAGTACTAATTACTTATGTTGTATGTAACAGTTGTCTTCTACGGGTGCAAAACATGATGAGATTGACTTTGAGTTCTTAGGGAACTCAACAGGAGAACCATACACGGTACATACAAACATATTTACTCAAGGTCAAGGTAACCGAGAGCAGCAGTTCCAATTATGGTTCGACCCAACTGCTAATTATCACAACTACACCGTTCACTGGAATCCTACTGAAGTCGTGTGAGTATACCAGCTCAACAAAACATTGGCTTTCATGAAAAAACAGTTTTTAGGCTTTATTTTCTAACTATATTTTATCCTGATAACGTAATGCAGATGGTACGTTGATAGTATACCGATCAGAGTCTTTAGAAACTATCAAAGCGAAGGGATTGCATACCCAAACCAACAAGGGATGAAAGTCTACTCGAGTTTATGGAATGCCGATAACTGGGCTACAAGAGGTGGGCTAGTAAAGATTGACTGGACCGCTGCACCTTTTGTGGCTAATTACCGTAGGTTCAGGGTGTTGGGAATAAAATTCACCAAGTCCCTAGACGCTGACAAGAGGAACTTGGACGCTGACAAGAGTAAACGGGGCGCTGACAGATGAGACGTTGATAAGAATTATCAAGGCGTTGACAAGAAGAATCTTAAAGACAAAGACAAGGACTAAAATTGCCAATGATGAATTCTTCAAGCTGGTGGACAAAGTATGAAGATAAGAATTCAGAATATATTCTTAATGTTTAAAAAGATTTAGTCAATATGTTATTTATGTATGTTTATCTTGTGTCTCTTCCTAAAATAGTTGATCTTAGCTTTTTGTACAAGGCTCCTTAAACCTATAAAAGGAGGCCTTAGGGTTAGACATAAGATACATCTCACATACATCTTTTCCACATATCTCATAACACTTTCATTGTAATCTTTCATTGTTATTATTAATCAAGGTGAAAGTTTGTTTACATCTTTGTGTTCGTTGTTCTAAGTGTTAAATTCCGCATAACACTTAGATTACTTCATACATATCAAAAGTTTCTCTACGTGTAGTACTTGATCTAATCTCGTATACACAAAGCTTAATCGATCTAAGTTTGGGATCAACAAGTGGTATCAGAGCTTGTTGAGGAACTTTGATTTGAAGAACGAGATCCAATACCGTGAGGTGAACCAGGCTAAGGAAGAAGGTGTAGAGGAATCTGATGATGTTTTCCACAAGTTCCAATTCTTCTTCATGTTCTGATGGTGAGGTATGTGATAACTCTTCTTGTCGTTTAAATACTGAGAAACTTAATAAAGAGATTGCAAAATTATTAGATGACATGAGCATTGAAAGATGCAAGTTGTCTAATTATCAAATTGCTCTTACCGAAACTGAAAAGACAGTTTCTGAGTATAGGAAAATGGAGTTTGATTTAAAAGATAAAATAAATATCTTAAAACATGAGTTAAATCAAAGTAAGGATATCATAGATATCACGAATAGGGTCAATCTTGATTTAATAGCTAAGTTAGATGAGGCTGACAAGAATAAAGATAATGTGAGTCTTAAAATTCAGAGATTTGATAAGGCCACACAAACCCTAGGAGAGTGTGTAGGTAAACAAAGGGACTCTAAGGATATGAGTGGGATTGGGATGAAGGATTATACTGGTGTTCCACCACCAGCTGGGGACTTCTATGGTGTCCAAAGAAAGGACTTGTCTTGGACTGGTATTCCAGAACTCCAAGAAGAGGAATTTATTCCTCCACCAAGAGTCACTTCCCCAGTTGAAGAGTATAATCAAAAGTTGACTGACCTAAATGAATGGAAGAAAGCCAATCCTACCTTGTTTGTTAAGGGAGGTTTGTTGTGTGAAAGTCCAAATGACCCTACCCCTATCACAACACAAGAACCTACCCCTATCAAGATAACAAACCCAACCACTGGCAAGACTGTTGACCTTGGCTCACACACTGTTAAGAAACCTAGTGTCAAGTATGCAGAGATGTATAGGAAACCTAGGTCACCCCAAAGCCAAGCAAGTGTTAATGGGACAGGGTTTTACCAGTCTAAGCCTAAGTTTGTGTCTAAAAAGGCTTGTTATACATGTGGGAGCTTTTCTCATTTGGCCTATAATTGTGTCAGTGGATACAATTCATTCGCTGACAATAGGTCACCCAATGTCAATCATAGACCTTTTGTCCACTCTAAGCCACATGCTACTAGACCAGCTCCTTTCTTCTCTAAGGCAGCTAATATCCATGGACAAAGGCCCTTTCAAAAGACCAACACTTGGTCAAACAGGCAGTATGTTCCTGTAGCAAACCCTAATTTGGGCGCTGATAGGAACAAATTCAGCGCTGACAAGAAAAAATTTAGCGCTGACAAAAACAAATTCAGCGCTGATAAGAAAAAATTCAGCGCTGACAGGAACAAGTTCAACGCTGACAGGCACAAATGCAGCGCTGACAACTCCAAGTTTGGTATGAGACCTTATTTTAGACCATATAAACAAAGATACTTGGTTAATAAGGGTCAAGGGTCTGAAGCATCATCCCACTTAACATGGAAACCTAAACAAGAACAAAACTCCAATTTTAATGGTATCTCAATGAGTTGTGATAGACTTAAATATCTTGAGAAGGTCATTACTAGACTCATTGGAACAAATTGGGTGATTAGGACCCAAAGGGATAAACAGGGATTTGGGGTAAAGAATAAGACCACTCTAGTTGAACAACTAGACAGATCCAAGTCTGATAAGGCTTGGATCTCCAAAGAAAACTAATTTGTTTTCTTTTTGAGCAGCCTATCCAACAGCAGGTTAATGATCAAGGATATTGGGATAGTGGATGCTCAAGGAACATGCATTGTTGGTCTTTCCACTAATATTATTTTTATCCATTAACATGTTATCTCTACCCATTGTTATGGGAAAGGGTAGCCTCTGTTGGTGTGTTTTTGTGGTTTTTGTCTAACTATGCAGGAAAATGGAGCTACATTAGGATGGATACAGAATTGCAAACTTTTATTTATGATGGTTGGAGTGTTTACATTCCTATCTTGAGATAAAATTTTGCTTCTTCACATATAATGATTTGTATGCTTCTGTTAAGGGGAGGTAAACCTTTAGGTTTTTGGGTACTCTTAGAGCACTCTAGCACAATTCTAGATTGTGTCCACTGGTGAGTGGGGGTTAAAAATAATGAAGGCTCTTTCATTATGAAATTGTTGGAATTTCTAAACCTCGAGGCACTGTAGCATGCACGTAATTTATTTTGCATGCATGCTGCCAAGACATTTTGACCTAGAATTGGGTGTGGTCGTATGGGTGACTTGGGGTAGATATATTTTTGGGCTTACTTGGGGAGTTGCAAAGGTTTTATATAAATTAACTTTCTCTTTGGGGCATTTGTGAACAAAGGACTCTAGAGTTCATGTGTGTCTATCATACTTTTGCATGTGTGTATGCATGAACAGTGTTTGTCACTCTTGCTTATTAGAGTCTAGTTAATTTCCTTAGGATTATTACCTTTGTTTATGTTCTAACTAAAGTTTTCTACTTTCTCAAGTCCATTTTATGCTATGCCATCTTAGCTGATGTGATTTATAAACTTCTTTGTCGTCCCAAAACGTTTCATCACCCTTACAGTTTTCAAATTTTTGGATATATGGAAGCCTAATGATCATTGAGATGTTTTTCCTAGTGATTGACATCTAGTAGCAGCAGAGATCACTTTCACAAGGGTGTATAGTGTTATGGAGATGGCTGAGACTATTGGCACTAGCTTTAATGCAAGTCAAGTCAGTCTTATCATCAGTAAGTCCATCCCCATGTCCTATGAATCAACATTGAGGATTCATTTCCCGAATGTGGATGAGGACAGTATGAAACCTTTGACATTAATGGAATTGACGAAAATCTGTATTAGCTTGTAAAAGCATAATACAGAAATGGTACAAATTGTCAAGGATTGTTATTTTGGAAGCTGATACAAGGAGGATGTTCTTGATTCCGTCCTTGTATATTGATCTTGGAGAGGAGTCTTAAAAAAAAAGGGGAGGAGCAATTGAATTTGAGTGACAAAAGTAATAAAGAAAGCTCCAAAGACTCTACAGGTGCTGAAGATGATTAAGACCAAGTGAAGGCTGACTATACAAGTGATTTGAGTGATTGACTTTTCGAGATTTATTATTACTCAAATTCAGGAATAAGTATGTTTGTAAGAATTCTCTCTGTATGTTTTATTTTATTCAAAAACTTGATTACTAGAGTAGATATCAAGTTTAGGGGAGGATTGTTGGGAATAAAATTCACCAAGTCCCTAGACGCTGACAAGAGGAACTTGGACGCTGACAAGAGTAAACGGGGCGCTGACAGATGAGACGTTGATAAGAATTATCAAGGCGTTGACAAGAAGAATCTTAAAGACAAAGACAAGGACTAAAATTGCCAATGATGAATTCTTCAAGCTGGTGGACAAAGTATGAAGATAAGAATTCAGAATATATTCTTAATGTTTAAAAAGATTTAGTCAATATGTTATTTATGTATGTTTATCTTGTGTCTCTTCCTAAAATAGTTGATCTTAGCTTTTTGTACAAGGCTCCTTAAACCTATAAAAGGAGGCCTTAGGGTTAGACATAAGATACATCTCACATACATCTTTTCCACATATCTCATAACACTTTCATTGTAATCTTTCATTGTTATTATTAATCAAGGTGAAAGTTTGTTTACATCTTTGTGTTCGTTGTTCTAAGTGTTAAATTCCACATAACACTTAGATTACTTCATACATATCAAAAGTTTCTCTACGTGTAGTACTTGATCTAATCTCGTATACACAAAGCTTAATCGATCTAAGTTTGGGATCAACACAGGGCTAGAGCTTGCAAGTGGAACGGGCCAGTTAGCATTAGCCAATGTGCCATTCCCACCCGAGCCAACTGGTGGACATCACCTGCTTACATGCAACTGACAATGAGTCAACAAGGTCAACTAAAATGGGTACAAGATAACCACATGATCTACAACTACTGCACTGATTTCAAGCGTTTTAATGGACAGATGCCACCTGAATGCTCTAAGCCGCAATTTTAACCAGAAGAAAAATATAATTCATTTCTAATGCATTCAAGATAAATTCATCTGTATTATTTCATTTTATTTCAACACTTCAAGATTCTTTTGTTGCATACCAACTTTTATTCATTTCTTCTTGCTCTTTTGTATATGTACTCCTCAAAACATGCTATTCATGTTGGTAATATAGAATTGGCGCCTCGGGTTCTTGTTTACATTAACTATAGACGTGAGATAGCTAGATTCGTAGTATTTTCTGTTCTTTTCTTCTGTTTACGCATGATGGTGGTGTTTCTTGATTACATAAGTCTAAACATGATATGTTATATATGACGGATAATGTGATTTAGCAGACTGTAAATTACTAGGTACTACTATCTTTATGAATAGTACATGTAACACTTGATTCATTCCCATATCAGTTCTATCCATCTCTCAAAATAAAAAATTATTTGACCCATAGAAGCTAAAATGCAACCCAACACAACTTATTGATCATTATTAAGCAAATTAACTGAGATCGTCACCTTATAAACTCAGTATATAATTTTGAACTCTAAAAGAAATAAACTTTTTCGCCATGAGACAGTTCTGATTGTAGGTACATAGTCGGGATTCACCTCTGGTTTTAAGACATGCAGCCTAGTGGACATAAACACATAGTTACATATATTCATAACCTATTCTTGGTTGTACATATCACACATAATCAAGTTGAACCAACCAATGAGTTCAAGCTTGAAAATTATGGCAGCTTGAGTTAATGTTTAAGTAAAAACTATGCTAACTACTCAACATTAACTCAAGCGATAAAACTTTAGTACTTTCAAGATAAGTGGCTAATTTCCGGTCAAATTAGTATTTGGGGGATAAAATGTTTGAGTCAGTTATAACTACTTGACAAGTAACCGCTGTGGCACATAACAAAAACATGAATAATTTATGCTGACAGCTACTAGAAGAATGTCAAATTACAGGAACTTATACTAGTGCTGGATGTAACTTGTGGTGCATAACCAAAAAAGGACATGAATCTTTTAAGCTGACATATATAAAAGAATGTCGAGTGAAAAAAAGAGAATTTCTGATGTGTGCAATTATAAATTTATTAAAAAAAGGAAAATAGTAACTTATAAATTTATTTAAAAAAGAACATTACGAGTACGAGTACTACTTAGGATGTATATTGCTTACAAACTACAACTGTTATATCTATTATCACGATACTATCACAGAAATAAACCCGATTGAATTTATGGAGTATTGAGAATAACCTGACTAGTGAAACTACTGCAAATTCTGGCAAATCAAGTAGATCTCCCTGGAGTTTGATCTTGTAGCTTTAGGCCTCAACCACGATGACTTCCTAAACAAAGGCTTGCAAATCTTTATCAGCTCTGCAACCACCACAACATTCATGATTAGTCGGTTACCAAAGATCCGAATTGATACAAATTATGTTACAAACATAACACCAGAACATCTTATATCTGTCGTATAACCTAACTCCTAAGGTACCAATTCCAACACCAACGCAGTTGATGAGTTGATTTA
Organism: Glebionis coronaria; assembly: GCA_025667525.1. Lineage (NCBI taxonomy): Eukaryota > Viridiplantae > Streptophyta > Magnoliopsida > Asterales > Asteraceae > Glebionis > Glebionis coronaria. The sequence goes on along the minus strand of CM046881.1, from coordinate 21,602,079 downwards.
AATTATTCTTTAGACTTTACATGGGCCGAATCAGAAATTTAATTTAGAAATAGATGTGTGAAATGAGTGAAAGAGGTCGCAAGCATAGAACTTTCTAAATGGATTATGCCTAATAGGACCAGACCGAAATGGTCCGGTCCGGTCCGTTTCGGTCTTCGGTCCGGTCCAATTTGGCATAATCGACAGGTTTTTGGTAAGACCGAACGACCGGACCGAAGACCGAATGTGACAAAAACCATGGACTGAGGACTGGACCAATATACGTTCGGTCCAGTCGATGGTCCAAAATGCTCACCCCTACTTGTTTTGAAATGCAGATGAATTACATAAATACTAGTATGCTAATGTTTTGACCCGTAACCCAACCCAACCCACCCTCTATCCATGTGCATCGTGTTTAACCTTTTACCAAATTCTTCAAACACATACCAGATGCTCTGAACACTGAAGTTAAATTAAAGAACTTCGTTTCGGGAAAAAAAACAAAACCTACCTTTGGTATCCTCACTCTCAAGAAGCTTGACAATAAGGTGCCCTCCGGTTTGGAGTATACCAACATCATCTTCATTCTTGGGTTGATTTTCTGGCTGAACATCTTCCAAGGGCTCGTTGGGTAATTTAGCTGCACCAAGTGCCAAATCAAGCGCCCGCATTCCTAATTCCATGGATAGAGCAGCGTCTCTTGTCGTGATACCCGAAACAAGTGGACACATGTCTGATAGTAGAACAGAAAATCCTTTTTTCTGCAAAAGTTTGAAAAGATACGAAAACCAGTAAGTTCTTAACTGTTTCTGTTTCTGTTGATCAGAATGTAGTAAACTTAAAATTAGAGACTTCATCATCGTAAAGATCTAACCAGAAAAAAGAAATTAAATACCTGAGGTGAGAGGTTTAGAAGTTCGCCTCTAGGGAGGTTCATGACATCTGCAGAAACAGTTGAAACCCTTGAATCGCAGTGAGTCGAAGGTACTTTCACCTTCTGTTCTGGATATAACGCCCCAACAAAAATTAGGCCAAATTATACTTACGCACAATTCCACTGTAACTACATGTATGAAAAATTAACTATAAACAATGAGTTCACCTTAAGATCAACACCGACAACCACGCCACCGCTTTTCAATGGACCAAGACTTTGACAAGCTACCTGTTTGTCAAAAATCAATAATTATTTCTGATGCACTATCCGTATACAAGCCAAACTGAAGAGAGCCTATGATTATATAATATGATCGATCCTAGAACGAGAAGATCACAAAAACATGTGAAGCCTACCAAGGTAAGCTTGCGTACTTTATACTTTATAATCCAATCAATTAATGGCTCATTTCCCTCTTCCCACCCAGGCAGAGAGCCGGAAATAGGCCTTTGTAAGACAGACCAATTGATATCATGATCAATAATATTTAGCTTCAGTCAGCCATTCAGGATCGCTATGTCCCCTGACTGAATAAGTTGACGACTGGCCTAAGTTGAGAACTTGAGATTACTTATTATTCCTAGTTTATACTAGTATTTAAAAGGTCTATATCTGATCTCGTGCACCTTATGCAAAGAAGAAAATATGTGAGCCAGGCAGGCTTATACAAAGACAAAAGAACCATTCTATGGGTTGTTTGTTTCGGCTTATACGTGGGGTTATGACTTATAAGCTTATTTGATTTCGGCTTATATTTGTTAAGCCTCAATTTTTTGGCTTATTTTGAGACTTACGGGCTTATATAAGTTCATCATATCGTAATAAACTTATTGGGGTGTTTGTTTCGGCTTATTACGTGGGCTTATACGCTTACTTCATTTCGAATTATATTTCATAAGCCCTATTTTTCTGACTTATTTTGAGACTTGTAGGCTTATATAAGTTTATCATATCGTAATAAACTTATATAAGCCCACAAATCTCAAACTAAGTACTAAATTTGGGCTTACGAAATATAAGTCAAACCAAATAAGCTCATAACCCCACGTAATAAGCCGAAAGAACCATTATAGGGGGTATTTGTTTAAGCTTATTTGTGAGCTTATGAGCTTACTTGATTTCGGCTAATATTTCATAAGCCCCGATACTGATTTTGAGACTTGCGGTCTTATATAAGTTTATCAAACTTATATAAGCCCACAAATCTCGAAATAAATCGGAAGATCGGGGCTTATGAAATATAAGTAGAATTCAAATACGCTCATATACCCCACGTAAACGCCTGGAAGTTTCAAAATAAGCCGAAAATTGGAGCTTATGAAATATACGCGGAAAAACAAATAAGCTCACAAGCCGCATATAAGCTTAAACAAACACCCCCATATAATACATAAACAAAGCCAATAGTGGAGCTTACAACCTTGACACAAAGTTTCACGAACCATACATTCTACACCTTTAATTAAACTGTCACAATAATGAATCGTTCTACGTATTAGATAAAAAAGCACACTCTTTCCGTCCCAAAATTAATCAAAAAATACACAGTTTAAAAAGAACATGTACCATTACAACTTTCTCTTTCGACAGTTTTAACCATAACTAATTAACTTAAAACTTCTTCAATATATTTTTTTTTGGTAACCGTGATTTCCGACACATTGGCCGACTAATCCACGGGGTTTGAGCCCACCGCCACACAGACTCAAACCAGGTAAAGCCCTCCCTTTTCAGGAGGTTGGCGTGGCCACTTCAAGGTTGGTTGCACCTATTAGGAATTGAACTTGAGACCTCACACACTTTAGAGTGATAGCCACAAACCATTTTGCCACTAAATTATTATCCACAGACAAAAAAAAAAAAACACAGTTTAAGAAAAACATATCATACATCATTCTCTTTCTTACTTTTTTTGCAGAATGCCAGTTTTAACCATAACTAATTAATTTAAAACTTCTTCAATATTGGACAATAATTTAGGGACGGAGTTATTAGTAGTAGTAAAAAAAGAAAAAAGAAAGAAGCAAGACCTGAAGCCAAGCACCAGGAGCACAACCAAGGTCAAGAACAGAAGAACCAGGTTGTATCAGTTTGTACTGTTTCTGTATCTGAAGTAACTGCACCACCACATCACACACCAAACAACATACCATCATTCATTAAATTAAATTAAATAAAAAACATATAATTGTTTAAAAACATATAATACTACCTTAAAGGCAGATCGAGCAACGTAACCAAGTCTTTGAGCTTCTTTATAGAAGAAATCTGCTGTACCTGAACTACTCATTTCTTTTTTTCTTTTTTTTTATTGATTGATTGGCAACTAATCTGTTAAACCCTTTGCTAACCCCCTCTGTTACGGTTCTTGGTCCGACCCGATATTATGGAGGGGAAGGTTTTTCTTATGGGCTCATCCGTTCAAAACCGAACCGAATAAAAAAAGTCCAACCGAATTGAACCATAGGCGTATTTATCTTGGTTTACCTCAAACTAAACCCCAAAATAATCGGTTCGATTTTTATCGGTTTTGTTCTGTTTATGGCTTTCGGTTTGTTTTGCTCAACATTACTTTAGTTAGAAAATTCTTTTATTATTAAAAGCTAAAAAGAACTTGCTCTACTTTTTAGTTAGAGAATAAAGTTATTACTTTTGTAAAAAGCATTAGCTCAACAAAATATAAAAATAATAGGGTGTAGATGATATTCATACTTGTTGAACTAGGAAAAACATGTCCATGTTTTATAATTCAATAACTAAATTAATAGGTTATTTTCAAAAATAGATAATAAATGTATCATTCAAAGATATTATTATAAAAAATGAAAAAGTTAGTAAATTAATTGGTTATGGTAAAGTCATTGTATAAAAAGTAAGAAAGAGAAAGATGGAAAAAAATGATATTTTCATTAAACTGCGTGTTTTTTTGTCAGTTGACTATAAATATGAGACGGGAATATTACGTGTTTTGTCTAAAAACGGAAAGATTCTGTTTTCTCTAAATATCTCAAAGGAAATAAATTATAGAAAAAGACCAAAATGGTCAAAATCCCCTCCTTCCATCCACCACATAGTCTTAGCATAAGACTTACAAAAATGATTATACACAAATGCATAACTACTTTTTTTTTTTTTTTTTTTGAAGAAGTGCTAAACTATTTTTTAAAAAGTGATCGACTTTTTAACGTAAGTGAACAACTTTTATACAAAAGTTGATCAACTTGACTATATTTGTCAAAATCTTAAGCCAGGCCATGTAGTGGATCAAAAGTGATCAAATTGACTATTTTGGTCTTTTTCCCAATAAATTAAAGCCTAGCAAAATAGATCGCAGATCAGACCAGATCCGATCGTACATATTAATCTGGTCATCCATTTATCTTTTTTCTCATATTCAGCTCGATCCGATCTAGTTCGATTTTACACAAAACCGACAATTATGTTTTGGTCGATCCGAGACTCTTCTAAAATTTACCTTTTCAAAAAGAATTATAAGATGCATTGCGGTGGGAGCTATAGGTCAGTGTTATAGGCCATAACATCAGTAGAGGGTCAAAGCTAGAGGTGTTTCGCCCTCTTGATATGAATGGTTCAGCGATCAGCAGTCGCCTCTTGCTCGATACAACATATAAGTAATAAGGTTGTGTGCCTTTGGGGTTAGATGAAAATAGATTTACCTAGACGCTACATAATCTGAAACCCATATTAGTTACACTCGCACTAGAAAGAATGTGAGGGCGTAAAATCAACAATCCCATAACGCTGATATATTTGCTACATCGACAAAGATTTGACTTCATACATGTGTGAATCGATGAGGCTTACAAAGCCTACAATGTTATTTTTCACATATAACCGAGCTTTAGTTCGAGCAAAATATGCAAGGAGAACAAAATGTTTTTTCGCGTCAATAGAAACCAGGATATATTACCAAAACACAATTACAGTATTGGTTAAGATCGTCAAAGCCACATGAATTTCATAGTATAATTGCAGCAAGGATCTCTTGTGCATTTCAACTGATAATGTAAAAACAACACAGGACAAAGTAAATACGCAAACATGAAATTGCAGGTAAGGCTAATCAGAAGAATATTAAGGCCTGATACAGTAAGAACTACGTAACAAGTATCGGCCTCCTTTTATAACATAGCTAGGTAAATATAAAAAACAATGTCAAATGAAACATGTTAATTAGCAACCATATACAGAAGTGATAGCCTGTATAAAAAGCGAAATGGTATGATACAAATCAATAATGATGTTGAAACAAGAGCTAAAACAAAAGATACATCTGGATAACTAATAGATTATGCAGAACCAATAATTGCACACATCAACACTTGTCGCCTAGAGATAACATTGTAATTCCGAACGAACGTGATATTTAAAGCACGTACATACAAACTTAGAAAAACATCCCCCTCTTATGTGCAGAAGGTACGAGTTATAATGCATGATATTTTAGCACCAAACATTACAGATTCCACAAACTTAAGGACAGGTGTATATATTAGTACCGAAAAATAAACCAGACAAAGAAAATCAAAATGCTTTTGGCATAATTATACACCAGATCTATTGTAATTTTCATTAGCTTGTTCTGTGGCAATTCCAAACAATTAGAGCGAATAGTGTGTAGTCTGATTTTTTCCTTCATTTAATAATTTAAGCTTTGTCTGCTACTACTTAGCACTTTGTTTATACTTTGCAAAATTATGCTTTCCAATAGATGTTCATAAACTATTGGCATAAGATTCATAAAAAGATTTCATCTGTTTCTCCATAAAACGGGATTTTTAGATATCCTGATTCTTCTATCCTCTTAATTTTTGTCAATAATCTATAGACAGGAAACATCAAACTGCACTCCCTCAAACCAAATCATTCAAGAAGCTTAGAAGCAATCTAGATGCACAAAAAGCGAGCAGCTATCAGATATGTTATAAAACCACCTTAAATTTTAAATTAATGTAGTTAGTGTAACGAAGTACATCAATAAGATCATATAATACAAGTATCTATTGACTATAATAATAAATGCTTTGTATGTGGAAACTCGAAAGGGTATCACATCATATTAGTATTATACTAGAGAATTAAACTAATAGTTTGACTAGATTCCAAATCCCAAAAGATATCTTCATATGCAGAAACATTCAACTTAAAGCTATATGTTGTAATCCATGACGTTAACCGTTGTATGGATCACCAACATGTGATATATTATTAAGAAATCAACACACCAAGTAATATTCATCCACTCCACTCCTAACGCTTACCTCTGCTGCTACCTGCTTAGCAGTTACAGATCTAGGGTCCAATGTGTGAAGTAGTTCCTCGAAATTAATTTTAAAAAAGTAGACAATGTAACTAACACCTAAACTATAAACACGCTTTCATAAAGCGTTGAACGCAAGAGAAGCTAACGCAACATGCAGAACAAGTTAACTTTCATATACTGTTTACATGATGGTTTATATATAGACACAACCACCCAAGTGCATTGAAATATAAGATCTAGGTTAACAGAGCTCGGCTCGTGTGCATAAATAATAAGTTTGCATTTCATTGAACGCAATTGCAGAAGTACAATACTAAGCCTATGCTACTTTACTTCTAACGAACTATGATACGTACAAGCTACTGAACAATTTCTTACAAATTCAAATACTAATTGAACATAATCAATGCCATGTATCTTGACTAGTTTGATCATACGCTAATGAAAAATTGATATACATACTCTAAGTTTATGAGGGCTGTCCTTGAGGCACAAACCGGGGATGCTTCATTTGTCAAAGTTCCAACAAATTCAGTATTGCCAGTAGGACACTCAGGAGCAGCCAACTTCCTTCTTACTAAGCCTGCTTGCCAAACACTTGATATATTATTTGAACAATCCGAATGCCACATAAGTTCTTATAAGAAAAGAAGCTAAAAATAACCAAAAAGATAATAAGTACCATCATTTTCAAAATCACGGCTTCCTGCCAAATTCTAATTCATGATGTACAGAAAGCATCCATACTTTTCACAAATAAACACATGTTTTACTAAACCGGCTTCCAGAAAGCTAATGCAGATATGATTCGTCCTTTCCACCCTTGCAACATCCAATGACCATCTTCATCGATTCCAAAGTCTCTATGGTAGCATGCTTTTGCTCTATCTTTAGCCATTTTCAAGATTTCTTGGTCAAGTGGAAGCTGTCGGAATCCTGCCCTTAAGTTGCGGACCTGCCACTGTTTGTAAGTTTCGGGTCTCTCAATCCTCTCACCGCCTTCACAAGCAATAACATTCATAGCTTCTTGTCCCCATATATTTTTCTCAAGCAGTGTCCTCTCTGGAGTCTCACGAGTTGCATTAGCCTCAATCATATCAAACATAGAAGAGAAATGAAACAACGCTTCTCTGAACCTGGTGATAAAGAAGGGGGCGTTGTACGAGCCGTTGATAACACCCTGTATGAACATGTCTGGTTTCATCTTCCTAATAAGGCTTAAGACTTTATTCCTTGGACTATCCACAATGACGGTCTCGTCAAGCAAGCACCTAAACCTATATGCACAATTCACAATCAACATTTCGTCTTTTTTAAGGTCAAGATCATTGAGAGTGATTGTTTCCCACTTTTGAGCAATGGCTTTGAACTTAAATGGAACATTAAACGTTTCTGCATAATTTGCTAGCCTACGTCCCGTCTCTTCAACCCTTTGGGCTGGCTTAAAACCAGGACACGGAAAATCAATCCCCGTGATACGAAGCTCAGGTGGCCCACCAGGCCTTTTTGAGAGACGCTCTATAAAACAAGGCCATTGGAAGCCATAAAGAATACCAAAATCTACTATATGCAGCTTCTTCTTGTCCCTTGCGTTATGCAAAATAGTTTTATTAGACAAAAAGTTGGAAATTTTCATGAAAGGGCAGCAACTGAGATACAAATGGTAAGCTTTCAATACATCCACAGCCGCTATAGGCTTGGAAAGACAAGCTTTGTATATCTCAGTTCCTGAACCAGCCATTCGTGCCTCAAGACCAGCAGAGAAGTAATGAGCCAATCTTTGCATACCATCACCACTAGGCGAAGCATGTTCTCGTATCTGCTTCAGTAGATCATTCGCACCTCTTTGATCATTAGCTGCAACCGCTTGTGCACATAGACTCAAGAGTGTTCTCAAGTCCACAACTTCCTTTCTAGCACCTCTTTTACCACGACCCTTACTCACATTAGTCTTCTGTTGTACAGCAGCCCCATTCGGAACAAAATTACCTTGAGGAAGGTTTTTTGCTCCACTACAAAGCAGCACGTCATCAAACATCTTTGACCTTACAGTTGGCTCATTATAAACAGCAGATTGCTTAGTCACCCTTCCATCCTCGACTAAATCTTTCGAATACGGGTTTTTTCTACCTCTCGATTCTTCCGCAATAGCATTCATTTCGTATTTCTTCTCAGCCTTAAAAACCATCCTATCAGCCTCTACAGTCCCAAGTTGATCCAAGGTCTTATCACGGCTCAGAGGGAACCTATTCGATTCTACAACACCATTTTGAAACTGCACAGCCGATGTGCTACCCCCAAACATATCAGACACACTTTGAATACTCACAGGTGAATCCGCAAAACAATCGACAACACAACTATTATTGCTCGACGAATAAGACGACTGAGACCTAGACTGCGAATCAACACTAACCGGAACACTCGGCACAAGAAGCGACTCATAATCACCAACATCACAACTGAGACCAGTATCATTTCCAAAACCATAACCATTCCCAAAACACCCGTAATCACCTACGCTAAACTCATCATTAGCATACACAGGCACCGTAGGTCGTGGATTCTCATTAACCATAAGAACATCATAAAATGACTTCTCAGCAGCTTCAAGAGCAGCCGGCTCTTGAAGCATACACGTCTTCTCCTCAATATTCTCTTCCATAAGCATTTGATTAATATACTTGAACACAACATCACTAAGTTCAAAATCCTCATTAGCATTAGCATCACCTTGAGGAGGATTCACACTAGACGACGTCACAACATTTCGTTGTAAAAAGGTTTCGTTTAAATTCATGGCATTAAGAAACTGTGGATCGGATAAAACAGGAGGAGATCCATTGTACTTTAAATTATTATTTAAATTATTCATTACGCCGTATTCCGCCTTCCATACCCCATCCATGACCATCTATATCTACCACAAATTAAAAAAAAAAAAATCATCAAAACAATTATTCAGAAGACTTAATTCCCTAAATTATTGGGTGTTTGGTTTGTCATATATAACCTAAGCCCATTTCGGCTTGTAAAATTTGGAATGCTTATGTTGTATAAGCCAAAAGAAGCCACAAAATTGGGGCTTATGTTATATAAGCCGAAATAAGCCATATTTCAGCTTATATTGTATAAACCCCAATTTTTTAAGCTTATTTGGAGACTTATGGGCTTATATAGATTAATTATATCATGATAAACTTACATAAGCCCCTAAGTCTCAAAATAAACCACAAAATTGGCGCTTATGTTATATAAGCCGAAACTAAGCCATATTTCGACTTATATTTCATAAACTCCAATTTTATAAGCTTGTTTGGAGACTTATGGACTTATATAAGTTAATTATATCATGATAAACTTATATAATAAGCCCATAAGTCTCAAAATAAGACAGGGCTTATGTAATATAATCCGAAATGAGCTTATGTTATATAAACTAAAACAAACACCCCTTAATATCCAGATCAAATGTTTTTAACAATTTAAATTCTAAGATAAAAAAAAAAAAAAAAAACCTTAAACAAGAGATGTAAGTGAACATATGTAATAAAATGAAAAATTGGTACTAGTATTATATTATAAAGGGCTAACATAAATTAAAAATAGAAATGATGTACCTATGAAAAAAAAACCTAGCAGACAACGGAAATATAGGTTTGTGTACTAGGAGGGAGGGGGGACGATGATGAATCTGATATTATTAGTACTATGTATGTTTTGTGTTTGACGATTTTTTTATTTTAGCTAGCTATTTAAAGTCACTTTTTTGGATAATCTCCACCGTTCAATCCTACGCTATCAGATATATATGGTTTTAATTTTTCTCTCATTTCTGCATTTTCTTTTTGGGAAACTAATAGTAACATTTTTGGTTTTACAAGAAACTTTTAACAGTAGAGTGCTATGCAGTTACGTCAGTAAAAGTGTTTATGGTAACAAAAAGTTATGGTGTTATGTTTACAAAATATTTCTTTCATTGTTATCAGAAAATATGATGTCATAAAAAAATGATAAAATTATATCCATATATACCTTATTAAAAATATAAAAAAAAACTATTGCGTTAGTTGATGCCTACAACACGAGACATGGTATGATGAGTCATGAAAAAATAATGTCGTGATTTACGGCTAAAGCTACCGGCCATATTTTAATAGTATAGTGTAATGCAGTTATGTCGATAAAAGTGTTTATGGTATAAAAAGTTGTGGTATTATATTTAAAAAAATTCTCTCGTTGTTATAAAAAAATATGATATTATAGAAAAAAAATGATACGAGAAATATAAGAAAAAAAAAGTTTAAAATATATGGTGTTAGCAGGTGGTTACAACGTGAGCTTTTATAATACGAGGCATGGTATGATGAATCATGAGAAAATAGTGTTATAGTTCACGGCTTAAGCTATCAGCTATTTTTATCGAGTGCTTTAAAAGATAGACTTTAATGACGACTTTGTGAAGAAAACTTATATTACCATTTTAGAAAAAGAAATATTATGTTTTATTTCTGTTTAAAGTTATTTCTTTGATAAGCGTCGCCGTTTAATATTACGTAACTGGATATACATACCTTTTATCAAAGACTCGGCATAGCAGATGGTGGACGAGACAAAACATATATCGGTTTGGTCATTGTTTAGTCTTGAGCAATTTCGTACATTACGCTTTGTCAGACAAGACACCAAATCAGACCAGACTGACTCAAACATGAACTAGACATTTTAGTCTATCCCTATTTCTCGTGTTATGACCTAAATCGATTTTCAATATGATCAGATCTTTATCGATCTCGTCCGGTTTTTAAACCATAAATTTTTTTATAAACCGACGAGTTAATATAGTTATTAACTTAATTATTCGATTTCACAGTATTTAAACCATAATTAGCCTTACTTCTATATATTCTATTAATGTTCTTTATTTTCTCGCACATTACACCTTTTCTTTCTTACCTTACTTTCATATTAATTGTCTTCATTAATATTTTATTTCTTTATTTTGTTCGCTTTCTTGATTAAAATATTATTTTTAATTTATAAGTGGAGCAATTTCATATATTTTCTCATTTTAGTTGGAAGTTTCACATGCATAAAAAAACACTGTACATCACGCATTCAAATGTAATACTTTGAATATATATTAAATTAATAATAAAAGTAAAATGGTATAGAAAATTATTCTTTTATAATTTTATCCTTCTTTTTGTTTTTGCGAGAAAATTTAATCTTCTTTGCAGGATAAAAAAAACAGTCATATACGTTAATAATAAATTAAACAATAATAGTGGTAATTTTTAGAGACTATGTATATAACATAAATCTAAAAATAATCAAAGTTTCTTAATAAATTTAACTCTATGTAATAAAAATGTATATGTGTCTTGGACTCAGTTCTGTCTCTTAATGCAAAAAATTTATAAAGATTTTCTAAGAATACCTTTTTGGAAAAAATTGTATTACTATTTTAGAAAACTATTATAGAGTATGCTTATTGCTATTTAAAGTTATATTTTGATAATCATCACCGCTTAATATTACGTATCGGATATACATATTTTTTATGTAAGATTGAGCATAGCAGACAGCCGACGGGCCCAGTCATATCTATGTTTCTTCATTCATATTTAATCTTCAAGCTAGTTTGGTCTTGAGCAGCTCCGAACATTATGTTTTTCTTTGTAAAGGGTTACCCCGGTAAATATGTATTAATCACGAAAACAACCAAAGAAGTACAATGGAATGCAGCTGACGTGCCACATTAACTTTAAGCCAAAGCTTGAAACTACCAAACTCATGACGTGCCACAAGATTTAGACAACTACACAAGCTACTAACACGATTACTTAGAGTAAAATCTAAAGCAGTTCGGCATATTCCGTCGCTACAAAATAAGACTCACCGCATCCGTGTTCTTAAAAGGAAGAGCTAATAACTTGAGCCGCAACGTGACCATGATACTATCTCTTAATCTTTCTTTTCGTACCCTTTAAAAGACGTATATTTCTCTCGCACCATACAAAATAAGCCACCACAGCCACGAGCATACGCCCAATAATACTCCTAGTAGTCTGCTTAGTAGAAATAGAAAGGAGATAGGCAAGAATATCAGTCATAATAGGCGGAATATTGTCCATACCTGCCAGCTCCCGAACAAGTAACCAAACCTTCGATGAGTAAGGACATTCAAATTGGATCGGAACGACCCGAACACAGACTGAAAGATTTGTTCATTCTTCGATCCCGTATATATGGATCAAACCTGTTTTCAGTCTGATTCGATCTTGATCAGTCTGGTTCAATTTTTGAACAATGGTCAACCTTACTCTTATATACTCTATTTATTTTCTCACAGTTTTTAAGCAATGATCAACATTGTTTTTATGCAGAAATATAAAAGTTAGACTTAAAAATAAATTAATAAAAAAACTGACTTAATAATATATGAAAATGAAACACGATTTATTAATAAAAGTATTCATGCATAGCAACGAGATTTTATAACGACATATAGTTATAATTATGTTTTAATTAAGTGTGTCGTGTAATGTTTTATGTAACTAAAATATCACTATAATTATTTGTTGTTATAAAATCTGGTTGTTATACAAAGATGTTTGTCTAGTATAACGTCATAGAAGAAGACGAAATAACCAAGTTTGTGATAACAACGATCAATTTCATATACATTCTATTTTTAAAATTTTTCATATTTTCTAAAGCAATTATTGAATACGCAATGTAAAATAATTTTTTGAGAATTTTAAAATATATATAATTAATTTTAAAAGGAAAATAATATATGAAATTGCTTTCGATAATAATGTAACTTATAATGAAATGAAATGTCTAAAATAGAAGAAACATAAGTTTCTATAGATAGTAAATAAAGAATTTATGGTATATTTTTTTCCACTTTCGATATGGATACCCCAAATCTTTTTAATAGTTTTTCTATTACTTTACATTCATTAAATAAATAAATATATTTGCCTCAAAAGACTAAAACATCAGTATAATAATATCACAAGAATAATACTAGTAAGAGGAATTCTACATCAACAAAAAATTTACAAAATTATTCTTACAAAGTGAGTTGGCAAGAAGTGGTGGAGGGTGAAAAAGAAGAAAGAGAAAATAAGATACATATGTCATGTCATTTTGTGGAAATAATTTGTAAATCTTTTGTGGACAGGGGCGTACCCACATGGGAGCCGGGTGTAGCACGGGCTACACCCGATTTTAGGTCACGAAGGGTAAATTTGTTATAAAATAGGTATTTTCTCGATACGTGCAACACCCGTTTTTACGTAATATGAGTCAACTTTAGTATTAATAATCAAAAAAAATTTATGCAACACCTTGTTTTAAATTCTGGGTCCGCCACAAATATATCCAACGTTCGCAGTACTAGAATATATTACATAATTTAAAATTGTGGGGAAAACATGATTGGATCTCAAACAAATTTATTAAGTTGGAGTAGAGAACTAAAATATAAATATGCGATTGATGTTTTCTGGTGGTATATGATGTCTTTTGGCGTATTCTATCACGATTCTTTCATATTTAATTGCTTTATTTTCAAATAATCAAAATCATTTATCGTTTTTATATATTTCGTGTAAAACTGGTTTCTTTTTAGCAAAATGTAAAAGTGTTTAAATTAAGGGTTTATTGTGAATTTCGTCTCTCGATTTTTTAAAAACGGTAATTTTGCTATCGAATGCAAACTTCAAGCAATTTTGACATTATACTTTAAAAATATCGTGCAAAATAACCATCGAATTAACTTTTTTTTACTTTTCGTCATTTTCTTCCGTTAACTCTCACACGTGTCTGTCACGTGAGGGTATTTTAGTTATTTCTTGTCATTCTAGTCATGCAAGCTCTTTTTCACCTTTACCTTCGTAAAAACGTCCCCGAAACAAATGACCCACCTTTCCTTCCCGTCATTATTATACCTTATTTCCACTGTAGCTTTCCACCAACACTTTCGAGGAAAAAATTTGCAACATCGACATTGGAACTTTCACTAGTATCTCGACATTAAATACCCTAAATACTATCAATACAAAATGGTTCAACTTATATTCGTACTACCAACCCAAAACTCTATTCAATTGTTTATCAAGTAGCTCTAATGGCGTATCAGAAAGAATTCGTTTTCAAAATGCACAATAATGGGTTTTTGTACATGGTCCATTGAGGTATGTAAATGACAATCGTAGCAAATTGTGGGCTTAGTTCCGAGGCAGGATATTTACAATTGGCCTAAATCATATATTTGAAAGGTTTGGCGATGCGTAAAAATGGGATTTGTTCTTTTGTTTGCATAACAAATCACTAGAAGAATGTTTGAAGCTGATTTACACCGACAATGATGTGCATACGTTGTTGGAACTGGCTTGTAGGAATGGTTCAATTGATTTGTATGGTGTTCACATGAAACATAGACTAGCTTAGTATTACTTTCAAGAACTTTGATTTAGATTTAGAGGATGTAGATGGGGATTATTTGGGATGGGTAGAAGATGATGCTAGGTCACGTTGCTATAGCTCAACTCCTTTTACGACTGAACATCCTTTTCAAAAAAGGAAGAGGAACAATAGCAACCAAACTCAAGCTGGTAAAAACAAAATATTAAAGAGAGCGGCTATCGTAACAAAAGAAAGAAACAGTGATGAAAAGGGCAAAGAGAAGAACACATATGGGAAACAAATGAGTATTAGAAAATGAAAACAAAATGTGAATGAGGGTGCTACTAAGACTGAGCCTGAGACTTCATTGGTGAAGAAGAAGAGAGCTTTGAAAAAGGGTAAAAGGGTCATAGTTGAAGAGGATTCGAGTTTTAACCTAATGTTGGTGCTCTAAGAAGGTCTACTGGTATTGTCATTAGAGAGGGTGGATCTCTGAATATAAGGAGTAGGTCTAAAAATAGTTTAAATGTGGGGGGTTCTGCTTATGTTGATAATGTGGCCAAAAATAAATGTCATATAAAAAGGTTTGTTGTGCTTGGTGTAAGAGCTCCTAACAAGGTATATGAGTATCAAGATTTTAAGATCACGAATTGCGTAATAGGCCTTAGAGCACCAACATATGTGGGAAACCAGTGAACTAAAGATGGTTGTTACAATGAGTGTTTGGGATAGTGTATATGATTATTCCGAATACTTTGTAATTAGATAACCCTATTGTTAAGGAATGTTAGGAATCTGTTTTTATTGAAAAACAACTTATAGCATGCTTATTGTTGTCTTGTTAGTGATTATTACTATGTTAAATATATGGTTACTCTACATATTGTTAAAGAATGTTAGAGATCTGTTTTGTTAAAAAAAACAGCTTATAGCTTATAATCTGCTTATTGTTGTTTTGTTAGTGCTTATTACTGTGTTAACAGTATTTGATTACTCTACATATTGTTAAGGAATGTTAGTGCTTATTATTGGCTTAATAGTAATCGGTTATTCCCCTGATAAAAAAAGAATGGTTAACTGTTGACTCGAACATGCGGCCTCACCCTCACAACACACAACAATTACCGGTAGCGCCCTTAGGTCTTTTACATAAACATTTGCAGACCTCTTATAGTTACAACCATACTTGTTAACAACTTATTCGCTTATTCATTTATAATTGCTTATTAACCTTACTTGTTAACAACTTATTTGCTTATTGATTGGGTAACTGCTTACATCAACATCTGGTTAGAGTCTTCAATAATACTCATTTACTTTTCTACCAAACATAATAAGATGCGATTAACAATTAACAAAATACCTTAATGCAAAGTTAAAACGACAACATAACACCTTAATTTAAACTAAAATATAGTAATTAACATTCAATTAACATTTAACAACACAAAATACTAGGCATCAACAACCCCTATCTACACACAACAACTCTTTAAACCTTCATGAATCAACCAGTTCACATCTCCATCTGCCTCGCTGAAAAGTCAATCATGTCAATAATCTTGGTATGAATATGTGTGACCATTTTTATCAACAACCTTGCCTCGCGCATGTCAGCAGTTTGGAGTACCTTGAGATTTGTAACATTTGCCCTAGCACATATAGAAGGATTGTCATTTTGGAGCTCGAGAATCAACTCCCCCTACGCATGACCTGCGCAATCTGCCGTTGAGAGTTATTCATCAATTCTCTTGACTGCCAGATATCCTCATCAATCTCTGATTGGTACGAGGCTACCATCATTTTCACCTAGGTGAAATGGCTCAAACATACAAACTAGTTCAACACATCGAGCCATTATACCAAAAGTTAACGGAAGGGTAATATATGTAGAAGATGAAAAGTTTGTGTGTGTACGCGTTTCTGTGTGTGCGTGCGTGTGTTTCAAGCTAATATAGGGTTATGTAGAAGATGAAAGTTTGATTTCGTTGCAGATCTAGTACTAGGAACAAAAGATGTCAGTGTAGTCATGATAAGAATGAAAGGTAGATTATTGGTTCCGAGGACGTTTTTTGCATGAAGGTAAAGGTGAAAAAGTGCTAGCGTAACTGGTACAATTGAAAATGACGAAAAGTGTCCAGGGAGTTAACGGAGAAAAATAACCTAAAGTTAAAAAAAAGTTAAATCGAGGGTTATTTTGCACGATATTTTCAAGTATAGTGACGAAATTGTTTGAAGTTTGAACTCGATGGTAAATTTACCGTTTTTGCAAAGTTGAAGGACGAAATTTGCGATTTACCTTTAAATTAATGTTCTTGCGATTACATGCTTATTAACTTGTTTCTTGTTTCTCTTGTTGGTTGCGACTAAAAGCATTTTGCTAGCAATAATTATCTAACTTACATTTTCCAAGAGCACATACCGACATTGTATGAAGAAAAGAATTAAATAACGTAATGAATACTTCATCTGTTTCATAATAATATTCATCTGTTTCATAATAATAGTGCAGGTTATTATTTTTTCAAGTCTCAAATTAATAGTTCATTCCAAAAATAAATAAAAGATGTAGATTAAATCTAATATATCATCCTCACTTGAGGGTATTATTACAAATAATAAAAAAATTGTAAATTAATTGATTAATGGTAAAATTGTTATTATGTAAAAAGTAAGAGAAAAGAAATTAAAAAAATAATATTTTTATTAAACTGTGTATTTATTAGTGGAACTTATTTTTTTTGTCTTACTCGATCTCTTGTTAGTGGAACTTATTTCTTTTGGCAGAGGTTTCATTAATTGTTCTTTTTAGGTTTTTTTTTAGGCTTTGAATTCAACACTTGTTAATATTTTTTTTTCAGGCGAAGCGGATAAAGAGTTTAACATAACTAACCGAGGATTTGAATAAGACCAACTGTCCTTTGAATGTCATTACACGACTCGACCTACTAACCACTAATATTTACCGTTCTAAAAAAAATAAAATATCTCTTTAAACTTATTAATGAAAAAAAGTATAGGCTAGATAAGTCATTGCACAATATGTTTGTAAAGATTTTTTTTTTGGCTTAGTTCGTTCTTATACTCGTACGCGTGGTAAAAGGCATGTCGAAAACTTACTAAAACTAGCTTAGTTGATATGGTACTTATAAATATGTGGATGAAACGAGAATGAATGAATTACCAGCATCTAGTGTATGTTGCCATCTCTTATCCTCACGTGGTCCGCAAAAGTGATACATGCTAAGGCTAAAAGTTGCTGACCGCACAAGCGATCGCCATCTCATTAATTTTTATTTTTTCAACTATATCAAAATCAAATGCTCGTAGTACAAAGATCACATACACAACAAAAAATAACCTTACAAAAATAGATTTAAAAGAAAACTCACACAAACTTTGTCAAAAACGCGTCAATTTTCGATTTGTGACACGTCCATTCATACATTTGGAAACGACCGACCGCAACTCGACCCTTGCGTTATTTTCAGTCTAAGTCTCTATCAATCAGTATTTCTTTAGAAAACAATGACGAATATTTATATAGCTATTGTACATTTGTATTTGTACTATAGACAATTAAATGTTGTTTCAAATTTTTAATCAAAAACATTTTTTAATATAAGCTCATTTAGCTACTATAAGCCCAACAACAATTTCTTAATATAAGCCCACTTAACAACATAATAAGCGTTCTTAAGCTTGGGCTCGTAGGTCGGCCAGGCTTGTACTTGAGCTTTAATTTCTTGATTATAAAACCTCGTTATTAAGGTCACAAGTACCAAATAATTATAAAAAGACACAATATAAAAACATCTCGCAACGATACGCTGGTATCAAACCTAACTGTTAAGAATAATGGTTAATTGTTAAACCAACTCTCAGGGACTAACAGAGCACAAAAGGTAAGTGCAGGTATGTTTTATGTAAATATTTTCTAGTGTTATTTTGAGTGTTTATATGCAGGTGTGACTTGACAAGTTAAGAAAAGATGAAGGGGGCTAAATGCACAAGTCATGAAAGCTGTTAGGTTTAGTTGTTGGAGGCTATTTAAGCTCATTATTTTAGCTTATTGTTTGTAACGCAGTCATATTATCTCTCTCTCTAAAAGTTGTAATCGTTCCATTGTTCCATTGTTTGTTAGATCAATCTGTTTTGATCTTTTGCTTTGTTTCTTCTCTTTTGTAAGTACGATCAAAAACCCAGGTGTTACATTTGAAGTAACAGCCTGAGGCAGTTTAATAAAAGAATAAAAGGGGTGGTTGGTTGAATATCTTGATCTTTGTAATCTTTTCTACATGGTATCAGAGCCAGGTTGGCTGTGATACGAAGATCTTGATTGTTTCCAAAAATTAGGGTTTCTAAAATTTTTGGGGTTTTTGTGAATTAAAGGGTTTCTGGTTATTGTTTTTTGGTGAATCGTTTGATTCTTGGTGTTAATTGATCAAATTCTTGATCGATTAAGTTTTCCCCAAAAATTAGGGTTTGTCAATTTTTGGGGGTTTTGGGTATTTTGCCTATCTAAGTGATTAATCAACATAATTGTTGATTAATTGTGTTCTTTTATTGTTTCTGATTAAAACCCCAAGTTCAGAAGTTGGGGTTTATTAATCTTGGTAAGTTTTGTTTTGATATTTGTTATTTTTGGGTACTAATCCTGCAGGTTATTGTGTTGGTTGTTTGTTTCCGCTGCTTTGGTTACAAGATCATCTTGATCTTGATACTCTTGATTGTTGCTGCGCGTGATAGTATTTTCTCACGCTCTCTCTCTTTATTTTTCTTGTTTAGTGGGATTAGGTGTCGAGGGAATTAGATTGTTGTTGGTTGTTGTGGAGATATAAGGTGGTTGTCTGTGATAGTTTGTTTTTTGTGTTCTTGCTTTCCTTCTTGATTGATTTTGTGTTATGGCTCCTGAAAAGGACAAGGGTGTTGAAAAAGGGGGAGGGTCACATGACAATGAGATTGACATGTTTGACCCTCTCTATCTTCATAGTAGTGATACTAGTGGTGTTTCTCTAATTGGGTTTAAGCTAGAAGGAACTGAAAATTATAAAATATGGAGAGTTGCTATTGCTAGGGCTATTCATACTAAAAACAAACTTGGTTTTATTGATGGGAAAATAACTAAGCCTGAAGAGGCTGGTTTTTTGCAAGATCAATGGAATAGATGTAACTCTGTAGTCTTAAACTGGATTCTTGGCTGTGTTTCACAAGAGGTTTATTTGGGTCAAGTTTTTTCTGAAAACGCCAAAACTGTTTGGGATGAATTAGAGGAAACATATAGCAAGCAAGATGGATCTGTTATTTTTAACATGCATTATAAGATACACTCACTTACTCAGTCTGGTTCTACTCTTTCTGAGTATTACCACAAGTTTAATGGTTTGTGGAGACAATATGACTCATTAGTGAATTTACCTGAATGTGTTTGTGAAAATGCTTATTTGCTTAAACAGCATAATCAACTGCTTAAGCTTATGCAGTTCCTCATGGGGTTAGATGATGAGTATGCTCCTATAAGAAGTATCATACTCACCACAGAACCCCTTCCTGATGTTAAGGGGGCCTTTGCTACTCTGTCAAGAGATGAATCCCATAGGGGTTCACCATCTCAGAGTTCAGTAAAGGCTGGGACAGCTGCATTTGCTTCAAGACCTAATAATAGGTCTAATAACAACTGGAACACAAGTAATAATAATAATAATCAGGCAAGAAAACTTGCTAGACCTAACTTGGTGTGTACTCATTGTAATATGAATGGTCATACTGTGGATAGGTGTTTTAAACTTATGGGATATCCTCCCAATTTTAAAAAGAATAATAATTCTAACAAGAATGTTAGTAGTAATCATGTGGCTTCAGGTTCTAAAGATCAGTCTACTAGTAGTTCATCTAACTCTTTTACTGATGAACAATTCAAAAAGTTGATGGATTTGATTGGTGATAAGTCTGGAAAAAGTTCCATACCTGCAAATGTTGCAGGTATAAATTGTGCTTTTAGTTTTTGTACTTCAAAATTTTTTAATCACAATACTGTTATTAAAACTTATAAGTTGTATGTTGGTTGGATAATTGATTCAGGAGCTAGTCAACATATGACTTATACTGTTATTAATATGTTTAATGTGATAAGTGTATCTCATCTTAATATGACTGTTGGTCATCCTAATGGAACTAAAGCTGTTGTTACACACATAGGAAGTTTAAAGTTAACTGATAAAATTGTTATTCATGATGTCTTAGTTGTGCCAGATTATGAAGTTAGTCTTCTATCTGTGCACAAGCTAAGTAAAGATAGTAAATTCAGAGTTATTTTTGATGAAAGTTCTTGTGATATTCAGGACTCTGTTCAAAAGACTCTAGTGGGGACTGGTAGTCAAATAAATGGATTGTATTTTCTTAATACAGGTAAGAAATATTATAACAATAACATTTCACAATGTTGTTTGTCAAAATGTATTTGGCATAATAGACTAGGACATCCTTCAAATCAAGTGTTACATGTGTTAAAAGATAAACTTAAACTTGATAAAGTTGATAATGATATTTGTGATGTGTGTCACAAAGCTAAACAAACTAGGGAGCCTTTTCCTCTAAGTGATCATAAAACTAATGATGTTGGTGAATTGATTCACTTAGATGTGTGGGGACCTTATAAAGTTCAAAGCAAGGAAGGATTTAGATATTTTCTTACTGTGGTTGATGATTACAGTAGAGCTGTTTGGTTATTTTTGTTAAGAGGTAAAGATGAATTTTTTACTAACATAACAGTTTTCATAAATATGATTAAAAATCAGTTTGGAAAAAGTGTTAAAATGTTTAGAAGTGACAATGGTACAGAATTTGTTAATAATAATATGGATAAATTTTGTAAAGATAATGGGATTCTTCATCAAACCTCTTGCCCATACACCCCTCAGCAAAATGGTATTGCTGAGAGGAAACATAGGCACTTGTTGAATGTAGCTAGAGCCCTCATGTTTCAGGGGGAATTACCTTTGAACATGTGGACTGATTGTGTTTTAACTGCTGTCTATTTGATTAACAGGATTCCAAGTTCTGTCTTGTCTGGGAAGTCACCTTATGAGTTAGTGTATGATAGTGAACCAAATCTCTCTTTGTTAAAAACATTTGGTTGTTTGTGTTTTGCAAATGTTTTAAATGACAATGATAAGTTTTCATCTAGGTCAGAAAAATCTGTCTTTATTGGATATTCTAATGAGAAAAAAGCTTATAAGCTTTATAGCCTTGAGAGTAGGAAAGTTTTCTACTCTAGAGATGTTAAGTTCTATGAAACAGTGTTTCCATTTAAGAATGAGTCTGAAAGTAAAGAGTATGTTATGAGTTTTGAAAATAAAGACAGTACTAATTTTTTCAACTTAGATGATAATGAGTCTATGTCATGTGATCC
Organism: Glebionis coronaria; assembly: GCA_025667525.1. NCBI lineage: Eukaryota > Viridiplantae > Streptophyta > Magnoliopsida > Asterales > Asteraceae > Glebionis > Glebionis coronaria. The sequence goes on along the minus strand of CM046881.1, from coordinate 21,580,044 downwards.
CAATGATGATAAGAGAGATAATGCTCAGAATGGTAGTGAAGGCATAGACAATACATTACTAGGAGGTACTGAAAAAGCTAGTGAAACTAGAGAGAATCTAGATGGTCTTAATGATAGTAAGCTAGCAGAAGCCACCAGTAATGTAGATGATAATGCAACACTTGTTGATAATGGTAGTGATTCTGAGGGTGATGACAGTCAATATCAAGAATTTGGTAATCTTTTTCAAAGTCCTGTTAATTCCCCAGAAAGATATGATTTGGATAATCCTAGGAGGTCATCTAGAAAAGTTGTTTTGCCTAAAAAGTTGAATGATTATAAGCTGAATACTAGTGTGAAATATGGCATAGAAAAATATGTTAATTACTCTTGTCTTAGTAAAGAGAATTATAATTTTTCTACTAGTCTAAATAAAATTGTTGAACCAAAAACTTTTTCTGAAGCCTCTAAAGATGTAAGGTGGCTTATGGCTATGAATTTAGAAATGGAGGCTTTAAACAGAAATGGTACTTGGGTTCTTGTTGATCTTCCTGTTGGAAGAAAACCTATTGGTTGTAAGTGGGTTTACAGAGTTAAATACAAGTCTAATGGAGAAGTTGAAAGGTTCAAAGCTAGACTTGTTGCTAAAGGGTATAACCAAAGGGAAGGTATTGACTTTGATGAAACTTTCTCTCCTGTTGTCAAAATTGTTACTGTTAGATGCATTTTAACTTTAGCAGTTTATAATAATTGGCCTTTATATCAATTAGATATAAACAATGCTTTCCTATATGGAGATTTAGTAGAGGATGTTTATATGACCTTGCCTGATGGATACTTTGATAAGAATGATCAAAGGGTTTGTAAGTTGGTTAAGTCCTTGTATGGTTTAAAACAGGCACCTAGGAAGTGGAATGAAAAACTCACATCAGTTTTAATAGAAAATGATTTTATACAAAGCAAAAATGATTTTTCTATGTTTATCAAAAACAAAGATGGAGTTTTTATTGTGCTTCTGGTGTATGTTGATGACATTATTGTCACAGGTAATAATGTGAAGGAGATTGATAAGTTTAAGGAGTTTTGAGTTCAAAATTCTTAATTAAAGATATGGGTAAACTCAAATACTTCTTGGGAATAGAAGTTCTTGAGTCTAATACTTCTCTTTATCTGACTCAAAGAAAATATTGCTTAGAACTTCTTACAGAGTTTGGAATGTTGGCTTGTAAGCCATGTGGAACACCTATTGATGTTAAAGAAGGTGTTAACAGTAAGAATAAGAATGTTGATGTTGATAAACCTTTAAAAGGTGTTAACAACTATCAAAAGCTAGTTGACAAGTTGATTTATCTTACTCATACTAGACCTGACATTAGTTATGTTGTTCATGTTCTAAGTCAGTATATGCATGCACCTATGCAGTCACACTTGAAACTTGCATTCAGAGTCTTAAGGTACTTAAAAGGTTCACCAGGAAAAGGAATTACTTTTAACAAAAGTGATAGTCTTAATCTTGGTGTGTATGTGGATTCCGATTGGGCAAAGTGTAAGCTTACAAGAAAATCAGTGACTGTATATTGTGTTTTCTTGGGCAACAGTTTAGTGTCATGGAAAAGTAAAAAACAGTCAATGTTATCTAAATCTTCTGCTGAGGTAGAATTTAGAGCAATGAATAGTGTTACTTGTGAAGTAATGTGGATTATGAAAGTTCTTGCTGAACTTAATATTAATCCTTTGTTACCTGTTCCATTGAGATGTGAGAATAGCTCAGCAATACAGATTGCTGCTAATCCTGTATTTCATGAAAGAACTAAACATTTTGAGATTGAACTCTTTTTCTTAAAAGAAAAGGTTGCAGCTGGGGTTGTAAGTACTGTTAAAGTTAAGTCTGCTGATAATATAGCAGATATCTTTACCAAAGGCTTATGTGTTGCTGAACATCAAAAGTTTTGTGAAGGTCTTGGATTGTTTGATCTTTACAGAGTTGGTTTAAGGGGGAGTGTTAAGAATAATGGTTAATTGTTAAACCAACTCTCAGGGACTAACAGAGCACAAAAGGTAAGTGCAGGTATGTTTTATGTAAATATTTTCTAGTGTTATTTTGAGTGTTTATATGCAGGTGTGACTTGACAAGTTAAGAAAAGATGAAGGGGGCTAAATGCACAAGTCATGAAAGCTGTTAGGTTTAGTTGTTGGAGGCTATTTAAGCTCATTATTTTAGCTTATTGTTTGTAACGCAGTCATATTATCTCTCTCTCTAAAAGTTGTAATCGTTCCATTGTTCCATTGTTTGTTAGATCAATCTGTTTTGATCTTTTGCTTTGTTTCTTCTCTTTTGTAAGTACGATCAAAAACCCAGGTGTTACATTTGAAGTAACAGCCTGAGGCAGTTTAATAAAAGAATAAAAGGGGTGGTTGGTTGAATATCTTGATCTTTGTAATCTTTTCTACACTAACTATTAACACTAAATAACATAAATTAATTTATAGCAGTACATATGTTTTATTATTCTCGTTAGAGACGAAACTAATTGGGTCTCGGCCCTTCTTAAAATATTCGGCCATAAGTATATTTTTATTCTTTTTACTTTGCAGTGTTAAGAAAAAAAATTTTTTACCCCCACTCTGCCAACTCCCTAGTTCCACCACTGTTTATAAGCAAATCAAAAGTTTGATCTATAGTTCTATACAATAGGAAAAACAAAATTTACAGAGCAAAACAAAAAGTGTGAGTTTTTTTTAACAACACAAAAGTGGCGAGTCAGTTATATAACCTCATAAGTCTCATGATAAGCCGAAAAAGTGGGGAGCGGGATGGTCTTATGAAGAATATAAGACGAAACAGTTTTAATCCAGTAATAAAAATAAGAAACCTGGTAGTTCAATGTCTATGGGGGCGTTGATATAAAGGATTTGATGAAACGTTGCGTCTTAGACGGTAGAGACTCAAGATGGTCTTCCCACGCCTCACGCTCCTCCTTGGAAACCCCGTTATAGGGATCATGATAATCAAGATGTGACTTAATAGGAAAGTCCAGTGTGGCATATTTTAGTATCACTGGTTCCCCATTGGTGACAGGTACAAATTCACGTTTAGAAAACCAAAGTTTTTCATCACGTGGGTCAGGAGTAACTTTAGGTTCGCCAAGGGCTGGCTTAAACTGTCTGTACCAGTTTTGTACGTCTTGTGGCATGGCGTAAAATTCCTTTTTGTCCTTCTTGGACATCTCCTTTCGTACAACTTTGGGAGGAACGAATGGTAGAGGATAAACATCGAACCCGTAAACCTTAGTTTCGATATCCATATCTTTCACCTCAGGATCCATAATTACAACACCTGATATTCCATAATAATAATACTGTAATAATCAATAATGGTCCCCTGCAACGATGGAATCAGGAAATAGGGTTTGGAGGGGGGGGGGGGGGGGGGGGGGCATTTTTTTTTAATTTTTTACACTAGCCAGAAAATGTGAAAAAAGTAATATCTAACAGATAAATCGAAAATTTTTACTTATAAATAACAGAATTATAATTTTTTAAAGCCATAAATACTGAGACTTACTATATAGGGGGCAACGAAAAAATCTTCGAAAAAAGTCAAAATAAAAATAAAATACAATAAAATTTTATCGTATGAGGCTAGCTATGGGAGACAACGGACCCCATAACTCTGGTCCCTGTATTGATTCTCTTATCGTACTTTTTGTCTATTAACAATGCAAGTTCCGAAAACCTAAACTAACAATTTAATTAATTAATTTTTGTAACACACATGATAAGCATATAAAAATATTCGAACATGATTACCTGAAACTCAATCGATAGATGGGAATTTGGTTCTGCTGATTGATAATGACTATTGGCTTTTCTTTTCTTAGGGCTAAACATATAAACGATGATAGTAGAGTCGGTCACGAATTAGGCCCAAAACATGATAAAGTCTCACATCTTAATTGAGTGGCCCATAATACTAAAGAAAATATTGCGTTAGGTAAGCCCAAAACATGATAAAGTCCAACATCACCCAAAAGGTATCACATCTTAATTGAGTGGCTCATAATGCTATAGAAACTTGCTTAGCTCAGGGTACGGTGGCGATTTTTGTCGCGTCGTATCGTATGGCGCGAGAATGTTCACCGCACACCACACCGGCTCTCGCGCTGTTGTGACTCGCACCGTAATCCTCATCTCACTTTTTCTCACGTTTTCACTTTCTTTTAAAAAAAATCTATCGGCTATAATTAAAAGAGTAATCACAATGTTTTTCAAAAAAACCCCAACCTTTTTACAATTTAACCTCTTAAATCTTTATAAAAAAAGGAAACCTCTATATCATACTCTCTCCATCTCATAATTATAGTTCATTAACAAAAACACGCAATTTAATATAAAACATTATTTTTCAGCTACTTTTTACACAATGACAATTTTACCCTTAACCAACTAATTTACAACTCATTTATTGTTTGTAATAATACATTCAGTTGAGGGTGATATGGTAAACTTAATCTAAATTTGTTATCTATTTTTGGACGTGAACTATAAATTTAGGACGTCTATATATAACAAACTGAAATATAATTATGGGACGGAGGAAGTACCATTTTTTTTTGCAACTTTCAATATATTTTATTAACTCCCAATTTCTTTTTTCTTCACAAAAATGCATCCAAATAAATCAATGGATCATGACATGCTTAACGACTCTTCCAACTAACTCCCGTGATCGTCTTCGAACCCTAGTTCTTCCTCGAATCCGAATTACAACTGTGGTTCTTCCTCGAATCCGACTCAACCTCCGTTCAATCAAATGTCATACTATCCAAACTTTATATGCACTAATCACATATAATCCTTTCAAAGTTCCAATGAATAATTCCTTACCTATTCTTAACTCTTGAAGCTACATTGGTCCAAATCTTATATGCACTAGCTTGACCCGTTTTATTTTTTGAAGTTTTAACAAAACGTATCTTTTTTTCTAGTAAGATAAATAATTAGATATGACGACATTAACGATAGTTTAACGTATTTTTAAAAATGAAAATAAGGTTGTAATAGATGTTTGAAAATCCCATGTGACACTATTATTGATCCGTAATTATAGATTACAATCCTAATGGACCATGACCCCACATCGGATTTGAGTTATAATTATCACTTAATACTATTATCACAGTTTGAGCACTGAAATCGCAAAAGCTCAAATCAGGACAGTAAACTATAAAAAACTAAACATTAGCAAAATAAAAACATATCTTTAATCGACTCGTAACCAAAATGTACTAACGGTTGACATGATTCACGGGCAAAAAGCATGTGTCATTCAACATTGACTCGTGCCTAAAAGTTGTTTACAGAACTTCGGTTTTATTTTTTCATGAATTTCAGGTTGCTACCACCTCGAATACCCACCACTATCAATTCATGTTCTCAAAATCCTATAACGCGAAAAAGTGTCATAGTGATTCACACTAAAATTATTTGTTATAATGGCTCTAAATTTAATACTTTTATAAAAAAAATATATATAAAAAAAAAACCACACGTGAGGCCATAACGTGAGTCACGATGTCATGTCTCGTATGATCTCTTGCACTGTGAAGTTCGCATTATGTCCATGGCTTAAGCTGTGTGATACCATACCGAGAGCTCTAGTTACGTGTTGTTTAAGCATATCACTCAATGTAACTACTAATAAATTTTTTACGTGTTAAATAAGACAGCAAGTGTATAACGTTGGGAAATGTTTTTTTTTAAAGCAACGTTGGGAACATGTTAATTACAGCCTTACATGGATTAAGATTTAAGTTGATTGAGAAATCAATCAACCTTTTGATTAAGTGGCCTGGATTAAGATTTAAAGGATGTCGGCATCTAAAAGGGTACACGAGGTCACGGTTTCCCCGCCAATTTTTGAAAAATTGGTTGAGAAATCAAATTTGGAAGGAAAAGCATGGGAATGAAAACTAAGGCCGTCTCATGTATTTTGAGGGCTCTGTGCGACGACTATAAAATAAGCCCTTAAACATGTACTACGTAGTATTAAGATGTAAAAAGTTGATGAGGTGTTTGGCAAGCATATCAAAGTAGTCTCAGTTGGACATGTTCGAATGGATAAATATGTTCTTAAAAGTCACTATTTAAGAGTCATAATTCTGCTTTGCACGCAATGAACACATTACACATCGTTGCTATTACACACGGCTAAACAATCATTAATACTCTTCAACATCCAATTCTGCTGGTTAATAAATAAATTCAATTACATTTCAACATCTTTCGGCATCTGCTTCATTGGCGGGTTAATGACTTAATGGACATTCGACTTCAACTTATATGACATCTAACTTCAATTTCTATCACCTGCATCTTCGAAGTAGAAACATTAAAAACCATGTCAATAATTTTGTGGATACTAAAACAAACATTGTTCGTCACATCCAACCGAAATTACCAAAACAAAAAAAGAATATTTATATTAGCATAACTCTTACTTTGCCCTAGTTTAATAAGCCTCAATTTTTGTGGCTTATTATATAAGATTGTTATGATATGATATAAGAAGCTTATATACGGTCATAAGTCTCATAATAAGCCGAAAAACTCAATAAGCTCATAAGCCTTAAACCAACACCCCCGAAGTAATTAAAATCAAAAACCTCTGACCATCGGCATAAAGAATTTGGTGATATGCTGCCTATGAGGCGGTACAGACTCAAGATGTTCTTCCCACGCCTCAAGCTCCTCTTCCGAGACCTTTGAACTAGGATCATGATAATCAAGATATGTCTTCGCCTTATAGTCCAGGAAACCATAATGTTCTAGTGACGGCCGTTCCCCATTGGGTACAGTCACAAATTCAGTTTTAGAAAACCAAAGTTTTTCATCATCGGGTCGGGAGTAACTTCAGGTTCGCCGAAGGCTGGCTTAAACCGTCTGTACCAGTCCTGTTCGTCTTTGGGCATGGCATAAAAGTCTCTCTTGGCCTCTTTAGACATCTCCTTTCGTTCTACTTTGGGAGGAATGAATGGCAGAGGAAAAACACGGATCCCGTAAACCTGAGTTTTGGCTTCCGTGACTGTCACCTTTCGTTTCTTAGTTACAACCCCCTTCTGTTTCATCATAGTTACAGCACCTGAAACTCGATCCATTGGATGAAACAAATTGTTCAGCTGGGATTCTTTTAGGGCTTAACCATATAAATACATTGATGGTCGGTAGAGTCCGTGTTTTATTTTACGATATTCCTCTTTGGTCCCTTTAGTTTCAGATTATTATTTACTCAATTATATTCTCTACTAGTTATAATATCCGTGCATGTACGAGTATTTTTTTACTTTTCTAATAATATGTTTTTATTTAATGAAAATAGTAGTAGTTATATAAGTAAGGACCCAATTTGTTATGGTTTTAATGGTCTTTTTTTAAAATTAATGTTTATATTTCGACAAATTATCCATTTATTACAGTATTAATTTAGTAGTAGTTATATAAGTAAGGACCCAATTTAGTTTTTAAAAATTGATGTTTAAACTTCCAATATATTTTATAAACTCTCAATTTCTTTTTTCTTCACCAAAATGCATCCAAATAAATCAATGGATCGGTGACATATTTACCGACCCTTCCAACCAACTCTGATGATCGTCTTCGAACCCCAGTTCTTCATCGGATCCGAATTACAACTGTGGTTCTTCCTCAAATCCAACTCAACCTCCGTTCAATCAAATGCCATACTATCCAAACTTTATATACACTAATCACATATAATCCTTTCAAAGTTCCAATGAATAATGCCTTACCTATTCTTAACTCTTGAAGCTACATTGGTCCAAATCTTATATGCACTAGCTTGACCCGTTTTATTTTTTGAAGTTTTAACAAAACGTATCTTTTTTTCTAGTAAGATAAATAATTAGATATGACGACATTAACGATAGTTTAACGTATTTTTAAAAATGAAAATAAGGTTGTAATAGATGTTTGAAAATCCCATGTGACACTGTTATTGATCCGTAATTATAGATTACAATCCTAATGGACCATGACCCCACATCGGATTTGAGTTATAATTATCACTTAATACTATTATCACAGTTCGAGCATTGAAATCGCAAAAGCTCAAACCAGGACAGTAAACTATAAAAAACAAAACATTAGCAAAATAAAAACATATTTTTAATCGACTCGTAACCAAAATGTACTAACGGTTGACATGATTCACGGGCAAAAAGCATGTGTCATTCAACATTGATTCGTGCCTAAAAGTTGTTTACAGAACTTCGGTTTTATTTTTTCATGAATTTCACGTTGCTACCACCTCGAATACCCACCACTATCAATTCATGTTCTCAAAATCCTATAACGCGAAAAAGTGTCATAGTGATTCACACTAAAATTCTTTGTTATAATGGCTCTAAATTTAATACTTTTATAAAAAATATATATAAAAAAAAACCACACGTGAGGCCATAACGTGAGCCACGGTGTCATGTCTCATATGATCTCTTGCACTGTGAAGTTCGCATTATGTCCATGGCTTGAGCCGTGTGATACCATACCGAGAGCTCTAATTACGTGTTGTGTAACTGTGTAAGCATATCACTCAATGTAACTACTAATAAATTTTTTACGTGTTAAATAAGACAGCAAGTGTATAACGTTGGGAAATGTTCTTTTTTGAAAAGCAACGTTGGGAACATGTTAATTACAGCCTTACATGGATTAATATTTAAGTTGATTGAGAAATCAATTAACCTTTTGATTAAGTAGTAGCCTGGATTAAGATTTAAAGGATGTCGGCATCTAAAAGGGTACACGAGGTCACGGTTTCCCCGCCAATTTTTGAAAAATTGGTTGAGAAATGAATTTGAAAGGAAAAGCATGGGAATGAAAACTAAGGCCGTCTCATGTATTTTGAGGGCTCTGTGCGACGACTATAAAATAAGCCCTAAACATGTACTACGTAGTATGTAAAAAGTTGATGAGGTGTTTGGCAAGCATATCAAAGTAGTCTCAGTTGGACATGTTCGAATGGATAAATATGTTCTTAAAGTCACTATTTAAGAGTCGTAACTCTGCTTTGCACGCAATGGAAACATGAATCGTTGCTACGATTACACACGGCTAAACAATCAATAATACTACTTAGCTTCAACATCCAATTCTGCTAATGGTAAATCATCAGTAAATTCATTTACATTTCAACATCTTTCGGCATCTGCTTCAATGACGGGTTAATGGACATTCGACTTCAACTTATATGACATCTAATTACTTCAACTTCTATTCCCTGCATCATCGAAGTAGAAACATTAAAAACCATGTGAATAATTTTGTGGATACTAAAACAAACATTGTTCGTCATATCCAACCAAAATTACGAAAACAAAAGGAAAAAAAATATGATCCACTTAAAACGCATAATATGAAACCTTATGTAGCTAAATTAGGACCTTAAATAGTGAAAGATTAAGCAACTGGGTTTTAACTCTCTTTAGCTCATGAACTCTAAGTAACTGATTAAGCAACCAAACTAATCAGGACATACAAAGCCACTTGAAAATAATACAAAGCTTTTAAAGGAATAATCCGATCATATATGTAAACTTAACTGGGAACCCTTTTTAATGATTCGTTTCAAATTAGAAGACAACTTGCTACAAGTTTGGCCTCACAAATTAGAGGGGGACTATATGTCTCATATACTCTTATGTGTTCATGTGTATAAGATCTCAGTCACTCTTATGCGTTCATGTGTATAACTCTTACTTTGCCCTAGTTAAATAAGCCTCAATTTTTGTGGCTGATTGTGAGACTTATGGGGTTATATATATATAAGATTGTTATGATACAAGAAGCTTATATACGGTCATAAGTCTCATAATAAGCCAAAAAACTCAGGGGATCAATCAAATAAGTTCATAATAAGCCTTAAACCAATACCCCCGAAATATATGGATAATACCACAAATAGTTTTAATCAATAATAAAGCAAGTAATAAAAATCAAAAACCTCTAGTCGGCATAAAGAATTTGGTGATATGCTGCCTATGAGGCGGTACTGTTAAGAAGTATAAGTCCAACACCTGAAGGACCATATTGCACTAAAGTAAAAGATGGAGGATGTACTTAACACATCAAGTGACAACTTTATAACTAGAAGGACTAGAAGTGCACAAAAGTGGAAGTCTAGGACTCAATTGCAAAATGGGAGCTTATATACTCAATCGTTGACCATTTGTTTACTCACTTTTCATTCTTCGTTTCCGTTATTCGTTTTAGAGAGAGAGAAAACTGATTTTGATCATTCTTGATCAAATCTTATTAGTTTGTTAGTTTGTGAGTATTGTTCTTAGTTTTGTTCTTGTAATCTGATATTGTAAACTTAATCATTGATAAAGAGAGCCAAGGGGAGGTTGGTTGGGTTCTCTGTTACAAGTTCTTGTTGATTTTAGTCATTGATTCATAAGTTTTTACATGGTATTAGAGACATGTTGCTCTGAATCGTGATTAAAATCTTTTTTAAAAAATTAGGGTTTTTAAAAAATTGGGGTTTTGATCTAGTTGTATAGATCTTTGTCAATAGTTGGTGAATCATTGTTTTGAACTGGTTAATTTGGTTTTTTACAAGTTTAATTGGATTTTTAAAAAATTAGGGTTTCAAGAAAATTTGGGGGTTTTTCATTATTAATTGTTTCTGATCTAATTGGTGAGCTATGGGTACTATTTTTGGGGTCTTATTGGTGTTTTGTATTAATTAATTAGAAAACCCTAAATCCAGAAGTTAGGGTTTTCTAATCTTGGTAAGGGTTTGTGATTATTGTTATTTCTTTGTTTTTTCTTCACGTGCAGGTTGTTTTTCCGCCGCGTTGGTTATAGATCTTCTCTGCGGCTATGACAAATGTCATCCCGGAATGTCTTCAAATCAAAAGATGGTATGAAGTTCATCACGTGTACTCGTTGTGCGTTCAATGTGTCTTCTTCTTCCCCCTTGATGGTTTCGAAACTCGGAACCATCAATAAATCACACGCACATGTACCTGAAATCTCGTGAGAATAATAAATAAGATGAATTACATATTTTGCGAGTATCAGTTGTTGATCGAAATTCTCTACTCATAAACTCTCCATGGCCATCTTTACCAACCCCCTTGTAGGCAATTTGAAGTGACCACTGATAGAATGAACCAGATACATCAAACGTGAAACTGAGTAAGAATCCTTCGATCTTGTGACTTAAGCTTGCACTATTGTTTAATGAGGAACGGTGGAGAAATCTCTAAGTACCCAATGCATCATTGAAGAAGTCTATAAGCACAACACCTCTTGAAATTATCCACGTCGACTATGCGCGTGACACTGAGTACAACAATGTAACCCCTTTAAGTGATAGTTATCCGAGTCATCAACCAACCACCCCGAACCCGGAAACTAGATAAACAAGTCTTCATTCTAAGATTAAGCACGAGCAAGTTATCTTTGAAAGATAAAATAAGTTCACGCCTTCGAAAAATCCGTCTTCAACTTCAAATAAGAATACCCGATCAAAAAATTCGTAGCCACTAAAAATATAGCCATTTTTCTTGGTCTCTTCAAATAATTCTTGTCACTTTGTTTCGATACGTTTCTTCATATCTTGTCACTTTTTAAAACCGTTAATAAAAAAAATAATATCATTTATCAAATAAAATGATAAACAATATTTTGATATAACAATTTTATTAAACTCTATCTCATCACAAAGCATTCTGCCCATATGATGCACATATGTATCACAACATTCGGATCATTAATTACAACCCAAAGTGACACGCAGCCCAGCAAACTTTGTTCAATACTCGACCCAAGAGATAAATAAACGAGGCCCATGTTTAGATTGCAATACCCGGGTCCATGAGTAAAGATTTAAGGATATATAAACATCCACTTTACCCTAAATTGACTCACAGTTAAACCTAAACCTAATCTTCTCTCAAAAGCCTCCGCCTCTTTCTTACACCCCATCTCAAAAAAAAATCGCCACATATTCTCTTATCCTCTCCCAAACTCCAAACTCAATCAATCTCAACCAAAACAATAACCACTTAACAACCACCTTATCAAACTCACACATCATACGAAAAATGATCCTCGATTAATCATTAAACCAGATTCGTATCACCAAGAAACGAATCTGATATGCTCCCATTCAATCACATATCTCGTTTAATGTCAATGAAAATATAGCTTCGATTCATTACGAATTGAACACTAATCATACGTGTCCTTTGATCCTTGACGAGATAGACACGGCATCAAGATCAATTTAAATTGATCTCGGGTAGGTGTATAATTGATTGCATGTGTTGATTGTTATTTGTTTTTGAACAGATCGAAATAAAGAAAATGGATTATAACATAATAGTTATGAATCCTTCTTTAATTCGAATATTGATTATAGATCTATGATTGCATGTGAAACAAATATGTGAATCGAAACAAATATTGAATGTAACATACTTGTTATAAATCAAATATTTAATTTCGAATATTAAAACTGGTTGAGCCATCACATTGATTAATGATGCATGCTGTTTCGAGTGAATAGATCAATTAAGATCTTGACACATCTTAAAAAGATGTCACCGAAACAAAATCTGAGATCATACTATGTTTCTGATTTAGGGTCGAGTCTTGTTCAGACTTTTAGAGAGTTAGGTGTCGATGGGAGTAAGTTAGAGCATGATGTTGAGAAGTAATAAGGTTGGAGATTTATTGGTCCTGGTCACATGTTGTGTTGTTAAAAACAGTCGCAATGTTCTTCTTTTAAATAAAGTCCATCGCAAAGTTTTCTAGGGTCGAGTCAAGATGGTGGTTAAGTGCTCAGTCGCAATGTTTAAACTGTTTTCCATCGCAATGTTTTCTCAAAACCCATCGCAATCTTTCCATAATATGTCCATCTGAATGTTTCAGTCCCATCGGAATGAATATATCCGTCGGAATATAAACGTCGGAATATATCCATCGGAATGTGATCTATCGGAATATTCGATCGCAATGTAGAAACCATTGGTTTTTGTGATCGCAATATTCCGATCTGAATGTGAATCTGAAATCTTATCTGTACTTTTTCCTGATATTCAGGAACATGTTTTCTGGGCACATCTCATCTTCATCTTCAAAAAAAGTAATACCAGAAAAACATGTAAACAAGATCTTAAAGCAATCAAGATCTTGAAAACACAGATCTCGTAAACATATCGGACTATATGGATGAGGACCAAAACCAGATAAATGATACTACTGGAAAAAAAATGCACAACTTTTTAACCAGATAGTTTGGATTTTGGATATCGACTTGTCTATGAAAACTCATATTTGGACAATATTTCAGCCAACTTGACAAAACCAGAATGACAACTTAAACCAGACAAAAAGAAAAAATACAGTGACAACAAATTTTGGACAGTTTGAGACCAAAAACTATGACCCACCAAGACACCATTTTTGTAACAAAAAAGAAAAAAGATTAAACAGATTCGTAAAAAAAACTGTTTAACAGATTTTGAGACAAGAAAACATTAGACCACCAAATCGAAAACAAGAACACAATCCAAGGATTGAACCGAGGCTCTGATACCAATTGTGGGTTTGCTTTTAGCTAATCCGGTGGTCTAGGTGGGTGGTGGAAGGTGTTGGAAGCCATTGTTGAGTTTAGAGAGAAGGTTGTTTGTGAAAGATAAAGAAAATGTATTAAACAAGAAAATGAAACACAATCAACACCCATCCTTGGAAGCCTTGGAGGGGTATATATAGTCACACACGACACTTAAACTATACAACGTTTCCTAGTCTAGTCTATGTGTGTGTGACTATGATAACTAATGGGAATTCTTAAATGTCGTCACATAAAATGAATTTCCAACAATAATATTTTAGCATAATATAAATTCTATTATTTTTTAATAATCAATTTTTATTTATAATTAGTTTTTAATAATATTATATTAATAAATAATTTTTTTTATATTATATATTTTCTAATAATTATTTTATTAATATTTTCATAATAATTTTATATTAATATTTTATTATTATAATAATAATTATTTTATTAAAATTAGGATATCAATATTTTATTAATATAATAATAACTATTTTATTATTAAATAATAATAATAACATTTTTAATACTAACTTTTAATAATAATAATAATAATAATAAATATTATTATAAATTAATAGGATTTACAAAAAGTTAGTGGAAAGTCGGGATACTATCTGAGGCCCCACTCCTCTAGCAATAGCAAAGTCTATCCTATTAAAAATGTGAGCCGCAACACGAGCTCCAATGTCTTGAGTCATAAAGAACTGTCGGATCCGCTTCAGTAAGGCAACTGCATCCTTCTCTAGTTCCCCGAGCGAGGAAAAAGAAAAGGGGAGAAAACCATATCCAATGTCTGAACACTTATTCTCATACTTGACTCGTTTACGATGTGCTACATCAATTACCGCATGACCTGGCACAATTGTTATTATTATTATTTTTATTATTTTAATAAAGTGATGTTAAAATTAATAATAATAATAATAATAATTTTAACATCACTTTATTATTATTATTATTATTTATAATTACTGTAAAATATAAAAATACTGAATTATAACGTAATTCAAAACTTTTCATCCAACTTCGAATGTAATTTGAATTCCCTCAATTGAAGTAATTGTAATGTATAAATTACAATTACAACGTTGACTAACAGCGTATCTAATGTAAACTGCTTTACAATTCTCTTACTTATACGAACTAACATCATATGTAATGTAACCAGGGCGGACCTACAGCCATCGTAGGTGGTGCCCGGGAACCACCTTAGAAGTTGAGTTTGTTAACAATTGATGTATATAATTTTTTGGGACCTACCTTGGAATTATGTGAGGAATCACCTTAGATTCGTTTGAAAGAAAGAACAAAGAAGAAAAAAAGAAAGAAAAAGAAAAAATAGCTGGAGTTGTATACAGAATCCTTGCCGGAACTTAGCGAGGAAGATGGAGGAGTTTTAGAAGATAATGTTTTTAAATAAAAAAATAAGTGGTCCTGGACAAAAACTAATGTGGGAACAGATATGCTTTAATTGTAACCTATTAGAAAAAGTCAACTTTTAGTATTATTTTCCTATGCTATGTTAATTTTATTAAAAGAAAACTTTATAAAAATATCAGTAAAATACTTTCGTACTTATTTAATTGCAAGTATCTGCTGTTGTATTCGCGGATAGCAAGGGTTCTTAATTTTAATGTGCATTAAAATAAAATAATTTCTGTAAAAATAAAATAATTTCTGTGTCAGAACAGATAAGATTTTATATTATGAATGATTTTTTTTGCTGTACAACAACAAAAAATACTCAATAGTCTATATATTGGTAATTCAAAATCATGAATTATTTATTAAGTTACCATTATAAAAAACGCACTCTAAACCGGTGTAGCAAAAATCGGTTTTGACAGACGGATAACTCGTTTGGCGAAGATTAATCGCCACAGTGTTTACTAATCGGTTTTGTTAAATCGGTCAAAAATGGGATAAGTCGAGTATAAATTAGGAATATATCGGGAATAAATCGGTCACATTAGAAAAAAAAGAAATAAATCGGCCAACTCGATTTCGAATATAAATCGGTCAAATCGGAAAAAGTTGGATAAATCAGCCTAATCGGACACATACTTTCAAAATTTTATACGTTAAAAATCTAATTCGATTAATTGTTTGCCGACACTTGACCACCTAAATGTCGTTGAATGGTTTTTGCAACCTTGCTCTGGAAAAAAAAAATATTTGATGTTTCGTTTCACTAATAAAATTATGTTAAAAAGGATGCGTCTAGACACGATCCGAACCGACACATTAATCGATGATCAGTTAATTTTTCCGCTCAAACTACGCACCACCTTAGTTTTCCGGCTAGGTCCGCCACTGAATGTAACTTAATTACAATTACATTTAATTACGTCGAATTATGACGAACCAAACGAGACATAAGTGTTTAACCTTTTATTTTAATCTCATTGTGAGACGGTAGGCGAGATTCCTCCCAATTATTAAGTTTACAATGTGAATGGAATTCAATCTTGATTTACGAATGTAATGTGTAAACAAGAAATATCAACCAAAACAGAATACATAATTGTATTGTTTAATAGATAAGTCATAACAATCAAAATAAAATACACTAGGATATCAAAAGTTGCGGGCCGTCATGAGTCGAGTCATGACTTTTGAGCCACTTCAACTCCTTTTACGAACCATTTCTCGATTCTCAAAAAATAAAACATTTTTAGTAGTTACAAAACATTTTTTAAGACTTGGATTCGTCTTCCACGTACCTAATTAAGTAACTCATTTGTTGCTCAAATAACAACTAAACTCGAAAATTCTTCCCGACAAACGTTTGGCCAAATTTCCAATTGGCAGGAACAATGTTCCACGAGGTGGAAGTACGACGATCGCTACCCCTGACTCTAAAAGATAGCGATTGCCCTACAAGGACCGCGTTTGATTGCCAGTTTTGACCCCAGTTACGGCCAAGGCTCATCCATCCGGTCTTCGAACCTTTTACCCATGCTTGAGTGACATCGCCTGCCCCGGCAACATTGGTGATGAGAACCAAGTTAAAGTAACGGAACCCGTTGACAGTAAATCTTATTCCACCTCGCTTTCGGCATGGTACCCTATCAACAAAAGATATTGTGATTTCATAGTACAACCAAACATACCATAAAACAAGTTATAAATAACATTCAAATGAAATAAAACCGTAGAATTTCAGTTACGAGTGAAATCACTAACCGTCGATACGAAACAGGAACAATTCCGGCACGATACTCAGCAATCTTTAGAAACATAGGCATGGCTAAATCGAAATGTGTTCTAGGGGGGTTACACCACCCGCCGTTATCACTAGCTTGAGCGAAATTAGGCGGGCAGAAATTAGTAGCCGTTATAAAAATAGACGGGCTACCAGAATGACACCATTGCGGGTCATTCACACATTTAATCTCGAAACAAGCACCGCAGCTTAGCCCGTTATTAAACAAAGCGGTACTTAAAGCCGCAGTGTTAACCCCGTACCCTTGGCTGTATAGATTTCCATAACCACATGCTCCACCTATAACACATTAATCAAACAAATGTCTATTAGAAAGGACGGGACCAGGACTAAATATTCGGGTTAGAGGTTGTGAGTTTAAGTCTGACGTACCCATAGTACCGGAAGCATCATTGCCACCATAGAAAGTTGCATGAGCACTTTCCCATTTTCCTCCATTGTAGACTCCTGGTATACGAGCATTGACGGCTGACAGAATGACAGAAAAAAGTACGATGTAGTACATGTTTTTTATGTTCATTTTCACACACGAAGGAAGTTGAGGAGTTGTGGGGTGAATGTGTGAAGAGAATGAAATCTTGAACCACTATTTATTGTGGAGAATTAAAGGTGTTTTGGGATCTAAGTTCAACTTATTTCTATTTTGTCCCTACTCTCCATATATATTATGTTGTTGTTTTCATACGTACAAATAAAGTATACATTCAATTGAGTTTACTCATATGAATGTCGTATTTGACTTAATATCACTGGTATAGCATGACAAGTATGAAACAAAATTTGCATGAGAATTAATACGAGTACAATATTTAGTTAAGTCATAGCATGTTTTCTCTTCACAAGTGAGGGTGGCAATTTTGGTCGAGTTCGGGTTGATATGTTGACGAGTTTGAAAAATTCATTCTGATTTTGATTCATTTAAATAATTAGGTTAAGTATGTGAACTTTAACTTTTTTACACATAATCTGAACTTAACTTATTTAAGTCGTATATATATGTGGGTTAGTCGGGTCGGAGTTGACGAGTTCGGATTGACAGATTGACGAGTCAGAAAACTTCAATCTAGATATGATTTATTTAAATAATTTGGTCAGGTATGTCAACCCTAACATGTTTACACATAAACTAAACCTAACTCATTAACCCGTATATTTATATGTGGGTTGGCAAGTTATATAGATTACACGAGTTCAATAAGTTAAACGGTTTCAGGTGACTCATTTGACTTGTTTTATAGACAAAAGTTGTCACATCAAATGAGTTTAACATGTTAAACGAATTGTGGTCCTGACCGTTTAATACATTTAAGTTGTATATTGAAATATAAATAATTTTAAATTTATGACAAAAAAAATTAAAAAAAGTCAGGATTAACCGGTCGACCTAGTTAATTTATTCGTATCTCGAAGCTAACTTGATTATTAAACGGGAAATGGATCGACTTAAACTTGACTTAAATTTATTTAAACTTAGTCCGAAATTTTTAATTTTCGTATCAATTTTAAACCGGATTATACTGGTGAGAAATTGCCAAAAGTATATTTCATAAAGAGGGTCAATGTATCTTTAAACCTAAAATAGTTGAAGACATGGAGTATTTTTAGTTATTTTATACTGATTTGATTGAAAAGCATAAGTTGGTGTTGATTCCTTAATTAGAGCCACTACTAACGGTGTGGGAATTTTTCTAACTATGATTGACAAACATAAATCGTGTCAAACAATATTGTACTTTCCGTACTTTGACTAAAATACCCTCATAACTCATCTAGAATTCACGTTAAAAAACAAGGGTAACTCTAGAAATTCAAATTAACCTCATATGGTTTTTATTTATCTCTAGAATTTGAGAAAAAAAAGACGAATAAAAGTGTGAAAAAGAGCCACAAGGTTTTGCCGCTTTGCTTGAATATGAAGTTGTGCTTTCGACACTATTTGAAGATTCAGTCCTTGGAGATATATTCTTGCTTTCCATTCTTTTGTCTTTTTCACAATAACACTGACGAATGTCTAGAATAATCTGTTACGAGACGAAAAAAATACCAATAAACAGGATGACATAGATTCTTTATCGCAATAACCATCATACTTTTCAAACTCGGATCACATACATGTCAAAATTTTGTGCTTTGGGAGCTCGGCCACGAAACTCTATCTTTTCGTCTCTAAGTAGACACCCATAAAGTTGATTAAATGTGCCTTCACTTTCACTAAATCGTCTAGTGGTAGTCAAATACTCAAATCAGAATCGTATGATAGCCGCAAATTTATTTAATTTTTTTTGAAGAAATTGAAGTTTGGGGTTGAAACTTGTTTAGCATAATCCTATTTAAAAGAACAACTTCCATGAATATATCATTATCTTTGATTCTTCAATCACTACTTTAAAATGAGCAGTAGCATAAATGCATAATCAGTCTAATCCTAAAATTAAGCAAAGTTACATCAATTATTAATGAAAGCCACCTAATTAATACGTAGGTGTCTAGAGGCAGGGACGAATCCATAACAAAATATAATCGATGACACAAATTTTTTTAAACCTTATATAATGGTGTTTAATTTTTATAAATATATTACTAAATAAGACCGGAAACTCATTTCAAAGCACATAGTGCATTTAAGATATATATTTGAAAAAAATCGATGTTTTTTTCACAAAATAACACTAAATCGAAAAACTATAGGTGTTCTAGGCACTCACGGGACACCCCTAGCTCTGTCCCTGTCTAGAGCTAGTGTTTTTTTAACGAGTCTATAGCTAGTTATCCATCCGATAACTGTTTTACTCGATTCTTCATGTTTCGTATCATATTCGTCTTTAAGAGGGGACGGTATGGTCACGTCGTGCCCCGACGTTGGCCGACGTGACCACACTGATGATGGTTGCGTGGAAGACGCTGTGACCACAGCCACATGTGTGGTTTGGTTAAACATTTTACAAGACACCCTCTTTTCAACTTCAAAACATCCCCTTTTCAAATAAAACATACGAAATCATGTCTGAAAACCTCAATAAACCTTCTTTCGTTGGCCTCCTTAACACCTTACCGGAGGTCTTTCTTCACAAGAACTATTTTCGGATGACCCGGAATGGTTAGAAATCCAACGACAAACATACGAAAATTTCCAACGACAAAAATACACTCAATTTCAATCCGACGAGGAGGCATTGCTTGCCAAGTGTTATGTTGAGATTTCGGAGGACACGAATGTCAGGAGATCACAAAAAGGAGAAACGTTTTAGTTTAAGGTTATGGCGTCTTTTAATAACCAAAATTTTCAAAACCGTACCAAGGATATGATTACAAGTAAATGGGGGGGATTTGAACCACGCTTGCCAAAAGTTCAATGGTTGTTACCGACGTAGCAAGGCGGTAATCAAAAGTGGGGAAAGTGATATGGATGTGATGGCGAGGGCTCGAACAATGTACCGAGAAGATAATGAAAACAACTCTTTCCACCTCGAAGAAGCTTGAAATGTTTTGAAAGCCCATACGAAATGAGACCCTCTCGAAGCCGTTGATTTAACCGGCGATGTTCCGTCGCTTGCAAATGAGGCTCTTTTTGCACCGGATGCAAGACCCCGTCCCCCCGGCAAAGGACAAACTGGAAAAAAGGCAAGATCTGAATCGACGAGCACGGGAGCGAGTAGTGGGTCGCACCCAGTCGGGGATGCTCTTACCGTCGAGTTTCTACTCAAAACGCAAGTTGCCCAAGAAGCCTTCGAAGTGTCGATAAACAAAGACAATGAGTGGCTTATGATGGAGCAACTAAAATTTCTCACAACGTCGACTCGGGGTTGTGACGAAACCGAGACTCGTTTGATCAATGAGAAAAAGGATGAAATAAAAAAGAAACTTAATCGAAGGCACAATTAGTTTTTATTTTATTTCCGGTATTTTTTTTATTTCGGTAATGCTGTTTTTTTTATTTTAGGATGTAATGTTTTTTTATGAATAAAGTAAATTATGATTTGAATAAATTAATTATTGAGGGTAGTTTATGAAAACTAGTGATAAATTTGGTGTGGTGGTGTGGAAATGGTGTAACCATAAGATGTGTTTTTTTGTGGATGTGGAAGTGAAAACGCTGACGTGGCATGATGTTTTTTAGTGTGGTGGTGTGACCACTCCATGTCCTCTAACGTATGAATAGTAGGGTGTGTGTGTTGTGACTACGTGTATTATATAATTATATTTTGTATTGAGCAAATGTTATTTGTTTAGATATTTTTCAAACGAAACTTCGTAAATACTCCGTAAAAGTTAATTTAAATTAAAATGATTTTAAACAATAATAATACAAAGTATCTTGTATCCAAATAAACATAAATTCCAAACTATAAAGTATTGTTTGATCCTGACTTTCAAAATTATATTAAAAAAAATTATATATTATAATCGGATTGACCCGATAAAACAAATAATATAACCCGACCCTATAACACTATCGGATTATTGGGTCCGCGGGTCAAACCAATCCGATAAGCATTTTTAAACCGATTTAACCCGATCCAATAAAGCTTATCGGTTCGAGTCGGTTCAACTCGACCATACTCACACAGTCACACAAATATACATATATGTGTGTGTTGTTAGTGAGCTTGTAACTTAAAAAAAGATAACAAGATAATTGTGGGTCTTTTTGTTGCTAAAGGGCTTAATCAAAGAGAGAGTGTTAATTTTGATGAAACTTTAGTCTTATTGTGAAAATGATTACTCTTAGATGTCTTTTTTGTATTCTTGTGTTCAACAGTCGGCCTCTGTTTCAGTTGAAAGTCAATAATGCCTTTTTATGGTTATTAAAATAAGGTTGTATATATGTCTCTGCCTATTGGTTTTGAGTGTCCTGATAAAAATAAATTTTGTAAGTTGAACAAGGCTTTATATGGCCTAAATCAAGCTACATGGCAGTAGCATGCCAAACTCGCCATTACCTTGGTTGAGTATGACTTTGTTCAAAGAAAGCTTGACTACTGTTTGTACATCAAGCAAACTGATAATGTCTTGTTTCTTTATTGTCACTGGTAACATTGAAAAAAATTGACAACTTCAAGGTCTTTCTTAGAAGTAAATTTATGATGAAGGATTTTGACGTTATTAAATATTTATTGAGTATAGAAGTTCTCGATAATAGAAAAGGAGTTTGCATGACTCAAAAGAAGTATTGCCTTGAGTTAGTTCACAAATTTGGTCTTCTAGCTGCTAAACTTTTGACCGTCCCTTTCCTGAAAATCGTGTATTAGCTGTTTATGAATATGAAATTAACAAATACCTATAAAATATTATTAAATGTCAAAAACTGTTGGGTAAGGTTATATACCTCACTCACACTAGACCTGACATATCATATGTTCTTCATCGCTCGAGTCAACATATGCATGTTGCCCTTCAATCTCATTTAAAAATTGCTAAGAGTCTTGAGGTACCTTAAAAACTCTCCCTGTGCTAGCATTCAAAATTATAAGGACAATGACCTTAAGTTATCTTGTTTCGCTGATTCTGATTGGGTTAAGTGTTTAAAAATCAAGAAATTTGTTTCTCGTTATTGTGTTTTCTTTGCCAAGTCTCTTGTCTCTTGGAAGAGCAAGAAGCAAACCACTGTCTCTAGATCCTATGTTGATGTTAAGTAAATATGCATGGCTAGTGCCACTTGTGGGGTCATTTAGATCTCAAACTTGCTGAATGATTTGCTTGTCACCAATTTTCTTTCTGTGAATCTTTATAGTGATAGCATGTCTGCTATCTAAATTGCTGCTAACTCTGTTTTTTCATGAAAGAACCAAACACTTTGACATTAATGTTTAACTTGTGAGGGAAAAAGTTCAAGATGGTGTTATCAAAACTATCAAGGTTGCTTCAACAAATCGCACTGCTTACTTGTTTACCACATGGCTCAGCTCAACATACCGAGTTACGCAATCAACTAAGCAAGGACGAACCTTCAGGGGACCGGGAAAGGCCCTGACTCCCTCAAATTTGTGACGAATAGTGTAAATATTACTAATTTCGTCTTAAAGTTATTGTCCACTTTTTATTTTAGTATATTTAAAATAGTTTGCCCTTCTTAAAATAAACGAGATATACAACCCGCGCTTCATGACGGAGGATGTAAAACAAATTACTACAACAAATTGATGGAACGCAGAATTGCTCACGCCAATAATTGGCTTTGCAAGGAACGACTAACTTTAAATACTATTTCGATAAAGAAAATTTTAAAATGTGTATTAAGTTTTAATATTTTTTTAAAATCATACATATGTTAGAAGCGTTGCAATATTAGGCTCGTTTGGTTCGCAATTTAACGACCTTTTCAACGGTATTTTTTTCTCGAAAAACTCGATAAATATACGTTGTATATTTGATAAATATACTTTGTTATACTAAAAAGGTGTATATAGTTAAAAGTGCAAGGTCTTTTGTGTAGTATATCCTATAGTGAAAGGGCTGAAATGATAATTTGCTTTTTTTAATAACGTATAATTATAATGGTTCCAAAACGACATTCACAAAGTAACAAAACGACATTGGCATTAATCAAACGACATCGTTTCCTTCCATAATTAATGTGTATATTAATGTTCAAGTTATGTCATTGCAACTAAGCATTGTTAATATGTTTAGGAAGTAATCGAGTCTCTGTTATACTACTCTCTCTTGTTTAGTTTGAGAGATGGTGTTGAGTTTTCATAATAAACAACTTAGTTTTTTTTTGTCTTTTTGTGTTCTTTTTTATTGTGCAAGGACTTGGAGTGTCATTTGGTAGAAGTTGCTTGGATTAGGCTTATATTACCGTTGGAGCCCATTTGGTCTTGTCCCATGTGCATTTGGTGTATTTCTTCAAACATATCCTGTGTGGAAGAGTGTAACTATCAACGGTTGTGGCCTTTTCGCAATTGTGTCCCGGTGGTGTATTTTGTTTATGTTTTACATTTTTAGCCTTTTTGATCATGAGATTTAGATTTTTAGTCCTCTCACAATATATACTCTAGCTTCGTCATAGCATGCATGATTTGCCTTTTTTTAGAGCATCTCCAATGATAAAAGTCTTTAAAGACTTTTTACTATTCCACAAAGTCATTATAAAGAACTTTTTTTTTCTTTTTTTTTTTTTTGTAACCGTGATTTACGACTTATTGGCCGACTAATCCACGGGTGCAACAAAAAGTTTTTTTGGGAAGGCTTTTACAAAGATTTGATAAACACCAAAATTTTTGTAAAATCTTTATTGATTGAATGAGTTTGGTATTAATGATATTAAAATATATAAATTTTTTAAAATTTGATGCATTGTAAATACTTTTAAATGCACAAAAGTTAATTACCAATAACTTGAATGATTTGTGCTTTGTATATAATAAAATAATATAAAGTTCTTGCTAGTCAAAGTATTCAGGTATTAAGAATACTAGGGCTTTTGTCCGCGCTTTGCTGCGGCGCGAAGGACGGGCGTTTTTGACAAGAGTTTTATTGTGTCTTCACACTGGAATAGGCCATCTAACATGAGTTTTTTATGTCTCACCTGCTTTCCATAACCCTTTACTGCCTACGAATAGGCAAAATTCCTTCCCTTTAACTCAACACGTATAAATGAACTTCTACCCTGCCTAACATTTATCGCACAACTACTATGTGTTAATGTTTAGTCCTAACATTTGCTGCCCCTTACATGTTGGCCACTTTAATATTCCATATTTAAAAAAAATCAAATGAGTGTTTTATACTTATGAAAGAAAGAAAGTGTTCATTCACAAAACAGAATGAAAGTTTGTTAACCGATGACGTACACGTAAAAAGATCAATATAGTTGATCTATGTGACCAAATAAGTCAAATTATAGTTTCCTTTGTCGATCATTAAAAACGATTCGATAAGAAAAATGTACCAACAATCGGAAACACTCCTAATGAGATGCCAAGGGCAGTCGAGAACGCCAGCTGCTTAGGCTCTGCTCCCCTGAAACAGAAGTGTCTTATTATCAGTAAAAGAAATACCAACAGTGCTGCTGAAAAAGGGTGGAAATTATCGAAATCCTTGGTAACAGAAAAAGACAATAGTTATTGGTAAAGATCAGCCAAAAAATATTAGGAGGTGTTCGGCACATATAATCGACTTTGGCTTATTTGGTTTTGGGATTATGTATCATAAGCGTATTCGTTGTGGCTTAATTTTAAAGTTTTCTGCTTATAGAAGTTAACTGCGACATAACAAACTTATATAAACCTATGTTTAAGAAGGTGTTCTGACCCATTCTAACCCGCACCTAACCCATTTATCTTCTAGTCAATTCTTCTTAGTAAACATGAAACTGAATTTTGTAACCTGTATGCTATTTTATCTGTTTGGTCTTGCATATTTGTTGTGTCCAGTAAGTTGTGCAAGATAATCACATCTAGTCCCAATCCTTCCTTCGCCTTTATACCAGGTATCAACCTCCAGTACATCTGTAAAACCCAGTATAGTCGTATCTTTAATTCGAGGACGAATTATTCTTTTTAGAGGGGAAGAGTTGTAAAACCCGCATAAAATACATGAAAGCACGGATTATTTAAAACTTTATAATTAGTTAATGGACAAGTATATAAGTATCCTAAATATGACATGACAAGATATAACACAAAATTATATTTAAAAAAACATGATAAATTTTATACCCCTAAAAATATCATATGATATATCATATGATATTTTTAGGGGTATAAAATTTATCATGTTTTTTTAAATATAATTTTGTGTTATATCTTGTCATGTCATATTTAGGATACTTATACACTTGTCCATTAACTAATTATAAAGTTTTAAATAATCCGTGCTTTCATGTATTTTATGCGGGTTTTACAACTCTTCCCCTCTAAAAAGAATAATTCGTCCTCGAATTAAAGATACGACTATACTGGGTTTTACAATTCTTCCCCTCTAAAAAGGAGAAATTCGTCCTCGATTTAAAGGTAATAAGCTGATGAAGTTATAAGAATTGAAAGAACACGTAAACTGAAAAGACAAATAAGCTAAAGGATAATTTGTCTTCTAATTAAGACATAATGCTGCTGATAGGTATAAACCTGACATGACTGAAATGATCATGTAACGTGACATGGCTGAAGAGAACATAGAACGTGACATGACTCAAAGAACATAACTGAATTTATTGAAGAAATAATGAGAGGTCCAGATGGACTCCTTCGTTTCGAGTGGCCTCCCGCTCGAAACGATTCCTTCAAAGGTCTAACATAATAAATAAAATCTTGGTCCTGATGACCCTGTCCTGATGCTGCTAAATAGCTTCTGGTTCCATATTTAAGATGGATTTTCTAAATCTGATAGACTGAATAACTATAGCATGTATGATACATGAATCGATACGTGTAAATATTCTGAAAAGATAACATTTATAACTCTGAGCAAGCAGCTGAAATATATAGGGATGAACTATGTGAACAATTTTGAACGTGCTACGTGAGCAATTGTGAACGTGGTTCACGATTATATGAGGAATGATGGGCATGGAATATATTGTGCTGATGGTACATGAATATATACTGTAAACGTGATGCTAGGACATATCATGAACGTATGCTGACTGAGGAATGAATGCCAAACGCTACGGCCTGAGATGTGAAACGTCTGCCTGGTTATGGAATAGTTGTGCTAAACTTGAGTCTGGTCTCTCAAGCTTTCTGTAACCGTACTCGGTAATAGACTGAGAAACGTGTATCGTGAAATGGCACACGAACTTGATCGTGAACAATGTTATGAACACAAACGTGAGCTTAAATCAAGAGATAGCATAAAGATGAACTGAAACAGCATCATACTGCGAATGAGACGTAAACGTGAAAGTGAAAATAACCGCGAACTTAAAGTGGGCGTAAACATACACTTGATCGTGAACATGAATTCTTTCTGATATGATGGTCAGTGGAATGCCTTGAATTCGTACGATTTACTGCTTAATTTCAAAATTTTCTGCAGATCTGCTACTGCATGATCCCTTCGGATAAAAGAAACGCGCAGGCTGATTACATTGTTGACGATAACTTAGATAATATCATACTTTCTCTGAGCCTGTGGTAGCTGATAACAATTTTATGGAATTTTGTCTCATTTCTGTTTAGAAATTTCCAAGGGTTGTAGTAACTCACTCACATGCAGGTGTTCTATCTTGAACCTGTAGTAGGTCAGGCATCTAGATATATGAACATAGCTGCATTAATGTGTGATGCGGATTCTATCAAAGTTTTGTCTGGGTTTATGGAACATTCTGATGGAAATCTGGTTGAATAGTCATAAAACATTTTAGTGAGAATTGTCGACAATTTCTGCGGTAGTAGTCAATTGAGTTCTAGGAAATTTTGTACTTCGTTCACAGTCGTCGGTCGGGACCATCAGGTGATGGCCTTCACCTTCGCAGCATTGTTTGAAATTTCTTTCTGCTAAGGTAGAATGGCTCAGAAATGCCACTTTGTTCAATGGAATCTATATCTGGAAAGTTGTATATAAAATTTCCTCCTATCGAAGATTCTGTACAACTGTGAGAAGATGATTCTCGTGTTCTTATCTAGAATTTAGCAGATCAGAATGTAATCAATGAATATACTGACGATTTTGTCTGAGAAATCAAGAAAAAATTTATTCACAAATTTTCATACTATAGCTGGAGCATTAGGCAGCTCAGAAGTATGAATCAAACTTTGGAAAGACCATAACGTGTGCAAAAGCAGTCTTGGAAACATCATGTTATTTCTCTCACCTCTCATGGTAGCATGATCGGAAATTCTTCTGAAAATGTTTAAGACCACGCAGCAGATCAGATAAGATTTCTATGCGTGGAATGCAAGATCGATTAAGAATGGTGATCTGGTAGACAGAAACGGTGCACTTCCTGGTGATGCGCCAGGGCGAGTAAAGCCTCGTTCCGGTAATTCTTGTAGCAGATGCTACAATTTTTTTGACTTAGCTGAAGCCCTGTAATAAAGAGTTTTGAAAATAGGTTCTGTTCTTGAGACAAGCTCGATGTAGAATTATGTTTCGTGGTTAGAAAGGAATTTAAAAAAAAACTTTCTGAGATTATGTCTAGGAACTCTGGAGTAATCTGTGGTCATGAGTTTAAGGAGTTTCAGAAGTGAATTTATAACTGGTGGCTAGACTGTCTTCGTAGCTATGGACTGCTAAGTCACGCGCTTGTAAGGCAGAAACAATTTGTACTGATTTTTCTGGCAAAATATAATGAATATATATGGGATTTAGTAAGACGGATCTCGTCGTTAACTGAAAGGAGAACTTAATAAATATGGTGATACTGTTGAGTCCTTTCTGGGTGAGAGGCAGATAACTACTTGGTTTGAGATAAAGCTGACATAGGAATACGTGAAGTAAACATGGCGACTTTTCACTAAATGTGTTCGTCTGTAACCTCACATAATGATTACCGTGTGCTTAATCTGAATAATAATCTAGTGTGGTGACTGAATTTTAATGATCTGATTCATGCGTGGCATAATAGATCGGGTATACCCCTTTCTGAAGGGTACCCTGAATTTCTGAGGGCCTGGTTTAGAAACGTACTGGAGTTATGAGTTCTGGCTCGTATTTTGAGAAAAGATTCGTACAACGTGTACCACGACTGGTGTCCTGATATGTGTCTTCCGAAAAGATACCTGAGACTTATGTCCTGACTGATGTCTTGACATGTCTTTTAGTGGATGAATTTGGACAAGGCTGAAAAATTTTGGTAACTGCTAGGATTGGCAGACCGGTTAGACTGCTGACCTCTGTATTTCTGGTCACGTCCGTGCCGGAGTTCTGATGGTTACTGACTGATTAATTATAAGTACGATGGTTGTCACTACTGCTTTGTCTGTCAATTTATGACGGTCATTATCATGACCGTGATTCATGTAACTATTTTGCTGAGTGGTCGGCTGGTTACCGATTCCCACTCTTCTGAATGAAAGTTAGCTGGGTGAAGTGTGACATCTAACTGAGAAAGTAAAATCATAAAACAGAATGGTAGTGTCTGATGGTTGAATTTATTCTTGTCAGAAATTTCAAATTTATAGTTTTCGTCCTCGTTCCGCAGTCTTCATAGTATAAACGGCATCAGCATCTTGAGAAATCTCCAAAGTTCAGCAGCATCCGCATTTGTGAGGTCTTCAAAGTGTTAGCGGCATCAGCATCTAGCAAAATCTTCAACTCACGAGCAGCATCAGCAACTGGTAAAATATCGACAAGTGGAAACGCCTGAGATGATTGAGGATCGATTAGCAATATCCATGGAGTAGGGTACCTGGGGTACACTTGGACTACTGTACATGAAGTACAAAGTGAATATTGCACACGGAGCAAATCTGAGATACTGTACGTAGAGTACACGTGAAATACTGTACATGGAGCTGGTGGAAGTTTTATGGGATGATCGATACTAGCGTCGCTTGTCTGACATTATCAACTGAAAATAATTTGATTTAACTGGTTAGCAACTGAACTGAAACAGTTAATATGATGGGCTGAAAATTCCTACATGGACTTAATGCTGGTTGTATAGAGGCTAAAAGTATGATTAAACGGAGTTCCATCAATGTTCAGTATAAAGACATGATTGATAAAAACCAGAACATGATTTATCATGAAATAGGATGATACTGTAATCCTTCTGTATTTTAGGGTGAAAACACTATCACCTTGCTGAAAACATAATCCTCATAAGGAGACATGAACTTAGTCAGCATGAAAACGACATTCTCGTGAAAGTATAAACTTGACTGATACAAATAACATAGGAGAATAATCAACTGAGGTTTATCATCAACTGATGTGGATAGCTATGGTTCAATCCTCAGAATCCAAAGAAGAAAACATGAGACTAAGTATGGGCTATTCTGGTTTGATCCATACTGGTCAAAATTTTTTGAGAACTGTCATGTATAGAAATTTATAATCTGGTATTAAATATGGATGTCTGTAGTCCAATCCATACTTGTCAAAATTTATAGAATGTCATGATATGACAAATGTGAACAACTATGGATCGGTTCACAAAACAACATTTGACTGAAAATCATGAAATTTGATCTGAACATTGGTGAACGTATATGGGCTGGTTCACCATGTAATATTGGACTGAAAACATGAATCTGACATGAGTAAGGATAAGCGCCCATGATCAGTTCATCTATACAAAAATCCGAACGGGAAAGGGTGAACGCCTATGGTCAGTTCACCAAAACGATAACTCGCTAAAAAGCACATGCGACTAAATATGGTCAGTTATGTATCAACCTTTTACTTAGTCAAAACTTTAAGAAAATTTGACTGATAAATGAAGAAAACTGACTGACTAATCCATGAGAACCATGAAAGATAACAACGCCAAAATCTGGGAAGTTCCTGGTGACTACCCACTAGTCACAGGTCAAGTTTTAGAGCCTACAGGTCGAACCTATAGCTCTGATACCATAATTGTATCACCCCACTTGGATAAGTGGACCGTTACGTGTATTTATGGCGTGTCATCAAAGCATAAGGTAAATGTCCTAAAACATTAACTGACCATAAAGGAAATACCGGAATCAAACATCGGCAATCCAAACATAAGCCCAAAACATGAAAAATAAAATACTGAATGAAAGGACTAAACAATGTCTAAAAGCAGAATAATGTAAGTGCATAAAATAAGAAGTCTGGATAGCTTCCATCCCAAATGCACGTGCTCTTAGAATCCTAAAGCGTCCTGGTGTACCTGCCGTTAGAACATGAAAGGAACTATGGCTGAGCATAACGCTCAGTGAACGGATATAAAGCATGATAAGAAATTACTGAATTGAAACAGATGATAAAATACTGAAGCTGTAAGACTGATAAGTAAAGTTACAGCGGAAATCTGTGTATAATCTGTAAAGGCTGATTTATAAATAATAAAGCTGAACTGTTATCTGTCAAATCTGAAAACATGCATTTACTGTATTTTAATTGCCAGAGCTTATATAGGTCATGTGCTGTAACAACGTTGCATGAATAACTGGAGGGGTGACCTCGTCATGCTGTAGAGGGATGAACTCTAAATAACTGTGCTGGGTGGAGGGATCAGCTCCAATGTGAAGGATGTAGAGCACACACCACATTCACCTGCTAAACTGTAAACTGTAGCCTAGGATGCATCCATACGCCCCACTAATAATACTGATAAAATGGCCAAGCTGAGCTGAGTGGGACGATGCAGGATATCACTCTCCTGCATGTGAGTCACGACACCGGTGCCTCTAGTGCCGTGGTTACGGTACCTCCGTAACTAGTACATAAACTAATCATGCTTGTATATAATGCTCAGGCAATTTATTTAATTCTTAACATGATTACTAATAAGTTTAAACATATACTGGGGAAAACATTTGGATGCAGACGGGGAATCCTAATCATGCATAGAAAGGAAGTCCTTACTGAAAGGACGGAAAATCCGTACCTCGTGTCCATTAATGAAATAAGAATGAAAGCTGAAAGATCGACTCCGATTTCACGGACACTACATAAATAAGGAACGTGAATGAGTTGTCTGATTACTGTTTACTGTTATTGGTTTTTTTTTATTGTTTCCTGTGTTATCATGTATTTCTTAGTGTTTTCCCGTGATCTTGATTAATTTAATTCATGTTTCATGCATTATAATACTTGATGTTTTAAAATAAGTAACATTCTAAAAATAGCAGGTTTCTATATATAGCAACTTTTCAAAAATAGAGAACACAATTAGCCCTCGAAAATACTTATGAAGACTAGTGAGCATGCATGCAATACGTTAGTTTCATCACTCCAAAATTAACGAAAAACATGGTTTATTGCAAACTCATTATCTACGTAATAGATTATAAAACAAGCTAAATTCATTAGTTAGTAACCATTTAGATAGACTTAAGTTAGTTATATTAAAATTATATCACTAGTATAGATCATTTCTTTATTATCATCAATTAACACCATCACTTTAAATTAACGGTTTGCATTTTGGTAACCTTCTGTGAGAAAAGACTATCTCTGTCCATGCATTATTTATGCTTCATAATAATACTTATTTCTAATTATGTATGTTCTAATATCAAAAGTATTAATAGATAGATCAATATGATACTTCTAACATATTTCTTACTTGTATCCATCCTTATATTAGTACTGCACATAGATTTCATTTACATCTTTAGGTTTCACGTATGATTCATATTAAGATTAAGAGTCAAATTATACCTCTAAGCCACGAACGAGACAGAAACATGAACACGAGTGGGAACGCCATTTCTAACACGGGCATGAACAAAAGCCGATTCGATCGCAGACACAAATAGAACCCAAAACATGAAAACACACCCCTGAACTGTACCCGAACCCTTACGTCCTTACGATCGTCATTATATAAACTCGAATCATAAGAAAGGCTGATCAAACCGGAACAAAAGTCGAACTCTACCTAGACATGAACTCCAAGATCCGAGGCAATATAATCATCACTTGGATGCAGTTCCGTTTCGATGTATATGTCGATGGCGTGTTTCTGGACTTGCTGTCGTCTTTTGCTTAAATGGTTTAGGGTTTTGTTTTTAAGATTTTCAAAGAAGTATACGGTTTAGATGCTTTTATAGTTACTCTTGCTTAAATCACGCCCAAGGTCACGGGATATTTTATATAGTTATTTATGATGGAGCGAATAACGATTATCTTTGGATGAGACTTGCTGATTTACAAGCAATGGATGCTGTTTATATAGAAGTGATACTATCACAACTATTTATTTATAAATTAAATGGTTTCATTAGCAAAAAGGGTAAGGTCAAATGGGTTCTTAAATTAGTCATCAATCTTATTGACTAAACATACATATGTACTATAAATAGATTTATAAAACGTCAAACATAAGGTGCGCATTAATTTTTTTTTTTATGATATAGTTGTAAAACCCAGTATAGTCGTATCTTTAATTCGAGGACGAATTATTCTTTTTAGAGGGGAAGAGTTGTAAAACCCGCATAAAATACATGAAAGCACGGATTATTTAAAACTTTATAATTAGTTAATGGACAAGTATATAAGTATCCTAAATATGACATGACAAGATATAACACAAAATTATATTTAAAAAAACATGATAAATTTTATACCCCTAAAAATATCATATGATATATCATAAAAAAAAAAATTAATGCGCACCTTATGTTTGACGTTTTATAAATCTATTTATAGTACATATGTATGTTTAGTCAATAAGATTGATGACTAATTTAAGAACCCATTTGACCTTACCTTTTTTGCTAATGAAACCATTTAATTTATAAATAAATAGTTGTGATAGTATCACTTCTATATAAACAGCATCCATTGCTTGTAAATCAGCAAGTCTCATCCAAAGATAATCGTTATTCGCTCCATCATAAATAACTATATAAAATATCCCGTGACCTTGGGCGTGATTTAAGCAAGAGTAACTATAAAAGCATCTAAACCGTATACTTCTTTGAAAATCTTAAAAACAAAACCCTAAACCATTTAAGCAAAAGACGACAGCAAGTCCAGAAACACGCCATCGACATATACATCGAAACGGAACTGCATCCAAGTGATGATTATATTGCCTCGGATCTTGGAGTTCATGTCTAGGTAGAGTTCGACTTTTGTTCCGGTTTGATCAGCCTTTCTTATGATTCGAGTTTATATAATGACGATCGTAAGGACGTAAGGGTTCGGGTACAGTTCAGGGGTGTGTTTTCATGTTTTGGGTTCTATTTGTGTCTGCGATCGAATCGGCTTTTGTTCATGCCCGTGTTAGAAATGGCGTTCCCACTCGTGTTCATGTTTCTGTCTCGTTCGTGGCTTAGAGGTATAATTTGACTCTTAATCTTAATATGAATCATACGTGAAACCTAAAGATGTAAATGAAATCTATGTGCAGTACTAATATAAGGATGGATACAAGTAAGAAATATGTTAGAAGTATCATATTGATCTATCTATTAATACTTTTGATATTAGAACATACATAATTAGAAATAAGTATTATTATGAAGCATAAATAATGCATGGACAGAGATAGTCTTTTCTCACAGAAGGTTACCAAAATGCAAACCGTTAATTTAAAGTGATGGTGTTAATTGATGATAATAAAGAAATGATCTATACTAGTGATATAATTTTAATATAACTAACTTAAGTCTATCTAAATGGTTACTAACTAATGAATTTAGCTTGTTTTATAATCTATTACGTAGATAATGAGTTTGCAATAAACCATGTTTTTCGTTAATTTTGGAGTGATGAAACTAACGTATTGCATGCATGCTCACTAGTCTTCATAAGTATTTTCGAGGGCTAATTGTGTTCTCTATTTTTGAAAAGTTGCTATATATAGAAACCTGCTATTTTTAGAATGTTACTTATTTTAAAACATCAAGTATTATAATGCATGAAACATGAATTAAATTAATCAAGATCACGGGAAAACACTAAGAAATACATGATAACACAGGAAACAATAAAAAAAAACCAATAACAGTAAACAGTAATCAGACAACTCATTCACGTTCCTTATTTATGTAGTGTCCGTGAAATCGGAGTCGATCTTTCAACTTTCATTCTTATTTCATTAATGGACACGAGGTACGGATTTTCCGTCCTTTCAGTAAGGACTTCCTTTCTATGCATGATTAGGATTCCCCGTCTGCATCCAAATGTTTTCCCCAGTATATGTTTAAACTTATTAGTAATCATGTTAAGAATTAAATAAATTGCCTGAGCATTATATACAAGCATGATTAGTTTATGTACTAGTTACGGAGGTACCGTAACCACGGCACTAGAGGCACCGGTGTCGTGACTCACATGCAGGAGAGTGATATCCTGCATCGTCCCACTCAGCTCAGCTTGGCCATTTTATCAGTATTATTAGTGGGGCGTATGGATGCATCCTAGGCTACAGTTTACAGTTTAGCAGGTGAATGTGGTGTGTGCTTTACATCCTTCACATTGGAGCTGATCCCTCCATCCAGCACAGTTATTTAGAGGTCACCCCTCTACAGCATGACGAGGTCACCCCTCCAGTTATTCATGCAACGTTGTTACAGCACATGACCTATATAAGCTCTGGCAATTAAAATACAGTAAATGCATGTTTTCAGATTTGACAGATAACAGTTCAGCTTTATTATTTATAAATCAGCCTTTACAGATTATACACAGATTTCCGCTGTAACTTTACTTATCAGTCTTACAGCTTCAGTATTTTATCATCTGTTTCAATTCAGTAATTTCTTATCATGCTTTATATCCGTTCACTGAGCGTTATGCTCAGCCGTAGTTCCTTTCATGTTCTAACGGCAGGTACACCAGGACGCTTTAGGATTCTAAGAGCACGTGCATTTGGGATGGAAGCTATCCAGACTTCTTATTTTATGCACTTACATTATTCTGCTTTTGGACATTGTTTAGTCCTTTCATTCAGTATTTTATTTTTCATGTTTTGGGCTTATGTTTGGATTGCCGATGTTTGATTCCGGTATTTCCTTTATGGTCAGTTAATGTTTTAGGACATTTACCTTATGCTTTGATGACACGCCATAAATACACGTAACGGTCCACTTATCCAAGTGGGGTGATACAACATCACTCCTACACACACATACACCATTTACAATATAAAAAGTCTATAAAAAGCTATGGAAAAGATATGTTCATGGGGTGTACGTGATTGCTTATAAAAAATGACATCTAAATACAACAGATAATCAGTTTGACTACTTGGATTGAGGCAAGAAAAATATAAGCACTTAAAATAACAACACCAAACACCATGTTTTATGGTCGAAACAAAAAAAAATGAATGGCGTTGGTTCCACATGAACTCAACCCGAAAACAAATTTTCAAATATAGTGGCTTTGTTTGGTTTTTGAATGTAATCGCTATAGAATGTAAAGCATGTGACCCATGTCATTAAGATTTACCGTATTTAAGTGTAGAGC
Organism: Glebionis coronaria; assembly: GCA_025667525.1. Classification (NCBI taxonomy): domain Eukaryota; kingdom Viridiplantae; phylum Streptophyta; class Magnoliopsida; order Asterales; family Asteraceae; genus Glebionis; species Glebionis coronaria. The sequence continues at coordinate 21,544,186 of CM046881.1, read as the reverse complement.
CAAGACCGAGAATGACACATTCAAGGTTCTGTTGTTGCGTTCTTTTTACCGAAGTTTTCGGTTTTGCTACCATCCCCGTTCGGCCCATTTATGTTTTAAGCTAGTTTCCTTTTTGGTTCATTCTGACCCATTTCTTATTAAATGTGGTTTTTCTATTTTGGTCGTTAACTCGTTAAGGATAAAATATAAGCTAAAATTACCCATCTTAATGAAAGACGCTTATTCTAAATCAAAAACAGATAATTCATTTCAAAAGAAACTGTTATCACCTTAGTGGGAAGAATATGCGTGTCCCTCAGACCCATGATCAGCTGTTGGACACGGGTGTTTTTTTTGCAGACGTGGTGTGTGAAGTGCATGCCATGACATGATTCCTTAACTCATTATCTTAACTGCTGGTGTTCAAGCGAGTGTTGGATAGTGCCTACATACACAGAATACATGAAACAGCAAGAACACACTCATAAGACTAAAAGCACGTAAATTTAAAATTAGGCCACAAAATAAAGAGGGAAAAAATACTACTTACCCTTATTTCCAGAAGAAGTTGACTCAGAACTGGTGGTGTTCATGGCAAAGTCTGCTCACTCACACACTTTCGTTTGCCTGGTTTGGAAGTAGAAAGCTCATACGTGTTGAGTTCTGCCACGACGTATACCACAAATCATACACAGCATGTACGGGTTATACACAACTTATGGCCACAAATCAACTTACTTTTCTTTCCGCTTATTTTGCGACTGATCTGGAAAGAGACCATGAACCCGCAATGGTTGTAACCTTAAAAGGTTGCCCTGCCATTCGGGCTGTTACCATAAAAACTTTTGAACGACCATGAGCAGTCATAAATTATAAACGAATTGTATAGGAGGCTCAGATAAATGGAGAATCGAACAAAGAGGATCATCCGCTATGGCTGCAACCGTATGGTCGCTATGCCAAATTACGGACAATCTCATCTCTACCAACCCCGTTTATAATCATCATTGCCTCGCAAAACGAAGAATACCACCATAAACAGTTATCATAAAGCCATTGTGTGCTTATGTAGCGACACATGAGATGTAGGTGATACCATCACAAACAAATATCCGGGAGCCAAGAAGCATCAAATGACAGCACTAATATCAGAATACCACAACATCAATGACTGGTAACGGTATATCGTAGCCTATGCCAGTCGTCACGCACCCGGCTCTATCGTTGCCTGCCAAGGATGGCGGCAACGAAAGGACGGGTGACGAAACAATGTTCGTTAACACACAAATTAGTGTAGTAACAACCATAAGATATAAGATCATTTTGATTATCAGGCATAACAAACAACAGTCACTTTTAATGAGCCGCACAATCATTGATATCCAAGAAAAGCGAACACATCCGCAACGGCTGCAAAGTAAATACTTTGCCCCGCCACGACACGGATGGTCACGCCTTTAGTTAAACCATTTGGAATTCGCCATAGGCCGACGCCAAAAGTCGCTTTAAGACTTACTGTTTGGGCTATCTTGCAAACGAACCAACGTATAAGGATGGGCAAATTAGTCCATAAACATCAACAAACCACAATCTAATAGCATAAAATTTAGTTTACGCAAGATAACCTAAATTAATTATTCTCAGGCAGCTACATTATATCTTTAATAAAAGTGGGTGTAAAAACACACTTTAGTGCGCAAGCTAAACGATGCATCTCATAAACAGGAAAAAATTAGATAGGATTGTTGGGTCAATCAACAAACACCCAGAAACATCATATCTTTATTTGTATAAATTACCTAATTTAATTGAAGCTCCCAACAAAACAGTCATCAAAAACACCATAAACATCACGCCTTATCACCATGTGATAAAATCGGCTCATATTAATTGATGTCGTGGCTGGGTTTGTGGAGGTTGCTGAATCGAGCGATGCTCGCATTCTGCCATCCTTCCACCTCCCCCGTAAGACACCGTACCAAAGGATCATCACAGGCAACCAAATAGAGATACACGCCACCCACAATAAGATGGATCCGATAGTGAGTATTCAGGGATCACATTATATCTTACCATACCAAAGGATCATCATAGCCAACCAAACAGAGATATACGCCACCCAAAATAAGATGGATCCGATAGAGAGTATTCAGGGATCACATTATATTATATCCTTAATAAAGAAGGGGAATTGCGTTCCCGAATGAACAGTACCCCACTCACAAACGAAAAAAAAAAATATATCCTTCTCCCTCGCATAAAAGTGCTATGTGTGTGGGAAGACACAACATGTGATAAAATCGGATCAGATTAATTGATGTCGTGGTTGGGTTTGTGGAGGTTGCTGAATCGAGCGATGCTCGCATTCTGCCATCCTTCCACCTCCCCCGTAAGACACCGTACCAAAGGATCATCACAGCCAACCAAATAGAGATATACTCCACCCAAAATAAGATGGATCCGATAGTGAGTATTCAGGGATCACTTACACAACAAATCGTGAATGTATATCGGATTCTAATACATTCAAAGGCGTCAACAGCGGCACTAAAAGCCACAATTGTCACTATCGTCGCCTGCTATGAATAGCGACAGCGAAGCTTCAACTGAATGACTATATATCGTCGTCTGCTATGAATAGCGGCAACGAACCTTCGATTGAATGACTATACTTCTTTTTTAAAAACAACTTATAAAACACCTCTTATCCCGAACCCAAATAATAGGTATCTAGCAAACCACACCTCTTTTCCCGAACCCAAAAATTAGGTTTCCAGCAAACTTCAAAAAAAGGGTTTCAATGAATTACACAGCTAATCGTTATCAGAACCATAATGTTCCAAACACCCATTTCAAGGTCGTAACCGTAAACCAATGAATCAGGTTGGTGGCAACAAATAAGACGGTGGCAACAAAGAGGGTCAAACCACAAAGAATAAATACCTCTATCAAACCATAAAAAACACAGATTTCTCTATTAACTTATAAATCAGGATGAATCAAAGCAGAAAAACCACCAAGCCAGAAGTAAAGCATCCATTAAAAGCGAACCCCCCAAAAAAATTAGGGTTTCCATCAAAAGGATGAATCAAAGCAGAAAACTCACCAAGCCAGAAGTAAAGAATCCATTAAAAGCGAAACCCCATAAAAATTAGGGTTTTCATCAAACCCAAATTAGGTTTCCATGGTTGCATCACAGCCCTAAAAACCACGGCTTATCAGATTAGATCGGTTAAACGATCACGCTTCCGTCATACGAATCCGATTAGATCGATCAGATCATCTTAGATCGATTAGAGAGAGAGACAGAGTTGTGTGAGGATGAGAGAGAGATAAATGGGTGTATTGAGAGGTATGAGTGGGAGAAGGATAGGTATGAGTGGGAGAAGTATATTTTTTTATTTCGTTTGTAAGTATGGGTACTGTGAGAAGGATAGGTATGAGTGGGAGAAGTATATTTTTTTTTTGTTTCGTTTGTGAGTATGGGTACTGTTCATTGGGAAGCACAATTCCCCTTCTTTATTAAGGATATAAATACTTGTCTCAAGGTTTAAAACCCTTGATCTTCCTGATGACATGTACATGGTCATGTGAGTTTAAACATACCATGTGATCGGACGTATACGCGTCTATATGACATGTAAATCTTGTTGGGATTTATAAACTAGTTAAACTGTAAACTACGAGTACGTAGCGGAATGGATCTAGCATAACAAACATGATAAACACATAATAAAAACAATATTAAAACCAACCTTTTAATTAATTGAATAAATCAATTAATGATCTTGATCTTGAAGCTATAACGGTAAAGTAACCGTCCTCTAACGAGTGCTCACACGACACGTCAAATGAACAAACCACGATGTTAGTGGTAACTTCACTTTAATAGATCTTGCAACTAAAAACCCTAGATCCGAAACCCCAAGTGGGATTACGTAAGGATCGGTTTTGTAGACGTTACAAGACTCTTAGAAAAATCACCGGAAACCCTAGTTGAGGTTTATATCTAGTCGAACCACAAGGGAGACTAAAACCTAGATTTAGAGATCTAGGGTTTAGTAATAAAGCTTAAGACTTTATAAGAAAACCACCAAAAAAGGATTGATCTTATAAAGGTTAAACCTTTATGTGATTTTAGGTTAAAGGAAAAAAACTGTTTGGTTTGTGTGTGGGGTGTGGGTCGATCGGACGCAAGGAACCAAGAGGGAGAGACAAAAAAAATTATGAGGGGTTTAGGTTTGTATTTATACACAACCTTTCACCTCCTCAAATCTTAACGCCCAACCCACACACCTAAATTAATTAACTAAATATCTTAATTAGTAAACCAAAAATCCTTCTGGAACCCCTAATGGGTATTCGGCCACCTATAGGGGTACTGGGAGGTTCTAGAAACATTTTTCCTTCCAAAATTTTATAACGCACTCGCATTAAATTAATTAAATCCCGTTAATTAATTTAACCACCGTCAATTAAATAAAACGTTAAGTAAATAAACGTGTGTTCTCCTTATTGAGCGTGTGCCCTCGATAGGCTCACGCATTTACCGATGGCTAAATGATCGCATATCTCAACAGCTCCCACTTGTGAGAGTTTAGACATACAGCGTCCATAATGAAGCATCTAGCAACACTTCATTATAACCGGAAAATGTTGAGTTAGATAGTTTCAAGAATAAGATCTTAAAAGCTAGTAATGGTGTATGATTATTTGAGCTTGCTGATAATCATCCCTTCATTTCAATGTACCGGTTAAACCATGGATATGGATCCTAACTCGATCCATATAGTTTAACTTTAATTCCTCGTGATCGAATTAATTTAGATAGTTCAAATTGTAACAAGCATCATCTTGATTACACTTTGGGTACGACCATACAATTACCTAATTAATTTTAGAGGGGATCCAGGGTACTTCACTTCACTATATCAGAGTGGAGGAACGAATTCTATATTGACTGCAAGTGTCTGTGGATGCTGCTTCACAACACTTCCAAATAGAGTCGTTATAGCTAGATATGGCGAACTAGTGTTGGACATAGAATCAAGAAGTGATATTCACACATGCACAACTTGTTTGCATCTCAAGTCTAAGGATGACCTAATCCTCACCATTTATATATTCGAATTTACTCATGACAACGGATCCAAAAGTAAACATTCGAAAGTTCGGAGTGTCCAATATTCATATCAATGAACAACATATGAGTTTGGTTGTAACCGTCCACCATATATACTAGTATATTACCAACACTCATATTTGCCTTAATGTAGACAATATTCCCATATTTTTTAACCGCAATGGACATGTTTAGAATAATTAAATATTCAAGGATTTAAACATACAAACATTGGGCAACAATAATTATATGAAGATAACAAACATCAAATATCTTTATTCATCAGAAAGTAATAATTGTCTTACAATCCCAAATTATCCAAATACTGCGATAACACAGATTACATGAGACTATTAGCTGCAAGCAAACCAATTCCATGAGTTAACATGGAATGCCTTTTGAGTTCTAACACCTTTGTGAAGGGGTCAGCTAAATTGTCGTATATGTGAACTTTCTCTAGACTAACATCACCCAGTTCAATCACTTCTCTGGGGTAGTGAACTTTGGAACGATAATGTTTCGCACCTTTAGTGATACCTGGTTCATTAGCTATAGTAATGGCTCCGGTATTGTCATAATACATCGTCATAGGTTCATTATTTGTGGGAACAACACCAAGCCCATAAATAAACTTCCTAATCCAAACTGCCTCTTTAGCAGCCTCCAAAGCGGCTATATACTCAGCCTATGTAGATGAGTTTACATGGTTGGTCTGCTTTGCGCTTTTCCAGCTAACAACACCTTCATTCAACATGAAAAATATCCCGTCTGAGACTTCGTGTCATCAGCATACACAAGATATCCAACATCAGTGTAGCAAGAAACCCTGAGCTCTTTTTTCATATCTCCTCCATAAATAAGAAACATGTCTTTGGTATGCCTAAGATAACTCAGAATGTTCTTAACAGCAGTCCAGTGAGAATCACCAGGATTTTGCTGAAATCGGCTTGTCATGTTTTGAGAGAACGCAACATCAGGTCTTGTACATCTAACAACATACATGATTGATCCTATTGCTTAATCATAAGGAACTCTTTGCATGCGTCTCACCTCATCAGGTGTAGATGCTCCTTGAGTCTTAGATAATTTTGATTTAGTTTGCATGGGAATAAATCCATGTTTGGAATTACCCATGTTATACTTCTTCAAATCTTATATGTGTAAGCACTTTGACATAAACCAACTAACCGTCTAGGTATATCACGTATGATCTTGATTCCAAGGATATCCGCAACATCTCCCAAATCCTTCATGGGAAAACACCTTCCAAGGTAAGCTTTTACACTTTGCAACATTGGAATGTCTTTTCCCATCAACAATATGTCATCAACATACAGGACAAGAAACACTACGCTACTCCCACTAGCTTTGATATATACACATGGCTCATCAGGATTTTTATTGAAACCAAATTTCTTGATTTCATCATCAAACCTCTTGTTCTATTGCCTTAATGCTTGCTTAAGTCCATAGATGGATCTTTGAAGCTTGCATACACAGTTTGGATACTTTGGATTGACAAAACATTCAGGTTGCTTCATATAGACTTCTTAGTAAAGCAGTCCATTGAGGAAAGTGGTTTTAACATTCATTTGCCAAATCTCATAGTCATAGAACGCGGATATGGCTAAGAGAATCCTTATAGCTTTGATATCTGCCATAGGAGAGAAGGTCTCTTCATAATCAACCCTGAAGGTTTGAGTGAATCCCCTCGCTACATATCGAGCTTTAAAGGTGTGTACATTGCCATCCATGTCGGTCTTCTTCTTGTACAACCACTTGCCGCTAACGATTCTAGCGTTAGGGGGAAGGTCAACTAAGATCCAGACATCATTGTCTTTCATGGATTGCATCTCCACATTCATAGCATCCAGCAATTTGTCAGATTCAGGATCTGCTAATGCAGCCTTGTAGTTAGTGGGTTCATTATGATCCCCAAACTCATGTTCCTCAGAGTCAATGTATAAACACATACGGTCAGGAGCACGCCTAGTCCTCGCATAATTTCGAATGGGAGCTATATCACTTATAGGTTCATCAATTTCTTGATCATCCTCTTCATGATTGCTAGTGTTTTCAGAAGGATGTATATCTTCATCTTGAATTACTTCAAGATCTTCTATACTCCCACTTGCTTCTTAATTCATAAAATTTCTCTCTAGGAATTCAGCATTATGAGAAACAAAAACTTTGTTCTCGGGTGGGTAGTAGAAGGAGTAACCCATCGTTTCCTTTGGGTAACCTACAAAGATAAACTTAACAGATCGGGGCTTAAGTTTGTCCGGTTTGATAAACGTGTCACGCTTAACAAGAGCCTCACATCCCCAGACCTTTAAGTAAGACAACTTAGGGGTTTGCCTATACCATACTTCGTATGGTGTCTTTTCAACATTCTTAGTTGGAACCATATTGAGTATGCGAGCAGCAGACTCAAGAGCATAATCTCAAAAGAATTTTAGAAGAGTTGTTTGGGCCATCGTGGAACGAACCATATCAAGTTGGGGTCTATTCTCCTCTCAGACACACCATTATGTTGTGGTGTATATAGTTTGGGAAACTATTCCATGTTCCTTACTTTTGCTCCAAAAATTCATAACTTATAAATTCACCTCCACGATCCGAACGTAGTGCCTTTATGGTTTTACCTAGTTGATTTTCTACTTCCTTTTGAAACACCTTAAATGTTTCAAACACTTCATGTTTATGCTTTAGCAAGTAAACATAACCATAACGACTAAAGTCGTCAGTGAAAGTGACGAAGTAACTTGCACCTTGTCTTGACACGGTTCTAAATGGACCACATACATCGGTGTGGATTAGTCCAAGTAGATCTTTAGCCCTCTCCACTTGATGTGAATAAGGTTTACGTGCCATCTTACCAGATAAACATGAAACACACTTGTCAAAGGAATCATCATTGTTTGACTTAAGCAATCCATCAGATTGTAATTGCTTAATGCGCTTTTTGCTTATGTAGCCAAGTCGACAATGCCATAACAATGTAGAGTCCAAATTAGATTTGGCCCTTTTGTTTCTTATAGCATACATAGAACTATTGTTTGCATTAGAATCACACATATCAATTTCATAAATACCATTACTAGGAATAGCACTGAAATAAAACATATAACTTTTAGAAACCAAAATACTTGCATTATTCTCAAAACGATTAACAAAACCATCGTCATACAAACATGAAACTGAAACAATCCCTCTAGAAATAGAAGGTGCGTAATGACAATTATTCAACATAACAACTAGTCCACTAGGGAGAAATAATTGAAAAACATCAATGGCTTCAACAGCTGCACGATGACCATTGCCCACGTACAGATTCAAAGCTTCTGGCTTCAGCTTCTTACTTATCCTTAGACCCTGAGTAGTATTACAGATGTGAGTACCACAACCAGCGTCATAAACCTAAGATTTATTAGGAAAAGTAAAGAGTTCTATAGTGAAGATACCTGAAGTGTTATCTCCTTGAGAGGGCTTCTTTTTCTTCCACAACTCAGCGAGATACTCTGGACAGTTTCTCTTCCAATGACCAATGTCACCGCATTGGTGACAAATGGCATCCTTAGCGGGATTCTCTCTTCTTGGTGGAGGGAGAATCTTGGTTCGGGGAGTAAAGTTTGCTACTTTCTTCCCTTTGCCACGATTCTTACCCTTCGCAACATTAGACGGTTTAGCCTTATTAGGCTTTTGGATCCTTCCTGCTCTAATAGCATTGATGGTATTAGCAGTAGCAGGTGCAACCTTCTTTGTCAATGTTTTCTCATGTAGCTTTAGCATGGCATGCAATTCTGGTATTGTCTTCCCCAGGCCATGCATATTGTAATCTTGCACGAACCTATCATAGTCCTTGTTTAGTGAGGCTAAAATTAGGTTAACTACAAGTTTCAATGATAAGGGGTGACCCAAACGTTCCAAATTCTCTATGTAGCCCTTCATCTTTAAGACATAGGAGCTCCAGATTTTTCATCCTCATGTTTACACGCGTGAAAGGCACGTGCAACATCAAGGAATTCTTGATTAGCTTGTTCAGTGAACATAGTTTTCAATTCTTCCATCATTGACCATGCGCCATGACCCTCCAAAAGTTTCTGGAGTTCAGGGGACATAGTCATTAGCATAAGGCCGGCGATTTCTCTAGACCTTTTGACCCAAGTTGTATGTAAATCCGGGTCTTGCTCTGGGCCAAAGTGGCCATGAGGCAGAACTTCTGGTTGATCAGGAATTGGTTGCTCAAGGTATTGAACCAAGTCATCGGTTTCGAGCGCTATCCTAAGAGCACGATACCAATCAACAAAGTTGTTTTCAGTCAACTTAATCTTTTCAAGGAATGACTTAACAACCGTGTTGTTTAAGCAAGAGTTTTGTTTATTATTCATCTACAAGTTCAACGATTAATATTTTGGATAATTACAATTCAAAGAATTAACTACCCAATTAATCATTATGAGACTAAGATCCTTGTTTGCACTCCCACTTAATATTAGAGGTCCGACCGTCTAGTATCAAGTAGGGCAAGAGGTAAGCGATGAGCGTTAATTGCATTACAAGTGCAACTATTAGATTTATGAGACGATTCATGAAATTTATTTGTTGTAGAGTGTTTGAATGGGATGTTCTCACAACTCTTTCGAGTACCATTGAACATCTCAAAACAAACTTTTTCTACACATAATAAAGTCAAGAGTATGTTTCATCTCATCTTATGCCTCGGGTTCCGAATCTTACAGGGAACTCGACTTCAGTCGTACCAATTTGAAGCATGCAATTATTGGCAAAGGTCTGACAAATGACAAAGATCGCCTCGGGTATGAAATTCGCCCTAGGTTTGACTAGATGACGAAAAACAACTACAAGTGCTTCTAAATTGGATGGCATAGACTTAAAAATTCAAATAGGTATCACATAAGTTTAGAAAAACAAATGTCAAAGTGTGTAAAAGAATGCATGCAATTCATTCTCTTAGCACAAGTTATGAAAACAATTTATTAACTTTTTGGTTTAGGCGTGTTTTACCGCGGGAAAAGATTAAAGAAAGATCAAACCCTATATCCTACTCTTCATGCACCCGAAGGTGCAAGTGCTTGGGATAATTATCCCATAAGTGCCGAAACACCTATGGAACACGGGAGAAGATTAAAGATCCTTCAAACCCTAGATAGATCGACTAGAGCACGAAGTGCAATGGCAAGTCCATCATTAGTAAAAACACAAAACGGTGTTGTAATTTTAAGGTATTATAAACCAATTGATTTTGCAAATCACGTTGTTGAGAAGATAGTTTATAATCCATCATTACGGTATGTAAGCCCAACTCGAGTGAAAATATGATTTCGCAAAATAATTAGAATACAATAAAACCAAGTTTATAGATCTTATGTCAATATTAAGATTTGTTCAAAAAATCAAGATTTTAACAAATAAACACATAACCGATTCGCAAGGAAAATATGGTGTATTAATATGACATAATTTTAAAGCTAGTTTCGATATAAGTAGAATCCGTTTTTATGATTCCTATAATCTTGAATTATTACGTTTTGCAATTCATAATGAAAAACAAATAAGCACATAAAAACAGACTAGAAGGGGGTAGAAGCAGAAGACAGGCTCTATATGAAAGCGATAAATCATATAAGATCCAAGTCTCGAATGAGTCTTCCCCAAATTGAGGACCAAATACCCTCATCAAGTTTTCGAGCAAGGTACTTGATGACGTGCAAAGTATCACAAAAGTGAGATGCAAAGGTCTTTGACGGATAATAAAAAATAAAAGTAATTATTAACCGGTTCAATTTTAACCTACCCAATTTTAATAGATCTAGATCAAGATTAAAACCTTATGACAATTATGCATGTAATTGTCATAAAAACATAAATAAAAGAGATTCTAAAGCGAAGCAAGCGTGTTTTATTCTATGTGTAACCCATGAATGCCATACGATTTGACTCGTGATGCCACTGTTGGGATTTATAAACTAGTTAAACCATTAACTACGAGTACGCAGCAGAATGGATCTAGTATAACAAACATGATTAACACATAATAAAAACAATATTAAAACCAACCTTTTAATTAATTGAATAAATCAATTAATGATCTTGATCTTGAAGCTATAACGGTAAAGTAACCGTCCTCTAACGATTGCTCACACGACACGTCAAACGAACACACCACGATGCTAGTGGTAACTTCATTTTAATAGATCTTGCAACTAAAAACCCTAGATCCGAAATCCTAAGTGGGATTACGTAAGGATCGGTTTTGTAGATGTTACAAGACTCTTGGAAAAATCACCGGAAACCCTAGTTGGGGTTTATATCTAGTCGAACCACAAGGGAGACTAAAACCTACATTTAGAGATATAGGGTTTAGTAATAAAGTTTAAGACTTTATAAGAAAACCACCAAAAAGGATTGATCTTATAAAGGTTAAACCTTTATGTGATTTTAGGTTAAAGGAAAAAAATTGTTTGGCTTGTGTGTGGGGTGTGGGTCGATCGGACGCAAGGAACCAAGAGGGAGAGACAAAAAAAATTATGAGGATTTAGGTTTGTATTTATACACAACCTTGCAACTCCTCAAATCTTAAAGCCCAACCCACACACTTAAATTAAGTAACTAAATATCTTAATTAATAAACCAAAAATCCTTCCAGAACCCCTAATGGGTATTCGGCCGCCTATAGGGTACCGGAAAGTTCTAGAAGCGTTTTTCCTTCCAAAATTTAATAACACACTCGCATTAAATTAATTAAATCCCGTTAATTAATTTAACCACCGTTAATTAAATAAAACATGAAGTTTTTATTAAACATTTAATTATAAATAATAAAACGTAAATAAACGTATGTTCTCCGTTTTAAATGTGTGCCCCGATAAACTCACGCATTTACCGATGGCTAAACGATCACATATCTCCACAAATCTTATATGTAAACGTTTCAAGCTTTCACACTCACCCATGACCAATTAAATATAGGATAAGGGATATAGTTAGGTGCTTAGGTGACATTAAATAGTGTCTCTATCATCTCAAATCTTAATTAACTCAACATGCATACACTTGCATGAGAAAGATATATGTGCACATGGATAGAACTAACTATAGAAGTATGAAAGCCACAGATAGTGATCATGGTCAAACAAAGCAGGAATAATTTCAAGCAATTGATTTCCCATATATATATAGAACTTTGTATACTCTTTTCCATATCTTGCATTCGAAGGATCATTCATTCTTGCCCAATTTATAACCTTTTAACTCAATTTTGTCGTATAGACAATGAAATCATTGAAATGTTAGTTAAATGTTTTCGATCTACGATGCAAGGAAACTACTAAAACATTGCAACGTTAATTTGTGCACAAATATATTTACGGGCGTTTGATTCACATGATATTTTAGAGGAAATTGTAATTTATCAAAAAAATTGAAAAAATAAATTATATAATTAAAAGATTGAAATATGTTGTAAATTTAATGAATGAAATTGTAATTGATAAAATTTGTCATTGTGTGTGGATGACCAACAACCTAATGTAATTTTAAAAAATAAAAATACTTTTAAAAATAATATGAAATTAATACATTAATATATATAACAATAATATGTTAATACAATAATATAAAAAGAATTTAAAATACCAATTTAAATAATAAATTTATAATAAATAATTATTATATAATTAAATATATATAAATAAGTATTATAAAAATAATTATTATAATATTAATGATAATAATAATAAAAAAAATATTTTATTAAAGGATAAATAATATTATATTTATTAGTAATTGAAAAACTATATTAGAATAATAATATTATTCGATATTTAATTAAATACTACAACAAATTTGAAATGTCAAAATAATATTATTATGTATATTATTATATTAATAATATTATTTTAAATCATAAAAAACTATTTATATTATATTAATAATAATAATAAAATAATAATAATAATACAAATGAATGATAAATAATATATATTAAATACTATATATTTTATAAATTAAAAATAATAATAATATTTCTTCAAATAATCATATAAAATATTAATTTTATAAAATTATAAAAAATAGTAATAAATAAATAAAATAAAATTAAATATGTATAAATTTAATAATAATAATAATAATAATATAAATAAATAAGCATTTATATTTATAAAGTTAATTAAAAAATTTTAAATATTATAATAATAACTAAATAAATAAGTTTTAAATAAAACATATAATAATAATAATAATAATAATAATAGTAATAATAATAATAATAATAATAATAATCCTTATTTTTATTATTTTTATGCATAAATATTGATAATAAAATTATAAAATCTTAAACTCAATGTAATCTAAAACATTTCCTCTATTTTGTTATATAATCTTAATTTTCTCATTAATTGTAATTGGATGGTGTATATTACAATTATATTGCTAACCAAACAACCAATATAATATAATATAAATTATAATTATTTCATTACAATGAGCCAAACAAAATTATAATCTAATTTATCTTTAAATTACATCAAATTACATTACATTACATCCATCCGAACGCCCCAATATTCAATTAACATTTAATGTATACAACCAAGAAAACTAAATTTTAAAGTGTTCAACATGATTCGGCCAAGTTGCCACGAGCTTTAAATCTTTGTATTTTGGAGTCTATTTTAACTAATAAACCAAAATAAATTACAAACATCTTAAGCTTAAAACATTAAAAAACCTTCCTTAATTAACCCGAATGTACAAACCTCTAAAGCTAAAGCATTAAAACTGCCATTAAAACATTTCCTAATATAACCGGAGTTTTTTTAAACATCTTTTTTGCAACAATGTTTTGAAGTAAACTATACGCTTAAAACAATAATTCAAACAAGAAACAAATTTCTTTAGAAACTAATAACAATAACATTTCTATATTAAACTTTCAGGTTTGCACCAATTTTAAAAATAACAGGCGCTAACAATTAAATGAAAGTATACAAGTTATTAAGCAATTAAATCACAAAAGACACAATTTAAAAATAAAATAAATAATGCATGAGTTTTTTTAATATTTAATGCTTATTATTTTTGAAAAAACTTAATAAACATCCGGTTAAAAAAGTTTATAAAAAAATTATTTATAACCAGACAAACTTTGTATAATAATATATTATAAACATATTATTTTTAAACAAAACTTTATAAACATCATTTTTGTTATTATCTAATAACTCTAAGATCCCTTATAATATACTAAACTAATTTTAGCAAAAGTGATAATAATATAAAATATAATTTTTTTAATAAAGTAAATGGAAGAATTATATAATTTGAGTAAGTCCTACCAATTATATAGATTCAAGTATAATTTTTATGAGAATAAAAATAAAAAGTATTTAACTATGGTAAGATATAACAAAATTTTAATTAAATATATATTTTTGATTAAAATAAGTTAAAATAATATAATTATGGCAAGTCATAACAAGTTTTAATATTTTGAGATAAAAAACATTTTTAAAAAAAACATGTCCTTTTTTTGTAAATTTTTATTGAAAACTTAGAAATAAATATTATTTTTGTAAAGTTATAAAAACAGCTAAACCGGTTTGAAATTTTGACAAAGAAAAAAACGTATTATAGAGTTTTGTTAATTGTTATTTATATAAAGTCATTAAAGATTTTATAGCCTTAATAAATGTAAAATATTTCTTTTTTTCTATCTCTTATGTTAAATTTTGATTTGTTAAAATTAATTTATTAATTTGCTACATAAAATCAATATACACTCTCTAAAAAATAATTATCCTTCATTTTCATATTACTCATCAGAGTGTACAAATTTATAAAAAGGTTTCAAAAATACAAGTTTTTTAGGAAAGTTTGAATAAATTTTTAAGAAAAAACAAAACGCGTAGCATTAATGTTGTTAATTAACATTAATATGAATGAATCTTTATTTTTGTAAACTAATGTATCAGTTTCATATCAATCACACCCTTTCAATATCTGCTGATGAAAGAATCCTTAAAAAGTTTGCAATCAGTTTCAATTCCTCAATCTTCCTCTATACGCTCCCTTTAAATTTCATATTAATATGCAGTTTCAATTCCTCAATGAGCTGTTATTTTTTTGTGCATATGTTGTTTTTGTTTACAGTCTAGATTCAATATTTTTTTAATTTGATTAATTTCAGTTCAAAAATTGATTATTTTCTTTCTTGGTTATGCAGGTTAAAAGCAATCCTGATAATGAAGAAGGGTCAAAACTATTTAACTCTCGATCTATGTCGTTGGTAAGTATCATTGTATGATATTACACTGTAAAATTATTAAGTACCTATTCAAGTATGTTGTGTTGGTTTGTAGATGAGAAGGTGAGTGATGCAGGGATCCCTTTTTTGAATTTGTGTTTATATATGTATCTTACCCGTTTGCTTAAACTACTTGGGATGTGAAAATTAATTTTATTCTTAATATTTATTTTGCACGCTTCACAGGTCATTCTGCAATGATTCAACTCAGAACCTCGATTCGACCAAATAATCTAGCTATGTCGCGCCATTATTATTTCAAGTTAGAGACTTTTTCCTTCAACCATCACAACTATATTTAGTTAAAGTTGATGCTAAATTTTGTATGGTGCTTTTAGTTATAGTCGATGCTTATTTATTTGTGGTATTTAGTTATAATTGATGCTTATGCGGTAATCGAGTTAAATCATAAGATGTTTGAATTAAAAGATTTGGTATGTAGGTTTGGTTTTATGATAAAATTTTACACTTTAGTAAATTGGTTAGTGAAATCTGGTAATTTTGAGTTTGTTGCACTGTTTTGACTAATTCGAGAGACGTGGATGGTATAGCTTTAAACTTTACTCAAGAAGCCTATGGTAAAATAGTGAAAATAGTTTAATGACCATGGAAGCATTAACTATTTAGCATGTTTGATACTTGATGCTCAGAAGTAAGAGTCTAAACCGTATTAGTTAATAATTATGTTGGCTATGGTATTGTAAATGTGTCTGCGAATATTGGGTTATTAGAAAAGGCACATGGCATTCTTGATGAAATGAATGTGCAATTATTAGAAAAGGCGCATGACATTCTTAATGAAATGAATGTGCAACATCTTAAGTTTGTTAGGCTTAAATGTTAAAGAAAATTGAACGGACGTTATTGTTAAAACATATTAAACTTCTCAAATTTTCTCAAAGCTTTATATCATTAGGATTGGGTCAGGCAACTTTTTTTATAAGGATTTACAAGCATTTAGGATGTGGGCAGGTACAGAAGACCCCCATAGTTCAGGTCTAAGCTCCTTTGTTGCCGTGCATTTATTCCTCTTCTTAGTTATGTCCGCATTGTGTTCGACATTATTAGTGAACTGATATTATGACAAGTACATATCACTGGAAATGTTTCATTTTAACTTACAAACTTTATCAGTTTTCTTCTTAGGTTTCTCACAAGATGTTTATCCAAAATGACAACAGCCCGAAAGTATTGATTTCACCTACATGATCTCTACATAAACCCAGTGAAACCGAGTCATAACGTTCTTGGGAGCAACATATCAAACGAATAAAAATATGTTCTTAAAAAGAACCTACTCTTTATTTTGCTATATGACTTTGTTTCTATCAACCTAAAAATGGTAACACTTCATTATGTTACACAAAACAAGTTTCGAGTAGGAGTTTGATTATTCACAACTTCTTTGAAAACCCAATAGTTGTGGATGCAACTTAGCTACTTGCCTAAACGGATTTATTTCACTATATTGATTATTACATTTTTATTTACATGTGAGCATACTAATGTCATTATGCTCTACCTTTTTATGTTTGAGGACTGATGTTGGTGGTAGACATACATATGGAAGAGTTGCTATTCGCACAAAATTTAACAAACTTTTCCTTTAACTACAGTTTTACATGAGTGACAATCCACCAATGGGTGAAAATAATCTAAGATTAGGTGCAAGGAAGGCCTTGAAGTCACAACTTAGTGTTCTTGAAAACTAATTTGTGTTTCACTTAGTCGTTAAAATGTAACCAAATGTATGCTTGAGTAAGAAGCCACTTTTCAGAAACTTATTTCTACACAACATTTGTGGTTGCAGCCATGTAGCTTAGCTACATGGCATAAAAAAACTTGCTTACAATAAAGTACATATATTAGTTTACCCATTATGCTCATTGATTTATAATGCTGCAATTGATTACTTTTTAGATTTTACCTGTTTTGATTGTGTACTTATAATTATGCATAATGTTAGGAATTGACCTTTGTTGTGATGTTGAAAACACAAAGGAATACAATTCACAGTGGTAATAAACTATTGTTTGCATGAAGTGTTTGAAATCTTCGCAAAAAAATACTATTGCAGCATATATTTCATTTGTAGATAAAAAAAGTTTGAAGATTTTAGTTGTGACAATATACGAACTCGATTCGCATCAAATTTGTATATAAAGAATACACAACAAGTTTCATATGTAAAGAAGATTATTTCATATATGAATAATGATCATACATTTTTGTAACACTTTTCATTGTTCCTTTTTACGTAAATTGCAAGAGCACTTTCATTTTTCCAGAATACGTGTGTTTATAATTATTCATCATTTCGTTTGTACTCTCATAATTCGTCAAGAATGTTCAGTTATATAATAAAGAATATCAAAGGTATGGTTGTTACCTGTCTTAACATCTTTATTATTATTAGCCATGTAAACCAACGTTTGAAACCCGGTTCCGACCAAAAAAATAGGTCATTTTAGGCTATTTTCATATTTTTGAAACCCGGTTAGACCCCTCGGGTTTGGATGACCCGGTTCAACCAGCTTCTCGAGACTCGGCCGAGTTTTGAATTTTTCGTGTATTTTTGCAAATAAAACATTTTATTTATACGTATTTGTGTTATAATTTTATTTTTACATATTATAGTTGTTAATAAATAGTTTATATGTTTAATATATGAATGATTTTATGATTTATATATATAATTTTGTTCTAATCATTATAAATATAAATATTTATATTGTTATAAAAATCCAGGTTGACTCGATGATCCGGTAAATCGACTAAATCGATTCAATAACCGATTTTCAAAACATTTCCATAAACAATGTTGTTGTTTTCTTTACTAAAGTCATTTATATATTCATATGAAGGTTTATATTCAATTTTTAACACGCATGAACTACATAGATGATAGGCAATAGTGCGAATGGATTGAAATTGTAAAACAACTATTATCGATCATAACCGATTTTAGTTTACCTACATTTTTTGTGAACTATTAGGTATTTATGACATTGAACTTAATTAACGCTCATAATTTGCTATTAAAAATCATCAATTCTGGAACTCACAATGCGTGGACGTTTACCTCAATTAGTATTCATGACCATCATCAAAGTTGAAGACAAGAATGCATGGACGATTATCATTATAATTTTACAAACTCAAATGCATATCGAATAATTGATATATTTTTATTATTATTATTTCATGTATTAACAGAACATGCTTACATTCGATTATTTATTTTTATATTCAGTACTTTTTATAAAAAAATATTTAAAATACACCCAACGTTAGACGGGTCTTTAAGCTAGTATATTATATTCTTCATTGGATTATCATAAAAGTGTAAAAAGGATAATATTTGGTCAATCATTCATTGAACTAGGGACCAATTTGATAGATATTGTACCTTAGCTTCTAAATTTTTTGCTAGTTTACGCAATCCCCACAACAATTTCAGAATATATCTTTGAACACTTTTTCAACTTCCATGAGTTTATTCTGTTTTGGAATGATACTCGATCTTTATACGGTATCGATGCATTCAAATGTACTCCATGTAACAGGTATTTCGTTACAAATATATATGAAGTTACTTCCGTATAAGTTTATAATGATATACCAATTGGGGTTGACACAGTTGGTCAAGTTATTAGGCTCCTTAATAAAAAGTCTTGAGTTCAAACTTTGGGAATGAAAAAAATCTCAATTGGGAGGGATACTATCCATCGAGGTACCGAGTAAGCTCTCGCGGAAGATTAGTCAACTCGTTCTAAAGACGGTGAGAATTCCTCGTAGTAGACTAAAAAAAATAAAAAAAATTAATGATATATATAAAGAGAAAATTTCTGTTTTGGGCCATGTCCTCCATGCTGTAAACCTTTTATGGCCAGACAACAAAAGGTTTCCTGTTATGGTCATGTTTTACCCAAATGTGCTCTACTCTACCCAAAAGTGCTCTACTCATGCCACGTGTCAATCGTTGTGATAGGTAGAACCTAAAAAAATTGAGTAAAACATGTCACGTGTCACAGAGATAGGTAGAACATTTTTCTACTAAAACATGACCAAAACAAGAAAAACATAAATGTTTGACCATAAAAAATATACATGCATGAGGACAGGCCCAAAACCGAAATTTTCTCATATAAACTCAAGCATGTGATATCTTAGACTCTTAGAGGGACCAAACTTAACCTTACTCTAATAAGCCACTTGAGCTTGCTCTATTCCATTGAGGATATTTGTACAAAAAAGCAACTACCAAACCAACTAACACTAACTACCTTTGATGCTAAGTTTGTCAAAAGGATGACATATGACACCATGCTGGTCCCATTTTCAAATAAATAGTAATAAGTTCCAAAATATTTTGTACGATTGATATCATTGTGATCATTGTTCCTCGCCTTTGCTTTGTTCGATGTACTTTGTGAGTCCTCTCTGGTTTTGAGGACGACAACAACATACCCAATCTTGCCGGAGCGCGTGAGATCCGATGTAAACAATCATATCCTTACCTCCGGATAAATTTGAATGTAAGGAGACTGTTTTCAGAAAAACTTTCGACATTTTTGTGGTTTTAAAACCAGAACAAATTTTCTCGTATAATACATGAGAACCTCATTCATAATGTGTTTATATTACAGTTAACTTAATGGAAACCTTAGTAGTGTTGCTTCTCATCATAAAATTAGTCAATGATGATTTTGAATCATGCGAAACATGCCATAATAGACTCAATTGCATATGTAATATTAACTAAATGCCATAATCTCTTTCACCAAATATTAACTTTGTTTTGAATACTAATTATAAATATTACGCATGAAATTTTCGTATAAATTAAATTATTTTAATTTTTTATACAAATATATGAACATTTTATCGTTTTTTTTTTTCAGCGACGAGGAGTTCGTATTTAATGTTTTGTAATTGTGATATTAACACAACTAATAATTATACACACAGTTTTACATAAATATATTATGTAAATGAATTTTATATATTTTGTATGTTTACAATATAAAATATAAAGGGAATAAAGTGTATAGAATATTGTTTATTTTCTAAAATTATTGGAAAATATGAAAAGTTATAAGCTTCACTTAGGGTCCGTTTGGTTTGAAGCCGGGTTTTACTTTGGGTGTGAGTTTATAAAGTAGAGGGTTTGGGATTGTGTAAGATTTGAGTTTGATGTGGTTTTTTAGAAAATAAATATATTAATTAAAAGAATAAATAAATATATAATTTGTTGATGGGTCCACAATTTGTACAAAGTTAATAGCACAAATATGCTAAGCGACAAACATGAACGGGAGAGAAAAGAATAAAAAAATGAAATAGAAAATAGGAGAGAGAAAAGTAGCTTCAGTGGTATCTTTTTATGTATGCATATTCAGACACCTTTTAGCCCAGCATTAAATGTCTTTCTTTTATACCAAACATATAAAACTTACTTTTAGTCAAAGCCAACAGTATAAAACAAACATACCAAACGGACCCTTAGTTTCATCTTATTTATTTAAAATTGAACAATTAAAATTTTATTAATTAATTCATCTCTTTTTAAGTTTTCGTTTTTTACAAATTTGATACTTATACTTTTATGTTATTTTTTCCCCATTAAATTTCTTCACCATTTTTTCACATTTAAAAAAAATTAATCATATATGAAAATAAATTTATTTTTAGGTGTTGTTTGATTCGAGATAATGAAATTTTGGAATTCTTAATTCTAGTAAATTAAATTTTTTAAGAATTAAAATTTTCAGAATTGAAGAAAGCCTATTCATGTTTGGTTCGAAAAAATTCATAATATTTTGAAATCTTGATTTTGGGTCAATCCAATTAACACGGATAAATATTTTTTATATTAATTTTATATTTAAACGAGTAAAATTTGACTTTTCATTTTTTATATTAATTTTATAAAAAAATTACATAAACTTAATAAAAAATTTATATAAGTTTTATTTTTCTTGTTTATACGAGCAAAAACCGTATAAATGTTTTTTATAAACTTTTTTTAAAATTATTTAGAATTTCTATTTAAATCGGTAAAATTTGTATTTTTCATTTTTTATATAAATTTTATAAATGTTCACAAATTTTATATAATTTTTTAATATAAATTCTAGTTTTTCTATTCAAACTAGTAAAATTCAATGAATATTTTTTCATAATTTGTTTTGAAATTTATAAGTTTTCTATTTAAACGATTAAAAATCAAAATTTTCACCTTTCATAAGAATTTCACAAAGAAAGTTTATGTAAATTTTATATTTTCTTTTTAGCGGAGTAAAAACGAATAAATAATTTTTATATAAACTTTTTAATATAAGTTTTATATATAAACGAGTAAAAATCCGAGAAAACCCCACTAGACTAAATGTTTATGAAAATTAATTGTCAAGTAAATGAAAATTCTTCACTTTTTGAATGAATTTTAATTTTCTTTTTGGCAGTTCGAATAATTCTTAATTTCTTTGTTTGACATATAAAACACAATATATGAAGAAAATTAAAATATAAATGTCATGAATATTCTTTAATATCCTACACCCAAACAACCTTTATTTTTAAAAATCTAAGAATATTTCATTAAAAAAAATTACTAATTAAGTAAAGAATTGACTTTTAAAACGTATAAAAACCCTACAAATCATTTTGTTTTACTAATTAAAGCATACTTAAGATGTTCTTTAAGGAAATGGTTTAAGAGGGGGTTTGGGATTGTCTTTGAAAATAAATTATCTACTTATCTTATTTTCAAAA
Source organism: Glebionis coronaria (assembly GCA_025667525.1). Lineage (NCBI taxonomy): Eukaryota > Viridiplantae > Streptophyta > Magnoliopsida > Asterales > Asteraceae > Glebionis > Glebionis coronaria. Next base: position 21,521,978 of record CM046881.1, on the reverse strand, counting down.
TAGAGATAAATTAAAATAAGTGTTTGCATATTATAAAGAAAAAAGTGATAATTTACATTTAGATGTTTCTAAAATAGAGTTTTGAAAAAGTAAGTGATGAATTACTTATTTCATTTTCAAAATGAAAAAAAGTTAAATTGAGTTTATTTTAGTCATTTTACTTACCAACCAAACAAATAATCTGATTTGCCAAACACTCAAAAAATTAATAATCTGATTATTACGATTTCAAACAATATAATCAATCCAAACACTATTTCTCAAAACCATGTTTTCTAATCGTTAATTATCTGATAATTCATTTTTAAGCGCATAATCTATTTTTAATAAGCAATCTTAAACACCCACTAATATAAAATACAAATCCAAGTTTATGGAGTATTGGACATGAACTTACTACCCTATTAGTATTTGGGACTATAGTTAACGTGTGATGGACAACTGAACATGGGCCTGCTTGTTGTTAAACCATTCAGGCCTGTTATGGGCTATGATGATAAACTTATTTGGGCTTTCTTACTTTTTGGGTTAATAATTGTTTGATTTATAATCATCTTAACAATACTTCTACAAACTTTTATTTTGTAAATAAATAATTCAAACTTTTGCTTAAATAGTTCGGTTGTTAAGTCCTTCCTAGAAAAGATAAAATTGATTGAAGCAACTTCGTTGACTGGTATCGTACTCTTTGGATCGCGCTGAAGACCGACGATTTGTTGACTTACCTTGAGCAGCCTATTCCTGAGCTTCCATATGTTACACCCGGTTTCCAAGGCCCTGAACCTAACCTCGATAATCATAATATCTGGCTTAAACGTTATAGGAAATTGGAGGCCTTATCATGATGACCATGTGCCATGAACTCCTTAAAAATTCGGAAGGCCATGGAGCTTATGATATTATGGAAGAACTAAAGACTATGTTTTTCCAACAAACAGATCAAGAACTCCTTGAAGTTGCACGCGTTTTTCGCTCGTGTAGACAAAAGAAAGGACAATCTATAAGCTCCTTGGTCTTAAAAATGAAGGGCTACATAGAGAATTTGCAATGTCTCGGTCACCCCATATCACTAAAACTTGTTGTCAGCTTAATTTTAGTCTCACTTAGCAAGGATTATGACAGATTCGTGCAAGATTACAATATCCATGGCATGGGGAAGACAATATCCGAGTTGCACGTCATGCTCAAATTAAATGAGAAAACGTTGCCAAAAAAGTTGCACCTGTTTTACATGCTATTAAAGTAGAAAGGATTCAAAAGCCTAATAAGATTAAACCGTCTAATGCTACGAAAGGGGAAAAATCAAAGCAAATGAAAAAAAGTTTCAAACTTTATTCTTACAATCAAGATTCTCCCTCCACCAAAGAAAGAGGATCTTGCTAAGGATGTCATCTACCATGAATGTGGTGAGACTGGTCATTGGAGAAGGAACTGTCCCGAATATCTCACTGAGTTGTTGAAGAAAAAGAAACTATCTCAGGAAGCTAACACTTCCAATATCTTCACTATAAAACTCTATACTTTTTCTAATAAATCTTGGTTTACGACACTGGTTGTGGTACTATGACACTGGTTGTGGTACTCACATCTGTAATAATACTCAAGGACTACGGGAAAGTATGAAGTTGAAGCCAGGAGCGTTAAGTTTGTACGTAAGCAATGGCCATCGTGCAATTGTTGAAGCAATTGGTGTTTTTCATTTATGTCTCCCTAGTGAATTAGTAGATAGTAGTGTAGCGCGAAATGTTATGAATAGATCTATTCGGGTATTGACAACACCCGGCCTGCGTGACTTGTTATCACGAAACGCTTAGGCAAAGCAACAGGTTTATTTCATTGTCGGACTGAGAAAAACAACATCGGGTATGATACATAATGTCAATATTGAAGGATATCAAATATCCTCCAACCAAACGACCATTTATTATTTTTAAAAATCTAAAAATATTTCATTCAAAATATATTACTAATTAAGTAAAAAGTTGACTTTTAAAACGTATAGAATCCCTACAATCATTTTGTTTTACGAATTAAAAAATACTTAGGATGTTCTTTAAGGAAATGGATTAATTAATTAAAATACAAATTCAAGTTTATGGAGTATTGGACATGAACTTACTACCTATTAGTATTTGGGACTATAGTTAACGTGTGATGGACAACTGAACATGGGCCTGCTTGCTGTTAAACCATTCAGGCCTGTTATGGGCTATGATGATAAACGTATTTGGGCTTTCTTATTTTTTGAGTTAATAATTGTTTGATTTATAATCATCTTAACAGTATTCCTACAAACTTTAAATTATTTCTTAAGCTATGATGATACACTAGATACCAAATCTGAAAATTGATCTTACAGCATTTACTTTTTAATCAAAATATTTGGCCAACTAAACACCTGTTAAGTGAGCAAGAGCTAGCGAGGTCGAAAACTTTGCTATCTTTTCGGCTAATTAGCTTAAATAAGGTTGAGTTGTATATTTGTGTGTTTGCATATATCACTCTCAAAACAAATGATCAACTGTAAATAACAAAAGGATCACCTCGCATGACTCGGTCGTCGGTAAGTTCCTTTTCGACGGCTGATGAGGCTGCAATGACAACAGTGTGCATAGTTGAAAACATGAACACAATCAAAGTATCTAATATTGGAATGCTATTACGTAACTATTTTTATTAATAGATGGAGTTGTTAAGAAACTAGTATTTAACTAAATAAAAGTTGTTTGAGATTATTTAAACATAATGCATCAATCACATGCGAATGCAATAATTAGTCTCTTTTAAAAATATGCTATAATCAGATGTCATTTACTAATATACAAGTCAATACTTTAAGGTAGTTTAGTAGTAAACTAAATGAGAATATTACTAGTAAAAGACGTAAAAAATCAAATGTCGTTGTCCCTTTCTAATAGTATAACCAATAACAGAGTATAAAATCATCGGATATATAAAAATTTTTAAAACGAGTATTTATATAACACATAACTTTTTATCGGTTCATTTTAACAAAATCGAGATTTTTTTAATATATACACTACGTGACAAAATTTTACTGAGTTATCGTGCATCCTCGGGAACCCCTAGCTCTGCCCCTGATCAATAACACTTGCTTATTTATATTTTCCTAATCTTTGACTTGGCTATAATCTATACTTCTATACTAATATATAAAGCATTTACACATGATTCTTGAAAATGAAAAATGTGATAAATAAAGAAATAGTGAAAAACTTAAATTCCTTATATAGAGTAGAATGCAATAATTATGAAGTCAAACATTTAATACATGGTCACAGGTTAAACCACCGGGTCAATCCGGTTGAGTCATCGGGTCATAAGTTCAACCACCGGGTTACCCCGATTGAGTCACCGAGTCATGGTTCGGCCACTAGGTCAATCAGGTCGAGTCACCGGGTCACGGGTTCGACCAACGGGTCAACCCGGACGAGTCACCGGGCAAGGGTTCGACCAGCGGTTCAACTCGACCGAGTCACCGGATTACCGGTTCGACTATCGGATCAATTAGCATAGCGTTAATTATATGTCGATAAGCAATTCTGCCACTATACGCGAGTAATCGTCTAAGTATAGTCAAACCACCTATAATCAGTATTAAACTAACAATAAGATGGATCTAACCAAATGTATTTAAAGGGAGAGCCAGAAAGTTTGAAAACACACTTATTTTAAGTATGTTACGACACTTTTTTCAGAAACTGATTTCAAAACAACGTTTACATGTTTCATATTAACATTGTTATTTATGACCTATTACATATTTCAGACTTATCTTTTGGATATGTTCGAACACTTTTTTTCAACGAATCCTTTTGTTAGTCCAGTAAAGAAATATGGCGTTGGAAAATTGACTTCAAAGTTACTTTAAATACTCGTATGATATTAAATCGGTCAAATTAACCTTACTTAAAAAAAGCATCACGTAACTTTAAATGCTCGTATATCCTGTTCATTCATCGATCAAATTTTCGTAATTGTTGGCCAATAAAACGATGTCAAACCCTACAACGGGTGGCTAGATGGGTGGACTGGACGGGTATGGGCAGTGGGTTAAATAGACGTTGATCCATGGACGTGGTTTAAATGGGTTATTTTTAATAATTGGACTTGGACCAAATGGACATTGGACCAATTGGACTTGGGTCAAATAAACAATATTAAAGAAAAAACAAATAAACTCATAATTTAACCAAATGCTTTTATGTAGTCCAAATAGTCCAAAATATCAATTTATTTAACCTAATGATTTTATGTTGTCCAAATAATTCAACTAAAATAAAAGTCAATACCCATTTAGTCTATTAGTTAAAAAAAAATTTAAATACCCAAATTTAAACATATGAACATGATTTAACACCTCCAAATTTACAACGAAACAAATCAAAAGGTAGACAGACTTACACAAGCTTTTAGGATAAGGGGAGAGGAATGATATTCCACGTGTGACTTTGATGATTTAGTAGATATCATTAAACCCAACATAACCCATTTTTATAAGAGCAAGTGGAGTGAATGGCTGGTGGTTGACTGGTAGCCCTTTGGCGCTAGACCTCTGTTGGCGTATCATTTCGGTTTTGGTTGTTAAGGTGCTCGAGCCAACCCCAACAGTTCACGCCAAAGAATTTTTGGATTTTTTTTCTTAGTTATAAAGTGGGGTTTATGTGGGTCCATTATACTCCTTTGGCCCAACTTTTTCTCGTGCCAACCACTCCCATACAAATGTGGTGCCAAAGGTTTTCTGGTGCCAAAGCCCCAAAATCCTACGTGGCAGCTTTGGCACAACCTTCTCGTGCCAACGGCTCCCAGCTCTCTAAGGAAAAAACTCACATTTACTTAGGTATCGTAACGTCTCAATATAGGCGTTGGTCGACGTTGGGTGGTGTTACGATATCGCTTCTGTCAAAAGTCTAACGCCGTTTGTCCCGACGTTACCTGAACAACGCGTGTTAGGGGTGTTTTTAATAAAAAAATAATTTATTTTTAATATATTTTGTATTTTTAACTATAAATAAAATAGTTATTTTGTTTAATGAGTGAACTAATTTTTGAAGAGGTTTTTTGAAAAGAAAATAAAATTGGTGTTGGTTGATATTATGATTAGAGAGGTTGGTGTTACTTGGGTGTTATACTGATGTGACGGTTTTATGTGATAGTTTTGATGTTACGACACCTTCAGCTCTTATAGTCACCTTATATAAAAATATACTTCATTAAAAACTCTCACACTCGCAACCTTATCCATTCAACAATGTCTTTACTCTAAGAGCTCACGGTACAATGAGCTGTTAGCTCGTGTCATACATCACCAGCCCACAAAACTTTCGGTGCATCACACCGTGTTTGGCACCAAAGAGGCTCGCGCCGTACTTCCCAACCAACAAAAAGTGGCGTTTTGGATTTTTTTATTTATTTTTTCTTTTTTTATATAATAAATGGGATATATGTGGATCCACTATACCACTATGGCATCACTTTTGTCACGGCTCACTGTTATCCAATAAAATGTGGTGCCATAGCATTCCAGTGCCATAGCCTACGGGTCAGCTATAGCACCAATTTTGGCTACGGCACCACACCCCTATGCCTAGTGCTCTAAGGCTAGATGGAATAGTGGATGGAAAACTGATAGGTGTGTAAACACCCATCCTTTTACCACTTAATTCTGGCTAAAATTAGACCAAAACACGTATTTAATATCATTTGTTTGGAATTATGCGTGGTTTTTGTGTTTATCGTGTTTTCAGAGCTAACCGGATGAATATTAAAGAAAACATGGGATTGCACGGGTTTTATCAAGGAAAAAAGACTAAAGACGAAGTCTATTGTCCAAGAGATGCAAAAGATTTGAAGTCAATGGGCCTATTTGAAGATTTATCGAAGAAAAGGACCAAAGATGGAAGATTTACATATGTCGAAGAAACTCAAGTCTATTTAACGAAGAAATTAAAAGACGAGTTGAATTTAATCGACGATAAATCCCGTATCAGAATCGAAAACGTCAACTTTTCTGAAAAGACGAGAAGACAAGAAGAAAGGGAGAAAGCCCACTCACCAACCAACCACTAGGACTATATATAGTTTCTTCCTTCACATTTTACGGAGTTAGTTTTTGTTTTCTTCCTTCCCAGTTTTTTAGGTTCGTTTCATCACCAACACCATTAGGGTGTTTGGTGATTTTTAATTTTTCCTTCAATCTTGTAAGTTTTAATCATTACTATTGTTAACTTTTACATTAATCTTTCAATCCAATCTTCCTATTCATCTTGTTCTTCATCATCTTTTTATTGCAAGTTCTTAAGTTTTTATTTGGTTCAAGTTTGATCTTAAAAAGTTGTTGATTTTGTGTTTTTATTGGTGGGATTTGTTACTTATGGTATTTAAATGTTTATTGGTTGATTTGGTAAAACCTTTTTGAGTATTTTGATTGATTGATTAAAAATCGTGTTTACCCTGTTTTGCTGCTACTGTTACTGTTCTTCATTCCCAGGATTATCCGAATTGGCAGTTTGACTCGTCCCCTATTCGGAATATTTTACATATTCCGAATAGCCCCTAGATTCCTCTTTATTCGGAATATCCTAGATATTCTGAATAGAGCTTGTTTTCCGCATAGCCATTTTATTGTTTTTTCCATTACTCGGAATGTTTTGACATTCCGAATAGAGCTGTTTTTCCGAATAAAACATCTTTTCCGCATAGGCCATTTTTTCCGAATTGAGCATTTTATTCCGAATAGGCAATATTTTCCGAATAGCACATGTTTTTCCGTATAGGACTTTCTTTCCGAATTGATCCTTTTATTCCGCATAGGATTGTTTTCCGATTAGAGTTTCTTTTCCGCATAGGTTTGTGTTTTTCCGAATAGAGATTTTATTCCGAGTTGCATTTTATTCCGAATAGGAGAATGCTTTCCGCATAGTGCTTGTTTTCCGAATAGGGTAATTTCTGTTAGGGTATTTTTCATTTACTGTTTGATTTAAATTTTTAAGTCTAGCTTTACTTTTTAATAGAATAGAAAACCAAACTCCTTTTTGTCACCAAGAACAAATCATTCCACTTTTAACTGAGATCAATTCGAGAGGATTCCGAGAATCGAACTTTTCATCATAGAAAATCTCGTTGTATTAAATGGCGCCGCTGCCGGGGAGATATGCTCAAGTGAACGCTGTCAGCCAACCTTGTGAGATATGCGGTGGTCCTCACTCTTACACAACTTGTACCGCCACCCAAGAATACCTTGCTGAGAATGTGAATGCGACATATGGCACCTACCCTCAACCGGCTTATCAAGCTAGACCTCAAGGTGACCGTAACTTGCTTAGCTACCGCTCCAACAATTATCTGTCCCCACCTGGCTTTCCTCCTACCAACCCAAACCAACAACAAAACCTTAATCTCCCTCCTCAACAACAACAACAAGCTCGACAACCATACATACCTCCTCACAAGCAGCAACAACCACCTCAACGTAACAACCAAGTTTACCAACAACCTGCTTATCAACCACCCGCATACAATGCTCCTCCCAACCAAACCACCACTGCATTTCACCAAGAGGTTGCAACCTACATGAGGACCAATGATGTGATTGTGGAAAATCTCCAACAGGAAGTGCGAAACTTGAAAGCAGACTTGGTCAAGCAAGGAAACGATTTGAGAGCCGACATGAGAAACACGTTGGATACCCAAACTAATGATCTGAGGAACATGATGGCTAGTTTCTTCAATGGTAATCAACCCTCTTCTTCGGGTACTCTTCCGAGTAACACCGTTGCGAACCCAAGAGGGGAGATGAAAGCAATCACCACTCGAAGTGGTAAAGGTACCAAGGAACCCGAGCTTCCTATACCTCCACCGGTGGTTGTGACTAAGGAGAACGAGTCACCTGCTACTATTCCTCATCCTTCTCCTTCCCCAATTTCTCCACCTCTTTCTTCTACCCCTCCTCCACCCGTGGTTGTGAGTGATCCTATTCTCCCAAAGACTTCCTCTTCTTCCAATATACCTTATCCATCTAGGTTGAGGAAAGAGAAGCAAAAGAGCAAGGATGATATTCAGGTTTCGAACTTCCTTAAAATGTTCAAACAATTGAATTTCAATATCTCCTTCGCTGAGGCTTTCGCTCACATGCCCAAATACGCGAAAATGTTTAAAGATCTTCTGAGCGACAAGGAAAAGCTCCTCGATATTGCCAACACCCAACTTAATGAGAATTGCTCTGCAGTGCTCTTAAGGAAATTGCCAACTAAGCTTGGTGACCCGGGTCGTTTTCTTATCCCTTGCAATTTCCCGGGAGTAGAGAATTGCATGGCCCTAGCCGATCTAGGTGCCAGTATTAGTCTCATGCCTCTAAGTGTTTGGAAGCAATTATCTCTCCCAGAGCTAGTCCCCACCAAAATGACTTTGGAATTAGCTAACCGTACGGTTGCTTATCCAGTGGGGATAGCCGAAGACGTCATTGTAGGAGTCGACAAATTCACCTTCCCTGCTGATTTCGTTGTCGTCGAATACGAGATGGACCCCCGTGTGCCACTAATTGTTGGTCGTCCATTCTTGAGGACCGGTCGCACTCTCATCGATGTTGAAGCCGGTGAGCTTATCATGCGAGTGGGTGACGATAAAGTAGTCTTCAACATGGGAAAGCTTTCTAAATAGCCTTATTCTTACGAGAGTGTTAATTGTATTGACGTTCTTGATGAGGCTTGTGAAGAACATTTCAAAGATGCTTGTAAAAATATTCCTACCTCTCTTCGCAATGTTGAGACCGTTTCCTCTATCGACTCATCATTATCTCTATTTGGAGAAAGTGATTTCCTTTGGAAAGATTTGGAAGCCACCATGGGAGATGTGAATTTAGACAATGACGATTCTACTACCAATTGGGATGAAGATTTCAGTTTCATTGCAAACCTCCTCAAAGAAGACAATCCTTCCCCTCCATCTTCCACTGTTATTGCTATCGATACTCCGACTTCGAATACGCCTCCCGTCGACAATCCTCCGGATCTAGAACTTAAGGAGTTGCCCCCCATCTTGAGTATGTATTCCTCGAAGAAGAGAAGAAGTCGCCAGTCATCATTGCTAAGGATTTGAAGGATGAAGAGAAAGCCCGACTTGTCGCCGTGTTGAAAGATCATAAGAAGGCTATTGCTTGGAAGATTTCGGATATTCGTGGAATTGATCCTCACTTCTGCACACACAAAATTCTCATGGAGGACGACTTTAAGCCCACAATTCAAAGCCAACGAAGGGTGAATCCAAAAATCCATGAAGTCATCAAAACAGAGGTTATCAAACTTCTTGATGCGGGTATGATTTACCCTATTTCGGATTCACCATGGGTTAGTCCAATCCATTGTGTGCCCAAGAAGGGCGGAATAACCGTTGTTCCAAATGAACACAACGAGTTGATTCCCACTCGTCTCGTTACTGGATGGAGAGTTTGTATAGACTACCGCAAACTCAATGATGCCACGAGAAAGGATCATTTCCCTCTACCTTTTATGGACCAAATGCTTGAACGTTTAGCGGGTAATGAATATTACTGCTTTCTTGATGGTTTCTCGGGTTATTTCCAAATACCCATCGATCCCCAAGATCAAGAGAAGACTACATTCACTTGTCCCTATGGCACATTCGCTTACAAAAGAATGCCTTTTGGCTTATGCAATGCCCCCGGGACTTTCCAAAGGTGCATGTTAGCTATCTTCCATGACATGGTTGAACAAACCATGGAAGTCTTCATGGATGATTTCTCGGTCTTCGGGGATTCCTTCTCTTCTTGCCTTGCCAATTTGGAACGTATGCTTAAGCGGTGCGAAGACACTCGCCTTGTTCTGAATTGGGAAAAATGCCATTTTATGGTAAAAGAAGGCATCGTGCTTGGACATAAGATCTCGAAAGCCAGTCTTGAAGTAGACCGTGCTAAAGTTGATGTTATCGCAATGCTGCCTCCACCTTCAACCGTGAAGGGTGTGAGAAGTTTCCTGGGTCATGCTGGCTTCTACCGTCGATTCATCAAAGATTTTTCTCAAATCGCTCGCCCGATGACCCACCTCTTGGAAAAAGATACTCCTTTTATCTTCTCCAAAGAGTGTCTTGAAGCCTTCAACTCGCTTAAGGATAAGCTTACTAAGGCACCCGTCTTAGTTACCCCTAATTGGGAGCTTCCCTTTGAGTTGATGTGCGATGCTAGTGATTTTGCTATTGAAGCGGTTCTTGGACAAAGAGTGAACAAACACTTCCAACCGATCCATTACGCTAGCAAGACAATGACTGGGGCACAATTGCATTATACGACAACCGAAAAAGAGCTTTTAGTTGTTGTCTATGCTTTTGAAAAATTCCGCCCCTATCTTGTCCTTTCTACAACAATTGTGTATACCGATCATTCCGCGTTGAAGTACTTGTTGACAAAGCAAGATTCCAAACCAAGACTTCTTCGCTGGGTTTTGCTGCTCCAGGAATTTAAAATAGAAATTCGCGATAAAAAAGGAGCAGAAAACCTAGTCGCGGATCATCTTAGCCGACTTGAGGATCCTTACCAAGGGGATCATCCGAATAAAGAAATCAATGATTCTTTCCCCTTGGAGACCTTAATGTCTATAAACTCGAAGCCGAATGAAACCCTGTGGTTTGCGGACTTTGCAAACTTCTTGGCGGGTGGAATTCTCAAGGAAGGGTTGACGTCTCAACAAAAGAAGAAGTTCTTCACCGACATTAAGACTTACTTTTGGGACGACCCTTACCTATTCAAACAATGTGCCGACCTGATTATCCGCCGATGTGTTGACGGACCGGCAGCTTCGGAAATCCTTGATGCTTGCCACAAAGGACCCACCGGTGGTCACTTTGGTCCCAACTACACCGCCAAAAAAGTGTTTGATTCGGGATTTTATTGGCCCTCCATATATCGTGACGCTCACGATATGGTTAAACGATGTGATGCTTGCCAGAAACAAGGCAAGATCACACATAAAGACGAGATGCCTCAGAATTTCATTCAAGAGTGTGAAATCTTTGATGTTTGGGGTATCGACTTTATGGGGCCATTCCCTTCTTCTAAAGGAAACAAATACATCCTTGTAGCCGTTGACTACGTTTCTAAGTGGGTTGAAGCCAAAGCTTTACCTACTAATGACGCAAGGGTGGTTTGTAACTTTTTGAAAGCTCTATTCGCTAGATTCGGTGTTCCTCGTGCCATTATTAGTGATCGTGGGACTCATTTTTGCAATGACCAATTCGCAAGAGTCATGGCTAAGTACGGTGTAAATCATCGTCTTTCCACAGCCTACCACCCATAAACCAATGGCCAGGCTGAAATATCCAACCGAGGACTAAAGCGAATTCTGGAAAGAACCGTGGGAGAGCATCGTGCCTCATGGGCTGATAAACTTGATGATGCTTTGTGGGCTTTCCGTACTGCTTACAAGACCCCGATCGGCTGTACGCCTTATCGTCTTGTGTACGGGAAAGCGTGCCACCTCCCCATTGAGTTGGAGCACAAGGCTTATTGGGCCTTGAAGTGGGCCAATTTTGATATTAACAAAGCCGGTGACCTACGCAAGATCCAACTCAATGAGCTAAATGAACTTCGGAATGAGGCTTATGAAAATTCTTTAATCTATAAGGAAAGGACTAAGCTCATTCACGACTCTAAGATTAAAAACCGAGAGTTCCATGTTGGAGACAAAGTCTTACTTTTTAACTCTCGGTTGAAAATCTTTTCGGGCAAGCTCAAATCTCGTTGGTCCGGCCCATTCACCATTGCCCAAATTTTTCCATATGGTACTCTCGAGCTCGCTCAACCTAATGGACCTAATTTTAAGGTGAATGGCCAACGAGTGAAATTGTACTTTGGTGAGGACACCTCTCAGGAGGTGATTCCATCCCTCACCACGTTCCCCATGAACTAATTTTGGGTCGAGTCAGTCTCGTGACTCGGTTATCAAAAACAAGCGCTACTCGGGAGGCAGCCCGATTATCTATCCCTTTAACCCCCTAAGTGTAGGGGAGGACCTATTTTGGTCGTTTGTGTTTGTGTGGTGATGTGATTACAGGGATAAGTGCACTCTTGGAATCTCTGAAGAATCGTGCTCCCGTGTTATCAGAAATCCGGTTCTATCTCTCAACTATCGTGATTCAATTTTCTTCATACTCACATTTGAAATTGATCACGTTAGTCGTCTCTTCCTTAACTTGATTTAACCAACGTGCACAATGTCATAAGTGTAGGGGAGACTTTTCCCACATGCTTAAACATTGAGGACAATGTTTATCTTAAGTGTAGGGGGGACTTCTATCGAAGTTTTAAGTGGACTTTCCCATGAAAATGCCTTCATTTAACCGGAAAATCCTATTTTTCAACATTTTTCAAATTTTTTATTAACTTTGGCCATTTAGTCGTAATTTTTAAATTTTTCCTCGTTACTTTCATATGTATATATCCCGCAAATAAGTCAAAAATATTAATAAAGTGGTGTAGCTAGTTTAGAAATCTTTGACATATTAGGCCCGTTGCGTTTATTTTGACTCAACCCGAATAGACTTATCCAAGTTTATTCTAGCTAGTATCCTTAACCATGTAGACCTTAATTGGTTTATTAGGCTAAGTGTCCACGAGTCTCATTACTTGAGATTTTAAATTGTGGAGGACGAGAAATGATAGAGTCAATTATAAGTCGGTATTCTTGCACAAGCTCACTTGGTGTAATTATTTGCCTATTCTCCCATCACTTGCTAATAATTTATCTGCAATAAGTAAGGTCGTACGATTTGAAAAGTTACTTAGCTTCTAGCCCAAGATCGTTTAAAAGTTGCTCGGTAATGATAAGAGTTCATAGCCAAGGCATAACTTATGAAGCGGGGCGCGAAGATTGGCGAGTCCGAAAAGGCCCTAACAAGGCATGAGGATTCCATTTTATTGCTAAAGATCCAAAGTGATGTGAAAAGCATTATTCCCAAAGTCAATATAAAGGATCAAGACTCACGACGAAAAGCAATCAACTCCCATAAAGATCATGGAGAAGTCTATCCGAAAAGACCCTAACAAGGTATGAGGATAAATAGATCCAAGTCCGAAAAGGAGGCGGATCGTTGTATCTCAAAATCCCAATTAGAGATTGAAGAAATAATCATGAAGTCGTGGTCAACAAAGTTGGAGTACCCCTCAAAAGTCTCCAAGTGAAGAAACTCTATTATGATGAGAAGACCATTATCTCAAGAACGTCTCTCGAAGATATGAAGTATGAAGTACATGCCAAATATCGGCCCGAGAAAGGTCTCAAATCGTGAACCGAGTTATGCCAAGATATGAACTCTTTGATATCCCGAGAAGCAGTTTTAAGAGATTTTGTCCTTTAGCTAACTATTGATCAAATCGTCCTACTTTGCTTTCAGCCTAAATAAACTATCGAAATAAGTCCAAAAATGCATCTTCATGATCATTCTAAGACAAAAATAAAATATAAGAGATACACCTAGGAATAAGGGAGTTTAAGCATTTAATTAAGCCATGTGTGTAAGTGTTTGAATTGCTAACTTATAATAACAATGATCTCGTTTTTAAGCTTAGTTTGGGGAACGTGAAACTTGAGGGTGATAAATCTTCGCAGCATAAAAGCCCTAATGTAAGTCATTGATCTCTTTGCAAGTTATTTCCATGTAGCTATTTTCAAGTGAAAAATGGTTTTCTATCCTTTTAAGTTTTAATTTCTTTTAGTACTTTAATTTTTGTTTAGTAGTATTTTAATAAGGCCAAGGTTGATTAATTATAAGAAAAGTGTAAAATTGCTTTATCACTAAGCATTGCATGAGGGCATGGCAATGGTTAAGTGTAGGGGATTTGATAGGTGTGTAAACACCCATCCTTTTACCACTTAATTCTGGCTAAAATTAGACCAAAACACGTATTTAATATCATTTGTTTGGAATTATGCGTGGTTTTTGTGTTTATCGTGTTTTCAGAGCTAACCGGATGAATATTAAAGAAAACATGGGATTGCACGGGTTTTATCAAGGAAAAAAGACTAAAGACGAAGTCTATTGTCCAAGAGATGCAAAAGATTTGAAGTCAATGGGCCTATTTGAAGATTTATCGAAGAAAAAGGACCAAAGATGGAAGATTTACATATGTCGAAGAAACTCAAGTCTATTTAACGAAGAAATTAAAAGACGAGTTGAATTTAATCGACGACAAATCCCGAATCAGAATCGAAAACGTCAACTTTTCTGAAAAGACGAGAAGACAAGAAGAAAGGGAGAAAGCCCACTCACCAACCAACCACTAGGACTATATATAGTTTCTTCCTTCACATTTTAGGGAGTTAGTTTTTGTTTTCTTCCTTCCCAGTTTTTTAGGTTCGTTTCATCACCAACACCATTAGGGTGTTTGGTGATTTTTAATTTTTCCTTCAATCTTGTAAGTTTTAATCATTACTATTATTAACTTTTACATTAATCTTTCAATCCAATCTTCCTATTCATCTTGTTCTTCATCATCTTTTTATTGCAAGTTCTTAAGTTTTTATTTGGTTCAAGTTTGATCTTAAAAAGTTGTTGATTTTGTGTTTTTATTGGTGGGATTTGTTACTTATGGTATTTAAATGTTTATTGGTTGATTTGGTAAAACCTTTTTGAGTATTTTGATTGATTGATTAAAAATCGTGTTTACCCTGTTTTGCTGCTACTGTTACTGTTCTTCATTCCCAGGATTATTCCGAATTGGCAGTTTGACTCGTCCCCTATTCGGAATATTTTACATATTCCGAATAGCCCCCTAGATTCCTCTTTATTCGGAATATCCTAGATATTCCGAATAGAGCTTGTTTTCCGCATAGCCATTTTATTGTTTTTTCCCTTACTCGGAATGTTTTGACATTCCGAATAGAGTTGTTTTTCCGAATAAAACATCTTTTCCGCATAGGCCATTTTTTCCGAATTGATCATTTTATTCCGAATAGGCAATATTTTCCGAATAGCACATGTTTTTCCGTATAGGACTTTCTTTCCGAATTGATCCTTTTATTCCGCATAGGATTGTTTTCTGAATAGAGTTTCTTTTCCGCATAGGTTTGTGTTTTTCCGAATAGAGATTTTATTCCGAGTTGCATTTTATTCCGAATAGGAGAATGCTTTCCTCATAGTGCTTGTTTTCCGAATAGGGTAATTTCTGTTAGGGTATTTTTCATTTACTGTTTGATTTAAATTTTTAAGTCTAGCTTTACTTTTTAATAGAATAGAAAACCAAACTCCTTTTTGTCACCAAGAACAAATCATTCCACTTTTAACTGAGATCAATTCGAGAGGATTCCGAGAATAGAACTTTTCATCATAGAAAATCTTGTTGTATTAAAAACCCGCCGCCATATTAGCGGCACATCAGCTTTCTCTTCCCATACACCCAACCTATCTTTCAAACCTTATTGGTGGTTAGAAACTCACCGCTACATCATACCATATTTTTTTCCTTCTTAATTATTTTAATTCGTAAACTAAAACATAAACGTAAACACTTTTATTCAATAAAAAACATTTCAAAACATAATAATAATAATAGTAAAACTTAAAAACTTAAACTCCTCGATTAAGAAACCGTGGCATTTCAACCTCGCTTCATATGGGACATTGTTTCAAAATTTTCCAACATTCATAGAATGCAAAATCCGAATGATAAAGAGTGTGATATTCGGTTGCGGATTTTTGATAGATAATATCTTCAGAAGTCTCACTTGGATGCCTAAGTAAGACACGATTATAAATCGCAAAAAATTGACCAACTTTAAGACGAATCATACTTTTCCATTCGCGGAACGGATTCATAACTTCTTTTTTATCACCCATTTTGCTATGAAAGTAATCAGTTACCTCCGACCAAAACGATTTCATCGGTTCACTTGACCAGGGTATGTACGTCTCCGAAACACGTACCCAAGCTTCACACAAAGCTACATCCTCATCGGGAGTTCATGGTTGTTTTGAAGCCATTTGTGTTATGGTATAAGAAAAGTTTGATGTAAAAATAAAAGTTTGAAAGTGTGAGAGAAATGATTTAGATGGTTGGGTATTTATAGGGATAAAGTTTTTTTTAATTTAAAAGTAAAAAGAAAGTTTTTTTAATATGTTAAAAAGTAGCCGTTTGTATCAATATGCAACTCACTCAGGTGAAGACTTCACCACAATGCATGCAACTCACGCGTGACTTTTTTACCCGGGGTGGGAACTCATGCGTGAGTTTCCCACTCACCGTGAGACCTCACCCCCACTCCATAGCCTAATCTCTCTATATCGTCAAACCTAAGGGACACGATTTTCTAAAGCAGAGTTAAGAGACTTTCGATACAAGGTATCACGAACTACATCTTGAATCTTGGATAGACATGTCGTATTGTTCCCCTAAATAACGATATTGACCCCTAAGTCCTTGCCTATACTACACTACAGCGGTTAGGTACACTGCATAAGGGGTCGTAAAACGTAGGTTTACGACCAACACATAAATCACCCACCACCTCCACCCATGTTTGATACTTCTGGTCCCATTAACATCGATGATACAACACAGACAGATGGGGTCGGGCAACATTAACTCAAAACAACCAAAAACATCATATACAATCAATACCCATGAGCATACTCTCATTCTTGGGAAGCCCGCCATCAAACACCTTAATGAAGGTAGAACGATGACCTCATAACAACGTCGATTGTGCGATCAACGGTCAAGTCAACGCATGACGGTCGTAATGATAATGGTCACATAACACTAGAACAATCAGCTTTCTTATAACGAATGATGTAGGGAAACCAAATAGGTCCAAATAGGTCACGATAGATAATCAACGAAAATTAAGCACAACCTCAAGTACAACAACCAAATCAGTTAGCTATAGTACCATACAAACGTAACACATGCAATAACCACCCGACCAAAGAGCTCAAGGCACACAAACACAATTCCAACAATCCATGTATCCAACTAGGTCTTCACATCCCATGCCTAGATATCAACATACTCATACAACTTTGTAACTCTTATCCAACCAGACTTAAACCCCACAAAAACATACTTCTTCTATGTACTTGTCCAATACTATGACAACAAGAGCACTGGACGCTATGACAACAAGGGCACTGGACATTAATTAAGTTCACATCTATAACATAGTTGGCAGCGATGAGCATGTGCACATTTGTTGTTTAAAGATTAAAAGACACTGATTCATAAAGCGAATAAAAAACCTTTAATTAATTATAAAATCAAACACATTTAATTTAGATAATTTTCATTACATTATAAAGCCAATAAATTATACAAAACTATACATTAATGCAAATTAGTAAAATGTGAGCCATAAACTACAAGAAAAAAATACATATGATTAAAGAGTATATTACAAGGATGGACATTGTGATTCATGTTATCTTGCGTGTATTTTCCTTTGTCTTTTTTTCTCTTACTTTGATAGTGTTTGGTCCTTAAACCTTCGAGGCTTACGATGCCTTGACCTTGAACACGTTAATCATGACCGTCCATTTTCTTTTATATTTCTTCACCCGCAGACCTTCATCCAATGCATCCACATCGTGTTTCTTTTTTCTACCTCATCGGCCAAAATACATTTTTTCAAAGAAATTCAACTGAAGTAACTTAATTTCGCATTTTTCTTTCCTTTTAAAACTTTTATGATCATATTCATTTGTTCTTTTTTCGAAAAGCTTCGAGATCTAACATTTGATTCACTTTGGATCCTTACTTGACCTTTGTATGCAAATCGAATAACAAATCACTTGGTAAATCATCATAAGAAAACCCATAAAAACCACACTTTCGATCCTTATCCTGTAATTAAGACAAAATCAACAAACAATACATTTAAAAACTACTTGCCTAGTATAAACCCCAAGAAATTATAAATATTAAAAAACCCAATTTAATTAGGGCTTACATAAGTAGGACAAGCAATAAAACGTTTTCCCTCTATATCTTTTGATGTGGTAATGTAGTTGATGAGACTGCTTTTATACATAGTCTCATCATCCAAATTGGGCTTAAAATGCATTAAATATCATCAAAATACCCAAATATATGCTTGTGTTTGTTGCTTGTGTATTTTAGGTACGGATATTGAGAAAATGAAAAAAGATCACAAGAATCACGCAAAAACGAACACGGAAAACGAAGCCGCACGATGAACCAAGCCCTAATGAAGAATTTTCCAAAGAAAACCCTTTAAGATTTGAAGAATATTGAAGATTGGTCCTCCAAGTTTGAAGAATTGACACTTTATACCCTTGTATCTTCATAATTACAAGTTTAGTCCCTAAAGTTTGTCAAAATTACAAAAAGGACCCTTACCTTTGAAGAATTGGCAAATTTAGTCCCTCAACAAATCTAAATTATCAATAATAGTCCTTCAAGAAGTCAACACACAAGTCAAAGCCTTGGAGTATGAAAACATGTCAAAATCAGTCCTTGGAATATGAAGAAATTGCATGTTTAGTCCTTATTACAAGTTTATAAACAAATTGTGCCAAAATTGACAAGTGTTTGAAAGTTATTTACAAAGGAAAGTCTTGTTTTGAGCTGATAATACAATATGATCAAGTGAAGAAAGCTAGGGGGCCATTTGTGCCAAGACACACAAACATATCCCACCACTCCCTTTTGACACGTCACCCCCACCAGTCCATTTTCAATGAACGAACCAGTCCATAACTTATTAACCCTATCACAAAACCTTTTTGAACCCATCTCTTTAATTAAACATGTTTAATTATTAAAAGTGGGGGAAACATAATTTCAAAAAAGTAATTATCCCCCAAATGGATTAAACCCAACTGCTCACCACCCCTAATCCCTAGAACCCTAATCACGTTTATCTCCAAATCAAGGGGGTATTAAACAAAAGCTTCCAGAATGATAATTTGCCCTCTCCCCATCCAAACCCACATCCCAAAACCCATCACCTTCAACTCATGGGTCCCCCACGTGGCTCCCCTGCTACTCCAGGACAAAGCAAGACAGCAAATCAACGAGTACTAGGGATTCCTTAGTCCCAAAGGACTTTAATCAACGTCCATGATCACTTGTACCCTGCTGGCATACACAAAACGCCAACAATTTCACATGGGACGATTTCAAACAAGGCATCAAATTGGCATATTCCAGATTCGACCAAGGGCTTATTGGGAAGTTCAGCATTAGGGTTTAGCATTATTTTCCAGCTTTCTAGAACCAATGTGACCCTATATAAAGGGCAATAGGACTTAGCTTAGTTTTTGTTCTTTCTTCTCTGTTTTGTCACAAGCATTGTAAATCCACTTTTATTTATTGAAATGAAAATGGTGTTGTGTTGTTGATGAGAAATAAGGAACCACTTTTCATTCTTGCAATTTACATTTTCCAAGTTTAACTTTCTAGTTCAGATTTTTGTTTGTGACCCAAGTTTTAAGTTTAAAAAAATATTGTCCAAAGGCCTTAAGCTAATATCATAAGCCTGATAATCCCATTTATTACCAAGCTTATGTGAAGAGTGAGGTTTTTGTTGATTTTTAGTGAAGTAAAGTTTCAAGATATTAAGATCAGTTTATTTTTATTATTTTTTTTAAAGATAAGCCACAAACAGCTTAAGCCATAAGCTTGTTTGGTAGCTTATTTTTTGTGAACACTTGACCCTTGTGCTTTACCTTTCTTCTTAGCAGGTTTTCATAATCATCCTTTTAAGAAGATATAGGGTGTGTAGTCAACAGTGACCACCACCCCCCTCTCTTCCTTGCTTTTCACTCAAGATTCAGCACAAGCCCGAGCTTGTGGGAGGTGGCTTATCAGCCACTGTTGGGCTTGGAAGTAAGCCCAACAAGGTAGCTAATTGTTTCCTATTTCAATTTTTTTAAGTTTTCTGAAAATTATATGCTTTGTGTGATTTGCATGAAAAAGATGTTAAATGATAGTTTAATGGTATGATTTGAGCTTATTTAGTATATTATGCATGTTTAGAAGGATTTAATCCATTTTGGTAAAGTTTTGTGTTGATTCTGTTTGAAAAAAGTTGAGATAAGATACTTAAGGGGTGTTTGGATTTGTGTTTTAACCAAATTTTGTGACAAGTTTGTGAAGTTTAAACCTGTTAGAATTACTCCTTAGGGTGTTGTTAGGTTGTGTGTAAGTTGGTTTTCAACTTGGTAAGTTTTTAAACAAGATTGCAAGTAAAATTTGGTTAAACCTAGCATTAATCAGAAACAGCTTGTTGTTCAAGCTTTTGTGAAGATTTTACCCTCTAATCTTGTAAACTGCTAGATAATAGGTTGTTTGAGGGCTGTGTATCAATTGCATGCTGATTGGTGGATTAGTGTGCTAGTTCTTGGTCTTAGAAATTCGCTTTTATGCATATAAAATAGCCCTACTGTTCATCAGAAACATTGTGGTTTAATCAGAAACTTGGTGTGCTTCTTGTGTGAAATTTTGCTAAGTGATTGCTTGTTTATCTTGTATAATGTGACTCCTTATACTCCAAAGAGTATAAGGGTGCCTTTTTGTCCCAAATAAGCTATCAAAATAAGCTTTCCTAAGCTTATTGAAAAACAGACCAAAATTTAACACTATCAGTGGGAACTCCTTTCCCACTGCTAGTATCTTTTTTACCACTGCTGCACTAGCAGACAAACACCAACACATGTCACTATCTGATTTCTCTCTTTTTTGTCTTTAGTGCTTAAAAAGTTGAATTAGATCTTCAAACCAGTTCCATTATTTTTCTTATTTAATTTAGGATTTTTTTGTTTAATTAAATTTTTAATTACTGTTCATTTGGTAATTTTTAGGTTTTATTGCATTTTTAATTAACTTTAATATTTCTGTTTTTTGTCTTTTAGTGTTAAAAAGTAATATTTTTCAGTTTAATCAATTTTCTTGGACTTAGATTATTATTTTAAGATTTTTGGTAAAAAAAGATTTTACTGTTCATCCTTTTATTAATTTTTAGAATTAATTTAAGTTAAATAGGGTTTTAATTAAGCTGTTTTTGTCTTTTAGTGGTGAAATTAATATTTTTCCAACTTTTTCATTTTTCTTCTGTTCATTAGAGTAAAATAGGATTTTTAAAATTGGTAGATTATTTTTAGCATTATTTTATTATTTTTTATAATTATTTTAATTTTAAAATAGTTTTTAGTAATTTAAAAATAGTAGAGAGTATATTAAAAATCTAAAAAAATAGGTTTTAGGTTTCTAATCATATTTTTGAGGTTTACAGCTTATTAGGTTTTCAATTTAGCTTATTTTTAATTTATAAGATTTTAGGGTTTTTAAGCAACTTTAAAATTCATTATAAAATTATTAAATAGGTTTCAGAAAATTTGGTTTGCATTTTTGTGTTAGTTACATTATTTAGGATTTTTGGTAATTTTTTAGAATTTATTTACAAACTTTTTATTTTTTTGAATATTTTAATATTATTTTATTATTAAAATTTGAAGTTTTATTTTTTCTTGTTTTTACATTTTTCCTAGGTTGAGGACATTAAATTAGGAGTTTTGTCACTTTCCAAATATTTTTTAGGCTTTTCAATTAATTTCTAGAATTAATTTAAGATTTAATACATTTTAATAGTTTTTAAGTGTTTAAAAATAGTTTAATTTGGTTTTAAAATTTTTAAAAATAGTTTTTAGCTTAATTAGGATATTTTTGAGGTTTACAAACTATAAAATCTTGTTTAGGGCTTTTTAATAATTAAAAGTGATTTTTAGGGCTTTAATTAGCATTAAAAAGTCATTATTTAATTAATTAAAAGGTTTTAGCAAGTTTGGATTTTTTGTAAACTCTTAGAATATTATTGGGGATTTTTAGTAATTTTTAGGAATTTTTAGGTTAAAATTTTAATTTTGGCACTATTTACGGTTTTACGTTTACACCTTTTTCGTCGTATTTTAATTCGTTTTCGTAACCGTCTTTCTCTTCTAATCCCATTTCTTTCTCAATCAATATAATCACAAACATTAATCAACTCTTAACACAACGCACTAGCCTCCTTGGGAAAACGAACTTGGACTTCATTTGGGTCATTAGTGCTCGGTTTTCCTAAACCGACACTTAATACTACCACTATTTGTCATCCTTTTCCTAAAGGGTACAAAAACACTACAATCAGTAGTTCTCCAGTTTTGTTACATTTTGCTCAAAATCTAAGGGTAACAATCCCTCATCTAAGGATTGTCCTGATATCCTAAAATAAGAGTGGACAATCCTAACATCCTTGAAACCTAAATCACGTAGCAATGCATGGTACTAATCATGGTTATAAATAGCGTGAGGCGTGGCGTGGCAGCATGTTCAAGCTACACGCTTTAGCGGTTAAGATGAAGCTTTATCATTTTTAAAGCGTGGCGGCACAACATATAAAATATTTTTGTGTTTTATCATATTTCAATATTATATTTATATTTAGTTCACAAATATGGTTTGTACATAATAACTAAAGTTATAAAACTCTCCTTAGGTGTAATAATAATCATTTTTTGAAGTTGAATTTAAAAAATTACCGCACCTCATGTCGTAGCGCGCTTTGACCTGTTGCGTAGCGTGGAGACCACGCCTCAAGTTTTAGCGCGCCTTAGGGCGAGCCATAGAGGGCTATTTAGAATCATGGTACTAATCAATCAAAAATATTTCCGCATCTACAAAATCGTGCCAAGCTATTGTTGGATAGAGATATGTCCTTGCAAGCGCTGATGAAAATGTCCATTATGACTGATTTTTAGGGTAAACAAATTCCTATAATTGTTTGTGAAAATAAGCAAAACAATACCGATAACCAACCAGTAAAACCACACAATTAAACACTAACATGTATAAACACAAAGTTAACTACATTGAACTTAGTATATGAATGATGTAAACATGTACAAAAGTCAAAAACTATAAAAACATTCAAAGTAACAAAAACTTAACCATATAAACTAGCAGAAAGAGAGATATGCGCATTATCTTCTCGCCTAACACCAAAGGCCGAATCTGCAATTTCCATTAAGTTAAGCATTGTGTACTCGATTCACGATTTGGGATGAAATCAAAATACGGCTGCGATAATTTTTAGAAACCAACGATTTTTTGTGTGTATTATATATGGTTGGCACACATGTATGATTTGACAACGTAGGGGGTCAATAGTTTCGGCGACGAAAATTGCATAAGGGAAAGTTGAGAGATGTGTTAACGAGATGGTAAGAAGTGGAAATGACGCACGTGAGGGAGATAACACAAGATAACGACTGAAAGCTACAAAACATCGATTCAAAGATTATCTTGCACGATTTTAACAAGTTTAATGGCAAAATTGTAGGACATTTTTACCCAATAATAAATTTACCGATTTTGCAAAATCAAAAAAACAAAATTTACAATTACTCTAAGAGAAGAGTTATATTGGATACCTATATTGGATACCTTGTGTCATTTGGATACAAGGGGACCAATCCTCACCTTCCATCTAATATTAATTAAAGGCCCAGATTAATCCTTATTTTTTAATTAAAAAAAATGGAGGGGTATTTTTGTCATTTTACCCCTCCACCTAACACCACCTACCACTCTCCCACATCCCAGATCTAATTAGTCGATATTTTTTTTTTCTTTTCTCTAAAACACACACAAAAACACACACACGTAGACATACTCAAATCTTAATCTATCATCAAATATATCAAATCGATCAATAATCACATTCGTAAATCGATCATCACCTTCATAAATAAGGTAAAATTCATTCGATTTGTTTTGATTCATCTTTTTTAGCTTATTCGATGTGAATAAGCATATAATTCATCTTATTCTTTTATAGCTTATTTGAGAAATTACGTGAATTTAACGAATGATAAGGTAACTTATTAGATGATTATGTGAATAAGCTTATAACTTATAATCATCTTTATTATCATCAATTATAAGCTAACTTATTAGCTTATTTTTATGAATTATAAGATTTTATGACTTCATCTCGCTGAACATATTTAGTATGACCTGTTAGTGAAGTATCATATATGATATACGATATCATATATGATATAAGCTAAAATATCATATATGATAAAATATATCATATATGATTATGTGCTTGAAAATTGAATTAAATCTTATTTTTATAAGCTTAAGCTCGTTGAGAAGATTTAGTATGACATGTTAGTGAAATATCATATATGATATACTATATCATATATGATAAGCTAAAATATCGTATATGATAAAATATATCATATATGATTATGTGCTTGAAAATTGAATTAAATCTTCTTTTTTGTGTAGAGAATGCTGTTTTCAAGGAATATTGAACATTACAAGCATCCAAACGGCCAAGAAGCCTTAATGAAGAAGCTCATGAATTTTTATTTTATGTTTAAAATGTATTCTTTGTTTTTTTTCTTGTAATCTCCTAATGGAGTTTTAACGCATATAGAGGATTTCGTAAACCATTGGTATCTAATACAACGTCTTGTTAATATGGTTTAACTTTCTTGGTATTATGTCATGATGGATTTGATAAATTAGTAATGGTCATTAGAATAAAAAACATGTTATCATTTTTTAAACATCAAGTATGATGGTTTTGGTAAGTTTATGATGATCATGTTAAATCACATATGATAGTTGAAAGAAATCATATATGATACTTTATTATCAAACTGTAAAAGACAAATATCATATATGATAACTCTAATTTAGAAGAAACTGATGTAAAATCATGTGATTTCCTAGAATATCAAATATGATATATATAACATAATCACATTCGATTAAAAACAATAAAATTCAAGTTAAAAAAGAATTATAACACTTGTACTTATTACAATTAAACATAAAAGAGTTTTTTAAACTACAATTTCTTCTTAAACAACAACGTAATGCTGAACCACAACTTGTTCTTGATCTTCAAACCTCTTATAGAACCTCCTCTTGTTGTAATTAAAACTTCACATAATAAACAAGCATTTATGTTCTTCAATCCTGAAAATATAAAATGAATACAAAATAATAAGTAAACTGTTTTTTTTTGGAAAAACAATATATCATACATGTTGATCACAAGTCATATACATATACCAAATCAATATTATATAGGGTTAATATACAAAGAAGTTACTAAACTTTTCAAAAAATTTGTCCTAAGGTAACGAACGTTCATTTTGTGTTTCTAAGTTACTAAACTTTACTAAACTATACATCACTATAAGTTAGTGTTAATTTGAGTAGCCTGAATGCATGCTTTTTGATAAGTTAAGTAACATAAATGTCTTATTTTTTCATGTTAAGTAACATAAATATCACCTTTTTGATAAGTGGGTAACTTAATCAACCAGTCATATGAACATTATTAACTTAGAAACACAAAATGAATGTTCGTTACCTTAGGACAAATTTCTTGGAAAGTTTAGTAACTTCTTTGTATATTAACCCTATTATATATGATAATCTCATGTCATATAAATTGACAAAACGGTATCATATATCATATATGATCATATATGATATATGATATCATATATGATATATGATATCAGATATGATATATGATACATGTTGATCAAAATCAACTTAAAACAGTTTATTGGTAACTGATAAGCTAAACACACCTTACTTCATCTTATATCAACAAGTTAATCTAATAAAATTCATAAAAAACATAAAAATCTAATAATAAAGCTTATTAACACAAGAAACATAGATAAGTTAACAAGATAGTTAATAAGCTAGATAATAACTCATCAAAACAAGCTAATAAGCTAGCTTATAATCCATCAAATAAATTTAGATGATGAGGATGATTAGCTTATCACTAGCAACAAATAATATCTATTTAATTCGTTCAAATAAGCTTAATGATGATAAATTAATAAGCTTATTCGAATCAAATAAGCTGAATAAAAAAATACGAACCTGATGTGAAGGATATGATTGATTCATAATAAGATAATCAGTTAAGATTAATCATTTTTTTTTGTGTTAATTGAATTATTAGTTGTCGATCGGTGTAGAGAGAGAAATTTAGATCGGGGTAAAGAGAGAAATAAAAAAACGAAGTGTGTTGTATGAGAAAGAAAAGAGAAAAAAGGTTTATATAGTGGATGGTGAAATGACCGAAATACCTCTACAATATAAAATGAGAATTTTATTTCAACCATTAGATAGTGAAAAGATAAAGGGTAAGAATGAGTCCCCTTATATCTTAAAGAGTAACTTGCATAAATCGTTACTAAAGTTTGGTCAAAATGCATGTTTCGTCCTAAATGTTATGAAAGTGCAAGAATCATCCCTATTTGGAATCTTTGATGCAAGTATCGTCCATGTGGGGGAAAAATCTTGGGACGAAACATGCAAAATGGCCAAAATATTTGGGACGAAACATGCAAGATAACAAAACTTTAAGGATGAAAATTTGTAAAATAGTTTCATTTTAGGACGATATTAGTACTTTCAAAATATTTGAGACAAAATCTTCAAAATGATTAAACTTCAAAGACGATTTATGCAATTCATAAATTTTATATCCAAATGAAATTAAAAAAAAAATTACAGTAACCAAACTCAATATAATAAATAAAGAAAAGATGGAATAGATGAAGGAAGACATGTAAAAAAGGAACACGTGTCAAAAGCTATCCACATATCCACGCAAACTCGGGAAAAGGTAAAGTGGTCCCAAACAACTAAACAACCATCAATAGTTTCATTTCATTTCATTCATTTCATAACATCCTATAAATTTTTATAAAAAATATTTTATAAAAAAAGACCAAACTACCCTTATTCCCAAAATATATAAAAACACCGGCGGGGGTTTAAGCCCCCCTCATTTCCATTCCATTTCCATTTCATTTCATTTCTCTCTAAAACCACCTTCTCTTAATTCTCGTTAATCCATAAAAATTCATTCATACATTCATAGAATTCCTAACCTTAAACCTTGTTTTTCTTCTTACAACGTTTAATAATTAACAACAATTGTAAAGTGTTAATTACGTGTAACTTACGCATTCACCAAATCTATCAACCAAACACCAGGTAATTATAAGTTTTCATCTGAATATCTGATCGATCTCCGAATGACATGCTTTTCATTTCTGTTTTTATACGTCACTTGGTCCGATCCATCGGAATTATGATCAGTTACTTGATTTAAGATCCGATCGGATTTATATACATTTTTTTAAAATTTGTGAATTATTTTTAGTTAGTTAAAATTAAATTAAAATGTCAATTTTCATTAAGGTTGTATTGTTATTTGTGGATGAGGTTTTTTATTCTTAAAGTTTTAATAATAAATAATTTGCATGGTTTTTTTTTCTATGTTAATGTTAGTGCTTTTACTTTATTGTTTTGTTTTTTTTTATAAAATTTAATTATGTGAAAGTGTTTGACTAAAATTATATGGATGGAATGGAAGGACGGTGATTTCTATGTGGGGCTTTTGTTTAGATCTGTACTTTTAATATTTGTTTTTTTTTTTTTTTTTTTATTTATTTATATATGTTATCTCCCAAATTATGGGATCAAGTTTCTGGTTGTCAATTCTGAGTTTATTTGTCATAGATTAGTTGTGTTTTATGATTGTTACTTAAATCGGGTTCGGTTCGAAAATGGAATGTAGTTTCGTGTCGTTGTCTGTTAAAGTTTGTTATTATACATTCATTCATATGTTAAGCTTGTTATTTTGTTTGGTTTAGAAGGTCGGATCAGTGACGTGGAATGTATGTTTAAGATATGGTGTCCAAGAAAAGACTTTATTATGGCGGGTTGGATGGGTTCCGTGCTCCTGTGGTACCTAAAGCTCCCCGGTCGATAAGGGTGAGTAACTCATTCTGTTTTTTTTTTACAATATTTTCGTTTGTTTCTAATGAAGTTATATTGATATGGTTTTCGTTGATTTCAGAGGGTATCGAATAAGAAATTGTCAACAGGTGGGGAGATTTGCCCATTTGAGCTATTGGCAGCGGTAGCCGGGAAGTTGTTGCAAGAGAGCGAAAGCTCTACTTGTAGCACTGGTCAAGATGGAAAAGAACAGGTTAGCGTTTCTAAAGACAATGTCAAGCAGGAACCGCTTGACGTCAAGCTTAAGCCTTTACGGTTAGATTATCTTGATCATGGATGTTCAGCCGAGAGTGAGTTTGTTCCTGAACCTGCTGATTTAGAGTTGAAACTAGAACAGACCCCTTTAAAGGATTTGCCGCATTCTGATAATGATTCTGGTATAGAACATGCTTCTATAGTTACCACTTCTGACTTCTCGAAGGATGTTGGTACTAATGTGAAAATGGAGGCTTATAGTGATGGTAGTCGTAGCAAATCAGAGGGAGGTTCTCCTAGTCATGGGGCTGTATGTGATATTAACGTGGATACTAATAGAGCCGATGTACAGACAGAGGCAGTAGGAAAACTAAGTGACGCATTTACTGCAATTAAGACTCGCAAATTGCAGAATAAAGTCAAACCAAGTGTATTAAGTAAATCATACAGCAGTGTACATCTACCTTTTTATAGTAATCCCGTTCCTAGTGCTTGTTTTCCTAGGCAGAGGAACAGTGTAAAATTAGGTCTTAGAGATGATGACGAAAATTCGTTTAGTTACAATCACCATAGCACCAAGATGAAGGCATTTAGGCTGCAGTCGCGTGCTGGCTATAGAAGAGCAAGGAAGATGATGACTTCTAAGTACTGGAAATCAGCGCCAAAGCTGAAAGATTACGAGCTATCTAACACTACAAGTAAGTAGAATACTCTCAAACACTGATGCTGCGATTTCATTTCATGTCATTCGTTCTAATATTGCCGTTTTATTGGTTCTTTTAGGTATTGGAGTCAAACCTTTTGACCACAACAGGAACAATGTATACAAGCGTGAACGTTGTCAAGTAGAGGTGGGTGCTAAGAGAAGGAAGCTGTTCCACCATTGCTCCAAACTTGATTATGTTCATGAGGCAAGCAGTGAAAGTATATCTAATTTACCCGAGAAGAGTGCCGGTGGAGATAAGAAGCGCATTCCTGCTGCTTCACGTAAAGGTCCATAACTATTTTCCAACTTCTGTTTTGATATATCACATCGAGTCAAGCATTCAGCTATCTAATTGTATTATGGTCATACAGCAAAAGGAGCTACATCTTCGGTTACCAGCCATAAAAGTTCTTTTCAGTCTAAGGATGGTCATGGTACACACTCACTCAATCTCTCGTGCATATACAGTTATATTTTCGTTTGACGAGTATCTGACGTGCATATTGTTTCTTCATTCAGTGAAATTTAGCATAAATTCCTTTACAGTGCCAGAACTATATATTGAGATGCCAGAGACATCGACCGTAGGTTCTTTGAAGGTATAACTCGTGATGATTTTTCCTTATAATTTAAACAGTCTGTGGTTAGTTTAGCCGATAACACGTATTGACTATGTTTTTCCACAGATGGCCGTGATGAAAGCGGTGACAAAAATTCTAGGAGGTGAATTAGATGTTGGGGTACTTCTTCAAGGCAAGAAGGTCAGAGATGAAAATCAAACACTACAACAAACAGGCATTACATTTGACGATGATACATTGGGGTTCATGTTGGAGCCTAATCATCCTGAAGTTTCCTCCTCTCCGGTTCAGAAAGAACCTCCATTATTGTTGCTACCATCTGACAGTCACCAACCTCTAATCAGGTAATATAATAATTTCCCCTTGACACAACTCTATATGCTAACGTTAGTTGGGTTTTTTGCTAATTATGCTGTGCTATTATCAGTTGTCCATCTAGTCCCATAATCGACGTGGGTTCTTTGGACGATCTTCCTGTACCAATGAGTTTGGACAACAAATCTGAGAGTACGCAAGATAGTAAATCACTCCTACCTAAAGCATTAACAAAGGAAATAGTGGCGGATGCCAAAGCTATAGTGCCAATCACACCAGTTAATCCCGGAGCACTCTCAGTAGTCCCAATGAACAATAAACTAAGCAAAAGGCCTGAACTTTCTCAGCGCAGAACTAGGAGACCATTCTCTGTCACTGAAGTAGAATCACTTGTGGAAGCCGTTGAAAATCTTGGAACTGGAAGGTGCGAAACGCCACACCTGGCAATCTTATTCCTATTGAATGAGATCTACCCTATCTATGAACATAGTTCTGATACTTTTATAATAATATATGCAGATGGCGTGATGTTAAAATTCGTTCATTTGATGAAGCAAACCACCGAACTTATGTGGATTTGAAGGTAAGTAATCTGCATTCAGTTTATATCTTCAATGTCTATGTTACTATCAGATTGCCAAATATCGACTGTTATGTTTGTTATAGGACAAATGGAAAACATTGGTTCACACTGCAACTATCTCCCCACAACAAAGAAGGGGAGAGCCCGTACCACAAAATTTACTGGATCGAGTATTGGCTGCACATTCCTTCTGGTCCCAGAATCAACCAAAGCCAGTCGGGAAGCATCAGAGCGAACCCCTTCAAACTGTGGGGACTCCGGTTAAAGTCTGCTTGGAGTTCGAACGCTGAATGGGGGTCGTGGATGATGTGTACAGAGTTTAGAAAAAAGAAAATAGGAAAAAGGAAAAGAAGTTTTAACTTGTTCAAATTACTGTAATATCTCACAATTTTTTTTTACAGTTTTTACTTACTGTGAATTCATTTCATTCGCCCTAACGGGTCATTTGTTAATTAAGTTGGAAAGGAAATAAGGGGATTTTAACATGTTTGTTTGTTTCATTTACACACATTGTGTTTGTATGCTTTTTTGTAATTTTTATCTAATATAGTTGATTCTTGTCCTCTTATTTTTTCGTGTTCCGACTTTGGACTCCTTTTGATCCTTGTATCCTGTTCGGACTAATCTCAGCTGATGCATCATATACATTGTGATCACTGATCAGTATGCATTGAAGACTTATCACGGCACGCATTTGATGAGGCTTTAAGCGCGCTTAAAGTTCCCTAATCAGAATGTTTCGAGAAGATAGAAAAACGCGTATAGCTCAGTCGCAGTTCATAAACTCAAGTGATGCAGACATGCAGTTAGCTATTCAGGATTCAACCAGAACCATAGGTAGTTTAGTGGTTAAACATGAATGATTTTCAGTTTTTTGTAAGATGCTTGTCAATCATAGTCATATGTTGTGGATAACATTTTCTTTAGAAAATGAATAATGCTTGATTGGATAACATTTTCTCAAATTCTTAGAAGTTTTTGACACACTATGGGTGTGTTTGGTGAAGAGTTTTTAAGAGCATTTAGAAATGGTGAGCGGTGAATATTGAGCGTTGTGAGTTTTAATGTTCGTTTGATAAGTATTTAAGAAGGGTGGCTATTTTTTCGGAATGCTCTTTATCCAATGCTTTATGAAATAGCATTTAAAAACTTTGAGCATTGAGGAGTTGTTTTACACATTATAATTACAACTACAACTACGTTACCAAACGTTTTTATTAAAAACCACAACTACTACTCACAATCACGGCTCACTGCTCCTGCTCACTGTTACCGCTATTTTTACCAAACTGTCCAAACATACCCTATATGCTAGTAACTAGGATGAGCATTTGGATCTCAAACTGAATCAGCAATCATAATGAGTTATGGTATTCGAATTTCATTCGATACAATACCCAAACTACGAAATACGAAGAAAAAAAATTTAGAACGACTAATTTGGTACGAGACCAGTATTAAATCAGTAAATTCTCGGAAAAAACGAGAAAAAACCGATTTCCCGATAACGGTACTCGTATCGATACCTGTATTCAAATCTCGTTTGATATAATATCAGTAACACTAGTTTAGAAAAAAAATTAATACCACTAATTCAGTAGAGAATTAGTAGTACTGTGCCCCCTACTGGTAATATATAAATATGAGGTTAAAATGAAAAAAAGGATAAAATATTAAAAATGAAATGACGAGAGCTTTGTTAAAAAGCTTACCTAATAAAAACAGGCCGAATATAAAAAAATAAAAAGACAATAAATAATCAAATAAATTGGATGATGAGAATATTCGAGGCGTAGATCCACATAGTGAGAGGACCATGTGGATTGAGTTGTATTTCGTTTACAAAATTGTTGTATGCGTCAGAATTAAAATACCTTTTAATGTCTTTTCTTTGGCATAAAAATATATTGCTATGTCTATAAACAAATGTCACTGGTTCAGTTAAACCTGGTTATAATTTCCCTGATATAAATTCAAGAGTTAACTGCATTTTGGTTAAAAAGGTAAATTATATTTCACTTTTGACCTATATCGAAGTTATTTGAATTTTTGAACCAAAAGTGAAAATGAGGTTAAAAATATTGTTAACTCTAAATTCAATTTAAAATTGACACGACAATTAATAGCTTTAGATTAAGTTTGTAGGGTTCAATCCCTACAAGTGGTATCAGAGCACATGTCAACGAGGGGCTGGTTACTAGGGTCGATCGAGAAGGAGTTGGTGTTTGGGTTACAGAACATCGACGGAGAAGCAGTGGGTTTCGACTAGAAAGGGTTGTTGATCGATTTCGATTGACAAGGTTGGCGGATCTGCCATTGTTGTTTTTTTTTCTTCTTCTGTCGAAGGTTTGTAGAAGGAAGAAGACACGGCTGTGATAGGTTTTTGTAACAAAAGTCAACTTGAATACAAGATATAAAAAACGTGTGTTTTTATTTTCTTGTTGGGCCTTTACACTACAAGGGTTGGATTAGGCTTAGTATCTTTTGGGCCTAAGTTTTAATAAACCTATTATTAATCTGGTTTTTCAATTGGGCCAGGTTTTTTGATTGTAATTTTTTGTTTTTAAAACAATAGGGTTTATTTTGTAGTGTTTTACACAAGGGGACTTTGTAATTCGTGATTGTGAGGTGTAACGTATCACAAGGTTTAACGAGTTATCGAAGGGAATTTTTCGGTTTGTGATTGTGAGGTTTTCACAAGGTTTAGCAAATCAACAAAGGGATTAAAGAATGACGGGAGCCAAGTTTGACATCGAGAAATTCGATGGAACTGGTGATTTCGGGTTATGGATAATCAAGATGCGTGCTTTATTAATCCAGAACGGATGTGAAGCAGCTTTGGAGGTTTTACCCGCGAATATGGAAGCTGAAGATAAATCTAAGCTTGACAAGAAAGCTCACAGTGCCATGATTTTGTGTTTAGGTAACAAGGTCCTGAGAAAGGTTACCGGGGAGACGACTGCAGCGGGGGTTTGGTCAAAGCTCAAGTCTTTTTGTACATGACAAAGTCATTGGCCAACAAGTTGTACCTGAAGAAGAAGTTGTATACATTCTACATGCCGACTGGATGAAAGATTTCCGAGCATATAGATGAGTTCAACAAAATCGTTCTTGATTTAGCTAATATTGAGGTAAAATTCGAAGATGAAGATCTTGCTTTATTGTTACTCACTTCTTTACCAGCATCATGCGAACACTTTGTGGATTCCTTGCTTTATGAATGGGAAGCTTTGACTTTGGAGGACGTGATGGCCACACTAAATTCAAAGGAAATCAAAGAAAGATCCAAGGCGAAGGGGGATGATGGTGAAGGGTTATACGTGAGGGGAAGAACTCATTACAGGAATTCGCACCAGTCAAAGGGAAAGTCAAGATCGAAGTCTCGGGGTGGAAGACTCAAATGCTTTATTTGCCAATCTGAGGAGCACTTGAGAAGAGACTGTCCGAAGAATAATCGCAAGAAGTCAAAAGGTTACGTCAAGAAAGATGATCAACCAAGCTCCAGTGGTTCGATTTACGATGATTCTGAGGTGATGATGGTGATGAGTGCAGAAAGACTGCAAGATTGGATGATGAATTCAGGAGGTTCATATCACATGTCACCCAAGTTAGATGTATTTTTTGATTTTCTGGAATGTGATGGGGGAAGTGTACTGTTTGGCGACAACAAGGAGTGCAAGATCAGGGGTATTGGCAAGGTAAAGGTACAACTAAAAGATGGGTCAAGTTTTGTGTTACACAATGTTAGGTACATTCCAAAATTGAAAAGAAACTTGATATCGCTGAGAACTCTTGAAAAAGAGGGATACACCGTAAAATTGCAGTCGGGCAAAATCAAGGTGATTAATGGTTCTAGGGTTATTATATCTGGAACCAGAAGGGAGAACTGTGTGTACTCTTTGGATGGCCATGCAGTGGCCGGTGAGCTTAATGCTAGTGTTGAAGAAAAAGACAGTCTTGTGCAGGTTTGACATAAAAGACTGGGACATATCAGTGAGGCGGGACTACACGTGCTGGAAAAGCAGGGTTTGTTTGGCAAGAAGAGTTTAGGTAAGCTCGATTTTTGTGAGAATTGTGTTCTGGGAAAGTCACATCGAGTCCGTTTCGGTGTAAGAAGGCACACTGCTCAGGGAGTGATAGACTATGTTCATTCAGACTTATGGGGTCTGTCTCAGGTGGAATCATTGGGAGGTAAGAGGTATTTCTTATCTATAGTTGATGATTATTCCAAGAGGGTATTGGTTTATGTTCTCAGGTTCAAACACGAAGCATTTGGGAAGTTCAAAGAGTGGAAGTAGTTAGTAGAAAATCAGACTAAGAGGACGGTTAAAAAGCTTAGGACGGATAATGGTCTTGCGTTCTCTAACCGGGAATTTAATCAGCTATGCACTGAGAGTGGGATTGCTAGACATTTGATAGTTGCCAGGACGCCACAGCAAAATGGGTTAGCAGAACGGATGAACAGAACTCTCATGGACAAGGTACGATGTTTATTAATACAGTCTGGATTGCCTAAGACCTTCTGGGCGGAAGCGACATGTACGGTCGCAGATCTTATAAATAGGTCACCATCCACAGCGATTGAGAAGAAGACACCTATGGAGATGTGGTCGGGACATCCTAGTGATTATGGGATGTTGAGGGTTTTCGGTTGTGTCGCGTATTCACACGTTAAACAAGATAAGCTCGAGCCGAGAGCGGTAAAATACGTTCTTTTGGGGTATCCTGAAGGTGTGAAGGGATACATACTATATAGGCTTGATAATGAATCACCTAAAATAGTCACAAGCAGGAAGGTGGTCTTCAATGAAAGTGTCATATACAAAGACACGTTGAAGGATTCTGGTGCAGGAAAAGATAAGTCTGTTGAGGAATTACAGGTTGAGGTGGAACTGCAGAGGTTAAATAATCATACGCCTGAGAAAGAACAGACAGGCCAGGAAGATCAAACATGTCAAGAAGATCAGACAGATCAGGGAGACCAGACGGATCAGGAAGATGGCTATGATGAAGGTGAAGGGGTTCAAGTTATTGATCATCTACAGGATCTCACAGATTATCAATTGGTTCGGGATAGAGAGCCAATGACAAGAACAAAATCGGCGAGGTTTCGAGATGAGAGTAATATGGTTGCTTGCGCGTTTGCTGTAGCAGAGGAAGAAGATACTCATGAACCATTGACATACCAGGAAGCAGTTGCTTATGAAGACAGTTCAAAGTGGAAAGCTGCTATGAAAGAAGAGATTGATTCTCTTAGGAAGAACAAGACCTGGGTGTTAGTAGATCATCCAGCTGGGAAAAAGCTAGTGAGTTGCAAATGGTTGTTCAAAATAAAGGAAGGGATTGAAGGTGTTCAAAAGCCTAGGTACAAGGCAAGGTTGGTGGCTCATGGTTTCACATAAAGGGCATGTATTGATTACAATGAAGTATTTTCGCCGGTAGTTCGACACACATCTATTCGGGTTATACTTGCATTGACTGCGTGTAAAGATTATGAGCTGGAGCAGCTTGATGTAAAGACGACGTTTTTACATGGAAATCTTGAAGAAGTGATCTACATGAGGCAGCCACCGGGATTTGAACAAGTTAACAAGGTATGTTTGTTAAAGAAATCTCTTTATGGTTTGAAGCAGTCGCCTAGGCAATGGTACAAGAGGTTCGATGAGTATATGTTGAGCAACGGGTTCAAGCGTAGCAGTTACGACAGTTGTGTATATTACAGGAGTTATGCACCAGGGGAGTATATCTATCTATTGTTATATGTAGACGATATGCTGATTGCTTGTAAAAGCAAGACTGAGATTGCTTCTACCAAGTCTTTGCTTAAAAGGGAGTTCGACATGAAAGAGATCGAGGAAGCAAAGAAGATTATTGGTATGGAAATCTTCAGGGATCGAAGTCGCAAGATTCTGAGGGTGTCACAATCCGGGTACGTTTCTAAAGTTTTAAAAAGGTTTAGAATGGACAATGGGAAGTCGGTTCAGACACCATTGGATGGGCAATTCAAGCTGTCGTTGAAAGATTGCCCGGTTAGGGATTGTGATGTTGAAAGAATGAGTAGGGTACCATATTCAAATGCGGTTGGGAGCTTGATGTACTTGATGGTATGCACGAGGCCAGACATAGCGTATGCAGTAAGTGTAGTTAGCAGACATTTGGCGAATCTGGGTAAACTCCATTGTGAAGCAGTGAAGTGGATTATGAAATATTTGCAGGGTACTGTAAACGTGGGATTGGTGTATGGGACAAATCGTGGCAACCATGTGGACGTAACAAGTTTTGTAGATTCAGACTACGCTAAGAATCCGGATAAGGATAGGTCTCTCACTGGTTAAGCATTTTTAGTACATGGATGTGTTGTAAGATGGAAAGCAACGTTACAACACGTGGTGGCTCTTTCAACTACAGAGGCGCAGTATACGATCCTTACGGAGGTTGTGAAGGAAGCTATTTGGCTAAAGGGACTCTAAGAAGAGATGTGCGTGAAGCTCAACACTGTTGCAGTCAATTGTGATAATCAGAGCGCGATTTACTTATCGCGGAATCATGTTTTTCATGAAAGGACTAAGCACATCAATGTGCGTTATCACTTTATCAGAGAAGTCTTGGAATCGAAGACGGTTGAAGTTCTGAAGGTGGGTACTGGACACAATGCTGCGGATGCCTTGACGAAGGTGGTACCTGGACGCAAGTTACAATACTGCTTGGAGTTGCTGAGTGTTGGGATAGGCTAATATAAAGTCTAAGGTGGAATTGTTATGTTTAGTCTTTATATTTCCTATGTCGTGTCTAGGAGTCAAGAGTCGAGTAAGCCTAATACTAGCTAAGAATAAAGGTAGGTTGGCAATGTCTAAGCCCAACCCGACCCGGAGTCAATGTAAGAGTCGGTCTTCCTCATCTCTATACAAAGAGGTGAGGGGGAATGTTACATTCACGTCATTCTTTCAATAAACTAATCGGAGTCGATTAGGGATTTACCTTGTGGGCGTCGCTTTTACTTTACTATCGAGTCTGCTGTTGTGTGTGTTCTTCGATCGAGTATTCCGCATCTAGGTTAACCAGGGTGGTAGGGAATAAACCCTACAAAGTTAAATAAACTTTAGAGCATGTCTTATGGTAAACTTTTTAATAGGTTTATATTTGCATTATAACATTAATTTAAGAACCATAAACCTATTCTTATTATGTAGAATTCTCATAAAGTTTTATAAACCTCATATATTAATCAAATATATTTAAGAGAGAAGTGCAAAAATCATCCCTGTGGTATGTCGAAAAATCGAATTACATCCTTCGTTAACTTTTTGGACAATAGTCATCCCTCCGTTAGTGCGCGGGGCACAATACATCCCTCATGGACTAACGGTGCAAATGTTTTCTCGTTAAAAATTAACAAAATCTAAAAGAGAGTGTATTCTTGTCTTTTTCCTTTCCCAGGGATGTATTGTGAACCTTATCATAAATAGTTTCAAAAAAAAAAAAAAATTTTGAAAATTTTTTTTTTTCAGAAAAAATAAGTTTTATTTTCTCGAAAAAAAAATTATTTTAGAAAAAAAAAATTATTTTCGGAAAAAAAAGTTTTATTTTCGAAAAAAAAGTTTTTCGACAATAAATTTTTTTTTTTCGATAATAAATTTTTTTTTCGAAAATAAATTTTTTTTTCGAAAATATTTTTTTTTTCGAAAATAATTTTTTTTTTCTAAAATAATTTTTTTTTTCGAAAATAATTTTTTTTAGAAAATAATTTTTTTTTAGAAAATAAAACTTTTTTTTCCGAAAATATTTTTTTTCGAAAATAATTTTTTTTTTCGAAAATAAATTTTTTTTTGAAATTATTTTTTTTTTTCGAAAATAATTTTTTTTAGAAAATAAAACTTTTTTTCCGATAATAATTATTTTTTTCGAAAATAATTTTTTTTTCGAGAAAATAAAACTTATTTTTTTTGAAAATAATTTTTTTTTTCAAAAATGTATATATTTTTTTAACTATTTATGATAAGGTTCACAATACATCCCTGGGAAAGGAAAAAGACAAGAATACCCTCTCTTTTAGATTTTGTTAATTTTTAACGAGAAAACATTTGCACCGTTAGTCCATGAGGGATGTATTGTGCCCCGCGCACTAACGGAGGGATGGCTGTTGTCCAAAAAGTTAACGAAGGATGTAATTCGATTTTTCGACATACCACAAGGATGATTTTTGCACTTCTCTCTATATTTAATTACGAAAAAATTTAGGATTATAAACCTTTTCATGTCACATAAGCATGAAATAATTCTATACTATAGTTAACAAGTTCTTAGACCTATTCATAGCTTTATAAATCTATTTATAAACCTATCATAGTGGATACCCTTATGTCGACTTATCTGATTTGTTTATTATATAAGTCAGATCGGGTTGAAAATAAATTAAATGGATCGACTCGTCAATCCGTTTACGATTTTTATTAAAATTAAAAATTAGTATTTATCTTTGATTATACGTGTTAAATGAGTTAAACGGATTGACCCATAAACTCGTTTAACATTTTAACCCGTGTAATGTGTCAACTTTTGTATATAAAACGAGTTAACCAATTTAACATATGCAACTCGTGTTAACCTAATTAAACCGTCAACCTATGTATATACATGGGTTAAATAGGTCAAATGGGTCATGTTCGAGTTATGTGTAAACATGTTATGTTTAACATTTTTGTCCAAATTTAAATAAGTCAAATCCGAATTAAATTTTTCTGACACACCAATCTATCAACTCTAACCTATCAACTCAAATCCGACCCAAATTACTACCCTGCCTAAAAACATTGGAAACCCGAATAGACAGTCGTTCATGCTAGATCAACTCCTTAAATGTTTATTTAGTGGGTGTTTGGGATTGCATTTGCAACTAAATTTATTATCTACTTATTTTATTTTCAAAATGAAGATAAGGTAAAATAAGTGTTTGAATAATAAATGAAGAAAAATGATTATTTGCGTTTTGTAGCTTCCAAAATAGAGATAAGCTAAAATGAGTGTTTGAATAATAAACGGATAAAAATGAATATT
This sequence comes from Glebionis coronaria, assembly GCA_025667525.1. Lineage (NCBI taxonomy): Eukaryota > Viridiplantae > Streptophyta > Magnoliopsida > Asterales > Asteraceae > Glebionis > Glebionis coronaria. The sequence goes on along the minus strand of CM046881.1, from coordinate 21,482,664 downwards.
TGCGTTTTGAATTTCAAAATAGAGTTTTGAAAATATAAGTGAAGAACTACTTATTTCATTTTCAAAATAAAGAAAAGATAAAATAAATTTATTTTATCAAATAATCAAATAATCAAATTTACAAACTAACAAAAAACCTTATTATCTAATTATTACGATTTTAAAATAATGATTATTTGATTATTTATTTTTAAAATAAATAATCAATTTTCAATAAACAATTTCAAACACCTCTTATTCGTTTCGTTTTCTTTTGTTGAAGTGATAAGGAATGTTGACATTTAATAACACTAGAAAATGATGAGATGTGCAAGAGAGATCACAATCATGTTAAAGATTAGTTGTTAATGTCACATGTCTTAGAAAAGATAAATCCCATGTGAAGTTTATTTGGTTAAACAGGCGGTGGATATGACTCAATTCCATCTAAAATTAGTTGTTAATGTCACATGTCTTTACTATTTTACTTATCTAACTCACTTATAAAAAAAAAATTGCAACTTATCTCCTATTAAATGTAAAAGAAATTGAAAGGTACTATTACATATATATGTTGTACCTTATTTTAATACACAAATCAAAATATTGTTTAAGAAATATAACTTTACAAGTTAAATGTACAACATGATAGAATTAAATATAAAAGTGTATTTATACTTTTAATAAAACGCTCCATTACATAAATATACAATACTATATACACATTTTACAAACATTAAAAACATCTATACTATATTAATGCAAACTATAATATACATATATATCTCAAAAAAATTACAGTATAACATTACAAAAATTTTCATGCATGCATCAAATGAATAGTGTAATTGAAAAATGGTTTATTACACATTTACATAATTTTACTTGAACTTTCATATGTATATTACATATAATGTTAAAAGTAATAATATCTCTCGATTGAAATTACGTTTTTAAAACATGTTTTTAAATGAAAACTATTGAATCAGAAATTATAATAAAAAAATATGAATTATAAAACCGAAAAATTTAGTCACAAGGTACCCGTTGTCGCAACGCGCGGGTACCCTGCTAGTAAATCGAAACAATGTTGGCATATTTTGTGTGAAGATTAGTGTGTTTTTTTAATTGAAAGATTTGGAAAAAAAAGAATATATGTAATTTAAAAAATATTTATCTTTTATGCAGATAAAAACATGATTTATATTTGGGTGTGTTAATTCAAGTTGGATTTGAGTTGATTGGTCTTGCTGATAAATTGGTAGATCAGAAAATCTTAACTCAAAGTTAATCTATTTAGATAATCACACATCAACTATGTTGACAGAAAATCTTAACTCAAAGTTAATCTATTTAGATAATCACACATCAACTATGTTGACGTTAACTGTTTATACTTAATCTGTTTAAAATACAAAAGTTGCCACATTACACGAAGTTAAACACGTTAAACGTATTTTGAGTCGTTCGTTAAACTCATTTAACTCGTTAAACCTATGTAATAAAATAAAATTAATTTTTATGCTACGTTTGACAAAACTAACTGTAAGCTGTTAATTATAAATTCATTAACATTAGGTATAAGCTGTATCATTTTTCAATAAAAGTGTTTGATAAGTTAGTTGTTAACTGTAAAATTAAGATGTAAAATAACTTAAAAGGATATATATAGATAAATTATAATATTTATGAAAGGTATATTTGTGATTTACAGCTTTTAACGAGATGATTATTTAAAAAACTGTATGAATCAACTTTTTATTTAAAAGTCACTTGTTTAAAATAAAAAGTTAACAGTTCTAAAAAGTTGTTGTGCAAACAAAAGTTAACAGCTCTCAAAAAACTTTGAAACAAGAATTTTGTTTCTTAAACGGATTGACGAGTAAACCCGATTAATTTAACCCAGACTTGACATGTTTAATAAACGGATTAAATGATCAACTCAAAACCGACTCAAAATCTATTTATTCTTGACCCAAAACTGTTAACTTTTATGTCGGTTTCAAATCAAATTTCGTATAAAATCTGAAATTATCACCCTTAATTTTTACCTAGTTTACTTTTCTTTCATTCATCTCAAAAACGTATAAACGTACACATTTTTTTCTAGGTTTTTACATTTTTTTTTACCTTCTTTGTTCTTTTTTATATTTTCCTTTGATCTCAAAACTTTAGAACATGGCCTTATATTTAGACATTATTTAAGGTTTTGTTTTTTGTCGTGCAGATCCAAATGCTTTAATACTACTCTGATCTGATCCTTTTGTTTGTCCATTCAACACGCCAACTCCTCCTTTGCATCCGACATTTTTATTTTATACTTTACTAAAATAAAGCCAACATTTTATATTTATATTAGTTTCAATAAAGCTGGATTACTTAAAATAGATTTAAAAAAAACAAGATAAATAACTAAGTATTAATAAGCCGGACGAACATGAATAAAACTTTGTTTATGTTGTTCATTTAATTTTAATCGGTCAAATAAACGAATATGAACATTTAAACGGACGAATTTTATTTTTTATGTTCGTTTATAAAGAAAATAAGTTGTTCATTATCGTTTATGTTCGTTCATTAAGAAACTAAACGAACTTTAAACGAACATAAACGATCGAAAATAATAGAACGGAGAAAAAAACATAAAATTTATCAAAATATACATAACATGTTGTTTTATAAGTGTTATTTTGTTTAAACGTATCAGTTTTAAAAGTATACAATTAAAAAATAGGATATACGAACATAAACAAACAAATGAATATAAACAAGCGTTAATGAACGCATAATCGGCCGTTCACGAAAATAAATGAACGGACGTGACTTTTGTTCATGTTCGTTCATTTAACTAAACGAACATAAATTTTGTTCATGTTCGTTTATTTATAAATAAACGAACATAAATTTTGTTCGTGTTCGTTTATTTATAAATAAACGAACATTTTATCAAATGATTCATGAAATGTTCACTAAACGTTTAGTTCGGTTATATCCTAATAAGTATGATACAACATTTTTACAGTTTGTTTACAGCAAAGTTTTAAAGTGCTGGCATTACATACAACTTGGATTACAACGACCAATAAACTTTTTATAATGACATTTCAAATTACTCAATCTCGTACAAAAAAACTACAATATTTGAATATACTTTCTGTCTTTCAGTTAACTAGAGAATTTGGATGAAAATTTGATAATTCATACACAGATACAAAAAGAAAATTAATGAATCTATCAACATCTACGTATAATAACACCAACTTTTTTCTTTCTATTTAAAAAAAAAGACAAAATATTATCTATAAGTGAGACTCTACATCCACTCACATACTTATATATCTACAAAATTATAAAGAATCAATGTATTAAAACTATGGATGTGTTTGTTGAAATTATAGTAATAAGCTCATTAAATTTGAAATATTATACTCCCTGTCTTATAATAATAGTCCATCGACAAAAACACGCAGTTTAATAGAAACATCACTTTTTCAAATTTCTCTCTCTTAATTTTTACACAATGACAACTTTACCCTTAACCAATTAATTTATAACTTATTTATTGATGTGTAATAATACCCTCAAGTGAGGGTGATATATTAAACTTAATCTATATGTCTTATCTATTTTTGTACTAGACTATTAATTTAGGACGTCCAAAAATAGTAACCTGGACTATTAATATGGGACGGAGGGAGTAATATATTACAGATACTTCTATCAGAATTAATAAAGCATAAAAATTAATATGTTACTTGAATAAAAAGAATATTTTAAAAAGTATATTAAAAAAATAACATTTTTTATATTTTATAAGACTATTTGGAGTGGTTAGTAAAAAATCCACCGTTATCTCAGCGTCACATTAGTTTTCTTTCTTTATTTACCCATCTCACTTTACAACCTTAGGCTAGATGGAGTGGAGTGAGTTCTTAGGGTGAGTGAGAAACTCACACGTGAGGTCTCATCCGGGAAAAAACTCACGCGCGACTTACAGTGACTGTGGTGAAGACCTCACCTAGGTGAGTGTGTAGAGTATTTAGTGGGGTATAACGTGGCGGTGAGTTTCTCACCGTCGGTAAGGTTGTAAAGTGGTTAGGTGAATGTAGAGAGAAAACTGATATGACGTTGAGGTGCCGGTGGGTTTTTGGCTCACCACTCCAAGTAGCCTTATTGGCGATGAAAAACTCATCGTCGCGTCATATCCCACTAAATACCAAACTCACTCACTAAGTAAATAAACTAAAAAGATTAAAAGAAAAAAAGAAAGACCCCACACACACACACACACATATATATATATATATATATATATATATATATATATATATATATATATATATATATATATATATATATATATATATATATACTAGTGACAAAACCCGTCCGATGGACGGGTATGACTTTTTGTTGTCGTTTAACTTGTCTTTGTTTGGTAAATATTTGTTTGTAACTTTAATTTTTATTATAGTTGTATTTTAATGCATTATTAGTTAGCGCGACTATGTTTGTTGTTTATGATTTTTATCAACGAAAATAAATGTCTCTAAGTTCTTTATTCGGTATATTTGTTTGTATTTTTTAACCATAGTGTTGGCTATTCAATACTTTCTTTACTATAGTTGTATTTAATATATGATTAGTCGTCATGAATTCGTATATACATTTTCAACGTATATTTATAATAATATTCATTATGAGAGATTTAAACATAGGTCTAAATAACCTGAAGAGGGTGGAGTGAAAATGTTATAAATCTTAAGCATTTTCACAATTTATTACATGTGTTGTGTGAAACCATTATAAAGCTTTAAAAAATTTATACCACAATAGAAATAGATTTGTTAATTCAAAAGATATAAAACTTATTAACGTGTCATGTAAAATTCAATTTATATTATAGTGTGCTTTTAAATAATGTAAAAAAAAACACCGCCAAAGAAAGAAGATAATTTCAACGTAACAAAACACAAAATAGATAATTGTTTATGAATTGTTTGAAAATTATTGCTTATTCCAATTATCTAATTACCGGCAAGAGTTATCACTTGTTTAACATATGTTAGTCATGAAGATGTTGTTTCCTATGTGATATATATCTTTTTTTTATTTGTTAAGCTTGTATAACGTAGACACACACAAAAAGAATATGTAAGTTGAAACTCTATAAATGAGTATTCATTTGATTACTAATAGCCAACGTTATTATAAGTAGTATGAGATGTGACGTGGCGGTATGATCAAGTCTCGCGCTTTATGAGTCATGCTCAGTTATGACATTTTTAATGCGTGACTTAAAACAGAAAAAATATAAAAATATTTATAGATTCGTATATTCAAGGTGCATGTAATTTTTTCATGTATATCTAAAATATCTATTTTTACTTTTTATCGCTCCTTATTACGTTTTTTTAATATAACCTGAAGAGGGTGGAGTGAAAATGTTATAAATCTTAAGCATATTAAAAAAGTTTACACGTATCATGACTTATCGCTCTTTATCATGTTTTTTTTATCTCACATCAAGCCTTAAGCCAAAATATTAATCTATTGCATACCGTGAAACTTAAACCCCGCGCCTTCATGGTGAAATGACCAGCCTTTTAAAACAACGTCAATAATACAAAAAACGTGTTGGTAAGATATATTAGTACAAAAAAATTTTGTTAGTCCTTAGAAAAGCAATATCCACTTGAACGGTTAGAGTCAGCAACTAAGGGTATGTTTGGTATGGCGAAATGAATTTGTAATGAAATGCAATGAACATTGTAATGAAATATATGACGTAATGAAATGGTTTATTACGATTTTAAATATGTTTGGTTGTAAATATGTAATGGAATGTAATTAAAAATAAAAAGATTAAAGTAACATTTTATGATGTATATTTTTTGTTTGGTGGGTAATGAATGAGGAGTATTTATGTAATTCTCATTTCATTACGGGACGTAATGGAATAAAAACAAGGGGCACGAATGAATGAAATTGAAAGGTTTTGATGCAATGGATGATTGCATGTAATGAGTGATTACATTACGTAATTGTAAACAAACACATTTTATGCATTCCGTCGTAGTGATGTTTTCCATTCCTTATTTCAGTACGACGTACCAAACGCTACATAAGGAACAGGTTGTTGTTTCCATGGTCCTAAATAACCCTCTAAAAAAATATAGACACTAATGACTTATGTTACCTGCAACAGCGACTTTCAGCGATTTTGACACATCAGCGTTCTCTTTCCTGCGACCTAGTGCAACCTATTTACCCAACAAGGCGATCTAGTGCGACATAGTTCATTTTTCTAATATAAATATTTTTTTCAAATAATTATTTAAATAAAAAAACATTACAATAATATTTATATTTAAATATCGTCAAAGAAATAATTAAACAAAGAACTTAATTAAAAGTAAGGGGGGTAAAATGCATTAGTTAAAACTAACTCCAAAAATATCAAATTAATATATGTTGTGAGGAATTAAACAAAGCACAATATATTAAAATTTCAAAACTTCTTACAAATTTAATATTATTAAAACATAATTAAAACTAATTAAATTTAATCTACAAAAGAAAAAATACAAAAAAAACGGAATGAAAGGAGATTGAAAGTTGAAATAGGTAGCATGGGGAGTCTAATTGGGAGAATCGAATTCGACGACTCGAGCCGACCGAGTTCAATTTAGGTCGCGACCGATCAATTCGATCGACGTTGCGGGTAGCCTTACAAACCGATAAAGGCTTAAATGTTTTTGATAAAGAAATAATAATTATTTTGGTTGCAAAAGAAGGCAAACAAAAAGTTACAGGTATCTACATCTTTGTTGTAAATATAGCAATATAATTATTTGCCTTCTTTTTGTTGTGTTTCTCGTCTATTCATAAACAATGGTAACTCAAATCAGGAACTACTGGCTTAAGGATTGCCTGAGTTCTACGTTCATCATCGATGACGTCTTTGATATATATGTTTGCCTCTTTCAAAAAAATTACGTATAATATAGATTTATACGCTTGCAGCTAAACTCCAATAAATGTCCACCTTTTATTTTCTTTGTATACAAAGGATATAACTATTGACGCTCAAAGAACATCATCTACGTAGTATCATTTTAACATTGTTGATAATTATAATTCGCTATTCAGTTTTTGTTTTACTTAATTTGTTCGATGTAAGTTATTGATGATAATTATTATTTGCTGGGGGAACCAAAAAAGCAGAACCAAAAACGAAATCAAAACGAAACTGAGAATAGTGTGTATTGGGTTGAATTTTAGACAAAAAGCGCTACATCTTTGTTGTAAAAATTCAACGGTCCTATGAATTGTTGTCTTTTTCGTCTATTGGGTTGACCGGGTTCTTGAAATCAACCTCAGATGCTAGAAAAAACAAATTATTGAAGATATTGTTACAAATTGCCATCAGGAATTTAAAGGCTCGGTCAACTATGCATGAACAACACTTCCTACATATCAAAGGTAATTTCATCCTCAACCACGATTATTCTTTATTGAGGAAAAATAAATACTAAAGTTTTCTTATGACCCAAACTTCAAAATGCAGTGGTGTTTTTGGTCTCATGTTATGTTCAACTAAGGGTGCTAGTTTTATAAAAGTTGCCGTTAGAAAAACAATATCTTCAATAATGTGCATATGGAGCTTATATGCTCTCAGCTTGTGTGCACACAACACCACCGGGACAAAGTGCTTTTGCATCTGATTCAAAAAAAAGGCTTCTCAAAAATAATTACTTGAGCCGGACGCGAATTATAATTCCCATGTCAACATACAGAATAAATCGTATGGAACAGGTGGGGTCAAGGTGGGATCAGGTAGAGGTAATACCAATGGGATATGAAGAAATCAACAATTACAGCATCATAAGTTCCTTTTTGAGCTGCCTTCAAGAACGCAACTCCTACAAAAATAAAAAATTGAGTTACAGGACTGAAGACTATTGAAACGGATGATAGGAGGCCAATTTGTTTATATACCGCCGCCAATGTGAAATTTGACACCAGGATTCTCGTACCCAACAGCTACATGAAGAAAGAACTCTTTACAAACCTGTAAAACAGACATAAATGTCATATTAGCACCTAAACTTGCTATTTAGTCTTCCTTACATTTTAAAAAGCCATTAATATGCATACTTGGTAACCAAAAAGAGGTGAACATACAATATATAATGTAAATCACATACATTAGATCTACTGATCAGACCAATATATGATTAGATATGTGCCTAGGCATGAAGGTAAGCATCCTGGAAGCCATTAACACCAAACTTTTGGAGCTTTGCAAGCCTCGCTTACAGAAGAGTAACTCAACATTAGTTTTTGATTCCCACAAAGATTCCAAGCAAGTCCTGTTCTATCAACCTTGTTCCTTTAATCTGAACCGAGAAAAAAACAAAGATAACATGAAAAAAAAAATGAACTACATAGTAATTCTTAATACATGATCCAAGAGTTAAAAAGAATATCATCTCAACAACCTTCTGCATAATCATCTGTCTCATAAGAGAAATTGCCTCATTTGAGCAAGGCTCATCACGAACCGGGCATCTAATACCATTGCCAAAACCATTGCCTCGCCTCGCCTCACGCCTCAGGCGCAAAAAGGAGCACTTTTTAAAACCAAGATTGAGTGACAATATGTGTGGATGAGCGTTGCTTCAGATGGGGTAAACATGCTTCAAGTTAACTAAACTGGTTATGGTTACTGTGTCATCTGCTGCCAGCAATTTTTATTTATTTTGGTAAAATGCTGACCATTTCTAAGACGCAATGGACACTCAATAATAAGCCATCTACATAGTTTTAGGCATGCCATTTAATTGTATGACAAAAAGTTTTAGCTTTCTTACTATTGGGAAATCGTTGCTACAAAATTTCCAGCAGAATTAAATCCAAACCTTCCATATCTAGAGGTTTTAAAAGCTCCACACCGTCTGTAAAACACAAATGAAGATCAAACATGAGAAACACACATGTTAGTATAGTACTAAGGTAAAAATTTAATACTTAAGTGTTGTATTATTTATTTGATCAAAATCCAAGGCAACTATTGATACTGAATTTTAAATGTACTTGAGATAACATGAAGATTTTTGGATTGAAACCTATAGGGTAACTTTTCTTTCTGGTGTGTGTAAGTCAATACACATAACACGTGAAAGACCTAAAACAGCAAAATTGCAAACGGAAATTCCTATGAAATCAACAACAAATGGCACTCAAATAACATAAGGGTTATAAGAAAAAAAAACAGATTTTGAGATTTCAGTAGATTTAGATAATTGGTTTGATTTTATATATAAATTATAAATATAAAATAAGAAAAAAAAACAGATTTTGAGATTTCAGTAGATTTAGATAATTGGTTTGCTTTTATATATAAATTATAAATATAAATATATGAGTATATAGAGGTGCATAACCAGGCTAAAGCCCGCCCCAAGCCTGAATGTCCCAAACATGTTCATTATTAACCATTACAGCCTGAGCGCCTGATCCTATGCCAAAGCCTAAACAGATTCCTGAGTATGCAATGACTCAAAAATTAACTGTCAAGTCTAATGGCTATAGTTTTTGTGTTGTCTATTTGGAGCTTATTATTGGTCGTAAAGCTATCAACATTCATGGATTACACCATTCGTCATAAACACAACACGTACCTCAATTTCGCAGTGATCCTTCACTTGTAGCATATGTAGCATCAGCAACAACAATTCAAATGTCAGTCTTTTTAAAGAGTGCATGACAAAAAGAGCTAAACTTTGATCTCTCCATGAACCAAAACGCTAAAAAATAATATTTTTGTTACCATCAAGTGTCTTCAAGTAATATATTTAAACAAAATCAATAAAGAACTATTACTGTTTTGTAGAGCTATTACTATTTTTTTACCTCGTGTGAACATACCCTCTGGTGTTTATCTGTAGGTTACTTCTGATATGTGCAGCAGTGCAGGTGGAAGCCAAGAGAGCTTTCTCAAGGGAAGAACAAAAAATGTCAGTGACCTCGAAGATATGTTGGAGGGAGCTTTGGAGGGGCGGGAAGTTACAGAACCAAAAAGGTATTTGTTGACAGAAGAGCAATTCCGTCAGTACTTCGAAAGTTATGGTGATTAAACCGATGTAATAATGTTTGACCAAAACACCCAGAGGCCTCGAGGATTTGGTTTCATCACAATATGATCTGGCATGCAAGCAATGCATAATTTTTCATTTGTAATATTGAAAGCATTAAAACACTCGACAATCTCAGATTTCGGGACCGCAAATGGAAGCCCTCTTAATTTCAGTATCTCGATATACTGAAGCTGATCTTTATCTATAAATTTATTGGACCGAAATGGAGGTGGACACTTTCACTCGATGATGAGAACCTCTCATCGTAGTTATCAATCCATCATTTTGCGCAAAAAAAATTTCTCTAAGCAATATAAGTTTTCGCTTCTTGAGTACCAAAAACAATCAGATTATAGATATAGCTGAGGTACCTGCAGCAACACAAAAAAAAAGATTAACTTAACTTATATGTAGCATATGAGCAGTTAAGACACTAATATTAAAGGTGTAAAATGGTATTAGATTTTGAAGATAGTCAGATGTGTCGTCATTTTAAGAAGAAATTAGTACGCAGAAGTTCATTTAATCTGCTGTTACAAAACTGGTGTGTCAGTGTATAAAAAGTTTTGGCTTATATGACATTTGGCAAATGATTGTTTCTGCAGGACCAGTGAGCCAATCTCGTGATGGCTTCAAAGCAGATTCGGAATATTATTTAAGAAACCAGTATTCCCTATTGTACCATTTGTATATTTGTTGGGCGTGGAGTTCTAATCGTATTTTTATTAAGGTTGGTTTTGGTTGCAAGTATAACATATTACCACGAACGTTGTTATAAAACACCAATATACCAAGCTTTGAGAAAAATGAAATATAAAAGACGTTATTGTCAGGTCCTAACACCTAGAAATCATCATCGAAATTGTAATTTACTTGATTATGAAAGATTTAAAAATATTACCTTCATTATCGACAAAAGTATCCAGCTTTTCCCCGTCAACAGATAATAGACAAATATTTGGCTGCCTTTAGAATTGTGTCTGAAACCAATTTGCACGAATCTATTTTGAAACCTTGTATGCTTCTTTTATGCCTCGTTTTGGGTTCGGTCAATGCTCAACGCTGCCAAGAAAACTTATCTAGATGCTAGATGTACATAGCATTTGTAATAAAAAATGCATTTTTTTTCCTAAGTAGTAGTATATCACATGATCTTATAACCTCGACATCAATGTATGAATGGTTTTTGAAATATGATTATCATGCTTGCATTGGGCATCTATAACCTAGATACATTTTTGTATTTTTTGTAGAAGTAGCAGGTTAGTGCTAAGGGAATTTTAATTCCATAAATTATATAACATACACCTAAATTCAAGATTTGTACCACCAAGGCAAACAATAATAAATTTCATGTTTTGACCAGTTTCTAAACCCGTCCAATATATCTTCTAAAATTAAACTGCTCCCTTTGTCAATGTACACTGTCTTTGTAAATTAGTTATTAGTTAGTGATATTGAATTTTTATTAACACATGTTAGTAAACCTAAGTAGATCGTAAATAGTTTTAATAGCAATAACTGATCATAGAAACATGTAATAATTAATAATTTACTGAGTTTTAGGCAATATTCGAAACAGTTTTAGGTAATATGTTGGTCGCCCAACTTGTGACCTCAATATCTTCATCTCTTGCTTTCTATTCATTATTTAGATCAAATAAGATATCTCATGAACTACTGCAACCAATAACATTATACATGGAAATATGATACAATGATATCATTATAATAAGTGTGTAGTAATGGAAAAAATGTATCTATACATCATTACAAATGTTAAAATTCAAAACACATCATAAGAGGAATAAGATATTCACCTTTTTTACGGCTAGGAGTGACTTTTTTACGTGTGAATGTGTGATGGGGTGATTTTAGCAAGTCAATTTCCCTTTCTAACGCTAATATGTATCAAGTCCAGCATTTGGCCAATCAACATCTGCATTTGGGCGCAGCTAACTTAGGGTTCAAAGCTCTCCGTTTGAATCTGTAATTGCTTGTTGAATATTAGCATCTCTTTTAAATTTAGAGTACAAATCAATGCTATTTATAACTCTTGATCCTGTGCTTTTATATTTTTACAGTTTCTGATCCATAATGAATCATGCTCCATCCTTTAAGAATGCAACAAAAGTTGTATACATTAAATTCATTTCTGATATTTCGTACTGTTACTCAAACCACTTTAGTTGAGGACAACACTGAAGTGTTACTCTACGTGAATTAAAAAATCCAGTCAATTTGTGGGAAAACATATTCATACTTAAACATCTCCCCTCTTTTTCTCCGAGTTGAATGGGAACACATGAATAATTCAATACTCTGACTTGGCAGCATCAATGTTAGATCATCAAATGTTAGATCATCGACTGCCATTCCGTGAACACTTTGAGAGCAACCTCTCTTTTTTTCCAGTAGAATAAGAAGCCATTTTGTCTGCCGTTACAGAAAAGAAAACAAAAATAAGCACTGTCTAATCATCTCAGTGGTTCCAAAATTAGTAACAGATGTATGTAACACAATATTGCGGTATTCACAAATCCAAATTACCTTTGGCAATGGTGCTTAATAGCGTTCTTGGAATGAGGAACTTGCCTTTATTCGACTGAATATCCCTCTGAAACCGCCAGATTCAGAACAAAAGATAATACTGGAAAATCCAGAAATATAAAGCACCTTCATGAGGGGATGTCAAAAACCCTATATTTCCGACTCCAACATCTGGTAGCAATGAAGAACCACATTCTGATCCGCATTCTTAACGCCCAAAACTTCCAGATGAGCATTCACCTACAATAAAGCTCTTCAACCTCTTTCCTCACTTCCTCATTAAATCTTTAAATATAACTATTTCTGAGCTGTTCTGGGAAATCTGATCATGAAAACATAAGATTAAAGTATTATTGCTCGGGACAATTACACAATATGAAGTGCTACCACATCAATTACTTGTAATATAAATCACAATTCAATTGAATTGTTTACACGTTTTTAATAATTAGGGTTTGTTTTTAAAAAAACTAAAAAACTGTTGTTAGTGAATAAACATAGGTTTCCTCCACTCCTGGAAAACGCAATCCAAACTGCATGGGTCGTATCGTGAGAATGAGAAACTGAGATGCACCTCCCTTTATGTGCAAGGTCATCAATCATAAGTCTTTAACAGGAGTTATTGTTCGTTCCTTCATCTTAAGCACTGTATTAACAAAATCAAAATTCCATCACTAATTAACAAAGAACCAGGTGAAGCACTGCTAGAATTTTGATTTTGTTAATATACATTATACAAAATTAGGGTTTTTTTTTATCAGGATCGCTGGTGTGTGTGTGTGTGTTTTTTAGCTATGGTAATTGGACGATGGGGTTTGGGGAAGGTCATCAATCATAAGTCTTTAACAGGAGTTATTGTTCGTTCCTTCATCTTAAGCACTGTATTAACAAAATCAAAATTCCATCACTAATTAACAAAGAACCAGGTGAAGCACTACTAGAATTTTGATTTTGTTAATATACATTATACAAAATTAGGGTTTTTTTTATCAGGATCGCTGGTGTGTGTGTGTGTTTTTTAGCTATGGTAATTGGACGATGGGGTTTGGGGAATGTGGTTATATGAAAACATAGATCGAATTTTAGTTACCTGCTGAGAGGTCGGCCCGGCCCAATTCCAGAAACCAATTTTCTATGTGCTGACTGGGATTAGTGCCTGATTAGATGATGTGGCATATCCCTCCTGTTATATATAATGTAAAGATATATATATATATATATATATATATATATATATATATATATATATATATATATATATATATATAACTCACTTAGGTCAGATTCAATCAAAGTGAGTATAACTCACGCGTAATTTTTTCGAACAAAATAGTAACCAATGCGCGAGTTACTCACCCATGAACCAACTTCACTGTCACTCCAAAGAGCCTAGATGCTAACCATTTTTAGGGTATGTTTGGTGACACGAAGCAGTAAGCAGTAGCAGAAACAGTAGCAGAAGCAGTTAGCAGTAAACTGTAAGTAGAAACACTTTGGTAAAAAAGTGTTTGGTAAACGTAGAAATAAGCAGTTGCTATAAACTGTAAATTTACGAAAATGGACATAAGCATATTAAATTAATGTAATTATGAGGGTGTATATGTAAATTTTAACCAAAACGCTTCATATTCTGAAAAATTTGATATAGGTAATTCTTCTTTTATTATTGTTTCTGTATCGGATAGAAAAGAAAAACAAGGACTAAATACAATCAGGGAAACTAAACAAGGAAACCCAAAAAAGGAAATACAATAACGACCCAATAATTCAGGGATCATAATAAAGTAGTAAATCGTTTCCTTCTTTATTCCCCCTCAAGTTGGAGTATGAAGGTCACAAATACCCAACTTGGCAAGAAGAAGTTGCAATTGTCGTGACCCCAAAGCTTTGGTGAATAAGTCTGTTACTTGAAGCTTTGTATTAATGTATAACGGCTCTATTTCTTTAGACTCAACCCGCTCTCTTACGAAATAACAATCCATTTCTACATGCTTCGTTCGTTCGTGAAAAACTGGATTGTTGGCAATGTGTTTGACCGCTAAGTTATCACAGAAAATGGAGGTCGTGCCCGTTTGGTGAATACCCAGGTCTTGCAAGAGCCAACGCATCCATAAAATCTCACTCACTATGGTGGCCATGGCCCTATACTCGGCTTCAACGGAAGATCGTGATACCACAGATTGCTTCTTTGATTTCCAAGAAACCGGGGCCCCTCCGATCAATAACAAGTAACCGGTCCTAGATCTTCTGGTGTCTAGACATCCAAGCCAATCCGAATCAGAGTATGCTATAAGATTCGTGCCTCCCGTTTTAGGGAGGAGAATACCTTGCCCTGGTGTAGCCTTCAAATACCTCAGAACCCTCGTGATTGCATTCATATGATTCTGACGAGGATCTGCCACAAACTGACTTAGAAGATTTACTGAGTGTGCAATATCGGGTCTAGTTGCTTGTAGGTAATGTAATCTCCCTACCAGACGACGGTATTGACCGGCGTCCACCCGTTCTTCTTCATCTCCCTTGCTAAGCTTCAAGTTTCGTTCCATTGGAAATGCACTAGGCCGACAACCTAGCATCCCGCTATCTTCTAATATGTCAAGAATGTACTTCCTTTGGCTAAGGACCAACCCTTCCTGGGTCCGTGCTACTTCAATGCCCAAGAAATATTTTAGAACCCCGAGATCCTTTATGCTAAAACTCTCGTTGAGAAAGGTCTTGGTTTCTTTTATCTTTTTGGCGTCATTTCCTACAACAATAACGTCGTCAACATATATGAGAGCAGCCACGAAGACATCTCCGTCTCTAAAGATGAAAAGGGAATGATCCGCCTTTGATTGCTTGAAGCTAACTTCAAGTAGGGCCGAAGTAAACTTCTGATACCAGTTTCTAGATGCTTGTTTCAGACCATAAAGTGATTTTCTAAGCCGACAGACTTTATTTTCTTTTCCCTTCTCAAAACCTTGAGGAATCTTCATGTACACCTCCTCGTTTAAATCTCCATGTAAGAAAGCGTTGTTGACATCAAGTTGATGAATTATCCAACTTTTCTTGACAGCTATAGCAAGTAGCGTCCGAACCGTTACTAATTTTGCCACTGGGGCGAACGTGTCGTGAAAGTCAATGCCTTCCATTTGAGTGCAACCTTTCGCTACCAATCTGGCCTTGTATCTTTCCACTTCTCCACTTGGTTTGTATTTCACTTTGTACACCCATTTAGAATCTATGGCGCGTTTTCCTTGAGGCAGTTCCTCAAGGATCCAAGTTCCATTTAATTCAAGAGCCTTTATTTCACTCTTCATGGCCTCCCTCCAATTCTTGTCCTGCATAGCTTGATTAAAAGTTTTTGGCTCATCGTTTGCGCTGATGGCCGTTAGAAATGCTTTATGAGACTTAGAGAATTTATCATAAGAAATATAATTTGCCATGGAGTGTACCACTGAGGAGTCTTGATTGGTAGTGGGTAATCCATGGTCGATGGATGGTGGAAGCTTCACTTCGTAACCATCAAGTCGCTTTGATCGAGTTCGTTCTCTTTTCTCTCGTGTTGGCCCGTTATTATTAGTTTGAGTATTGGGCAGAGGCTCTTCCTGAGGCATACAATGGTTTTGCATGGAGTTGGTACCGTGACTTTCCATTTGAGTTTCTATGTGTTCATTTTCTTCTTGCATGTGTTCATTTTCTTCATGCGAGCTACTGTCTTCACCATGCACTTCATTTGTTTCCATATTTTGGTCATGAATGGAATCTTGGTTATCACTTTGGTTTTCTTCATAATACCAAGGTGTGTATTCGAATATTCCTGGTTCTTCTTGGTTGTCAAAATCCTTTGTCATTTCACTTGGAAAAATATTTTCAACGAATCTAACATCTCTTGATATGATGATTTTATTTTTGTTGGCATCGAAAATCTTGAAACCTTTGGTCCCTTGAGGGTAACCTAAAAATACCCCTGGCTTCTCCCTTTCCTCGAACTTGTCCCCATCAGTTTCGGTGTTTCGATAATACGCGAGACACCCGAAAACCTTCATGTTTTCATAATCTGGTCTTTGATTAAAGACAACTTCGTAAGGTGTTTTGTTCCCAATAGTTTTTGAGGGTAATCGGTTGATGATATACGCGGCAGTTAAAATACACTCACCCCAAAATCTAGAAGATAACTTTGCTTCAAACTTTAAGGCTCTGGCCGTTTCAAGTAAATGACGATGTTTCCGTTCCACCACACCATTTTGTTGTGGTGTGTGTGGACACGTGGTCTCAAGTAAAATCCCTTGTTCAGTGTAGAAGCTAGTCATGCGGTTTGAGGTGAATTCACCGCCATTATCACACCGAATGCGTTTGACAGTTTTTTCAAACTGGGTTTGAACAAACTTATGAAACCCAATTAGACAGTCACTTGCTTGATGTTTGTGTTTCAAAAGAAAGACCCACACCGAGCGACTGTAATCGTCAACAATGGTTAAAAAATAATTTGCTCGAGTGAGTGACGGAGTTCGGTATTTTCCCCATATATCACAGTGCAAGAGTTCAAAACAATCCTTAGTTTTAATAGAACTAACAGGGAAAGGTAACCTGGTATGTTTGGCTTTAGCACACGAATCGCAGATCTTGTTATCATTCTTCAAGGAATCATTCTTAATAAAATCAATACCAGAAAGTTTATCACTTGAGGCATGCCCCAAACGTTTGTGCCAAACATCATAAGTAGCCATCATTGCCTTCCTCTCGCTCCCCACCATGTCCATCTGATAAAGTCATTGCTTGCATTTACCCACTCCAATCAATCTCCTTGAACTCAAGTCCTGCATAACACAAAACTCAGGAAAAAATGTCACAGCACACTGCAAATCTTTGGCTAATCGGCTAACAGATAAGAGATTGCAAGTAAATCTTGGGACGTGTAAAACATCCTTGATTTGTATTCCGTTGGGTAGAGTGCACGACCCTCTTCCCTCGACAGGTATGAAGGAACCATTGGGTATGATAACCGGCAACTCCTTTGTTGTCTTAAAATCGTCATTAAAACAATTCAATTCATGGGTTATGTGATCGGTGGCACCCGAATCCACAATCCATTTGTTGCTACGATCGATTTTGCCTCCCATATTTGCGATGGGTGAAGTTTCATCTTTGGTTGAAGCATTCTTTGCTGCAAAAATGCCCAAAAATTGTTGGTATTGTTCAATGTTTAAACCCGGTACAGGGCTGTTTTCACTTTCGACAAAGGCTGCCTTAATGATCTGCTTAGTCTGTGAAGTCGAAACATCGTCTCGTCTTGTGTACGCCTGAGAAGCTGCTGCATCCACAACTGTTCTTCTCCTTGGTGCGATTGCTTTCTGCAATTCATTCTTGGTTCCTGTCATGGTGTCGGCTGCAAAGAATGAGAGTCGACTATTAGAGTTTTAGGATATGGTTTGAGGCGATCGAGCGGCGTAATGCCCGCTCTGATACCATGAAAAATTTGATATAGGTAATTCTTCTTTTATTATTGTTTCTGTATCGGATAGAAAAGAAAAACAAGGACTAAATACAATCAGGGAAACTAAACAAGGAAACCCAAAAAAAAAAAGAAATACAATAACGACCCAATAATTCAGGGATCATAATAAAGTAGTAAATCGTTTCCTTCTTTATATTCTTTGCAAACGCTTCAAAAAGAAGCACTTTAATTTAGAGTAGTTGTGTAAAATTTTTTTTTGGGTATACCTAGGTTTCCGACTCGACATTGCGAGCCGACTAATCCCAGGGCGACTAACCTTTTGGATAGCCCGGAGTCATCGCAGGTGAACCTCCGTGGCCACCCCCAAGTGTACACACCTAGTGAGGTTTGAACCCTTGACCTCTTGTTTGAGAGTCAAGGACCTTACCACTAGGCCACTTGGTGGTGGTTAGTAGTTGTGTAAAATTTAACTCTACA